>CM059998.1:3104233-4304233 GCA_030463065.1 Aphidoletes aphidimyza | reverse complement strand
GACAAATCACAAGTTGTTTACCCAAACTGTGTGTGAAAATGCTCAATTTGTTCGCATTTTCATCGTTTCGTGAAAAGCGGACACATTAAATGACTGTAGGCATGAGGCAAAGTGACACGGAGAGATCGACTGAGTGCTATGAATTGTGTTTTTTTTTCGATCACTCGTGCTCCGAACGAAATTGTATGTTATGCTTTGGATGTTGGCGAACACACACGAAAATATGAACCAATTCGAACAACATTCGACTCATCGATGATGTGCGAACATTTTCACGCGAGCTGTTTCACATATTAACTATGCAAACACACGTTCGCACACACAGACACGTTCACATCCAAAAATCAAAATAATGTGCACGGAACAAACACAAGCACCTCTCTGATGCTCCGACATCGAAATGGAAATTGAAAATGTGTCTGTAAGATTTGGCTTTTCTTCGTTGTTTTTTCTTCGTTTTCTTCTTCAATCGGTCTTAATCTCGAATTTTCATGAAGTCTTTCGTTCGTTTCTATCTTTCCCTATACGAAGCAAGATGTGCACGATTCGTTTTGTGACGTAATTCAAAACCAGTTGTAATCATATTTCATTATACCGCTTAAATGTGTTTCTCTCTCTCTCTCTCTTTCTTTCCCTCTATTTTTTTTTTGGAAGTTAAATGAAAAATGCCAGGGAAAAAGGTCGAAATTATTATTTCTCAAATCAAAGGCCAACCATTTTTTGAGAGCGCTACGAAAGCGCCACCTCGTTGATGACATAGCTGCAAAAAAAAGTCCTCCTATTCATTGCTCAAAAATTCCAAATACGGCACTTTGTGCGATGATGTGTAAACACTTGGAGTTCACTGGAAACACTTTGTTACAAATATTGGAAATTTTTTGTTGAATTGAATTTTCAAATGAAATTGGAAGAATTTCGATAAAAAAAAATCAAATGAAGCATCGTGAACACGAAAGGTACATGGCGCTTCAGTCGCAATTTTATCATTTGACTCATTTCCTTGTCAGCAAATTGGGCATTTTATTGTCGATTCGAAACAACTCACTGAAAAGCTCTGAATGAAAATTTATCGGAATTTTTGTTTTCTCTTCATTTTTTTCAGATATTTTATCACATTCAGTCCATTATTTATTGACAAATTTGTGTAAGAACTTATTTACGCTTGAGAAAGAGCTGTTTAGAGCAGATGAGTTTGAGAAGAAAAAAAAACTAGTATAAAAACAAATAAATGGTTTGTCCACACCAGCTGTACGTATGTGATAGCCAGTACAGAAAATGAAAATGGAATTTTTTTTTTCATCAAGTAATGTCCGTGGGTTTTGCGAGTTGAGTCATGCAAAACTCGGTGCAAACCACCAACGACCATTTAAATAATAATTCTTGTTCGTTTGCTTTTTATTTCATTTTTTGCTGAAATTTTGTGTACAAATTCACGAAAATCAAATGTAAGCGATACGAGTGCGTTACTGAAAGGATCTAATGTGTGTGTGTGTGTGTGTTTTTTTGTGTGGTTTTTGCAAAACTTTTGCGGTAAACAACATATTATATTCAACAACAACAACAAAAATCTTGACTTTCTGTCGGAGTTCTGTTTCATTGATTTTTTGAATGTAAGAGATTCAAAATGTTGACAAAAACCTGAACTGTCTAATGTGACGTGATTATTGTCTGTGTTGCTGTTTTTTTTTTTTTTACTTTTATTTACAATATCACCGAATAAACGGAATTAAGGTATATAGCAAAGTCCACAAAACGAATGTATAAAAAAGAAACAAAATAGCCGGCAATAAGTCACTCGCAAAACAGCTTCAACTGAACTGAAGCCATGACGCCGTTTGCCGATTTTATTTCGTTTAATACATTAAATTTCTTCAAAAACGGAGCTGATCATTTTCAATGAGCAATCACACAACAGCAAATACCGTATTGTTCATTTATTTGATTCGTAAAATTCTAATTAAAATAAACAATACGGTACACAAACACATATCCAGACGCGTGCGCCGTTTTTTTTCGCGCACCTGCACCATTTTTTTTTTTAACAAAACAAATGTGCAAATGTTTTGTTAAGCAAATGCTTGATCACGCATGATCACACTTGAGGCCGAAACAAATTTTGTAATGGTTTCGAACCATTTGATCAAATGTTCATGTTATTCATCATTTGGTTCTTTTGGTCTTGTGAACAACCACAACGATCAAAAAAGGGCATAAATGTGTTTTAAAACAAAAAACCGTGGAGAAAGAGAGAAAGAGAGAGAGAGAGAGAGAAGGCGATAAGCATGCGACAACAACAAATAACAACAACATTCGGTCAAATGTAAAAGAGTTTGATTTGAATCGAATTGGTGTGTGCAGGGAAGAGAAAACAGAACATTTAAGGCAGAAGTAAAATACATTGATACAGAGTGGAGGCTGCGCTGCGCGGTGTACATCTGCTAAACAAAGCAGTTCCGATGAGTGAAACACACGAATTCAGTATCAAAAAGAATCTCGATGCATTGAAAGGCGAGGAGCATAAATAAGAAGGAACAAAAAAAAACGAAGCATAAGCAATACGCAAATGATGCCATAGACGTCAGGCACGTGCTATATGAGCACTTAGTCACACAAAACTAAAAGAAGATGAAGAAGAAGAGAAAAAACCATATGCACGCTCTCAATTGCATTTTAAAATGAACATTTTCATCTTCAATAAGACAACATTTGTTGTTTCATATGTTCAGCGCTGTGCGCGAACGCTCTCAAACGTTCTCTTTCGATTTCATTCTCTCTCGGTTCGGTCGGGTGTCTTGGCAAGTACGTGTGTGTTTAAAACAACAACAACAAATTCAGGCAGCAGCGCCTTACATATTTGCATCTTGTTTCATTTTATTGTTCAGCCCATTTCATCTTATGTGATCCATATGCGACGCATTACAGAGATTGGATGTCTTGTGCATTAACTAAGCAAAATATATCAAACAAACTCATTCGTTCGCTAAATCACACACATTCACAGGAGGAACATAAAACCAATATAATACCAATTTTACATTCGTGGCTCGAGAGGGACAGAGAGAGAGAGAGAGAGATAGGGACAGAGAGAGTGCTACCGACGAAAAAATTAAACAGAAAATTAAAAAAAAAAAAAAAAAAAAAAACACACAAAAAGGAGGAAATGCTAGTACATTAGTATCACTTCAAAAGGCATTGAATGAAACGGGGAGAAGTGATCGCAAGGCACACAGAAAAATAAATTATTGGCAGTTCGTCTTTTTCTTTCTCTTACGCTTCACTTCTTATTTATGGAAAGCGATTTTTCATTGGAAAAATCCCCTATTCGATTTCACATTTGATGATTGTATTTAATCACAAAATTTAACAACAACAACAACAACAACAACAAACTAATATGCAATAGCATGCAAATTGCTTATTAAACTGAACAATTTCTGCAAATAATATCATCGTTTTTTTTCCTATTGTTTGCAAATATTCCTTTTGAATTGGAAATTCTTGGGAAAAACGGGCGCTGCAACGAGCAAATGCAGTCCGATTTTTGCCAGTGCAAATGCTTGTTCAGAGCCTCATAGAAAATTACAAACTTCGGACGAGAAAACCAATAAACACAATTCTTCCGCAGTGAATTTATTTGACGAGAGAGAAACAACAACAACAACAAAGCCGAAAGTGGCAAGAGTAAAACAAGCGTATGCAAACATCTATAAACTTGGTTGTTTTCGACAGCTGCGTGCTGTTTTTCGAAATCTTTTGGGGCATTTACTTCGAGATGTATATTTCACTCGAGTGTCCTCTTTGCTGTTCCCTTTCGGGAATGCACCAGCCGCTCGCCTATTCACTCATTTCAATCTCGGCTTGATCGCTCTCGTGTGCGTGTGTGTTTTTTTTTTGGTTGGTTGGTTGGTTTCTTCATCTTCGCTATTCCAATGCCGATATATGCGTTTGTTTGTGCATGCTTGCCTCAACTATTTGAGGTGCATTTTGACTTTTGAATGTGATGACGAACATAATTTAACTTCACCCAATCACTCTATTCGATTCGAGCTCGATTGTATGTCTACGTAGCCCCGACAATTTTCACATAAAATATAAAACCGAACATGAGTCAGAGTGTTTTGGGTATTCGGATGTTTCGGCCTGCGCGCGAAAGAGAAACGTGCGTCAAGATCGGCGACTTTGTTGCCATTAAATACGGTGAAAAATGATTGCTACGCACACATAAAACGTTGCGTACTACTGCTCATCATATAAATGCTCTCATTTCGTCGTTGATCGCGTTTCGCTTCTTCTTTTTTTTTTATATAGAGACCGACAGTTTATGAGTCCCCCATGAAATGAACGAGATACGTGTCGTCGCCGATAGGTAGCACCAACGGTAAATAAGCAACAACAACAACAACAACAACAACAACAAATGTTGCATGTGTCTCAAATGTTGCACTCAATCAAGACGATTTTAAGATTTTGATCCAAACCCAGTTCACATTTTTCCTGAATCACTTTTTAAAAGTGAAAATGAACAACAACAGCGAGAATATAACGATTGAAAACGCAGAGATGAGAGATTACCTTCGGTATGTTCTGGGAAAGTTAAGAAAAATAAAACACGCATTTTAAACAGTAAATTGGAGGCTAGTGAAAAAGCCTTGATATTATTCAGCCGGACTATGTTTTTGTCATTCCTTTAAGAAATAAAAGAGAAAAACATCGCAATTGATTTGATGGCATACGATGACAAATGTTCATGCCAACTCAATACCGTCAATTTAAATTGGTGTAATTAATTCATTTTCCGTAATGTGTTTGTCAAACAATTTCAACATATTCATTTGTTTGTATTTCGATGACCGTATTCCAATGGGCACATAAGATAATCTAATTGCTTTTTCGTTTATTTATTCAAAATTCAATTTGGAACCGTACATACAAAGAATTTAGGCAATTAATGGTTTTTGGTGACAATGACAACGCATAAAGTTACTTGAAAATGCATCGTGATTTATTATATAGCTGTTTGCGATCCGCATGAGTAGATTGGCATTTTTGGTATTTAGTATTTCCAACAAGGAATGTAGGGACACAGATACCTTGTATGCGTTGTCACAAGAGTTTGCAAACTTGAATTGTGTATTTGAAAGGAAATCAATGTGCGATTTCTTTCACTTAAATGAGACATAGAATTTGACATGGACCCGAAAAATTGATCGTTTCAATGATTACTGCGGTTTATCGATAGTTTGAAGTGATAGAATGCAAGCGAAATTCACTTGGAATTTAAATGCTTCTGAATGGAATTGATTGGTTTGACAAAATGAAAGAAAAAAAATAAAAACCGTTTTTTTCTTTCTGTAACGATCAAAACTCCAAACTTCAATTCAATATTAGTTTCAATTTTCCTCTGTTCCCTTCCGAAGTTCTGTCTTTTTGATGGTGAACACTGTTTATATGTTGAATACTATGAGTATTTGAACAATTGAATGGCTCAATAAATTGAGAATAAATTTTATCATAATTCAGATTATTGGAAATACTCATTTACATAGAACCGGCGATAATAAAACAAAATAGTTCGCTTTGGACGAATGGGTGGCAACGAATCGTCACTAACGATATACGCGAAAGCTGAACGACACCGCGAAACACAACAAAATAAAACACTCAAATGAATGTATATGAAAACACAGCACACACACACACACACACACACACACACAAGATTCGCCGGGGTACAAGCAACACAACGATGTCAAGATATGTTTGGCAAATAGCCAAAAGTTTAAGAAGAAAAAAAAATAACCAAATCGTTGGAATGGTTCTAAAACAAAACGACTCTGAAATCGAATGAAGTGAAAGCAAAACTTGAGAAGACGGAAAATGTTCATATCGAATCGAATTGAATCGAATTCAATTGAATTGAATTATATTAGCTATTTGATTATTGTAGAAATACGTTGAATGCACACTTTCAAGAACCATCAATTATAATGAATTGCAAGTGAGCTGACACACCGAAGATTTGAACGTGACTAATTTCACCATTCAACTATAAATTCAACAGTTTTGTATTGTTTTTTTTTTTTTTTAAATGCATACATTTCACATTAATTAGCGGTATTTAAATAATAATTTCATCAAATGAAACTTTTAGATAGAGTTTGGAACGGCCATGAAAAGTGACATGGTGCAGCATTTATTCACCGGATTTTGTTTTTTTGTATTCATTAAAGCGAATGAGACACACTTTGGAAAGTCACAGCAATAACATATTTTGGTTACCATTTTATTAAAAAAGAAAAAAAAAACAAAAATATATCCATTTAAAAAGTTCTAGAGTGGTTTTAAACCACTTTTAATGAGTTCAAAATAAAATTGTTGCTGTTTATTCTTTTATTGCCCCATTCGAAATGCGTCGATTTTGTTTGCGAAAGTACATTCCAATCTTATAGAACTGAATCATTGAATGATTTTCATAAGTTTAACGAAAAAATGATGATTGTTTATGTATTCCGAGTATGTAATCCATTGGGAATCGAGAAAAATAGAAATTGTTGACAGTTTTAAGAGGTGAATTTTTTATGGCACGAGAATTATTCAGTGTTACAAAAGCACAGCAAATTAAAAATTTGTACCAGAAAAAAAAACAAACAAAGTGTAAAAAGAATTAAAAATAGCCGAACTTCCAGAATACATTTTGAAGACAAACAAGAATGCACCATTTAGCTGCCCACATCGAATAATTATCGAATATAAATATTGGTAGACAATACTTTATTCAAATGTCATAGCGTACAGGATTTGTGATCTGGTGACGCATCATGGACAATATTGTAAACATATGCACCACGAGACGGCGCTTCGTGTATGATATATCTAACAATTTACAACGTAAGCATTTACATACGAGTTGATTGCGATTCGTGTGAAACAAATACTGAATATTTAGCAGTAACATTGATCGATCACAATACTGACTCTTATTTTACGAAACTGTTCACCGCCATCTTGAAAACTATCACTAAGAAACAATGGCAAGAAATTAATCAATTAGTGGCGGCGCTGCTTGTTTTTGATTATCTGTCAACATTGTATAGTTGTATGGGGTATATAAAACCAACCGATGAGCAGTAAATACAGGACTCAGTTGCTGAACAACTAAAACAGCAATTTGTGTTGCCTTTGAAAAAAAAAATGTTGGCCTTTTGCCAAAAACAACTGAAAAACAATAGGAATACGTTCTGGCAAGCTTTGAATGTGTGTTTTTTGTTGTTGTTGTTGCCTCTCTTCTTTCAACCTTTTTTTTAACGGCTATCGCTTAATATTGTCTATTTAATAGGATTGTCTATTCAGAACACCGTTTCATGATGATTTCAATTTATTTTTTCATTTTACAGAGTCTTTTATTTTGTTCCGAATTTGTTTGGACTTTTTGACAACAAAATCCAATTTTTCAAAAGCAAATAATAATAATGAAAATAAAAAAAAAAAACACACAAAAATCGATGTCCATTTCAAATGAACCGAATTGAATTCTTGATGTTTGTGCAGAAAAACTCAACAACAAAAAATATAAATAATAAACTTTGCGAGCTGACAGAGAGCGCGAGAGAGAGAGAGAGAGAGAAAGAGAGAGAGTTACAATTGAAATTGATGTGAAGTGTCAATCGATATTCAAGACACTGAATTTAAATGGTCTCTCTCTCTTTCAAATCAACTGATATATGATATGAATATCAATGTTATTCATATGTAAATGCATTTTGCTGTTCGGCGATTGAAATGCTCTGTAGCTTTTTGTGAACTTCTACCTCTTGATGTCAACGATGGAATTAATAATTTTTGGCTGTTGCTGTTGATTGTTGTTGTCGTTGTTGGTTCTTTGTTCATTGTATACTCAAATGATAAACACACGCAATCTCCGATTGAAATGTCCACGTCATTTCGTGTTGTGATGTGCTGTGCTGTGTTGAGTTTTGTTATTAATGTATTTCAGTAGCCTATATGTTGTTGGGCCAAGGTTAGAGATTAAATACTTTCAAATACATCGATGCCATTACTCAATTGTACTCGAGCTAAAAGATGACAGTTTTTCAGTGGCGTTAAATATCTCATCACCAAGTAGTTAAATTCTCTCATGCCAAAACTGATCGTGATAGTTTGCTGTCACGATTAAAAATGTGTTCAATAAGTACAGTGATCTTCGAACGAAATTGTGTTTAAAATAATTTGATTTCGATCACTGCCATACCATCTGGCGAAAGAATTTCGTATTCAATTTTATAAACAATCGACTTTTGAGCTTTGTAAATGATTCATAACGTCAATTGCACATGGCATGATTGCATTTAAAAAAAAAAAACTGAGTGTCCAATGTCCATTAGATTAAAAATGTCGTTAAAATTAGGTGAAGGAAATAAATACCCAACATCTTTGTTGAGAAGCCATTAAACGATTGAATTCTTCCAACAAAAAAAATAAAAGTGCATGCTATTTGCTGGCAACAGTTGGCTATAAACAAGGATCATCATCGCCATCTCTTTTTCAGTAGGATAAACAGTTAAACGCAATGCAGAAAGCTCGTTCGTTTGATATTTTTAGCCCACTCTCAACTGAACCACTACACTGGCTTGACTCGTATGGTTTAGAAATAGACACAAAAAACCAGAAAAAGTTAAGTTAATTTTCGATTTGATCAAAATCACTTTGTTTGTTGCAAGTATATTCTACTTCTATACCGAAGTTCGATTGCACAATCCAAAATTTAAAATATTGCAATCAATTCCGAAGGTGAAATACAAATGTATGTGTGATCGCTATTGTTTCTGAACTAAGCGGAAGCTTCTTCTTTTCGTCAAAGCTAACACACAGTCCACGATTCGGCCGTTTTCAAAGGAACGGATCGTTCAAACAAAAAACTGCAAGCAAAGTGAAACCACACCAAGCACAATTTCAGCACAAATAGATTAATCGTAAACACAATGTAGGTACACAGAAAAATCTACGGGAATCATACTATTTTAAGATCATACCTAAAATAACCGTTGCTGATTCGGAAAGATGAATTAAAAATACGTTGAAAGTTGAAACAAATCTTTAAATAAACTGACAATAATGGCATTTACATTTGCATACTCGCAAGGATTCATACACAACTATAATATATTTTGAAGAAGAGAATTTCTCTTTTTCATGATCGATTTGTAATTTTTTTTTATCGCGTACGATTTTTCCACACTGAGATCATTCTCAAAAACAAAACAAAACCAAAAAAAAAATCGACCGAAAATTTCAATTTGACGGAATTTGAAAATTCACATTGACGGCCAAAATAATCCGCGCGTTTTTTTTTGTTCACCATTTAGCACATAGTTTAAACACTTTATCACACTATCACTGTGGGCCTGTGGGCCTGTGGGCTGCTGAAAGGCGAATGTCATCAAAATGTTGATGTGTGTTTCATTCAGAGTGGACAATCTTTTTTTTTCATTGCACACCGTTCACCTGAATCAGTTTAAAACATTGCAATTTTGAAATTTCGCCTGCACCGTGAGATTTCAACGTGATCGCACTGACATTTCCACGAAATTCGGAAATCAATGCGATCTCTAATGCTACACTGGATGTGATTGTGTGTGATTGGTATGGTTTTTGCAATCAATCGAACCATTTTGATCACGTTTAAAAAAAAAATGTTTGACGGATTTTCCGATACCATCGAACCGAAAATAATTGAATCAACTGTTCAACTAATATATGAGTGTTCAATTTATACTAAAGCTCGATGATGAAGAGCGTTGCCGCGACCAAATTCGTATAGCAGCAGCAGCAGCAACAACAACAACTGGCATCAGAGCCTGTGTGCCATGGGCTTTTTTTAATAACAAAAATAAATTTTCATGCGCGCATCATCGCTGTGTCGTGAGAGTGAGCAATCTCCTACAACACGGCAACACAGCCGATCAACAAAGAAATAAATGCCAGGCACAAAATAAAATGAAACATGGATGAAATAGGATGTAAGCGGGAAATTTGGTTTTGGTTTTTTTTTTTTTTTTTTAATTTTTGCTGTTTAGCACATCGTCGGCTGCACCAATACTGTGCTGTTTTAAATCGTTCTTTCCCCCCCCCATTCTATTGCTGTTGCTGTCGAATATTAATTTGACTCCATTTCCGATATGATAAATTGCTTTCCGATGTGGCATTGGTATTGTTTGGTCGCAAATAAATCTGATCAAAATAACATGTATACAATTTTGATGTATTTTTTACGTTTTTTGTTTTCAATTTACATGTAAAATGATTACAATCTTATACCGTGGTGCGGAATAAGACACGCAAACACAAAACAAACAAACATAATTAGCGCTCAATTGCATACACAAATGATTACATTCAATTTTTTTCTGCTGCATTCATCCGTCGAAATGCTCAGTTTTATTTGAAATGATTTCCAAAAATGTGTCTTCAATCCGTATCCGTAATTGTTGATGCATTGCTGTCAAATCTAAAAATGCATATCAAAGCATTTGAACGTGAATAAATAACCGATTTGTCTATATTTTTGGATAAATTACACCAAATATATTAAGCAAAACGCATATTATAATCAGCGTAAAATGGGATTTGAGTGAAATCACTTGAGCTAAAATGTTCAAAATTAGTCCTCGGCTAAACAACATACATCATACATGAGTATTTCGGAATGAGTGAAAATAAAACATGTTTGGAAATTGCCTTAACTTCGTTGCTTCGGTGCTATATTCTATATTCACAATCACTAACATTCCGTTAAGCGAATTGAAAGAATATTTTCTAATGACTCGCAACCTGATTGCATTGCATATAGCACAATTTCACCCAAATGTTTGCCGGAAACGTTTGGACTGACAGCTGAGGATTTCAAGTGCAGTCACCTAGGTTTTAAGCATAGCACTACGCCGTACTCAGTAAGTACGGCTGATTTGTTTCAAATGGAAATAACCAAAAACTAAAACTTCTACAAAAATGAATTGATTTTAAGGATACACTAAAAAATGCTCCCTTCTCGCTAGTGCTGGTAGTATAATGTATAGTTTTGGCACGATATACAAAAATGTTGGCGATATACAAGTAAATTTCACCACATTTTTTGGGCATCAAATTCCTTGCCAATTCATGTGTCATTTCGTGCTCTATTGTGGTACCGCTGTCAGCTACTATATATGCTTAAAGCTCAGATTCTTACCAGGGGTCAAATTATCCTCTCACCCTGTAAAAACATTTTTGGGTATTGCAATTGTTCTAATTTTCAAAAAAAGATTTTATTAAAACTTTCCAAAAAAAAACACGTATCCCGATTAATTTAAAGCTGACGTATGTATTCATAATAATATCCGTCATAAATCGTTATAGCGAACTAGTAAGTGAATTTATATGTGTAAAAAAAAAATGAGAAAATCCAGTTTTTGCAAATTATAAACAAAATAAACGCGAATAAACGCAAACGTCATACTGCAGGGAGATTAACTTAGAACTCTATGGATATGGATAACTTGAATTCAAGCGTTACTCTTTTTCATGTGCTCATGATACTCGCTCATTTTGGATTTGGCTCATATGAATACGATTCTATTAATGGAGAGCGAGGAGGAGTATGGAGATTTCAACTCAGCCAGTATACACTTTTTACAATAGTCTCAAAAGTCATATTCTCATCAAATGTCACACAGGATTTTTTATTGATCTGCAAAACTCTGTTTTTTTTTTATATAGAAATTTCCATGAAATGCAGTGATAATGAGAACCGAAATCCGATAATAATTGCATAAAACTTTGATCTACACTTTCAAGCATAGATTGAAGCGCATTGTTTTCTGAAATAAATAATTCAGTTCTGTTATTATCCAATTAACTGAATATCCAAACAAGGTTTTTTTTTTAAATCAATCTCTACCGTTCATAATTAACGTTGCTGATGATGTCATTTATATAACGCGCATTTTTCTGGATACCGTTTAAAATGGTTAATTTACGATGGATATCAACCACATTACTAAGACCCATTAACGGTTTGTTGTTGTTGTTGTTGTTGTTTGCACAAATTTATTTTGGAGCAAAGCCTGCCTTTCATAAAATAAAAATATTTTACGATACTATTTAAATGTATTGGTGAACAAGGATTGTGTGTAATGTACGGTAGTTGAATATAATGTTGTCGTTTTATTGTCACGACAATTTGGATCACAAAAATGCTGATTTCTTATTGAAAAAAAACCACAGTCTCACTGGTTACTGTTGAAATGAAGTCTGGTTCAGCGAATGCAAATCTCTCAATAGTGAGCCCATTGCATAAGTGGAATTCTAGTTTTGTCAGATTGTAATTTTTTGCCACGACGCAAAAGTACCGTTTACTGTTGCTGTTTATTCGTTTCACCTTTTTTCGTTAATTTCCATGGCAATCAGATTGGTTGGCTCATTCGTTCGTAACCTGTAGTTGATTTTCTCGCCACAGTAAAAGTAACATATTGTTGAACGCATTAAGGCTAAAAAACAGAGCACTGAATAGCATCGAGGACAAAAGTACACCATGGCACACAAAACAACAGAATTTACACCAAAAAAAAAAGAAACCAGAAAGAAAGAAAAAAAAACGAAAAAGAAAGAGAACGAGGACTGAATTACACATCGAAAACGTTTCGCATTACTTTCCTCAACAGTCGCGATCGCATTTTAATAGCGAAAAATATATATATATATCTGTATATATAATACGTATTCTCTTTTTTTTTGCGGGCATGGTATTAAAAGGCGTATAGCCGAAGAAGACAGGGAATGTTTTTCCACAATTGAATTTACGTCATCAGGCATGTTGCTGGAGCAACACACGCACGACCTTCAACATCCATTGCTATAACGAAACGAAACGACACGAAACGAAATGAAACGAAAAAAGAAAAAGAAGAAGAAGAAGAAAAAGACGACGAGAAAAAAAACGCGCTGTGAACTGTGTATATGGCTATGGTAAACAATATACATAGTACACCGTCACCAGTACAATACAAAGAGCGTACACAGCGCGCACACGAGGCAATCGCTGTTGATTCCTTGTGCACTATGATATGAGGCGAATGATGAATGTCGAAAGCGATACTGCAGGTGCTTCTTCGGCTTTCTCGAAACACACGACCGAGCTATTGACGCGGATGTGGATGGGGGCATACATATATACATACATATGTTTGTTTGTGTATAAATGTACAATACAAAAACCATTCATGTTTGTTACGAACCAACGATTTGTTCATATTGTCGCAATTGAGCACACGTGAAGCATACCCCGAGCACACCGATCGAGAGAGTTGGAGTGAGTGAGAGAGAGAGAGAGAGAGAGAGAGCGAGTGAAGAGCAAGGAAAAAAGCTTCACTTTTATTTGGGCCCCGTGCGTTTTCAATTGTTATTGCTGTGTATTGATTTCTGTTGTTTTTTCGTTGCTATGATTATCATGGTTGTTTCGATTGTTGTGCTTTCCAGCGAATTGACCAGGTAAAGGTACACACTACACAGATAACAATTTGACATTCCAAACAAATGGAAATTATTTGCTTCATATGGTTCATACATTTATATCAACTGTTTTTTTTTCTTTCTTTCATCCATTCATTTCGTTACAGTTTACATAAGCGTTTAGCATTTTTCTCAGCAAACAATATTTGTAGAGATGTAAAAAGAATTGTCAGGCTTCACTTGCCATACTTGATGATACATTTATATCAAACCTAATCAATTTCAAACAAAAAAGCTTAAAAATTAGAAACTTTTTTTCAGAAAAATTTCAATTTTATTGATTTTAACCGATTAAATGATTTCTAGTCGTGACGGTCAGGTCAACCTCAAATCAGGTAAAACATATGAGGTAATTTGTTTTAGTAGGCAGGTTCAAAAACAGACAGGAAAGGAGGAACATGATCCTTCATATTATCCTGCTTGGCTTTTGCTTTCCTTTAGTTAGCATTCACAACACTTTAAGCGACCAAATCAGTTTGCGTGTCAATAAACAAAAAAATCTATCGATTTTATCAAATGAATCTCCTGCAATTGATATCATAGGGTAGCTGAATCGAACTGTAATCCGAGATAAAATCTTCATGACTTTTGAAGTAAGCCATTTGTGTGTGTGTTTTTTTTTGTATTATTTATGTGGGTGTATCACATCCTACTCGTTTTCATTCTGGTAAGCTTTGCTGCACATTGTTACGAATGCCTTAGCCGAGGAGGAACCAACATTTGCACCCGAACTTGCACGAGTTCGATTAAATTCCCACGTATTATTTGAATATGGAGCTCGTGTACTGAAACATAAGCTGCAAGTTCTCTGCTGAATATAATTTTTAAATTTTTGTGCTACTGTTTTGCATGTTTTCATGCGTTTTCGAGTAGTTGGGTCCGCAAATTATCCGCATTGTACGAAAATTCATCTACATTGGAAGTTCCAATTTGGAACATACGAAATTTGGCTTCAAAAAAAAAAACGAAAAACTACAGTACAGAATCGTCTATGGAAATGATCTGGTAATTTCGATGATTTTTGATTCACTCAAATTGTTTCAAGTATTGGGCGTTTAGTGTACAGGTTTTCGTCCTGGTTTCAATCTTAGCGAGTTTGACTTATATTGAAAACTGTTGTGATTTGTTTTAGTCTACCTACAACTTCAATTCATCCTATATTGCAATATAGATTCCGTTTACATGTGATTTTTCCAAAGAATCACATTCTGAACTCGAATTCTACTTTCGGAAAACGTTTTTCCAAATTCGCTATTACAAATTGCATGTCATCAATGTTTCCCTGAAATCCATTTTTTTCTACCAAAAATGCTGCCAAAAATGGCCACCAATTTCAGATGATTTATGGACTTTCACCGCCCCATAGGGAGTAAGATTTGTGTATTTATTGTATGCCGTATATGATGACATATGTCATAGCTCTACCCTTGTCGGCCTTACAGAACAGTCATTCTCAGCCCATTCTGTGGGAAGCACTTATCAAACATTCTTTATTACACATTTTGAGCTAATTTATGAAAAGTTGCAAATCGCTTTCTGAATTTGAGTGAAAATTCAAGTAGCGGTGCTTTTCCTAAACTCAAAATAATCGTGTACAGCTGTTGATTTTCATCTGTTAATAATTCATATCGATTTCATTAAAACCACAATAAAATGTTTTATTCGCCAAATTAAGGTAATTTATACATTTTATTGTGATTTTAAAGTGGAAATCAGAATGAATAAGCTAACAGCTGATGATTTAAGCTAAAAGCCAGATCATTTTGCGTAAAGGTATTTTTCCACTAAAGAAAAAAGAATGATGTGAGAGTAACTTGCCGCCCATCCCTGCACTAAATTTATATATTTTATATCGGGTAAATACAACCGCCAGATCCTTTTTCGATCAAAGATGTGACCAGCGTGTCCGACAGTTACAATTAGATAAGACGATTGAAAGTGAAATGAGTTAGCTCTACTATGAGCGATTGTAGTTGCAAACCCTTAGAGCAAATCTTGGGTGTAGATCTAAGGTGTAACGGTGTGACACGTACTATTGCAAATTAGAAAGTATGAATTTGAATTTGAAATGCAAACGCTTTTACTCTTTCGATAAATCGACTGTTTTGGAATGCACTTTTGTGGGTCAATCTCTGTATCTTATTTTTATTCTCGTGTACTCATTTGATATATAGTGCATAATACGTTATCATGAACATCAATAGCATCATGAAATTGCGTGCAATCACATTTTATTTGTGTGTGTGTTTTTTTTTTTTTGATGAAAATGTGGCCATTTGTCAATTTGGTTGGTTCGTGCTGCTGTCATATGTCCATTGGTACATTGGCCATTCGTTGTCCACGTGGAAACTATCATGGTCACACAATCAACACCGGAAAAATGCGTGCAAATAAAATTGAATTAGCTAAAACAAACAAACTGTTCGATTCAATTAAATCGAATAGAAGTCAATGTGGTAGATTGATTTATTTGCCAAACATGAATTCGTCTATATGTCTTTGTTTGTCGGTGTGTGGTCAAATACGAAGAGCAAAGATGATGCTTTTCCATAGACAATGTGTCCGATCTGATTGATTCGAACGACAATTGCGACGATGCTCACCCGCCTGAGCGGGCAAATGACGGCAATTCATAATGATGCCGATTTCGTCTTAGTCTTCAATATTGTTTACTTTTTACGTATAAAACACCTGAACAATCTAAAAATATTTTAATACCATTTTTTCGCCTCAGTGCCATTGTTGTTCATTTATTTATTTGTTCGTTTCGTTTTTCGTTCGTGTGTGTGTGTGTGTGTGTTTGTTGTTGTTCATTCGTTGACGTTGCCCATTGCTGGTCTTGCACGCTCAATGATATGTCCAGCGAACTGATAACACAGCGCGTTCGTTTAAATTTATACCAATTTTCGTTATTTTTGGATGGATAGTGGTCGGTATTATAAGGTAATCATGCGATTAGATATAAAATATATAGCATTCGAACGTCTATTTACGGATTGGCGCGCGCGTACACACCAATAATTTTTGGCTGATTATAATACCGAATTGGCATAGAAATTCAGTTTTTTTTTTTTTTTTTTTTGTTGAATTTGAATTTTGCAAACAACACACAACAACTGAACTCGGTCAGCCAAGAGCGCCCATGCCCGAACACGTGTCTGTATATGTGTCGCCGGACTTTTTCAACCATTCGTGCACACCATTCCATTGTGTTTGACACGTTTGTATTCCACCGGATTTCTCTCCAATCATTTTAATTAATTCACGATTTATGTAAATATTATGAACTTACAACCTGTATTTTATAGTCTGATATACGGTTGAGATTTTCAAGCGCGCTCATGTGTGTGTGTGTGTGTGTTTGTCGTGTACAGTTGTTGTTTTTTGCTGTTGTTTGCTTCGTATTTGCTTCGTTTTCTTTCTGTTCTGGTTGTGTGATTCACCCGGACGCGATGCGATTTAGTTGTAAAGAGCTATTGCAAATGTGTATGCGAACAGCGAACTGGTTTGACAACATTATGATCTGTTCAATCAAAATTATTCACACACACACACAAAAATAAAGTACGAAAATAAAAACCACTGATTTTACACTAACAGCAAATGAAAATATCCAATTTGAATGATGAAGAGAGGTGTAATCTGGCTGCTCTAGTTTGTCGTTGTTGTTGTTGGTGTTTTTTTTTATCTTTGATTGCAACATCAAACCAATCTGATTAATATAGTTGTTAATGATTTGAACCTTTCTTTGCCACAATTTACACGTTTTTCGTTTTCCTTCTTTCAAACTAATGAAAGAAAAGAATGAAGCTTTCAACATCGATTTATTGAATCAACAATTTAACGCTCATTGTCATTGTAAATGTCTTTGTTTTTCATATGCATAATCTCTAATGGCAGTTTTGCTATCGTTTGCTTCTCTCTGTTTTTTTTTTTTTTGCTTTTTGGCCAGCATTTTTTGTTTGAATGCATATTCTGTATATATGAAAAAGTTAATTGATGACAAATAAGTTTATAGAATACAATTTTTTTGCTGTTGTTCGCTGACCATACGTCCATGTCGTGACTCAGTGACCGCTAGCCACTGATACGCGTGAACGAAAAACTTAAAACTATTGACCTGGTCCAATTAGCAACCTTAGCATAATAAATGACTGATTAATTGAACATCAGCGATTGTAACCTATTTTTGGCACACAGTTATTTTTAGCTTCGATCGGTGTCAAAAATATCTAATATATTTGGAATAAGAGAAAGAGATAAGAGTAGTAATGATTTCAAGAGATTGGCTTCTTCGTTTTGCCAACGAATTTCTTAATAGCGAATCGCCCAAAATTTGCATCAAAAGTTCCATGCACACAAAATAGCACACACACACACACACACACATGTATGTGTTGGAATTGATTTGAACAGACTTTTATCATGTTAACCATCGTTTTTCTATCGAAACTATAACATTGATTATTGCTGTGAATAATTTATCGGCAGCTAAACTTTCAGCAACGCATAACCATGGTGATGAATATTGTCAATTTTTTTTGGTTTGTTTCGTGTTCGATTTCATTGGACATTACACAAAACGCCATTCGACCGGTCAATATTGGGAAGGAGTTCGAAAAATGCGCGAGCCACTATCAAAACCGCTTTCCGCATGAAATTAGCAGGATTGGTTGTAAAATATCCAAGTTTTTTTTTTGTTTTGGCGCCGAACAAAAAGAACTCATTTTAGAGATTAGGGAACAACTATAGAGACCAGGAAGGTTTGCGCATATTGAAGAGCACCGCAAAGATAATGAAAAATACAGATATGAAAGCAACACATTTTTCGGTATGTCAATAATGACGTTGGTATGAAAATCAAATCATTTAAGATAAGTGGCACTTTTAATCAATTTGCATACGTTCACGTTGTTTAAAAAAAAAAAACAAGATCCCATTCAAAATGAAGTGCAGTGCAATCTAGTGCGATGATATCAAACGCTTCGAATCGTGTCCCATGCATTTGGAATATGTAATTTGTTGATACTTCTTGTTTTATTTACGATGAACGAACATTTTGCATTCGAACAAATGCAACCGAATGCATGTGTGTTTTGCTTACACATTTCATTGGCAAACAGAACAATTGAGGTAAATAAATCTGACTATGACTTGAAAATTTTTCTGCGATGATTTGGTTAAATTAGTGGCCGGACGGTTGGTCGACTTGTTTGCCTAGCTGCACCCGTGTGGAAAAAAAAATGTCGTGGAAATCGATTGTCATCATTCAATTTTGGAAGAAATGCGATTAAATATACAATTGAAATGTCGTTCGGTGGAATCGATTGGCATGTGAATGAGAGAGGTATGAATTGTTAGTACTAATTGACTTTCAACCGCTTTGAATTCAATTCCATTCATTTTCATGACAACAAATAGACGGTTTGACCGGCGATTTCCAGACGTCGATCCGGTCAAACGATTCATTTTCACAAGGGTTATGTTTCGTGTTTCGTGTTGCAAAGTGATAAGGTTTCACAATTATTACTATTATTATTTGAGCCTGTTCTCAACTAACCGAAAGAAGTGGCATAAAAACACGACGATGACGACAACACCACTCACACTCGCCCTATAGAATGTTGTTTTTTTTTTCTTTCGTTTTGCTCTTTGCAATATACCGGACCACTATGAGCATGCGAAACGAACGAATATGAACTAGCATTTCATTCACACAGCCGGTTACACAATACATAGAATTTAAAGTGAAATAAACAAAGCAAAAAAAAAAACAAGTTGATGCTATTCAATTTAATTCTAGACAAAATCATGCAGCAATCAAAAGGAAACGCGAAGTGCAACTCTCTCGTCTGTACTCATTACCGAACGAACTGTTCGAAACAGTAAAATGCAAAAAAAGCAACAACAACAACAACAGCAAAACATGAAAAAGAAACAGTAGAATGAAAATCAAAAGTAAAAACTAAGTGATGTATGAAGAACTGAGAGAGTGAAAAAGAGAGATCAAGCGAAAACGCATTTACATGAAAAATAACAAAACATATACTATAAAGTGAACGATAAATTAAAAAAAAAAACACATATATAATAAACAGCCGAACGGCATCCGATAAACAAAAATTGCAAAAATGACGAAGAAAAATATGCAAAAAACAACAACAACAAAAATCGTTCGCGACAACAAGATTCTCATGTATAGTATATATTTTGCATTACAGTATATTTTGCCTTCTTCATGTTGATTCGCGGGCCCAGGCGCTGCCACAAGCACATGCATAGGCGATATCATCGTTTAACACTATGATGAGCGAATGTTACTTTGTCTCACTCTAGCCAGCTGGCTCTTTTGTGCGCGCTTATAACCGCGCGCGCGCGCGCACGCTTTGTAAGCGCTTATTTGCTTTTTTATGTATACATGTAATTATCGTGTCGTAAAGCAAGCGAGCGACCTTGAAAAAAAAAATAATATACAAACACATTGTCAGAGAGAGAAACAGATTGACTAAACAATATTCCAGTATATGTACGAATGTACGTTGGCAATAGAGTTGAAACCATAGTATGTAATGTGGTGAGCAGGAAAAGAATATTTATTAAATGCCCACAAAAATTTGAATGGCGAATAAAGGTTTTTGTTGTTGTTGTTGTTGTTGTTGTTGTTTGGTTGTTGTTGCTTTCTGTTTTCATTTCTGGTCAAGTTTTATAGTGTCTGTTGTTGTCTCTTCGTTAGCTCTGGAGAATTGTTGCATGTCCAACGGGCGACACTAGATTGTCATAAACATTTGCTATTGAAATGCCGAAACAAACATAGTAAACAACAGGGCATTTTGTTTTCGTTGAACAATTTGTAATTTTGCTTTCTTTCTATTGATACTTTTTTTTTTGGTTTTACTTCTTGTCAACTTATGTATTTTGACTATATATTACACAAATGATGGATTTGTATCGACGGAATAACGATAGAGAGGAAGAGATGGGAGGTGGAAGTAAGAGAGAGAGAGAGAGAGAGAGAGAGAGAGAGAGAGAGAGAGAGAGAGAGAGAGAGAGAGAGAGAGAGAAGTGCAATCATTATTGGTAAAATCTAGACAAGCAAATTCAAGCGTGTTCCAATATATAAATGCCTGGCTAACTGCTACGGCCGTAGCCAAACAACACACAACAAACAGGAATCGAAAATGACAACGAATAACAGCGCCTCGTCAGGCCACACAACACATGGGTACAGATAGGTAATAGACTTAATACAGTGAAACGGATGAAAATTCCCCTGTCTGCGTCTGTATTAATAATGTCGATGTTTGGCCGTGCGACAGCCATATAACGAAGCGAATGTGTGTGCGTGCGTGCGCGAGAGTGTATCGGTATGTTAATGTGTGTGTGTGTGTGTGCGAGTGAATGTGTAAACCAAATGAGTGCTTCATTGAACAATTGACAAAACAAGCAACAAGTAACAAGTACATGAAAAATGGAATATTATTGATGCAAACGAATTTTGACGTTTTTCCTATAAAACACGCAGCGGCACATCGTACATATTCAAGTGAAAAACAAGCAGCAGTAGAGAATTTGTACGGAAAGCGTTTTTGAGAACAGAATAAAACACATTATAATCAAGATGCTTTATTGATTTATTCAGATAGATTGTTGGCAGTACAGTAAATCTTGATGAAAATGGCTTACGATGTTGTTTTTTCCCCCCATCTTCTTCTTCGAAGAATCGTTTCTCGGCAAAACGCTTTTTTTTCGTCTTTCTTTCTTTCTATTTCAATTTTTTCCTGAAGAAATTCGTCAACGCCTGTCATCCGTTTTGTCACGGATTTAACAATCAAAAAGTCACTCAAAGCACATACAACAGACACAAAAATTACATCGCACGATAAAGAAAAAAAACGAACAACAACAAACGTCACACAGAAACTATTCAATTTCGTATTCATTTTATGAGTGGTTGGAGTTTTGCAAAAACAATGACTGATTATAGCCATTAAATATGATGAAATTGCGATAAAGTCCATTGATTCCTTACCTCAGAAAGCGCCAATGTCACACAAGCACCACACTCACTGTGCTGCACTTACAAGAATCACACAAAACTTTAAACGAATTATAATTTTCTATTTTTTTTTTTTTTAAATTCTATGTGCAATACATGAAAAGCTCATCAAGTCTGCAATAATATACTCGAGCCATTCGATAAAATATATTTGCTTTCTTATTTTTTTCGTTCGAGCTAAACGTGTTTTTTTTTCTCTAGTTGCACAATTTTTTCGGCAATATTTTTCAAGTCAATCTTTAAACAAACTAATAAAAAAAAACAACAAATTCTGGCTCAAAATTAACTGGAATGACCGAACTAAATTGAAAAACTGACAAATCAGATGGAAAATGTCATCGACGACAAAAGAAATTGGTTGGTATTCGATATTGTTTCCGTGAATTCAATGAAATTTTGTTGAGCTTCACCCATCGAAATTCAAAACGATTTGCTACAATTCAACGAAGCTTTCTTCTCAGTTTGTTCTGTTCTTCTTCCACTTTGTTGTTGAGAGTGTTTTTTTTGTGTGTCTTCTTCTTCTTCTTCTTCCTCGTTCATTTCATTTCATTTTAATGTTTTCCCTTCTTAGTGAGACTCTATTGCGCATACGCATGTCACATGTGTGTTATTGTTGTTGGGCCTCTGTTTGCCGTTTCCTTCAAATAGTCATATATTTTAGCTTACTTTCCTTGGCACTCCGAATAACGATTGTATTGTGCTACTACTGTGCGAAATGGTGATTCGCGCTCCGCCAATATGAGCATAGGTCGTACGTCAAACGACAATTCCATTCCATGTTATGATGATATTCATTAAACCGTTTTGTTTATCGGCCCGAAACTGATGACAAACGAAATGTGTGTAAGACATTGCGAACACCATTATGCGTCTCTATTGTTCATTGCACTTCATGAACTTTTGATTTATAGCCGAATTTCGTTCGAAAAAAAAATCGATCATTCCGAATTCTCAATAGCATATCTCAATAATTTGGCGCGAAAAAAATCAAGTGTTAAATAACTGCTGTCTATGAGCAAAGGGAATCTCATCCAAATAAATTGTCATACAGAAATTCTTTGCAATGAAAAGCTGTACTATCACACTAAGATGCGGAACATAGAATCAATTTAAAAAAGAACCAAAAATGGAACTTGTCATCAAAACATTGTTCGGCGTATACGACCATGTGACAACACAAAAAAAAAAACAAAACAAAAAAAAATAACACACAATGAACAGTGAAATGTTTATCGCTTGTATTGGCTTATGCTTTGGCATTTCATAGTTTTTACTACGAAACTTAGTGGCAATTGCAATTGCGATAGCTTGTATATACCAATTGCATGCACATATTTTGAATTGAGCATTGTGTGTAACAGGGTCTAAGCGCGTCTGTTCGCCTGTTTATAGTTCGTGCCGCATTCTTGTTTTGTCATTTATTTTTCTATGTTTGATTGTAATTGCGTTTCATTTCTTTGTGTGTTTGATTGTGTGTGTGGTTTTCTTCAAACACTCAAATTTTCGTTTATGTTTTTTGCGTATTTATTTTGTCTGTTTTCAGACCGCTTCTATTCTCTCTCTCTCTCTCTCTCTCTCTCTCTCTCTCTCTCTCTCTCTCTCTCCCTGTCTCTCATACACACATGATTACGTTTTCCGATAATATGACAGCATAATCGAATGAAATAATGTGTGCCTAGCGCTTTCGGTAGTTTTCCACGGAATTGATGTAAATTAGCTCAATATTCTAATCACAAGCATCCGATCAAGTTGTTAACAATACAGCAAAAAAAATAAATAACAGAAACAACAAATGAGCAAATGTATGAAACTGTTTGTTACGTTTACCTGATCGTTTCTTGTTTACGTTTATTTAAACACATTCATCAGCTCTTCACTCAGGCAATCAGGACTAGTACAGCTGGCTGCTTTTGTTTCATAGATGCGATCATTACACGCTTATCGTAACAAAATCAAACACTGTTTTGAAATTCAAAAAAAAAATTATTTCATAAATAAATGGAAATCGAAGTTCGCGATCTTGTAGGTGGATTTAGATAAAACATTTGTGTATTAAGAAATGGATTTTCGAGAGAAAATGAAATGCAACACTATCAAATTAGTCTCAAGTATTTGTTGTTGTTGATTTTTGTATTTTTGTTGTTGTTTTTTTTTTTTCAAAATATAAAACACATAGCGATCAAAACCGTTTACTTTGAAAGTTCTTTTATCACTCTTTCTTTTCTTCGAATTTTATAATTGTTGTTTTTTTTTTTTTTTTAAATTATCAACACACAGTTATAAAAGCATCGTATATACGCACAGTACACGCACATTCACATGATCAACTGTTGAGTTCAGCTTGAAAATACGTTCCGTTTTTGTTTTGTACAAAAAAAAACGAAAATTTAAGAAAATTAAAAAAAAAACCTTTTATTTTACTGCAATAAACAATCCGAAATGAACGAATGTATGGTAATATGCCGTCGATCGCCGGCAATTATGTGTTGAAAACGAGTAAAAATATTCTCGAACAGCAAAAAAAAAGCACACACACCGAATAACACGCTCACTTACGAAGAGAGCAACAAATCACCAAACTTAATGCAATGACAAACGAAGTCGTACTGATACTGATAATAATAATAATAATAACAATAATAATAATACGCTCGTTTCTCGAATGAAAAAGGCGAACAGAAGAGCAAATGTAACAAAACAGACGACAATAACAATAATTAGAAGGAAAAAAAAACACATAACAACAAACGCGTCTCTCGCTACGTATAAAAAAAACTACGGATTGGCTAAATTTGCGCCTTCCTTGTGATATTGTATGTGAATGTACTATACTCACACATTTCGATACTCTGGTTGTTTTGATTTTTTTTAAAAACTTCTTTTTTTTAAATTCTCTTGCTACTTTAAACTGTGCGTATGTTTAAACTCAGCGAATATTATAATATTTATATTTCAACGACGTTGATTTTGTTTTCTTTTTTTTTTATTAAAATAATGAAAGAGAGAAAAAAACTGTCCGCTGTGCGGTTTTTTGTGTGTGTGTGTGTGTGTTAAAATATTCAATTGCAAATTGTAAACCAAAATAAAGTGGAAAAATTGAAAAACGTCGTTATCCGTTCGTGTTTTTCGTGTATCACCGTATTTCGGCGCTCGATTGCAAGTATTTGCACGATCATTGAGTTAGGACTGACGGAAGATTTTCATTAATTTTGTATTTTTATTTCATTCTCATGCGACTCCGCTGATTTGGTGTTTGCTGTCTCATTTTCGCTGCTCGCCTCGCGCGCGCACTCTTCGCGTTTTTTCGTTGTCGTCATCCACTCTTCTGTCGTCTTCGTTTTTATTTGTTTTCTGCGCTTTGCTTCTTTTCATATTTTTTTTTCTTTCTTTCTTTCTTTCTGTTTCTTAGTGTTGCTGTTGTGTGTTTGTTGTTGTTTTGTTTTTTATTTCGTTTTTTTTTTTTTATTTTCTGAAATTTATTATTTTGATTCATACAACGAGTTTTTGCCCATACATTGTTAATCGGCAAGTATAACATATACACAACTGGAAGCATATGTTCTCTTTCGTTCGTACATTGATTCATGCATACGGCTGTCTTACTCACGGAATCACTTAAGCCCATATATGTGTATTGTTTCATTTATTTCGAGAATGTCGTCACGTTTTATTCATGTGTTTGTTCATCGGTGTTATTGCTGGTGCTGCTGCTGGTGCTGCTGCTTCTGCTACTTATTTTATCTTTTTAACTTTGACTCTCAGTTGCTCTGTAATCAAGCTGTCTTAGTCGAATCACTTCGATACTTCGACACTCGTACATATCATTGTATCTCATTTTGGCCAATGGCAATTTAGTGATCAACTTCAACAGTGGAATTGACAATCATCTAGAGTAGCTCCCTCTCTCTTAGTCGATGTGTCTCATTCTCACATACACCCGTACTGTCGCCGATGAATATGAACATGAACACGATTATATCAACATATACAAATATTTAGTGTATGTTATTGGCACTGGACCGCGGCGCGGTCGATTACTGTCAACTGTGTGTGAATTTAGTGTTTTAACTTTGAAATTGAGCATTTTTGTTGTTGCTGTTGTTTCTTATGTAGATGTATTGGAATGGCAAATTGTTCAGCTGTCGTGCGAACATCCAACACTTTCAATCGTATCAATGAACATATTTAACGGAGAGTAAACAATACATTTTTATTATTCGATCATATAAACTAGAAGAAATAAAAAAACATGAACAAATAAAAGCAAACAACTAAATGGCCAATCATTTTCGCTGATAACAATGTTAAATTACACAAAACTACGTTTACACCCAAGTAAGCGATCTACAGTATTAGGCCTGGAATGTGTACATCTTATCAGCTTACGAATGAAATGATTAAACATCAACATTTACTTTTTTTCCGGTCAAATTCAATGTAAATGCCATTGTGCACAGGCCATTTCAAATAAAACGCAAATATCTTCACACCAAAAATTCGACTGCATTCGATGGTTGTGTTATCTCATTTGTGTGATTCTTCCAAATAAATTTGGTATCTTTGGTTTTTGGTGTTGTACTCGCAACAGTTGTTGATATATTGTTGTTTTTTCTTCTTTTCGATTGCAGTTCCAGATCATATCTTCAGTCCAAAAAAAAAAAAAAAAAAAAAATTACACTCGAAAATCTACTCAAGAGATAACATTTCAAATGCTCCATTACAAATTAATTGCAATTATACATCCACAAAATTAAATTTGAAAATATTTCATATAAAGATTTAACAACTGTTTTTTTTTAATTTTTGTTTTCAAATCATATAAAATCATAACATTGATTGATTTATTTTCAACCGCTGCCACCACCTAGCGTTGGATCACGCAACCATTTGACGGTTCACATGAGAAATGTCATGTAGTGTTTCCAATGTTTACGCAAATGCAAGAATCATTTCAATGTGCTTGTGTAAAAGTCATCACAAACACACACACACACACACACAGTACATAGTCCCAAGTCCTCATACCGATACAAACCGAATGAAACAAACGTGAATGTGTATTAAATCGCCTTGGTAGTGTAAAAACCATCACAAAATTAAAGTCAAAAGCGAAAAAAAGTTTTGTGAGGCAGCAGAGTGAAGAGAGAGAGAAAAACGAAAACAAAAGAAAAGAAGCAAAAATAAAAAACACACATCGATTTACATTGTATTCAAAATAAATTGTAATTGACATTCGATCATAAAAGTGGAATTTTATAGCGAAAAAAAAATTAATAAGAATAGAAACAACTACCAAACAAGAAGAAAATGGTAATCAAATAGTGAAATTTCTGCTGTGTGCTGTTTGTAAAGGAAATCACACGGATGTAGGTGAATCACATTTTGTTTTATTTCAAAAACATCTAATCAGATCTGTATTCGAATATTAGACCTTTATTTTCTTGTTGTTGTTGTTGAACTGGGTTCGAATCAAATTGTGTCGTGCTTTCCAAACACACAACAACAACAACAACCAAAAAATTAGAAACGAAATAATATTAGTTGTGATGATCAAAAGTAAAAATACAATTGAATTGTAATAGATAAACTAGTTAAACTCGCACACAACTCGCTCCTTCGTATTCGCTCATTATTCATTCAGTTAAATTAAGAGAGCGAGAAATATATAATAATATTTCGAATAGCATTCAGTTTGTTCAGGGTTCCAAATGAAACGCACAAGATGCAGTCAAATGGTGTCACTTCATCACGTTGTCCATAATTTGGTTTCAAACGAATTACACAATTGAAAAACATCGCAGTTGGCTGAATAAATTTATTCATAGATATCGATTGGCAAAACGCAAAACTCAACCACATCAGACCATACACAGTCAATCACAATTTTGTGTGCCTGTCGATTTAGCGTGAAAAAAAGGGAAACAAATGAAAATCAATTAACACTCCTTAAATGAAAATGGAAGCACCACACAGCAGTTAATGTGTCACACAGATTAACAACATTTGCGAGTGAATGAGCGAACGAGCGGTAAGCACACGGTTGCAAGCCATCCAATTTCGTCAATTGGAATGGTAAATATCCTGTGCTCTTCGTGAAAATTGTTCCAAAACACGATCAAAATACTATATTTATTCATATTTATTTACGAATTTGGATCACGACACCAAAACGCTGAACAAAATATCATATTAACATTGGTTGCAAAAACGCAAATGGTTTGACTAAAAAGGTGCTAAAAATATTTGCACGTTGATTAAAATGTTGTTTCAATTCATTTTGTTGTTTAAAATTTCAGCAAATAAAAGCGTATTTTGATACAGATTTTGCATATATGCTTTAGATTGTCGTGCATTGACCTACACATTTCATTGAAAGGCAAGGTCTTTGCTTCGACATGCAATTTTCTATTTGAAATGTTTAAAATTCTAATTTCAACACTCGTATTTGGTGTAAAATTAGGTTAACCGAATCGCCGAACAAATGTAAAAAATTAAATTGTTTCAAAATACGATGGATGTAAATACAACGGATCCATACGAGCAAAAGCTCTATAACATGTTCAAAAGTTTTGATGTCCATGCGATGGGCACACTGGATAGGGGCGCACTCATGGAACTGTGTACAATGTTGGAATTGAAAGATCGCAGCGCTAAATTGGTGGCCAATTTGATTGAACCGAAACGAAACAATCGCGTTTCATTCAACGAATTCAAAGAAGGTTTACTCAATCTGTTGGGCACTGATACCGATGACAACGATAACGGTGATGGTACCGATCATGGTGAGAATTAAGCCAAAAACCGGTTTTTCGCACGAAAAATGCACGATTTCGTCAGACCAATTTTTGTAACATTTGCCCATATTTTTTTTCTTGTTATTTTTATGCTAAAATCTAGTGAACAATGCATCACCTAGTAGCAAAAGTTCATCATCATCGCATAAAAACCATTCAAATTGCGACGAATCAACAACGATGTATGATGAATCGAAATCACGTGAGGTGTCACCGAAGCTAGTCGTTCGTGGCAAAAAATATGGTCGTCGATCTCGTCCGCAGAGTGTGGCACCGTTTGAATCATCACAAACGGACTCGGAGGAAGATTATGATTTTGCCCGTGTGCCAACGGTTGGCGAAAAATCAAAAACCTATCACAAAGTGAGTGAGACAAAAAAAAAACCAACAAATCAACTCCGGTTGACGAAAACATGGAACACAATTTAATTTTTTTTGTTTTAATCGCATCACATTCATTGCAAAGGTTCAGCGGTCTGTATCACAGGGCGATATGCATGATACGAACGGAAGACGTGTTCGATCATCTGTGGCGTGCTCAGCAAACAATAATGGTACAAAATTGAAAAGATGCGCTTCATTACCAGCACAAAAGCGTACAGTTCCCTACATGAGCAGCAAAGATGCGGAAAAATTGAAGTTGCAACTTGAGAGTAGCGTCGAATCACTTGGTGAGTAAATGCATTGAAATCGATTTGTTTTAGCATTAAACCAATTCAATAGAATGGCATTCGGCAAATTGCTAACGAAGATGCGGCCAAATTTGTAGTGTCTCAAAAATAACCAATCCGGAAACCAACATTTATCCATTCAAATAGCATTTAGAGTTTTAACAAATTGTTGGAATTGAAGCAATTGATAAAAAGCTAAAAACAAACATGAAATCAATAGAAACGATCAAATCATTTTGCATTGTTGCTCTCATAACAGAACATCCGACAAAAAAAAATTGCACCAGATGGATTAGATAGATTTTAGCGCATTTGTATTTTGTATTCAAATCAATTAACAATTTAGCTATAGTACTAACAGTCCGTCTTTCTTTTTACCTCCCCTACTTGGAATGCAAAACCGAAAATTAAAACAAAAAAAATCACTCCAAAAACTGAAAAACTGAATCATTAAAAAAAAAACAAATCACAAACGAATGTGCCCGCCCAATGCGGTACGGTGTAATGCGCAGATCACTTAGACTTTGAACATCTGTCAAATAGCCTGTTCCATGAGTGGAATAATTTTGACAGCAATGCGATTACCGACGATACCAAAGCAACCAATTCACACAGTCAATCAACACATCGCAATCGCATTGAATTAGAAACGGTATTCATTCGTGTTGGCCTGCAAATGAACGTTGCATGTCGATTAGCTGATGAAGTGTACAATAGATTGGGCCTAACTGCTGATCAATGCATTAGCCTTACCGATTTTCTATCGCTGATACATAGTCATTCGGAATCGGATGTTTTAAAGGCGAACAAAAGCGCCGACGAATACACAATTAGTCCCTTGAACGATCACATGATTTTCGATATGCATGCCCCATCAGGTTTGTTGTTGTTCTTGTTGTTGTTGTTGTTGTTGTGTTCTTCATTCTTTTTTCTATCGCAAAATTTTCTCTTTTTTTGTGTTTTTTGAATAATAATTTTTTTGTTTTTTTTGGCATTTATTCTAACCCTTCCCATTTCGAGGTATCCACGGATATAGTTTTCATAGTTCCGAATTCAATCCGATATTTATTCGATTTTTCGATTCGGAATTTTGGATAAATCATCGGCCTTCGGTTGATTTGTGGATACCTCTGCATTACTACCCAATCCGTATGGTTAATAATCTCCCTCTGTTGCACTCTACTCACGAGTTTTTCCAGTTAAATTAAAAAGAACTTAGTTTTTGTTTTGTTATGGTCAGGTCAATTAAGGGCCATATTTTAACCACTAGTAGTGTAGACATTGAACTCTATCCTTAAAACTTGTTTGCACTTTTTCTTTTTTTTTTGCCCATGGTAAAGTATTTTGTTACTAACTTCACAGAGTAACTTTGGACTTTAATCTAAAAAACCTTCATTAATCCATATGTTCACCTTGTATTAATGTACGAATATCCTTCTGTCATATAAATGTACATCACCAACTTATGCCTTGCATATTGTTTTGTTTTGATTCAGCAGATGAACCAAATGACTGGACAAATGAATCAATGCCAATTGACACAATAATTGATATGTGGGAATTGGCACATGTTAAAAATCCAGCCACTTTAATGGAAGATTTAGGATTCACCGAACGAGAAATAAATCTGTCACGATTACTGGCAGTCATCGATGAAGAACTACAAAATGTACATATTGATCGAGAATTTACGCCATTGTTACGGGTAATTAATCTTTTCGATTGTTGTCATTGTTGTTGTTGTTGTTGTTGTTGTTTGAGTTGGTTATTTATATATGTGTGTTTATATTTCACCTTTAAATAGGCATCATTAGCACTTCATAAACTCGAAGTGAACGCCTTGCAAAAATCACTTCGACATGCTGCCTATGAAAATAAGCAACTGCATGTGAATGTGCGCGAACTAAATAATCGATCATTTATATTAGCACAAGAAGTTGACGAACGCCATGCAACACTTGAATCATCCGCACGTGATGAAATCAAGCAATTGGAACAACGCCACGCTGAAATTGTGCGCGATCTAACCGCACAGCTGAGCAATGAACGTGAACAATGGTCGGCGTTGAATGTGAAATTGGAAACACGAATCAAACAATTTGAAATTGACGATGCAAAGCATAAAGCAAATATGTTACGCTTACAAAATGAAAATAGTGCCTTAGAAAAAGAGCAATTGTCATTGCAATCGCAAATTACCGATTTGCTGGAAAAAAATATTCAACTGAATAATGAAATAGCCGATGCACAGGATCGCCAATATGGCGATGACCGGGACGCGAATGCGAACGATCAAACATTGGATTTGATTGATAAAATTGAAAAATTGCAAATTGAAAATGCGAACTTGCGTGACCGTAACGATGAGCTGGGAATTGAATTAGAAGAGACCCTCACCGAACTGACGCGAATGAAAAATCGCAAGCAGTTGCGTGTTGACAGCAATCAAAGTGGTGGCGAGGATAATGCGAGCAGCGGCGGTGAGGGTTCAAATGTTTCAGCTGGTTCAGCGACAAAACGACGCGGTGATTCGCCGAGCAAAGCCAAACTGTCGGAGGAGAGTCCTCGTTTTGGAAAGCTACGAAAATATCACAATGACAATAGTGAGGGTGAATCGGAAGCGAGCGGAGATTGGCTGGCATTGAATTCTGAACTCAATCAATCGACATCGATGTCACAGACAACGGTCACCACATCCGGATTTTCACAAGATTTCTCAAGCTTGACCGAACCAAAAGATATCGAAATGAAAGAGCTTCGCCAACAAATTGCAAAACTTGAATCGGAGCTGAGTGCAATGAAAACGCAGCAACAGCAACACCAAGACCCACAAAATTCCGATGCAAGCGAAAAAGTGCATTTGCAACGAATTCAAGAGCTGGAAACTAGTTTGGAACAAATGCAAAAAGAGTACGAAGCGTGTGAGGATTACTGGCAAGGAAAACTCAACGAAGAACGGCAACTGTATGAAGAGGAGCAACGCATTAGCGATGAAAAGTTTGGTGAGCTATTGAAAAAAATGGGCGAATACGAAGAACAATTCACAACAACGACAGAGAAAGATGGTCGTTTGACGCCCATTGAGGAAAAATGTCAGCTTGAACAGCAGTATGCCGACTTGGAGGCTGAAACGGAAGAATTCCGTGAACATGCTCAGAAAATTTTCGAAGCAAAAACCCAAGAGATTGAGCAACTGCATGCAAAACTCAAAGAATTGGAAGACCGTTTATGCTATCCGAATGCGTCGACGGAGCAAACGAATTCAACGCAACGATTGAAAATGTCCGACAGCGAAAGTGTGGCTAGTTCACCGATCAGCTATTTGTGGAATCAAAGTACCATTCAAGTTCCAACACGTGACTACGAAAATCCAAATTGGAATCGAACAAATCAAGCGAAAGAGGATTGTGAACCAATTCCAACGCCAAATAGCATTGCACCGATTCAACGGCCACAAACACCATCAACATCGACGGCAACCACACCGAAAAACACTGTCGTTGAAAGTAACGAAAATGCCATTGATGACACCACTGAAATCCTCGATGATGTATTATCATTTCGAAGCTTTGGCACGCATAGTGTCGCCTCAACACATAGCGTGTAAGTACCGCACATTACACATAACGTACAAATGGATTTTGTTATTGATTGTTTGGTCACCATTTCATTTTCAGACATCGCTCGTTACCTGAAATTATTAGCACTAGTCCAAATATGATACGTGATGATATCAAACGTCTTAAACTGATTGAGATTCAATTGAATGATGAAGTAAAGGGTTTGGCACATCAACGCGATGGACTTGTAATGGAGCTGCAGCAGCTACAAGAAGCCAAGCCGGTTCTAGAGCGAGCATATGCGGTAACTATCAATATCCCTTGTTGCCATTTACAATGGCCCAAAAACAAACTAAAAACCTTTCATTTCAACCAACAGCGAACACCTCATCCAAGTTTGATCCAACGGATTCAGCAGCTGGAGCAAAAAAATCGCCATTTACAATTTTGCCTGAAACAACAACAGCAATACTCGGAATCAATCATGCAACGTAAGTGTTGAACAAAAACCAATCGGATTCTCTTATTCGAGTGTTCAAAATGATGAACAAAATCAACTAAAATAAGCGGTTTCATTTTGATAACAGAAACATGGCAACAGCAGCGTAGCGAAATCAATGAACTCCGCAGCACCGTTGAAACTCAAGTCATTATCATCAATGAACAAGCTCAACGTTTGACAAATTCCGATTTACTTGTTAAAGATTTGTATGTGGAGAATTCACAATTGACGGCAGCGATACAGCGGCTGGAGCAGCAACGTTCACGCATAAGCATGCTACATCATCAAGGCGTTCCAGGAATTTAAAAATAAGCAAAATTAGACAATTATTGGCGCGCGCGTTTTTTTAAATGTTTTGTTTTGTTTTTCTTTTGTGTTTTTTTTTTTGTTTTGAGAATTTAACAAACTGAGTCACAACTAAATATTCTATCATGAAAATCACATATACGCATTGTACGACATCCATGGATGCATTAATATTCCACGGATGTATTGTTGATGAAGAGAAGTGAATAAGAATATCCATAACAAAACATACACATTTTTAGCTAAATTTAATTGATTAATTTATTTTGAGAGTTAAACTCATTTCTCAACTCATTCTCATATTGAAAAGACACGCACACCGATTAAATGAAAGAAACAAAAAAAAACCAATAACAATGTACGAACGACTTTCTTTTTCTTCCTGTGTTTTTTTGTTTTTGTCTCACAAAGTCAATAATCTTCAAAATAATAATAACAATAACATTTGGAAGCATTGCTTAGAAAGTAATTGTTATTATTAGTATAGATTTATACGAAGAAAAAAAAACCTCCAAAACAAATTCAATTTATGCAAATTTTTAATCAAACATTCATACCAACACACATGAACTCTCAAGTAATGGAACATCAAAAGTGTTATGTCTAATAATTTAAAACTACTCTCAACACATGAGATTAGAATATTAGGATTAATATTTGGATTTATACATTTTGTGAACCCGTTTCGTCATATATTTTGTCGGTGTAATTGTGTTTGTAAAGAGTCGAACAGATTTTTCTCTTACCTGTTTTTTTTTTTTTTTTTTTTTTTGTTCAAGGTCAACAAAGAATTTAACGCAATAACGCAATGATCTACAATTTTTAATTCGTATATTTCTGTGTAATTTTAAAATGATTTTATTTGGTGCTTGATGTTGTCATTGTCCAAATTAACAAACAAAGATGCTAACAAATGCATATAGAAATGGTTTATATTTTGATGGACGAAATGAACAGTTGAAAATAATATATATATATTCTGTTTCGTTTGCATTTTCAATTATTGGATAAAACTGAAGAAATAACAAATGTTTAAATGTTGTTTTGTTTGTTTTATGAAGCATCATACAATAAAAATGTAGTAACATTTAATCCAGTAGCGGAACTTTGAGTGAACTTACAAATATTGACTCTTCTATGATTTTGAAGCAATATTCAATGCATTTTGAATAAATTTACTCCAACTGGAATACATTTTACTACACTTTTATTTGATCTGTATTTAGTTTTGGCGAGGGGCTCATAATTTATTGCGATTCATCCAAAACGGAGGAAAATGGTATGTTCTTTGAATAATGGAAAATCTTCTTGAATGTTGGCTTGCTTTTGAATTGCAACGAAGAATCTGCTTCTCATTGATCGTTGCGCTCATACAAACATAAAATCATCGCATGCTGCATATTTCGATGTCGTATCGCGTATTTATGCGGCGCATACACGCAATATACATGTCACCTTCTTGTGGCATGGCATGAACTTGATTTAAGGCTTGAACTAATCATGAACACTTTTTTAAACCATTAGTAAACAAATGAACAATTGAAAAATATTTGAGATATCTCTTAAACAGAATGAAAATCAGGACCAAAAAAAAAAAAAAAATGCAGAACTCAATATGCGAAAAATGCCAAAGAAAAACATTCCAATTCTGCCGTTCAAATCTGACATTTTTCCACAGCTTAAGAGCTATTATTCGACACTAGCAATCATAATCGAGTGCTTCGATCTCATTGAGAAATTCAAGAAAATATTTGCAGATCACATTTTATCGAAAGCAACCGAATAGAACATTACAGTTGACACTTTTAAATTTGAATCAACTCATTTGTGGCTTTTTGATTCTAGTTTTTCGGACAGTTCTAATTCTAATTCTCCATACATTCCGTTTTTTCTAAGGGTTTTTTTGTTTATTATTATAAACAGTTTAAAATTGTATTGCTTTCATTTTTCTTCGTTGGAAATCCTTTTATGAAGTATGCAAATTGCAACATACATTGAATGCATTAGTGGGCCATTTCAATTTCATTTGAAAGGTTTGACGAAATCGGGAACAAACTGTATTAAAATGGATTATTGACGTGTCACGTGACAAAAGTGAGTTGTTTTGTTGTTGTCATTTTATTATGCTATTATTTCATCGCGGTAAATGCGTGTCCGACGTACGTATGCATTCGCTGTTGCACCTTTTGTTTATATTTATGGATTTATGCTTTATGACTATTATTACCATTGATGGTTTTTGAAGATAAGGCACATTGAAATGAGCACATGCTGAATGCAATGGAACAGTAAATATGGACGGTAAAAATTTAGAGCACATTAGTCTCGTTCTAAACGGCAACAAATCTACTTGGCTACGTACACTAAGTGAAAATTCTCTTTGGCCTTTTCATCAAACCAAATTTTATTCATTAACCAATTTTAACGCAATTTTCTTTCAATATAAATTGTCAATTATTTATTCAGAAAACAAAAATGAGATTGGCTTTATTTCTTGTGGTAATATTGTGGTTTGGCACACAAATTGCCATTGCATTTAGTATAACAAATAAATTAAGTGTTGAAAATATGACGGCCACGCCTGATGACACAACTCCATTGAAAATGAATGGTGATGAAAGTGAAGCCAGCGTGATAATTGATGACCTCGATGATATTGATGGGATTGACAGCATTCATTTGAACGATTCACTTGATTTCTATGCCAGATCGGGAGAAGAATCCATCTTAGATTCGCTTGAAGTGAGAACCAAAATTGGGAACATTAATCGAACCGCCTTGAGTAGTTCATTTGTAACACAAAGTGATCGCACGAAAAGCATCATTCTAAGGCAACAAGTTGCACCACAGGCAAGAAGCTTCTTTGGACTCATCATTATTCCTTGTGAGTGTAAATTCATATGATCGTCCTATAGATGGGACTAGTGTTTGCAATCAGACTTTTTCGGACGTTTTTCGGACTTTCTTAGAGTTCAATAAATGGTTGTCTTCAGGGCGTTTTGGGCCTAAAGGAAGCAATAGAGCCAACTTTTCATGGCATTTTCTTTCCGAAAAGTCAGAAAAACGCCCGAAAAAGACTCTATAACGAACACTCGATCGGGCAAGTTTGTGATGTTTTCACATTTAACTTGTCTCTTCTTTTGCTCTTATTAGACATCGTGTGCTTTTTTGCGGCGAAGGGATTTTGGCCATTTTATCCACCAATGTTACAATATCAAGTGAATGAAATGGGAAAAAAGTTATTTTCACTAAGCGACGACCGTCTTCGGCAATTTTGTCGTGGAAAGTTCAATTTTCAAGAGTCTTGCTATCGGCCAGGTGATTATTATGAGAATTATCTATTTAAATTCACAATTCAGCTGCAATGACACTAACTTTTTTTTGTCTTTTGTTCAATTTCAATGTAAGTATTCTATAAAGGTTACTTCGTTCCTATAGACGCGGTAACAACAGATTGCCCACCATTAACGACAAATTCAGTGGCACCAACAGAAGTGGCACCACCACCAGCATCAAGTGCACAGTCATGGGGTGATGCACCAGCGAAAATAGCAGCCAAACCAAAACCATCAAAAACCGATGTCGAAGTATTCGATTCGAATGGTAGAAAAACCACATCAAAACCAAAACTTGGAGCGCTGGATGACGAGAAACAGCCGCAACCAAACATAAATATCGAAATTCATAATGTGTTTTCATTTGGCACATCAAATAATTCACAGCCACAGCTGCAAGACAGCAAAATTACTAAACCGAATGAAAATCAGCCGAATCCACATATACTTTATGTATAAGTTTTATATTATCATCAATGATCCAACATTTCACACACAAAAAGGAATTCAACGGAAAATGATTTCAATCAGCGATGAGCGACATCTTTCAGTCATTTTATCAAACCGGATCCCCATCATCGGTGACCATCAACTTCATGTTGGATTTATTTTGTAGTCAGCGGTATATTTATATATATATATATGTATAGTTTTTGTTGTAATTTTCATTTTCGCACACATACGCAATGGCAAAATTTTGGATTTTCGCATAAAATGTGATTTAGAAAATATGTTATTAATAAAAATTCCAATAAATGAACAGCAGAAAATTGAGAGAAATGCATTGAGCGATACTTTTCATTGATGCCATTGAATGCGTGTCAACGAAATCGAAATGTTGGCAATAAAGATGCATACGTGGTTATAACGTACACATACCAGTGAGCAAAACGGCACATACGAATGCGTGAGACAGAGAGGTCCAAGTGACTGAATGTAGAATAAACGAAAAAAAAAATATATATATATATCTATATAAAATATGGTACACGTTCACAGGAATTAAGGCCCGATTTCGTACAATGTGTGGCACAGCAGCACCGGATTCTTCAACAGAAACATACATAAATAAGCGGCACACTAGCATATACGAATAACTCTCGCTCTCACGCACGCAAACACATAATCACACACACACACACACACACACACACACACACACACACACACACACACACACACACACACACACACACACACACACACTCGCACACTCTTTCGAAAGTGCTCGGCGATTGGTGTTACTGTAGTACTTTTGCGGTTTCATTCTCTCTTCAGTCAAATCTTCATTTATTGCTTGGAAGTCGGTACGTGTAGTTCGCCTTTCTCCCAAATCAAAAAAAAAATAACACCAAAAAAAGAATTGCATTCATTCAAATATTTTGCATAGATAGATTTTTTTTTGTTGGGTTCGATTCCAATACACACATCCGAAATCCGGAATCCAATATCTTAAAATCAATTCAGTTCAATTGTTTCATTTGTTGTTTGCTCAAAAGAAAAATCGAAAAACGTCCACGTTTTTTTTCATCTCGACCAACGTTATAATTCGTTTTGTCACAAAAAAAAAAATTTATTGCGTTTTGAAGCAATATTTTTGCCTACGTTGGATATGCACCCATTTTTGATTCGATTAAAACGTCAACATTCATAAACAAAAGAGAAAGAGAGATGGAAAGAAAAAGAGACAAATAAAATCAAAAAAAAAAAAATAAAAGATCATAAAACGTTTAAAGTGTTTTTTGTTTCAGTTTTCGTTCATATTTGGTGCTCAAAAGTTAATGGTGCTACAAAAAGAAAAAAAATCTTTTCTCAAAATACGACATTCGATCGAATGTAAAAAAAATATAAAATCAAATCAAATCATGATTTCAATCAACCAGAAATGAAACGAAAACAAGCATAAAAGAGCAACAAAACTAACACCACATTATTTTTTTTTTCTTTCGACCAAACATCCAAATTAGAATCATTTGTAGAAATCATCATTAAACACTATATGTCATTAAGTGACTACGAACCTAAAAAAAAATAAAAAAAAATAGTAAAGATTTTCATAATTTGTGTGTTACAGATAAGCGTCAACCAAGTGTTTTTCAAACTGGATTCATTGATAAAATAATATTCAAGACCGGATTATTTGGATTACAGTACAGTAAGTGTATTCAATTGTTGTATATTCCATCTAATAATATTGTAATCGCCAATTTCAATATTTTTTTTTCCCGAATCATTTCGGGTGATTCGAAACGAAAATTTAAAACTTCAATATGATATAGACTAAACTAGTTCAAGCGGTGCGGCAGTTCGATTAGTCTCTTGTGAATCTGTGTGTTGTTTTTTTTGGGGAGGCTTTCGTCTGAGTCTGGTTGAAATTTTTCACCAACAATTTGCATTTGGGAAACGAACGCATGGGTTTCTCTTCATTTGATTTTTCAGTTTTAAGTCGAAGATCGAAAGATATTTCTCTTTTTTTTCTCTTCTTTTCTTTTCATTTCAATTTAGCTCTTTTTTTTATTGTGTTGAATTTCTTAACGTGCACATACTCGCATACGCACACATACATCCAGTATTGTTAACTACACATTTAGTTTTTTTTTTCAATATAAGCTAATATCTAGTCAAGAGTATTGTCAATACGAATTCGGTCTATACATTTCAGTACTCTATACATGCAACCTATACTATGTTTGTGAGAGTGTATTTGTGCATGTGTGTGTGCCTGTGTGTTCGAATGTGGTTATGATCTTTTTCTCATCGAGAAGAGAAAGAAAACAGCATGAACATGAGAGAAAAAAAAAACTTAAAGAATAATAACAGTAATAATAGTCGTGATCATCATTTGTCGACGTGGTGGATTTGGTATGGTTTTTTTTGTTTTTATCACAACACGGTCGCATTGATCGTTTGCTCATCAGCCACATTCAAAGTGCCACATCTTTGGGATCCATATGTTAGGGTATAATGCGCGTGGTTTTTCTTGAAATTTCTTCAATTTGTTTTTTTTTTCAAATGATTTAAAATATGAAAATACAGAAAATGTAGAAAGTCAAATTTTGGAAATTGAATTTGTGTGTCTTGATTACTGGTTCATATTAAGGCATTTGATACAAATCCAAGCAAATCCATAAGAATTGAATAAATTTCATAAACGATTTAATTCATGTCATTTTCGACATTTAGGGAAATCCATAATCGATGGATTTCCAAACAAGAAAACAATCTATGAAAAATTTACACACACACACACAAAAGCAGATTGAAAGGATTATCAAAATTGTTATCTACCGCACTTGATTGCAGTTTTAAAATAGATAGAGTCTGAACGTTTTTTTTTATCGTGACCATATGGCAAACATCAGCCAATATATACATCGACACCACTCGCACACTGTCGAAGCTATAGCTTCGTAATGCGAACCACTGTGAGTTGCCGAATGAAAGGCTATTTACCGCTACAACGTAATTTGTAATTTTCGATACGCATATTTCGCTAAATGGATTCCAAATTGATGCAGCAACATGAATTTTCTATCATTTTGCACAGGAACAACAACAACAAAAACAAAAAAATGTTGCTCTGCTAAGCGAACACTCTCTCATCTCTCAAGTCTTAGCCGAAATAATTGAGTTGGTTCGATTATCTCTATTTTCATTACTTTCTCTGTGTATTGATGAGCAATACGTTTTATTTTTTCATTTCGTTCATTTCGTTCGTCCGTTCGTTTTTCTCTGTCTTCGACTCTGACTCGACAGTTCGGCCTTTTGATTTTTACGGCGATTGTGTGTCTTTGATTTTTGATTGTGGTATATTTGTGGGCAAATGTCTAGCTTCGTCGTAGGCTTGTGTTCGATTGTATTCGTTACGATTTTGCATTTTTAATGACACGTCTACAAAAATGTGTGCTCACACGTGTAGAGCTGTATAGCATGGCTACATTGAATACCAATCCACATCAATGTGATATTCTTTTATATTTCGTTTGGGTTATGTACGTTTTTTTTTCGTTTGTGTGTTGAAGATGTGTTATCAAAGTGTAAAGTGTATGGTAGTTGTTTCGACAGTTAAAATAATATATTATATACTGTGATTTCGGTGAGCGCCGACGACACAAACAACACACACTTAGTCTATGTTCAATCGACAATCTATGTGCGTGTCTAGATTGCACACAGAGAACAAGAACAAGAACTCGAATTTCGATATGCTCGTTTCTGTGGTCGGCTGTTTGATTCTTCAAACACCAAGTTTAATACGTTTCTACTTTCTTCGAGCAAAAGACAGCAGCGGTGAATGGTATGGTTTTGGAGTGTTTGATAATGTCTCTATCACCCTGTTTGAATATTATGTATTTATTCTTCTACTACTTGCTTCGCCTCATTTATGCCATTTGAATTGACAAAAGTCTAAATGCGTTCTTTTGGCGGAACAAAAAAACCTAATTTTTCGATTATGTGCGCATTTTTCCCGCCGTTTTTCTTTCCATATTTTAACGAACAAGTCAAGATTTGTACTGACAACAGTAACATAAGCTCATTACCTTAATCGGAAATACAAATGATGTATTTGTTTAAAGAGAATTTGTGGAATTCGGAAGAATGTGGAAAGAAGCAATATTAGTTTGTGTGTGTGTGTGGTCATTTTAAATTTTAAATGGAAAATAGTAACTAACGAGCATGCAAATCATAAAAACATCAAATGATGATTTGATGATTGTGCCAACTGAACCAACCAATCTCAAAATAGAAACCGACACTGACACCAAAAAAAAAACACAAAACCAGCGCGCCCAAATGAAAGACCTTTGATGACAGCAGTCCGAATGAACCAAAGACAGGGTCTATGCAGTCTATAACTGAACTGCAACTAACAATGGGCAATGTGTTTCTTACCGTCATTAGGTAAATTTACCTAAATTACTTTCATAAGAACACACCGCTCTCGGCACAGACATCGGCGGACAATCCACTTTTTTGTTTCACATATATAAAACTCTGCGTATCCACAAAAGGTGCCAAATCATCGCATGAATTGTGCTCTCTCTCCGTATTTCTGTCTTTCTCTCTCTCTCTCTCTGTCCCTCTCTCTGTCTATCTGGGTGCGTGTGTATGTGTTTACGTGCTGTTTTCATCGCCAACAACACCGTGTGTTTGCATGTGATGTTGTTGTTGTTCATATTCTGACGTCATTGCAATTTTGTTTAACAACCGCGCATGTATTCACAAAAGAATGAAAAGAACGGCTTAAAAATGTGGAAATGTTTATTTAAGATCTGGTCAAATAAAATACTTACAAAACCTTAAATTGGATGCTACTTCAATCGAACTGTATCGATTTTGAAACATTTTCACTGGATCTGGCTGAGGTGGCATATTGTTGTTTTTTTTTCTTGCAAAATTGATAAACATTGACTGGTCGATTGAGAATTGTCGTTGAATTGATATTGATATCATTCAGATGAATTTGCTCATGGTAAATATTACAAAATAATTTAAATCGCTCCAATTTCCCAAAAAAACTCAAACACGTTCTTAACTATCTATTGATTTGGATTGAAATTTTCATGTTTGTTTGAAATCTTGACGTAAATCGATCATCTGCCACCAAAACTGCCACACATTATATGAATTGAATCGAAACATATGGTATTCATGGTTGGCACTTTACAAAAGGTCCTTTTAATTTACGTTGAAATGATTTTCATCGGTGATAAAAAAAAAACAACAATTAAATCGTTATCGATCAGTTGTGTCTGATCGATCATACCACACCAAACAGTCACAGTTTTTATGATATCCAAACAAATTGCGAAATATCAATTCGAATTACACACAGATTTTTTACAGATCTGGTAAACATTTGCACCAATCGGTATCAGCCCACGTATCGTTCGTATTCGTACGCTGGTCAAATATCATGATTTCCAATCACGTTGATCAAATATATTCAAAGTGCTTGCATACTATTTCTAAATCGGATTTTTATCATTCCGAGAATTGGAGATGACCAAAAAATCGAGAAACTTTCTAATGCATGTAACGGCATTTCTTATTAAAAATTCTTTCATATCAGATGAATCTCTTTTGAAGCGAAAAATGATGATAGTTTGCATAAATCCTAGATAGGCAATCGACAGCCGTACACATATATCGAAGGTTTTAGGCAGTCCGGACACATGTGTCCATTGTCCATGTGCTGAATGAACACGACACCCTTTTGATTTGGTCGGCATTTTATTGTGTTTGTGTGTGTGTGTGTGTGAAACAGCTTTGCTATTAAAATAATAAAGTAAAGTAGATAAAAATACATTTCAGTCGAAAGAATTTAGGTAATTGTTTCGCGTTGAAGTTGGTGCAAGAAAGAAAAAAAGAAAGCGTACGCACACAACAGTTGTCTGCTGAGCAAAAGTTTCGAAATTTGATGTTCCCTTATTATGTCATTTCATTTTATTTTTTTTTTTGTTCTGTTTCTAGACAAACAATATAGATAGAAATAAAGAAATTAATTAGATTGTGTGATTTTATGATTCGCTATTTATAAATAATGAGTGCGTGGACAGAATTGTCCCAGGAGTGCAATAACTTCCACCAGATTTTAATAAATTCAGAACGCGATCAAACCCAACCCGGATTCGGGACGAAACATATTTTGCGTGACATTTAAATCAAATTCGGCGTATAAATTTATGCATTTTATATTTATGCGTTTGTTTTTACAATATAATATAGATCATTTTTCTGCCTGTTCATTTGACGAGATAAAGATAAAGCCGTTGATCGAATAAATAATGTTGTATTGTGCATTTGTTTTTTCTCTTTCTCTATCAATTTTCAATTGATTAGTGTGACTGTGACGACTTGGAACGGATCAGGACTCTTCTTTATCAGTAGTAATGCAATCAGCAGTGATGGAGGAATCACAAAGTAAGAATCTATGAATGAATTCCGATTGTTTGGATTTATTTGGAATTTGGTTAGAGAATTCCCTCAAGGGACCAATTGATGAAACTAACACAATTTCCAATTATTTTCGCTTGTTTTTACAGTCAACAACAACAACAACAACAACAACAATGACATCAATGTTGACAACAATGCGACCACAGCCGCGCCAACACGCACCTATGAAGATCTATTCCCAGCACTAAAGGCCTCAAAACCTCAAAACCATATTAATAATGCTTCCACAAGCAAAATGCGCGTTGAAAGTTCAACGGTGTCAAAAACGTTTGTTGTTCCATTCGAAGAGCGTAAAATCGATACGGAAAAATTTGGCGAAGGTGAATCGCAACGCATTTGCAAATCGATTATGAAAGAAACGGGTGCATTGATTGAAATCACCACCGGCAAAGATCAATCAATTACATTTTCGATTCGTGGCCGCCAAAATGAAGTACAGGACGCATTTCGTTTGATTTCGATGAATTATAAAACGCAAACGGTCAAGCAAATCAATATACCGAAAGAGCATCACGGTTTGATTTTGGGCAAACGTGGCGAACGTTTAAAGGAAATCGAAAAGCAGAGTGCAACAAAAATCAATGTACCGAGCATATCCGAAGAGAGTGATGTGATCACAATTAGCGGACCGAAGGAAGGTGTTGAAAAAGCCGAACATGAGATTCGCACAATGTCCGATGAACAATCGAAAAAAGCATTCGAACGTGTGCACGTGCCGAAAATCTTTCATCCATTCATTTTGGGCCCATTCAATCAAAATTTAACGGCATTGACTGAACAAACCGGTGCACGTATCAATGTTCCGCCGCCATCGGTGATGCAAGACGAGATTACAATCATTGGTGAAAAGGACGGTGTGGCCAAGGCGAAGGCAGCCATCGAAAGCATTTATCGCGATATGGAAAAGAAATGCTCAACGGTTTGCGTTGAGGTGCCAAAGGCTCAGCATAAATATGTGTTTGGGGCGCGCCGTTCAACCATCCAAGAGATTCTTCAATTGACTGGCGTATCGGTGGAGATTCCATCAACGGACACCAAATCCGATACCATCACGTTGCGTGGACCTCAAGACAAGCTGGGCAGTGCATTGAGTACAGTTTACGAAAAAGCCAACTCGAAACGTGAGACAGTGATCGAAGCACCGACTTGGATACACAAGTACATTATCGGCCGTAAAGGGGCTAACATCAATAAGATCACCGTTGACTATCCAAAGGTGTTAGTTGATTTCAGCGAAAATAAAATCACTTTGGAGGGTCCACCAGAGCAGCTTGACACCGTTGAGTCAACCATTGCGAAAATTGTAAAAGACTATGAAACTCAGTACACATTTGTCGATATGGAGGTGAATCGTAACCATGCCAAACATATTATTGGCAAGGCTGGTGCGAATATTAATCGTTTGAAGGAGGAACTGGAAGTGGATATCAATATCGAAGATGTGTCTGGCGTTAATAAAATTCATATTGAAGGGCCTATTGAAGGGGTTCGACGTGCTCACAAGGAGATCAAAGAAAAAGTCGAAAAACTAGACAACGAAAAGGAAAAAGACGTTATCATTGACTATCGATTGCATAGCACTATCATTGGGCCAAAAGGTGAAAGTATCCGTGAACTGCGCAACAAATATCCGCTCGTCAATATTATGATTCCAAGTTCATCGGAGAAAAATGATGTGGTTAAATTGCGTGGACCAAAAGATGAAGTTGATAAATGCCACAAGCAACTAATGAAAATGGTAAAAGATGCTCAAGAATCATCATTCGTTATGGAAGTGCCAATATTCAAAAAATTCCATAAATTCATCATCGGCAAAGGCGGTGCAAATATCAAAAAAATCCGCGATGACACACAAACCAAGATCGAATTGCCAGCCGAAGGTGACAAAAATGAAGTCATTGTTATTTCTGGTCGTAAAGAAAATGTGAACGATGCACGTGAACGTATTCTCAAGATTCAATCGGAATTGGCTGATGTGGTAACGGAAGAATTGATCATTCCACCGAAATACTACAATTCAATTATTGGCGCCGGTGGCAAACTCATATCGGCCATCATTGAAGAGTGCGGTAACGTTTCCATTAAATTCCCAACCACCGAATCAAACAGCGACAAAGTTGTTATTCGTGGACCAAAGGAAGATGTGGAAAAGGCTAAGGTAAGATGCATAACCAAAATTCAACAGCTCTTCTGTTTGTTTTCGTGTTTTTTTTTTTCGTCTGCGAACGGAACGATTCAAATTTTTGCATTTTTTTTTTTTAGTTGCAATTGATTGAATTGAGCAATGAACGACAACAATCGTCATTTACCGCCGAAGTTCGTGCCAAACCACAGCATCATAAATTTTTGATTGGTAAAAATGGTGCATCAATCAAGGAAATTCGCGATCAGACTGGTGCTCGCATTATCTTCCCTGGAAATAATGACGAGGACAAGGAAGTCATTACAATCATCGGTAAAGAAGAGAATGTGTTGGCCGCCAAAGCTCAACTCGAAGCGATCATTAAGAACAATGGTGAGCGAAATTGTTTTATTGGGTTTTGACGCATGCTTGACAGTTCATGTAAAACAGAACCAGTTTGACGTTTCCATTTGATTTACATTGAGACTTCAGCTCAAGTCTCAATCTAATTTAAATGGAAACGTCAAATTGGTAAACATTTGGTCATCGTTCTTTACTAATTTACTACATTTATTATTGATCACACAGACAATATCACTGAAGGTGAAGTGATGGTTGATCCAAAGCATCATAAACACTTCGTGGCACGTCGAGGTGAGGTATTGCGCCGTATTTCGGACGACTATGGTGGAGTTCTTATTTCATTCCCTCGCCAAGGTAAGAAACAATTCACATAAATGAATTTACATTTAAAATGCACTTCAGCTTCAGCACGTTAACGATATGTAAAAATATCAAATTACAGGCACCGATAGCCATCATGTCTCATTGAAGGGCTCCAAAGAATGCGTTGAGCTTGCCAAAAATCGAATTTTGGAAATTGTTCACGATTTGGAATCTCAAGTGACAATCGATTGCGTGATTCCACAACGTCATCATCGCGTTGTTATGGGACCACGTGGCAGCAAGGTAATTTATTGCATAAACAATTACATTTCAAAACATAAAATATACTCACTTTACAATGTCCACATGTTCAAATGTTTCAGGTTCAACAAATCACGTATGACCACGATGTGCACATCAAGTTCCCCGATCGTAATGCACCCGAAGAGTTGGGCGAAACAAATGGCGATTCCGGCGAAATGAATGGTGATACACCGCGCCAGTGCGATATCATTCGTATATCGGGAACACAAGAAAAATGCGAAGCCGCCAAAATGGCATTGCTTGAGCTGGTTCCAATCACGGAAGAAGTGAATGTTCCATTCGATATTCATCGTTGGATCATTGGGCAAAACGGTCGTGACGTGCGTGCTTTGATGAATAAATTTGATGTTCACATAGAATTATCGCCACCCGAAGAGAAATTAGATATAATTAAAATTACCGGTGCATCCGCCAGCATTATTGAAGCCAAAAAGGCGATAGATGAGCGTGTCGAAGAGTATGAGGCCAATCGCAAGGATCGTGAACTACGCTCATTCGAATTAAAACTCGAAATCGATCCAATTTGGCATTCAAAGATAATCGGCCGCAAAGGTGCCGTTATCAATAAAATACGTGCCAACCATGGTGTACAAATTTCGTTTCCACGAAAGGAAGACGAAGCCGACAACATAATTACCATTCAGGGGTATGAGGCAGCTGCAAATGCGGCCAAAGATGAAATTATGAAAATTTACAATGAATTAAATGATTTGGTGCGTGAAGTGATCCAAGTGGATTCACGCATTCATGCACGTTTGATCGGTCAACGTGGTCGTAACATCCATAAAATTATGGATGAGTACAAGGTGGAAATTAAATTCCCAAAACAAGGTGAAAATCCCGATGATATTACCATCATTGGTACACCAGATGCGGTGAGCGAAGCCAAGGATCACATTTTGAATCTTGAAGAAGAGTACATGGAGGACATCATTGACAATGTTCCAACGCATACACACGATTTTTCAACGGCCCTGGAATGCGCCATGCAGAAGCAACCCGAAAAGAGCAAAGAAGGTTTCGTTGTACAAGGTGCACCATGGACCAAAAAAGGCAATAAAAATGCACCAAATACACAATCGCAAGAAGATTTCCCGACATTCGGGGGCATTCAAAATACGGGCAATGTACCAAGTGACGTACCATTGTCATCCGTCTGGGGTCAACCGCGCTAAATTCCAATGCACGACAAACAAACAAACAACAAATGAGCGCGTGCAAACGCATTAATGAATTTTCCCCTCGCGAAAACAATACGCATCAAAAACACCTGTAAACATAACAAATTTAAGATTGAAAAAAACAACAACAATGCAAATAAAACAACAAAAAAAAACAAACAAATGAAAACAAAACAAAACAAAAATCCGAATTGAAAAAAAAATTATTGCAATATCTTACTCTTTCCACCTTTTTTCTACATATATATTTTTTTAAACGAAAAAAAAACAAACAAACAAATAATTGTCGCTCAGAGTTTATTACTCGTTTTATGACCAATATATATTATTCAACTGTTCATTTCTCTTTTTCGATCATTTTTTTTTACTTGGTTATTCTTCTTTACGTATTCAGAGAGAATTGATGAAATATTTTGCTTCTTTTTTTTCAATTTATTGTAGTTTTATTTTGTATACGAAGGAAACAAATAACGAAAAGAACACAAAACAAAATGAAAACTATTCAATTGCATTGGATAAGGGAATTTATATCATAAAATTGACATAAAATTGTTATCGAAAACTCGAATAATGGTTAAATTTTTAATACAACGTAAAACAAAAAGAACTTTTCATTGTTATGAAATTTATACAACGCAAAAAAAAATACAATTCGGCCGTCGAAAAATCAACCATTCTATAGCATCTCTGTTTTCTTGTCTTTTTTTCTTTTTTTTTGTCTTGTTCAATGTTTATTTGAATAACGAATTGGTTTTTATCTCTCTGCTTAAACACTTACATTCAATCAGCTGCTGAATGTTGTTAAAAAAGCTCAAAATCGATTTCAAAACCAATGATGAAGCATTATGTACTGATTCATTCACCGTGCGTTGGTGCACTGACACTGTGAGCACACGGGTAGTTTAGACATTTAAAAAAAAACAACAACAACAACAACGTTAGCAAAACGAATGTAAATCAGTCCAAACCGACGAACGCCAGTGATCATTTTTCCCATGATAAGTAAATACGCATCCATTTTTTTGTTGTTGCCGTAATTGACATCGAATTATTACAAATTAAATTGATTCATTTAAAATAAGCAACCAATTGTTGCCAATAAATAACATTTTCTACTGAAAATATGATACTACGCTGTTTTTATATGATTTGTGGAGTGTTTAAGCAGTTTTTAACTCTGTTTTTTTTTTTGTGAGAATTTCACATTTTCACTTGGGACAACATTACAAATAAATGGGAATGAATATGGAATTGTTTAATTCAAAATTCTGCCACTGGGTTGTTTGTCATCGAATAATCGATGTCATTGACAAAAGTATTGTTATGGATAAATTATCAAATCGGAGCTTCATCATTATAGAGAGTTGCCAAGAATTTTGAGACTAAAAATGGAACATTTAGACAATTTCTTTACAACATTAACAATAAAACGTATTGACGATGATTTTGTGCATTCAAAGCGAAGCAAAATCAATTGATGAACGTGTTTGACGTTGTTCAAACAAAGAAAGGCAATGTCAATAGCTGATTTAAATCATGATCTATTGTAAATTGTGTTGTTTTTAAGGAAAATTATCTCCTTAAAAAAAAAAATTAAAAATAAATATGCATATGTTCTATGCAACAATTCTAACCGGAATTACATATTGGTAAAGACATTTCTAGAAGAAAGAAAGAGAATGGTCTAAAGAAACGGAGAATTCAAAAGAAAAACAAACAAACAAACAAAAAAACAAGAGATGAAAAGATAAACGAAAGAAGGAACTAATATTTTATATTTTTGTACTTGAAAGAAAGGGCGAAATATGTAAAGAAACGAAAAAATGATTTTTACAAATGATCGAATTGTCTTTTTATTTAATTTTTTTCCCCACCAATTTTGTTTGCTCTCGCTCGTTTTCAGCATCTTCAGTTGATTTAATTTTCTTTGTTATCTCTCTCCTGAATCAAGCGAATTGATTTGATTTTGGCATTCTAATCAATCGAAAAGAAAAAAAAACTGCCAAACTTGTACAAAAACCAAATTTTTCAGAATTGAAGACAAAAAAAAAAACACACACAATTTTAATCGATTTATTTAGCGTAATTTGGTTCTTTTTCGTTGGTTCGAACCAAATGGATGAATGACTTATTAATACAAAAAAAACACATGATGTCAAATGATAATTTTGTATATTTTTTGACCATATGTTTGTTTCAATTTTGAAATGACTGAGTGAATGTAGAAGATGCAAAAATTGAAAAAAAAACAAATTTTATGAAGTAAGAAAACGAATGAACATTGATTGTATATGTCAAAAATAAAATATGACAACAAAATGCGTATCGTTTTAATAGATCATGAAGAAGATGACGACTATGAATTATGACAATGAATTTAAAAATAAAATCAACAACAAAACTTAAAACGTAAAACGTTTCGAAACTGTTTATTTTTTTGTTTTATTTATATTTGAATTTGTCGTGTTTTACACAAGTTTTTGTAATTTTTTTTTTTTTAGTCTAACTTAATTTGATAGATTCGGGTGATGTGATCAATACCACAGCTAGCCAATTGGTAGGATTTGTTTTTATTGGATGGCCGAAATTGAAGCTTCTTCACTGTCAAATGGTGAGCATCTCTGGAATGGAAACAACAATTGAAATTAAATAAACTAACTGCTAATAGATTTGAGTTTCACGTTATTAAAAAAAAAACTCTTGAAACTTTCAGCACTTACGTTTGATTAATGGTAAATAAAATACTCCAATTGGTATTGAGTGTGCAGATATGAATGTGTCCGGTTTCTAATCCAATCGCTGCTAAATAATCACAGTCATTCGGTGTTCGATTGGCTGCAAAAGCGATTGCCGTAACCGAATCATTTTTCCCTAATTCCATCGTTGATAAAGCGCCATAATGTTTCAAACTAGTGCCCGAATCAACGTCAGTTTGTTGCCATGCCACCACTTTGCCATCTCGTGATCCGGTTGCAAAGTATTCACTATCATGTGTCCAATCACATGTCCAAATGATTCGACTGTGAATGCCATTCTTTTTGTCAGTGGTCGCAAGTAGTTTGTAATTACAGATGACATCGTCGGTGTTTGATTGATTTTCAAATACAGTCCATCGTCGATCACGACTCACTGACAACAAAAATCGATTGTTTGGCGAAAATTTCATTTGTGTTACGGTCAACTGATGGGATGGTAACTTTTGTATTTGCTTCCATGTTGATGTATCCCATAAAATGATTTGTGCATGTTCTTCGTTTGTCGCCCGACATGATGATGCTAACAATTTTCCATTGTTTGCAGCTGTTACGGCAAATACCTCGTAACCGTGTCCATACAATTTTTGCACCTCTGCCCAGAGTGTATTCTGCATGAGAGTTTCTTCCGTGGGAGGTGCTGAATTGTTTTTTTGGAAATGTGAATGAGATTTTATGATGAAATGAGATTTTATCGTTGATTCGGAATTCTGTTTGCTGAATTAACTTACATTCCATTGTCACGGGAACAAAGTAGTTGTCTGGATATTGATCTTTTATGTGGCGTTCATCAGCTGCAACTGGTATTGATTCATCGAAAACTGCCTTGTTTGATAGACCCAATGATGGCACCGACGCTCCTTTCGGTGTGGCTAAATTAGAAAATTAACAATCAAATTCATTTAGATTGTGATTTAAAATGTTCGGGTTGTGATCCTTCGGACGCTTTACATACAGGCAATTATCTCATCGAGTTGTGAATCGTCAACGCTGCACAATCGTTTGAAATTTTCAATAAAATTCACCGGCGCTTGAAATGTGCGTACTATTTTCTCTTCAGCACCGCTAGCAAAACAAAACCGTGCCAATGAGCAAATGGTTTGCATATCATATCCATGGATTTGAGGTCGTGCTATTTCGTGCCACGTCTAAAAATAAACAGACACATACATTAATTTCATATCTTAATAATTCACATTCCGTTTAGTGTTAAGTGTTACCACTTCATCGGTGTCCGTTCGATGCCACGGGGCATGACATCTGGTTGTTTGGTCAGCTGAAACTGTTAACAAATATTCCCCATCCGGATTCCAGCATAAATCTCGAACTTCGGCAAAATGTCCGCCGATAATAGTGCTCGGCGTCCAAATATTTGCATTTTCACTTTCATGCCAAATGTGAAAGCTACCCTGATATCCATGGCCAACAATAGACTTTGCGTCGGGCGCAAATTTTCCACCATAAAAACCTAATGTATTACCACCAACTTCACCAACACGCATTTTCTCCATCCAAACGCCAGTATCCTCCTGCATCGACCAAATGATGAGAGTTTTATCGATTGAACTTGACAGCAATTGTAAACGTTTGTCGGCTGTTTTCGACCAATGAACACTGTAAACCCATCCGTCATGACCGAGCAGCACCGATTCCAAACTAACAGCAAAACTCAATGGTTTACCCGTTTCCGATTTCACCGTAAATAATTTCTCTTCGATTTGAATATCATCTTTTGTTGCAAAAACATTAGCTCGTTTAATTTGAAGCGGATCAATTGTTGGACGTGGTGAAATGCGCCAAAGTCGAATGAATGTATCCTGTGCGGATGTAGCCACAAGTAAATCCGAATTGTTGAGGATTGTGATATCGATGCCACGCACCCAATCTTCATGGCCAACCAATGTGCTTACTTTCACAAACTTTCGTTGACCATTTACAATTTGTTCATGAACCAAATGAACATTATTTTGATCCGTTGAATAAGCTAGAATCACTTGATCTTTTGTATTCGGTAGAATGGCAAATTTCAATGCAAAACAGAAACCAGTACCCAAGTTGATTGTATCAAACGCTTCGTATTGATTTGTTTCATGTGAAAATGACCAGAATTTAATTGTCGAATCAAGTGAAGTGGTGGCGATTAACCATTCATCATTCATTCGAATGGCATCAACAAATGTTACACCAGCTTCATGTCCAATGAGTTTCGAAGTAATCGGGGCATTTGGTTCTTTAATGTTCCAGAGAATGCACAGCTTGTCATAGGCACCAGATAAAAATTCGTGATCTGATATCCATTTGACTGTGTTCACTTTGGCTGTGTGTTCAACAAATGTCTTCGTAATTTTGGCCGACCGATTAAAATTTGGTTCGAATAAGGCAACCGAATTACAAGCGGCAAATATTATTTCACCATTTTTACCCCAGTCAGCAGACTCAGGTGTTCGATTGCAAGCAATTGATGTGTACACATTTTCTGCACTCATTTTTTTTAACAACAAACTTTATTTCTGGGTTTTCTATTTTATTCACTTCTGTATCGAGTTGTTTGAAATGTACAATTTGATTATTATTTTGAAACTCACATGTTCTCAACTGTCAAAACTCATTTGACCATTTCACACTGGGAATGTCGTAAAGATTGATGTATATTGCTTGAATGTATGCGTTTGCAATCAAGTACCGATTGGATAGCGACATCTAAATGTCACACATGAAAATGCTGTTTTGGATTGACATAGAGAAGTATCGTTTGAAATGCCACAGTTTGAAATGAATTTTTTATTGTTAAATCACAATAAGTGAAGACCTTAATATCGATCAATTTCATTGTGCCAACATTGTATCACATTTTCTGTTTGCGATCGCTGATGCTATTAAACCAAATTTGGTGTTAACATTATTATAATCAATGATAAAAGAACAGTTTTTCATCTAGAATATTTTCTATGATAAAGGATTTCAATGTTATGTTGATTTAAACGATAAAGGCTCAGTTGATGCGTCAAAAGAGATAGAGATTGGGAAATAGATCGACATAAGATGAGTAGTTGGGTTAGCCCGAAATTTGATTTTACTCTTGAACCATTGATTTCGTGGATTAGTCAAGAGAAAAAATGTGGGCATTGGCTTTGCTGAGACGACGAATGTCATTTTTTCATACGAAGAAATCTTCGGGCACAGCGTTAAATACAGTTCATTGTCTGAGGTGTGAGAGGGGTGAGGTTTTTGGGTTTTAACCCCCCTCTGAAGCAACAATGGCCATTTTTGTCCGGTTTCTACCCCGGTTTGGAAATTTCCTTCAGCCTGGGAAATCTGACCCCACTGACCTCCCTCTGATCATTTTCAAACGAAATATATTCTGTTTTCTCCCCTCCCCAACTAATATCATCTTGATATTTTGATTACATAACTTTTTGAATGAATAAATTCGCCTAATTCGCAAGCACTGGAAGTAATTTTTTCCTAAAAATGATAATATTTTGCAGTGTTTTAACATACTTATTAGATTTTCACATAAAATATGGAGGAAAATAGAACATCTTTATTTTATCGTATTCTTCTGTTGTTATTTCTATGGACAAAGATCACGATTACTTGAATATCTTTCAAATGGATAAACTAGCGAGCATGCCGCTCAGAAATGGCTGTTCAAATATGATTCGGAAATAAGAAAACTTCGATGACAAAAGTGAAAAAAGAATGCCCTTTAGATGAAAAAACCTCTGAGCGAGGTATAAACAGCATTAAAAGATCTTGCCCATAAAATGACTGATATGACAATTTACGTGGCGCAAGCGAAATATAATTGTTGTCCAAAGTGCTTCAAATAATTCAAAAAGTCCATGCCATATTATAATGAATGTAAACTAGAGTGCGCTTCGTTTTGTCATTTATTTTAATCGCTTGATATTTTTTTGCTACGATGTTCACACACTTGATCGCGCCCGAGCGTATTGTACTGTCCAGCCATCAATCATCTCTGTGCAATGTGTGTTTTTTTTCTGACTGAGAGGATAGAAGACGAAGAAAAGAAGAAAATTCAATTGTTTAGTTTAGACTTCGAACAATTCATATTGAAAGAAACATATGATTGAAAGAAGAGCTGAAGTCTCGAAGAGTCGATGAGAAAATACGAAAGGCGTACACTCGATTTCAGCGATTCCTGCTGTTTATCTGTATCCATTCGATTATGAATCGGACACCAGAAATAGTGTTTTTGCATTTAAGTGCGTTTATACTGCTGCACAGCGCTTGGGTGAAATATCAACTAACTGGGTTTGGAAGCTCAAAACGCGTTGAAACCAAATTTTCTTATATTAACCGATATGGACAAACGGAAAATGACATTGAGCTAGTTTTGACCTCTACTGAATCGGCATATATGTTAACCTCATGTCGAAAAGTTGAAAATTGTTGCACAGTGTTTTACAAAGAACCAAACTTTTTCTTCAGATTCGTGCAAAATTGAGTCCATTTCTAGAAAAATAATTTTGTCCAACAGTTAACAACCACGTCAACAACTAAATTCTAAAAATGACTGCTTATTAAAATTAGAGTGTTTACTCTAGAAGAAAATATCAATAAATATCGAACGATTCAATTGAATAAAGGAGAAAAGTACAACTAACGTCATATGTTACATATTAGGAGGATTTATTTGGTCTTCCTCTGACTTTCCCTAGTTACCTCGAACCAACACATATATGGTTTCATGTATGGTTCTATTAATATTTCTATTGTCAACCACACGAAAGCACTGTTATCCAGATTGTGATATTAATCACAATTTAATTTTTATTTCAATTGATTCAGAATGTTTCTATAAATAGTTATCACTAGCGATATTACAGCGATATTACAGCCCGATAATGTTTTTTTTTATGATATTGATTTATGAAAAATATGTAAAATTAGTACAATGCACATGTTAATCGATCACATCACGAAGAGTTGCCACACAACAAATTTTACGACTATAAATACGGAGCATTCAATATTACCATCATTTATAGTGTAATAAAGTTCAACTGAAAATGGGACAAATTTACGGGATTTTGTCGTTCATTACAATTATTTTCTACATAAATTCGATTTCAACGGACGAGATATACTTTGATCGAATTGAATTGCTCAACTCAACATATCACAAAGGACTCTACAACGTCACGAAGCTCCGAATTTCAAAATTTAATCGCACCGTTCACGTCATGAACTTTGAATTTGATACGTTTGTTGATTTCGATCAATATCATGACGTAGAAGTGTCATTCTACTTCAATCGTCTGAACAATAACCAATACACAAAATCAATAATTCATATTCCATGAGCATCTATGTGCAGTTTATTTACGAAATTCTACAATTTTGTTGTAACGGATGAAATGAAAAACCATACAAATCTTCCTCAGATCAAATCAAATGGGAAATGGTGTCCGGTCCCAAAGGTAGGTAAAACTAGTCAGTAGTCGTTGGAATTCATTGCATATGATTTGATAAAATAATTAGATTTTTGATAAAAATGACATTTCTTTTCTCATTAGGGACATTATTGGGTTAGAAATTTCGCTGTGGACGGTGACAGATTTCCAAAATTGTTTCAAAGCGGACATTGGAAAACTGAAATGATTGTTTATTATAAAGATATTACCATGTGGATCATACACATTTATTGGAAGAAAACAATTTCAAATCTTGGCTTTGTATTTTGACAAATAAAAAAAAACAATTTTTATTCTATTAGCTAATGTTTTAGTTTTGATCAAATGAGATGTTTAATAATATGATGAGTGATCTTTGCTGCCTCACATGTTCGATTATGATTAGAGTGACATTCAAGTGTTTTAAAGTCAAATTTTAGTTCTGTACTCGCAATTGCAATTACAGCAACAAAAGTCTATTTGCTGCAAACGCTTGCAATGAAAACGTTTTCTCTCAAAAAAGTGAACTGCAAATTGAATTTGAAACACTTGCAAAGTGTGGTTAGTAACCACTGGTTACAAATGTGAGTACTCTTATCACTCGCCATTTTGCTTGCTTTTGTATTTTTCTTGCCAAAATTTCGAATTGAGCAGATAAAAACACAAATTTACTTTGGCTCATAGACAATTCGAAATATCTATAAATTTAATGCACACGTTTAATGCATTGATGCAATAAAAACTTATAGAGTTGACAGCGAACAACATTTTTTTATCGAGTGAACATTCCATTCCAGTGTTTTGTTCGAAATTCTCCGAAATACTCAAAACAAACAAAATTCCAGATTGAAATTCCGAAAGAAAAGTTGTTCAAACTTTTGATCGTTGAATGGATAGTTTATTAATCACGGAGGTAAATTGAATTTTCAATCAATATTTATGATTGCTGTAACCTGTAATAAATTTCAATTTGCATTTTAGTGATGATAGTTGATATTGATACTATCTTAATGTGCCATGCGAACGGCGCGGCTATAAAATAAAATTGATTGCTATTTTTATCATAAAACTTTGTTCAACCAAATGGAACTTGAAAGTGGGACAACTTTGTAGCAATATTCTTATAATTATTTCGTTTTTTTTAACCCGGAATTTAGTCGAATTCGTTAGATTTTTGAAATTGGTGGCATTTACAAATGTTTAAATTTGCATGAAATCACACACTGTCACAAAAAATTCGGAAGTTTTCGGGGATAGATCAAGAACATTGATATTATTTCACTCGCAGAACTCATAGCCAAAACTTTGTTACATTTGATCCAGGTTTTAAAGTTCATTTCAACGAAATAAGCTTTAGGCCCAGTTTCTTTTTCTCAGATTTAATTTCGCATCCCCAGGTGCTATTTTTGAAAAACCCAGGTCCAAATTTTACTCCTACAGGTCTTTTAAACCTGTAGGGTGCATGGACTAAACAAAGAAATTATTTGATAGAATATTTTTACTGTGTTTTAAATTGTTATAACATCGAAGGTCTCATGAATTGCCTCATGCCTTCAGAGCTCCAGATGATAAACGAAAATTAGTTAATTCAAACACAAAATTGTGTGTGCGCAGAATTTCTAGTTGCGAATTTTCGATTTCTTTTAAATTCCTGACTCGTTCATAATTTCAGGATTTGTTTTTACAATTCGTAAGTTATAAACACATGAAATCACTACGAATTTTATATACAAATAAACAAACTGTTTGCAAATTGAAATTGTTTTGTTTTAAAGTTCCCAAAAGTATATGTATAAGATGATGGTGTAAACGATAGATCCGGCCTGTTGATCCTTGTGTCAATATAAATGACTTGTTTCTTTCTTGAACATTTTCAAAAGAGAAACATACACCGGAAAGAGTTTTATCAACAGATAGAAGCCTAAATATCAAGCACTGAATCAAAACATGCGAATCAACAGAGTTTCAATCGTACGAGTCAAAATGAACGTTACGATTCGAAAAAGCCAAACTGATTTGTGCGAATAAATGTGAGTGTGCGCATAAAAAGCAACACATGGTAGATTCAAATGCACATCACATCAACTCAAATGTAAATATCATACATTATTGGTACAGAGACACAGAGGGGTGGTTTATATGTGTCATTGTATACATTGCATACACAGTCACACAGACACGCCACCGCATGCACAAAACAAAAACGTAAACATTATTAATCATCAGACGCTAAAAGTTGACGTTGTGCACTTCAGAGACTCAGTTGGCGTTGTGTATTTAATCGGTTTTATTTGGTGAAATTCAATTTTGGCAGTTCGCAAGTGTTTGCTCGTAGTTTTGCATCGTTTTGGTTTTGATTACATTTCGAAATGGCCGATGATGCAATTGGTCAAATTGCGGAAGGTGATAAGAAAATTGTCCACACATACCCGCTGGTAAAGGTAAATCAAACGATACATATTTTTCAAGTTTATCAAACAAAGAACCAAAATGACAAATCATAGATTTTTCGGAAGTGCCCAATAAAAAAAAACAAAAACAAAAATAAACAGCAAAACTAAAAAAAAATACCTCCAAAAATTACCAGTTAATTACATTGAGTTTGGTAGATTGTTTGATCAATGTAACCGAAACAAATTAAACCTGAATGATGGCACGCGATTTTGGTTTTTTGGTTGACTGATTGTCATACTAATTTTTTCACCCCAACAAAAAAAAATTCACTAAATATTAAACCATTACCATGCGAAATGCTAGTACTCGGATATGCCTGAAGAAATGAAGTTGGAATGCGTCGAATTGAGTATGACAGCATGTGAAAAGTTTGCCAACAACTATGAGGTGCGTTTTGTTTTCGTGTAATTTTGTCTTTTCAAAAAACATTGTTTTGTTGTGATTCAAATTCCAAGATATGAACAAAAAAAAAAATGATAAATTTGTTGTGCATTTAATTCGGTTTGATCAGACTGCGGCACGAACGATAAAAGAGGCCATGGATAAAAAGTACGGAGTATACTGGCATGTTGTAGTTGGTGAAGGTTTTGGCTTTGAGGTTTCCTACGAAACCAAAAATATGCTCTATTTATTCTTTGCTGGCAACATTGGCATTGTTCTCTGGAAGTGCTCTTAAGTGTATTTTAAACTGTTCGTCACTGCAAATTTTAAGCGAAAACTTACCATTTAAATTGTACAATTTCATTCAACCAAAAAAAACAAAAAACAAAAAACAACGAAAAATAAAGACATATTTTTTATGGATCTCCTTTTAATGAAAATATAAGCTGTTTGATTCCATAACATTAGTACGGACGCTTAGAAAGGAGATAAATTTGATTTCATTTTGTTCCAGGTCGAATTTGGAATTACATTTCATAATTTTCTGTTTAGATCTTCTTCGAGATGAAACTTGCGAATCTACGCTCCCGCTTCGTATTTCATGAGACTTAGTGTCTATCTAATAAATATCGATACTTTTTACTCATTTTTCGCATTAAATCAAAAGATCCTTAAAAATTCAGTGTCAATGGATTAGTTCTTGAAAATTGATGTATTTTTGTGTGTTGTCCATCTGTCCATACATTGAATCTTTGGAAATCTTGGTCCCTAGTTTCATTTATTGCCAATACTAACTGCTTTTTCTTATTGCAAAATAGTGAATTTCATATATGATTTGGCACTAAGCCGCATTGTGTAAACAACTGGCTCACCTCAGGAGTTTTTGTTTTACCGTACGTATTACTTGCACTTGTTGTGTTTGATATATTTATTAAAAAAAAAAAAAAAAAAATCTAATACCGATGACATTTGTTTGATTTGACACAAAGATTTGTGGATGATTTGTGTTTTTATACAACTGAAAAATCAGTACAAATTGAATAATATATCCGTAAGTCTACACTGGTCTACGCATTATTATTGTCTGGCGTTTTGTAATATTTTAGTTTTTCTATAAATAAATTTGATGAGTTGTTAATTTGGTTACAAACAATAAGGTTTTTTAAGGTCAAAATAAAATTTATATGAAAAAAATAAAAATAAAAATAATAAAGACTGACTCCAAAAGAGACGAAATGGCAAATAAATTTGGATTGATAAAAATGTTTTGTTTGCATATGTAAAAATAATTCATTGAAATTGTGTGACCAGCATTTTAGTGGCCATTGCTAAATTGTACGCACAATTGCGTACTTCTTGCATATAGAGGTCAATTGATGGCGTGTCATTGGCTTGAATTGAATGCTGTAATCCAATACAATCTTTTTGCAGATGACCGGTATTTTGATTCAGCTGTCTGATGGCATTCCGTATTGACTCGTTTGTGATATTCTACCGAGAAAAAAAAACGTCGAAGATGAAAACAAATGAGTCGATTGACTAGAACTGTATATTATAAATTCAGAAAACCATTTTTACCGCTGGAAAGATGGCCGTTAGCTCTGACACTGCAATTCGAATACGTTCAGCGCCTGGTACAAATGCATCATTCGATGTCATCTCTTGCATCACCGACCAAAGCTCTTGGATGCGACGCGTCACCACTTCAGTTCGATACTTTACATCGTCCGAATGTGGCAAAGTGCTACCATTTGTTGCAACCGTGTGATCAGCCGAACCGTCTGTTTGTTGAGCTTGACCATCAGTCATTTGATACATACTATTTGCAGTTCGATTATCATGATTTTGTTGTGATTTTGATGCATGTGGCCCTTCACGAGTCTCATACATACTCACTGGCCGTTTACTATAAGCGGCCGATAGCAGTGACTCTTTGGTTTGTGATGGATCTGTATCGGTGCCAACACATTCAGATGATTTCCCATTTTCATTATCATTTCCATCACCATTTCCATTGGTATGTACATCATCAACACGTCTTTAGGAATTTGAAAAAAGACAAAAACATTCGAAATAATCAACAAAAAAGTGTTTTATCTAACAAAGAAGAGTTGTCTTTTCGTCTACTTACAATGCCACATCGAAAGCACTAATTGAAGAGTCAATACGAGACTTGAGCTGACAATTTTCGGTCAATAATTTTTTTACCAGCATTTTCAATTCATCAATCTCATAAAATGAGTCCTTCAAAATAATTTTATTCAAAAGTGTCAATACTATGGACAGTTACGAAATTTCAGATTTTTTTTTTCTTTCAAAATTCGAAATATAAATCATTACATACTTGTAGTTTTCGTCGTAAAGATTCGACCTCTTGTTTTTCCGGCTCTCCGGTGGTCACCTTTGATTTTTGATGCACAATAAAAAAAAAACATTCAATAAATTCCAATTGCAATTGTTCAATGATTGTAATCACATAAAATATGTCCACTTAATGAATCTTCCGAGTTGACGTTAGACATTAAATATTAACGATTGAAGTAAAGAGCACGATTCACTCTTTAATTTCCATCCCGATTATTGTGATGTCAGTGTAAGGAAATGTTTCAACCGTAATTGTTCGTGACCATTTTTCTCTGTTCACTGTATAACATTAAAAGCAGATCTGTTGATCAGAGAACGAAGATCCATGGAAATATTTGTGGTCATACGTTTTATTACACTGGCATCGACGTAAACGGAATTGAAATGATACCAACCACAGATGCTCTTAACTCTAATGTTATGTTGTGCTACAATATTATGTATGTACATGTCAATTGTACATTACGGTTTATATTATGACGACTATGGAGGCGAGCGGCTAAATAGATATTTATGTTATGAATTGAATAATAAATGTAGTAAACAAAATACAAATGGACGACCCACCGACCAAATGTTCAATATAAAAAGCGTGTTAGTGATTTTATTGTGATGATGCGATTTATTTGTTTAAGACGTTCTTTTTTGTTTATTAATGTTACATGAATCAATTATGTTAATTATGAAAGCAAAATGCAACTATATTTCCCATTTCCCATTCCAGTTGTTAAACCACAATCCTTATTGTATGTACAAAGAGTATTTTCTTGTGACCAATAATGAAATGATAAAATATGGCAATAAATAAGTCAAGATGCACCAGTTATATGATTAGTTGAGTTTAAGTTGTACTTTGGCTAGGCAGGGGGGGGGAGCTATGATTGGAATTACATTAATTACATGGAATAGATAAATTTGATTTCTGTCCATTTATCAACAATAAATAATTTTAGTTCCATCACCATCGGTTAAAATAAACTCTTTTTCTATATGGGAAAATGTTGTTTACATATACTTAAACATATAGTTAATACATACTGACTAAACGATCTACTTGTAGTGGTGTTTAACCCAATAGAGAAAGGTTGAAATTACAAATTGAGAATTGAGTTAGCGAATTATTACAGGACTTAACATACAATAAATTAGTTTGGAAAAAAAAAACCAATGGATGTTCCATATTTGGTTTGTTGTTTGAAACATTTATCAACAAATGATATATTATATGCCCATTCAACCAATGCTATTGATTTTTAATGGTTTTTTACTTGTGGAAGTTACCTGTTGCTGGATTACAGACGATACTGTTTGATTTAATGGCGTTAATGCGGCATAATCATCATCAGATGCGACCGCATCATACAATGGCTCATCATCCGATAGATTTGATAGCCGCTCTAAATGATGATGCTGCGTTTTTGTATTTGATATACTAGACAATTCAACTGATGGACCATCTATTCAAATGTAATTTTTTAAATGTAATTTTTTTTTTGTTTGATGTGTAAAATGTTTCAATTCTTTTTGACTATTCAAATTTTGTTCGTCGGTTTACCAATCATGTTAATTTTGATGTTTAGTTTTGCGAAAATGGTATAAATTTGGAAAAAAAAACTAATTTTTAAAAAAATGTTTGTCAAATTTTGGTTATTTGAAAATTTTAGATTTTCCATATAAGAGACCATACATACAAAAAAAATTGGAGCACTAAAAAACTTTACCTAATGGCCTTAATGCGGCCATATTTTGTCGACGTTTTGCATCGAGGAGTACGTCGGTGATCAAACCCATGAACTCATTTGGACTGAAACGTGCCAATTTTTGACGGCCTTGATTTCGTGTTGCACTCAAATGTGGATTGGTCGGTAGAAATGGTACAGCACCAATTTCTGGATTTAATGCACTTGTTGCCCAAACTAAATTTCAAAAAAAAAACATGCATCAATAACTTTGATTCGGTAGAAAGCAAACATTTTTGCTAAATAAACAACTAAATGGCTTACTAGCTTCGGTTTCACGGCGATCCACTTCATCATACAAATCCATCACCAATTCTTCAAACATTTTATTTGGCACGAGCTGAAGTTTGCCACGAGCAATTTTCAGTTGTTCGCTAATTTCGGCATTACTTTGATCAGGTATGAGTAGATGATTGGAAGCTGAATGATCCGGTTTTTTACCAATCAGAAAATGCATTAAACGATCGGTAACTTCATAGGTGGCTTCTGTCAATCGATCAGCAATTGCTGTATGCTTATTCTGTTTGGCAATCTCATGAGCCGTATTCCCTTTTGAATCTTTTGCTATCAGATCTGCACCGTACACAATCAATAATTCAATTTGAGATGCCTGACCAGCTTTGGCGGCCATGTGCAGTGGTGTTGATCCCTTCTCCTATTTTAAATATAGAGCATAATCATTTTAATAATATCAAAAATCTGTTTCAAGGTATGGTTGAAATGCAATTTGCGTTTTGTAGATGCTTACCTCATGGAAATAATTTGGATCAGCACCTTGAACTAGTAAACGTAAGGATGTTTCAAGATTGGCCGATCGTACACTAGCATGCAATTGTTTACTGAGCTCAGTTTCTAAATTCACTGGTCCACCATCACCATCGATTTGCTGTGGATTTGGTTTCAGTATAAACGATAAATTAACATGTTTCGCTCGTATGAATTCAGCTTTAGTTGGATGCAATGGATCCTTCGGTGATGGTTTGCGTTTTAGATTTTTCGGTGCAACTGCATCCATAAGGCAATGTTCCCATACGCTATTTGCGCCATGTGCATTCAGTGCATTGACATAAGCGAGCACTGACGGTGACCAGCTACCTTGCCGTAATGATTTTACTTGTGATATATGTCGACCGAGGCTACGGTGAATCGAACAACATTCGGCACATAATAAAATTCCACGATTTATTGATGCCCACGATGGATCTTAACAGAAATAAACAATTAAAACCATGTCCATTAGACATTACAATTCATTCCAACATCCGTGAACGGGGCCACATGCTCAATATTATGTAAATGTAAACAACCAAACAAACAAACCTGATGCTCCACAATCACCACAAATTTCGATTTGTGCTCGTGATTTGATTCGTGACATTTTTTATCGTTGAAAATTGTGTGAACACTAAACAATACAAGAGACTGCCTGTAAATTCTTAGTCACCGTATTTGTTGGCATCGATTATCATTTTGCAGTAATTGGTATACTCCAATTGAAACAGTAATTTGTGAAATTTGTGGAAAATGCCGTGCAATTTAAGCACAAAATTCACACAAAAATGCCGTATTTACTGTAAATATCCAAAAAAATTTATCAGATTGCAAGTAAACCGAATGTACGAAAGTGCTTACGGAAAATGTTTTATTTTTAAAATCATGAACTTTGTTATGCGTGTGTTTACGATATGCACAAATACAAACGACCGAAAAAAAAACCTTTGTATGCATATGTGTGTGTATCGCATTGACAAAACATTGTGGGCTCAAATTTTTAACTCATAGAAACACGGAACACAAACGTAAACTGCATTACGTTTGCCGATGTATTGGTGAACAAATGTCATGAATTTCATGTGGTGAATAGCGTCTGGGTGAAATTGAACAACGATATTCACCACATCATCAAATTTATTATTTATTGATAAAATGCTTGCGGTTTTTATTTGATTCAAAGTATTTTTGTAATTTTTTTGTTTTTTTTTTAGATAAATTTCATTCCTTGTTGAATTGTTAAAAATGCCTTAACTGAGCGGGAGGAAGTTTTAACTTCCTTTTTCTTTTCTCAATTCAAGTACTTGTTGATTTCAAGTCTATCAAATTTGTACAGCAATGCTTTCTTTCTAACCTCACTTCTGTTTGGGTTTCGGTATATTTGTATTGGAATCTGAAAGTCTAATCTAAACTTTTTTTTTCTCTAAAAACTTAACAACTTAAGTAAAAACACAGATTGAAAATTCGGTTTTTTTTTTTTTTTTTGAATCAAATGTTGCTTTATTTATAACACAACATTCCGCATTTGAATCAGTTGTTTTTTTTTATGAATTTCATTTTAAAAAACATAGTTTTCGGTTGATTTAACTTCCATTGACAATCAGTTTAAATACTTGATGGATACATCATCTGTAAAAGAAACAAATAAACAAAGAAATATGGTTTTAAAATTTTAACATTTTCAAAACGATAACAAACTGAAATTGAGAATGCCATCGTTTCGAAATAATACGAGCAATGAATCGAATCAGACGTATAAAATGATTCCACATTTGTAATTCAGGTTTCAAATGTCTGCAATATAAATTTGTAGTCATCATTGTGATTCAAAGTGTGATTATTTCTAGCAAACGATTTTTTGGCAATGCCATCGAACAATCGAATTGAGTTTCGAATGGATTCTCAACGGATTTAAAACGGAAACCACTGTGTTATTGTTGGATCGGATCACTTACAATGCGGATAGGTTGTCCCATGGCGTGTCCAGGCAAATTCTTGCGGAATCGTGCACGTACGCTACCGGTGCTTCCGTGCAATCGGGTTACTTTACCCCAAATAGCGCGTACTCGTGATTTAATGTATGGTTTTTGTGGCAATGATTTGCGTGTTTTTGCTTTGAACACATACACACATCGTTTTCCAACGTAGAAGTTACCGTGTTCCTTCTTGCGGCAGCCATCAATCTGTAAAAATTTGTTTTTTTTTCGCACAAACAAATTGCATGTTCATTAGATTCACTTTCACATTTAATTTGAAAACAAATGGGTCAGGTCGATTGTCATTGAATTATTGTGTACTAACCTTCAAGATTGCTTGTCCTTCGTGTTGGTTTCTCAAGCCACGTTTGTAGCCTGTGAATACGGCTTTGGCATACAAACGGCCACGGGCTGGTGGACGTCTTGTTGAAACTGGTTGTGTACGTTCAGCGGCAGCTGGTGCTGCTGGTTTTTCAGTTTTGCCAGCCTTTTTTGTGGCAGCAGGTGCTGCGGGAGCAGATTGTGTATCAGCCATATCGAATCAATTGGCTAAAACAAAGAAGACACACAATAAAAAAAAACCAAACAAATTAATCAACGAATCGTATGACATTTCACATGAAACATTCAATAAACACTCGTAATTATTTTCGAACGAAAATTTAACAAGAAATTTGGCTCAAACGAGTGATTACAATACATTTTTTTTTTAGTGTGTATGGAATACGAAATTGAACTGTCACTAGAGATCGGCACACACAACAAAAATATCACCAAGTTCGAATTTTTTATACAAAATTTTGAATCTTAAATCATCGGTCAAATTTTCAACAATCGATATTGTTCTTCAATTGATTCTATTACAATAAACGATTTTCTGTGATATTTTGTCAATATTTTCGTTGTGTTGTCCGAAATTTTAAACACTTTTTTCAAAAAAAATCACAAGACATCATCAACTCACATACGAACCGGATGCGTTTTCAATGGCGAAAGAATGTTTCAAACGTTTGATATGCCAGAGTAGGCCTTCTGTCAAACGCACATTGTCTGCTGTTGTGTCGTGAATTAACGAAACATCTTTGGTGGCGCCACTTGTACCTGCCATGGTGATCTGCATAAACGACTTTTAATACTAAATGAAATGAATCTATTTTGTGCAATGGGATTTTTGTGCAACGTAATCAAGAAATGTATGTCGAAAAGTGGTTCAAATGTAGAGAAATTGATAGATTTTCCATTCAACATGACCGTCCAACTCAAAATATAATAAATTCATGTGATTAATTAATTATTTTTTATTATTAATAATTTATTGTTTTTTTTCTTCAAATTTCCATAATTTACTTTATTTACAATTTTTTTTCGTATCCATAACTGGTTCATTTTCAGATTTTTTTTTTAAATTTTTTTTAATTTTGTTTTTTTTTTTGATCATTTTTAAAATGTATCCTTTATGCGTATGAAATTTTATAGGGTGTCAGGTTGAGCGGCTATCATCAATTACTGAACCAAAAACTGTTAAAAATCGATATAAATCAAAAAAATCGGTTGTTTTTTTTTCGCTCACAGCAATTTGTACAATAAAGTAAGTAATCGTTATTTTGTAACCAAATTTGCCATAATTGTGTTTCCGTTTATTTTGCTTGGATATGACTGAGATGCTTAAGATATATTAATATCTGGGTTGCGTATAACGGTAACGTTCAGATAAAAAATAAACCGATTTTAAGCAGTAAAACATTGAAGACATTGTCATGTAGATCACAAAAGAAAAAAAAATGATTATTGAGAGCCTCAGTTGAAGTGGAATTTAAATTGAAACGGTGACCCATGATAAAAGTGTTGGAAGGGATTTTGACCACGGAAACCACCTTGTCCAGCCTCTGGATCCAATGGATCTTCACCATTATCGAATTGTTCTCGTTTTTTATCATCGGTAAGCACTTCTTTAGCGGCGGCAACATCAATAAATTTCTTTTCGGCCACTTTTTTCGCATCACCTGTGACGACGATAAAAAGATAAAATTTGTAAACAATTTTTTTTTTCCAAAAAATGTGACTGTTTATGATTTAATTCTTGAATAAATTGTAGAACGGATCAGTTTCCGACTGTGATGTTTTGTTTCCGTTACGGTAGCTGAGAGTTAAGGTTTCTTTTAATTTACCTTGGTATGCGTCAGGATGCCACTTTTGTGCGGCTTTACGATAGGCTTTAACAATTTCACGTTTGGTTGCTTTTCGTGAGACTCCCAATATTTTGTAGTAATCACGACGTTCAGCCTGCTTTTGTCGTGCTCTTGCCTTCTCCAAACCTTCTTTCGCCCGTTGCAAATGTTCGTCCATTTCATGGGCACTTTGGTAGTCATGAATAGCTGTTAAAATGGGCGGAGAAATAATTGTGTTTTTAATTTTTTTTTTTTTCAATTTGATTACAACTGAAAAACAGATCAAAATGTCAAAATGTCAAAAAAGTCAACAAATTCAATGCTCACCATCATCAAACATATCAGTTTCCATGTATGCCTCAGCTCGATCACATAGTACGTTTGGATCCTTTTGTATTTCGAGTGCTTCACGGCATTGACCAATTGCATCGCTATACTTTTCGGCTTTAACATGACACGTACATGACAATTGCTTTGCATTAAAAATAATCATTGGCATTTCGGTTTCAAGTTTTAGCGCTTTTTTCGTTGCATCGATACAATTTTGATAATCGGCCGCATCGAGGGATTGTTGTGCGTCGGTTAATGCTTTTTCCACTTTTTTAATTTTCTTATAAAATGGGAAACAGTCTTTGTGTTCTGGATCTAATTTTAAACATTCACGAATCTCTTTGAGTGCATCGGTTGCATGGCCAATTTGATATAATAAATGTGATAATTTAAAATATCCATCTGTGCTGTCCTGTGTTAAACGATTTACCGATCGTAAATCGGACACGGCTGACAATATATCACCCACTGCTATATGGCTATCGGCTCGCATTTCACGTAATTCCTTTGACCATGGTGAGATCTCGAGCAATTGTGTCATCAATTGTATGGCATTGGCATGATTATTGTAACGGATCGATTCCAAAATGTAAACATATTGATCACGAGCTGGTTGAATACGACTATACCAATAATTTGCATCCTGATGATACGGATCGATTTGTAGAACATCATAAAAATCACGTTCAGCACTTGTGTAATCGCCAATTTTCATAAAAACGGTACCACGTTGGAAACGGGCCGCCACAAAGTCAGGCTTTAGCTCAAGCACTCGTGTCAGATCATTTAAGGCGAATTTCGCTTTTCCTAATGCCAAATACACCGTTCCTCTTTGATAATAGATTAAATAGTTTTGTGGATCACCCTCTGTGAATAAACATTTTGAATTTCCAATTGATTAAATCTTATTCGTTTGATACTGTTTGATGATTGATATTTTGATTAGGATTCAATGTGTAGGTGCTCAATGGTTCAAATCAAATACTCACCAACAGCCGCATGATAATGTGTTAACGCATCGCTCAATTGACCGTTGACTAAAAATTGTTTTCCTAATTCTAAATGTCGATCGACTTCTTGTTGTGACGCTGCTGATTCAGCTCCTATGATTCGTTTTTCCAAAAGAAGGACACATATGAGATTATTTATTTCTTGCATCACATTTTCAATGATGTCATCAAAATATACACAGAGTTAATTAAATATGTAAAAATGTGTCTTAAATATTTTTTTCATTTATTTTGTATTGTTTTATAAATTAAAAAAAAAATACCATTTTTAATTTGCTTTATTTTGACTTACCATCGAAAAAAAGTTCTAGAATAATTAACAGTAGACAGGCCGTCAATCGTTTATCAGCTAACGATTGTATGCTCATATCGATTGTGTTCAAAACCATTGTGTTTTGAAAGAAAATTGTTGTTTACTTTTTATGCAGCTAAACGGTTGTCTAATGGAAGGGAGCACACAGTGTCCACTTCTGTTTTATTTTTTCTGTTCTTCTTCTTTTGTTGTGTGGATGACCAAAATAAACGTGTGAATTTGACGGATTGAAAATTCACGTTGTGTCTATTGTTTTGGCTGTAATTGTAAAATGCCAAAAAAATTGAATCGGATGAACAACACCGAATCCGAAATTCGTTAACGGTGCCTTTTCGGTTATCTGCACACGACTATATTTATAGAATTTTGATGTAGTCTTCTTAAATACCGGAATTTTGAAGCTGAGCAATTGATGTTTGTTCCGTATTTTTGTTCGCTCTCTCTCTCGCTCTCTTTCACAGACACACAAAACGTTTCGTGTTTTTCTATTTTTTTTTTTTTTAGTTTTATATTTTAGTTACTTTGCACCGGAATTTGGCCAATAAATGTGCCCACTTGTCATTCGGTCACAACACATCGATGGAATCCCTTATTGTTACTGATAATTCATTTTCTCACTGATCAATTTTAAGTTCGTACGACGTTTTTTTATTTTTGTGTCTTGTTCACATCAAAATCAGCTATGAATCGAAATAAATCGAATAGAATGAGAGAACACAACACCAACCTAGACAATACATTTAAAAAAAAACAACAACCGTGAATCAATTTCGTAAACACTATTCGCTCTTGTATCGCACACACAAGTATGTTTGTATTAAATTTGTGTATTGACAGAATACCATTTATTTTCACTACCGTTGCGACGATTCGTTGGTTTATGTGGTCTCGTGTGATTGGTCCAAATAATTATGTATTTTGACTTTTTCCCGAACGAGTTGGATTTGCGTTGGTGTGTGATGACGACTTGACTACATAAAATTGTTGGTTGGTTGTTATCGATGTGTGCGTAGCAGTTCGTGAAACGTCACTTCATTCCATGTGGTGGTTTTTCATAAATAATTGAATATTTGACAGTTCATTTACTGTTGAACAGAGCACGTTCAGATGCTCAACAAAATGTCGATTCATTTTTAAATGCGTCCAAATGCGATTTTCAACGTCATTTACAATTTACAATTTGAAATATTCAAATACACATTCTATTTAAACTCATGCAAACTCTGTATCATTAATTGTATTTTTCAACTGTAAATCTCACACTGAAACTTTTTTTTTTCTCCCAAAATATCCCCTTTCACGTGATTTTCAAATCATGTTAAAATTTAAGTTTCATTAAATCAAATGATAAAACGCCCGATGTTATGCAAACTCGTTCATTGAATTCAACCGTTCTACCTGTTGCCCATTCGTTGGTGTTTTCTTGTTGTATGTCTTTTCCAATTTCCAATGCATCAGTCTGTAGAATTTAAAATATTGTTTCGTTGAACATTGTTCCTCATTCTCTTGCTATCTTTAGCCGTTTAACGTTTGTTTCGTTCGTTAACGTTTTTGGTTGTTTTAGTGCTGAAGTTTGAAATCGTTACACGTATTAAATACTTTGGTGTAGTGATTTAAAAACCGAAAATCAACTAAGGTAAAATTAGCCAATAGAACTCTTCATTCTAAAGAATATTTAAATTGTAATGAAAAGTGACAAATTCGAGAAAAAAAAAATTACAAATCTGCTGCAGTGTAAAGTGATCGTTTTAAAAATACAAACAAATCAATTCATCTTATAAATTATCTTCGAAAAATTGACAGTTGCGTAGTGTCAATTAACAACCAAAAATAAATTGCCACAACGATTTATTATTGATTTTGTGGGTGAATCTGTATATGCAATATCTTAACTAATTCAAAAATTTGTTCAAATTTGGTAATAATTTTACGATCTTTAAATTCAACGAGTCAAATTGTTTCGTTCGTTATTTTGAGACGAGAAAAGAAGAAAAAAAAAGATACGTGACAAAATATTTTTTTTTGCATCGTATGAAATCATCAAAAATGTACGATGAGCAAATATGATAGCGCTCGATGTCACTCGATAAAATACTTCATCCATGAAAAAAAAAAAAAACAGTTTTGTTTGAGCAATCCATTGAATCGGTGAATGAAGCATAACGCAATTATTAACACGGATCAGTCGACCATATGACATAAACCTCATTTAAAAGATGACAATTTTTTTTATTCTTCATATAAATCAGTCATATTTTACAATCGTTGGTCTTTAGGAGAATGATATTTTGTTGGAATAAATGTATCGAATGCCAAAAATTGATAGCCATTAAGCTTAACGATTAATGAAAATGTCTCATTTACTAATGACGGTTTCAAATGACTATTCTGGTGCTATTCAAATGTTTGTAGCTTTTGAGTGCAGTCATTTAAACAAAAATTACTTTTCCTAAGCACATTTCAAGTACAGAAAAGTAATATTGGAATCGTGATTAATTTAAATCGTGAACCGTTTGAATTACATTTTGTTATTCGCCGGCCCTTATTTGAACACACACAAAAAATTGCTGATATTAAAACGGTTGCTCGCACCAACCGTTCATATTCTATTACAGTTTGTTGTTTCGTTATCTCATTTAGTTTTCAGCATTTATGGTGAAAATATTTGTTGCATGTAGGCTTGTAGGCATTGCACCCCCGTTAAAATAATGAAAAAACAAAAAACCAGAAAATTCAATTCCCAACTAATTAAAATACAAAAGACGCAACCAACAGCAGAACAAAATCATCAACACTTTTTACGTAATAATTAACTGTTTGCCGCTTTCTTTGGAAATGTTTGCACAGTCCGTATTTTTCGTTGTTGTTGTTGTACTGTTTCAATTCAAGTGTAATCTTTTCTGTTTGCATCATATCCGATTTACATAAGCAAACTACCATGAAATATTCTTGATCAAAAAAACAAAGTGGATGCAAAAGATGGAAAAATCAAAATGAAAAACAATCAGTTGGAAATTCTACACAGTTTTTTTGTTGTTGCTGTTGTACTCCATAAAAATGTAGAATTTTTTTTTACTTACTTTCTTATTCGATTTCTTGTTAAATGGCAATTAAATATACGGAAAAGTAAAATAATCAAATGCAAGTGTGGTGTGCACTTATTTACCGCAAGAGCATGTTCAATGATTTTTTTTTTTTGGAAATTTTTAGCACATAGTTCAGCTTGCGTGCGTAAACCCGCGATGAGTTTGTCGACGAGATTAACCATACACATTGAAAATCGTACGCCGTACGTCGTAAATTTCCATTAAATGTTTTAAAAACAACAAAATTCGCTCTTTTGCCAACCATTATATCTACTTGCTACCAATTTTTCTCAAACAAATAAAATCCACACACTTTTGCAAAAAAAAAAAAAATTACAATTTGCTTATTTTATCGGGACCATGGGCACAATGGCGGCATCGTGTGAAAACACAGATAATATTGTAAAATTGCTTTTTATTATTTTTTGATATGACGAATTAAAAAAAAAAAAAACTGTGTCATCATTTTTGATTATGTCTTCAAAAATATATAACGCGAAATCCACGCGGAATGATGGCGAGAATACAATCAAACAAGAAATGGACAATTCATTATCTTTCAAGTCATAAAGTGTGCCGTTCTATATAAACAATTGCGTAAATGACTCGGTCGTACAACATGAAATCGCTGCAATTGAACGAGAAAGTGAAACAACACCTGCGACCAAACGACAACAACAACAACGCCAAATGTCTGTCCTTGAATGTGTGTGTGTGTGTCTGATTAAGAATGAAATGAATGGCACGGTTTTTGTGTGCCACGCACAACTGATGTCTTCAATGCACTTACAAATTAATTATCGACACACTTTGGATGAGATAACCAAATGAAATAGAAGCACATGGACAAATGTCAAATCTATTAGCACTTCCTCAGACGATGTGATCATCCGCATCATACATTATTAAATCATAGTATACATTTGTTTCTTGGACGTTTGAACTGCTCAGTTACACATCCATCGACAGTAGGGTTGGACGTCATCAGTCTTCTTATTCACTCATAAAGGTGAACCTATTGAATACTTGTGAAGTTACGAGAAATAATGCCCAGCATCTACAAGGAAATGTTTAGCAATTTGTTCAACTGTATTCGCAAACAAAAAGTAATTTTCTTGTCCATTTCAAGATTTGGATGCCTTTGAATTTATTTTCAGAAATTCACATGAATAATGCAAATTGTACTTTTTCATCTACCTTTTTCTATTTTCTTTCCAAATCAACATTAATGATAGCTACAACTTGTAGCCTACAAGTTTCAATCTATATTTAATTTGTATAGAAAAAAAGTGCAACTGCTTTTTTTTGTTGCTCGAATCTGAAATGTTTTGCCGTTTTATAATTAGCAGATTTGTTTTACTTCAAAAAAAAACACAGTTTACCAAATACAGTAATTGTTATTCACGTTTTTCATATTAGACAAATTATCCGGCTCGGAACAACTAATTTTCTGGTGTGGCAAAAACAAATACGAGACAACGAGATCGTAGACAGTTAAATAGAAAGACAAACACATTAAGTAAATTGGAAAGAAACACACAGCATCGAATTCAATTGAAAATTTCAATTTTTCGAAATTATTCCAGTTTCACTTACTATTAATATTTACAGAAACTAGATTCAAATCGGCCCTATGGTGGCGTATATCATTCGAATTATTCCTTGGTTTCTCTCTCTAACCCTCTTCGTGATCTTTCTCTTCTCTCTCTCTCTCTCTCTCTCTCTCTCTCTCTGTCTCTCACACGCTCTTCTTTTTTCTTGAGTGCGTTTGACCGTCAAGTTGGGGATTAGATTACGTATCTTGTACCGTGCACAACATGTACTGTACCAAGTACACCCTGCATATCTATACATATATATTTTAAAGCGTTGATTCATTTGGTCTATTTTCTGGGCAAGAATATGAATTGAAAATGTAACCGTGAAAAATTGCGCTCATTTCAATCTATATGATTACCTGTTTACCTATTGTTACCATTATTACGTTTAATTATTTGTTTATTCATTGGTGTATGCATATACGTTTTGCTTTGTTTTCACGCATGCCATTTGTTCGGTTCGTTCATAATTCCATCTCGTCTGTGTGTTTATTTTTTGCGCTTCGACTAATCTATTCCACAAAATTATAATATTTCAATGGAATTACTCATCAAAAATGTTTATCTCTGATTCGGTTGAAATGACAACGCAATAAAACCAGCCAGATATTGAATGTGAAGTAGAAAATACAGAATCTTTTACAGAATCAGGCGGCTCATTTGTACAATGTGTTGTAGTTATATTTTGATGGGAATGCTATGAGCATTAATCTGATTAAAGCTTGAACATTAGAATCCAAAACCACACCAAAAAAAAAAAAATTATTTGCTTCACATTTTGCATAGGGACGCTTCGTGTCCACAGGGGGTCACAATCAAATCACTACAACAATAGACTATTCGCGGTTCTACAATCGCGTTCATACTGTTCTGGATGGAGCTCATGCATGCATGAAATCCAGGTTAAACGTGATAAATGATGGCTTTCAACAAATATGACGATCAAACTGAAACTCAGCAAAACTCTCGCTGTCTGAAGTAGTTTTTGAATGTTTAAAAACAATAATATATCATTTCTACAGTTTATAATTTCTCTACAAAACAACATGTAGTTCGAATCATTGAAAGATTTCCAGCCTAAAAGTTTCAAATGGTTAAAAACTGGCTATCGGAATAAAACAAATGAATTTCGAAAAAAATACAACTTTTAATTTTGTTTAAACGTATTCAATGCTATTAATAGTCCCGTGAACATTTACATAATTGCTTCTTTCATCGTTTTTGGGACAACAAAATCGACAGATTCGGCTCATCGATCTTACATACAAATTATCGAAATATTGAGTTCAACTGGTGATATCGCATCACATGCGAAACATTTATACCTATAAAATAATAAATATTATTATAAAATATGCGTGTCACATTGCTATTTCCATAAGATAGGCATTCATTTCCTTTTAAAATTCTACAGTTTAAAGCACATAATGGTATAAAAATAACCACAAATCGAAAGTAAAATAAAAAAAAACTCAAGACGCCTTAAAATGATTCAATCGATTTTTGTCACGCAAAACACCATACGAATGGCACACACAAAAAAAAAATTATCCAATTTTATTGAGTGTTTTGATTTTAGTAGAACGTCTCGAATTGTATTATTGTGTTGGCGACAATAAGAAGTTCTTTTGAATTTCAGCAATCATCACTTTAGTGATCTGTAAATACCGTAGATAATCATCATCACTTTGTGTCGCATCGAATGTTGATCATTATTGAATCACCAGAAACTAGGTGCAAATGTGAAATGAACGTTTTTCCGTTGAAAATTGCAAATGATTAAATTGGATTTTATATAGTATTGCTCATTGTTTCGTGTTCAACAGAAAAAAATAAGATAATCACAATGCAGTAATTGCGAAATTAGCTGATCAATAAGTGAACGGTTAAGAAGAATGGGGAAAAAACAAGAGGAAAACATATGTTATTATTTTTGCTATTGCAATTATAGCACTCTATTATCGCAATTCATCACTTTAACTTCGATAAATGTGATCTTGTTCATGTTAAACCTACTTAAAAGAAAAAAAAAACATTTTCATTGGCACTTGTCACAAGGCTCGATAAAATCTTATTATTGAACATCCTGCAGCTGTTTCATGCCTTTGCTCTGCATAGTTCAGTTTAAATAAGTCATTGCTTAGTCTAATTAAGAGTAGTATTTTGGCTGATTCGTCTCTGCTACGTCTCTTTGTGGCAGCGATCCAATGCCACCTAGCCACTTAATAAAGTTCAAAACAGAATAGTTTCATTGAAATTCATTCATCATACGCGCGGATGGGCCAAAATGATGTGCGATATTTTGTGATAATCAGTGAATTCGAAGTTCGAGTTTTGTACTCTGAGATGCCAGGGGAGGTATAAAACCATTCCCGAGCATAAATGCACCCCAATGTGACTATAATTAGAAATATTATTCTAGATGAGTCGGCACATTATTTGATGATTGATTTCGCTGAAACAATGCTTCTCTAGCACTATTTGTACTAGCTCAACACTGTACAGCTACAAAATATTGAAAAAAAATGTGAAAAAAAACACTTTGCTCAGCAACCATTAATCATAGATAAATCGTAATGCAGTTTGCGCTAACGATCTTAAATATTGCTAAAAATTTGTTATTGAATAATCAGTTGAACATTTGATCATTTGATCATTTGAACATTCAATTGTTTTACTGCACTTGCTCAGTAATATTAATCAATTTGTACTTTTAACAAACCCATGAATTATGTAACATGAAGAGAGAAAAAAAAAACACTTCATTTAAATTGCTAATGATTTATTTTATTATTCTTTTTTTTGTTGATGTTTTTGAATTGATAGAAAGAAATAAAAAATGGCTGGATTCAAGTACACCTTAGGCATCAATGAGTTGTCATCAAGAAAGCATAAACTAACAAATGCATTGCTGGCAGAATTTGTTGGTAAAAATTAGCGATAACGAAAAAAAAAATAACAACAGTAAAATTTTACGAATTTGAAGCGCATTTACATGTTATTTTAACCTTGTAGGGATATTTCTATTGAACTTTTTTGCGTGTGCAACCTGCACATTTGGTGATCAAACAATGATGTCATTTGCGTTCGGTTTGACGGTTTTCGTTGCTGTTATGGTAAGATTAAATTTTTGTTTTTGTTTTTGTTTTTAGCAAATGAATAGCAACAACAACAAATTATGTGCATTTTTGATTATTTTATTTTCGTTTGTGCACACCAAAGGTGTTAAAACAACACAGCAAATCTATGGGACATACTTGTCCATTTACGGATAAAATGTAAAATTGATGCATGAAATTTGATTTATACTGTCAATCTAAGTATATCTTAATCATTGATTTGAGTTGAAATACGAATATCAATTGATCGCGAATCAATAGCGTTCAGTAGAAAAGATGTTAGGATGAACCAAAAATAACAATAATAATCATTTTGCCTCATTAGTTACTTTGCCGGCTTGCATTCACACACCAGGAAGTGAAATACAAATGCTACTGAGCAATTACACTATACTTATCAATTCCAAAAACCCTAGCAAAAATTGATTAGATGTGTTTTGTTAATTGGATTCATGTGTAATCTGCCTCCCCCCACAAAAAAAACCGTACAATTTATACATTTATTGTGGTATTTTTACATTTTATCACGTATCTTGTCGTGCTATTGTCTTCTTATTGTGATGAATAATCATCATTGTTGAAGCACACAATTCATTTACTAAACCGTGTTGCAATAGATACGTTTCTAAATTTATCGTCAAAAGTTTATTTATTATCAATTGAGTAAAAATGTCAAAACATCAGTCGATGTTCTTTGATTGCGTATCGAAATTGTATATGAATAAACATTATTGCGCACACATTTGATCACAAAATATCTTATTCGGCTGTTGCTAGTATATATATTCGAAAACAACTCGTTTGATTGACAACTCGACACAAAAGGTAAAATGGATTGTTGTTTTATGGTGCTTATTTTTCGTCTATGAAATGTCTGTAAATGAAATTGAGAAAAGCGCGTGAAGCTAATAAAATAAAGCCATTTTATTTCGTGTACTTTTGTTCCAATAATTGCCTGTTTCAAACAAACAACCAAATTTGCACACACACACAAGTCACTCACCAACAAAATATATTTGTCCATCAAAAACCTGTGGCATGCTTCCGAATGTAGAGAAATAGAAGGCTTGACACAATCATAAGCATTTCAAACTGATGCTCGAGCCTTTTTTTAATTGACGCTCTGACCGAAATACCAAAGATCAACAGCATTTAAAATGCGTGTTTGTTTTACCATTTTGAAGAAAAAAAAATCAAGAAAAAAAAAACAATAAATTATAACTTTGAATGCAAAATGGCTATCAATAAATTTTGTAAAATTGTGTACATGTTGACGCGTTTCACCATGCCAAACCAAAGTCAAGTCAATTATAAGCCGCGACGCACATTTTATGGTCGATACGAACAACAACAACAACAACAACAACAACAAAAAATGCGGTAATAACAACAAAAATACACTTTGAAAACGCGCAAAAATCATTGCAGCGAAACCATAGAAAGACGCCAATCCATATTGGACATATAATGATTCAATGCAGTTCGATGTGAGTTCATTTCATCTGAAGAGTTTAAAAAAAAACAACCAAACAAACAAAATGAACGAGAGACACACACGCAGCCTAATACCTTTTCTGATGCACTTTACAAGAATTCAACACATTTCATGTAGTTTGATTTGCTTCAAAGGCGATTAATCATATCATTTAAGATTTTTTTTTTCTAATTTTTCCACTCTTTCCATTCTGCACGCAGTTGCAAACTGCGCGTATAAATATCGCATTACTGTGCGGACACATTCACAAAAACCATGTATGATGGAATATTGCGGTATTTCGATTGCATAAGAATTTCGCTGGTAAACACATATTTATGGCTATAGAATATTTCTACACACTAAGCATTCAAGATCGAAAATAATTATGCCACTTGTTTTGCTGGTACTTGCATTGAATGCATAAGAATCCATTGGAAACAAGAATGTGTGGTGAAGAGGTTTGTCTTCCTCTGGTCAAAATCAAAACTGTAATTTATCTGTCGATTAGTTCAAATAAAAATGATCATTTAATATTTGAGCACAAAAATACCGAAATGTACAATTTCCAATTGCACACACACACAAAAACTCCAACCAAACTTCTAATTGAATCATTAACATGCATCAAATTCCAATCATTTTTTTTTTTACTCTTAAACAATGCACGTATAGATTTCTATTTGATGTTAATTGGCAATAGTATTCAAATAAAACTTTTATATTTTGTCATCATTTAGGCAATTGGACATGTCAGTGGCGGGCATATCAAGTAAATATTTTATGATTTAATATATTTTACATAAAAATTTGAATTGAAAATATACAACAATTTGTCACCTATTAATTCAGTCCAGCTGTGACGGTTTCCATGCTAATCACTGGCAAAGTCAGCGTTGTTCGGGCAATTCTCTATATTTTGGTACAATGTGCTGGCGCCGTTGCCGGAACGGCATCAATTAAATCACTTTTGCCAGAAATTTACCATGGTGAACTTGGCCATACGAAATTAGCCGAACACATTCTACCACTACAAGGATTGGGATTGGAATTCTTTTTGGGTTTCATTCTCATTTTCACTGTTTTTGGTGTATGTGATGGCAACAAACCAGGTAAATACCAGATATGGAAAAATAGAGTCAATGTTTAGCTAGACAATGTTGATTTCATAAATGAAAAAAAAAAAAAATTGTAAAATTTTCACATAGATTCGAAGTATGTTGGACCATTGGCAATCGGACTCGCCGTTACGGTAGGTCATTTGGGAACAATCAAATACACTGGCTCAAGTATGAATCCAGCGAGGAGTTTTGGAACGGCTGTCGTTACAGGAATTTGGGAAAACCACTGGGTACTTTTCAAGTTTGATGCAAGTTACCCGTTGCAACTTCATTAAAAATAATGATGGTTTTTTTTTCGGATCTGATAAACTATTTAGGTCTACTGGGCTGGCCCAATACTCGGCGGTGTTGTAGCCTCATTGCTGTACACGCAAGCTTTCAATGCACCTGATACTGAAGAGCGCAATGACAAGTACCGAACCGATGCCACCGAAAAAGAGGTGAGACACAGAACACTTGTACTATAAGCACATAAAACCCACACACAAAAAAAACAAACTAACTAGCACAAACGGTTTAAGTAATCGGTGAAAATAAATTAAATGGATTTAATATACGGTGTAATTCACCGTAATTCAATTTCAAAATACTCGGTTTCATTTGGGGAGGGAGGTAGCGTCAAAAACGGGAGGAAGCTCACACTAATACAAAAAGCAAAACGATAGTTGCAAACTATTATTTAAATTAATAATTAGATTTCGAAGCTCCCATTTATTATTTTCAATTTTAACAAATTTTGACTAACTTATTATCTACGATCTTAATAACTATATAACGGAGTTGAGCATTCCCAATAAGGAAATCCCATTCAGATTTTATCATCATATTTTCTAATTGAATATCAAGATCATTGATTTAACGGGAGAATTAAGCTCCAACTGTATTGGATTTTTATTTTGTAATGTTTGTATGTTAACTAAAGATTGATAATCAATATGTACAATTTCTGATATCGCTATATAATTGATATCGCTGTTTAATGTTACTTTTTAGTTCGTTGATTGTTTTTTTTTTCTCGTAACATTTGTTGTTTGTTTTGACTGTACTGATGATTTTTAAACTGTTTTTTAGGATAAATATTTAGATATCAAGTACATTGATGACGTTTGAAAACGAATCACGAGCCATCGATCAATTAATGAGAATAAGCGATTCATTCTAATTGCATTCGCGCGTTCGCGTAATCAAAATGTTATTTTGTTACTTTGTTTGTATAATTAACCTGTGCATTTCGTGTATTATTCGAAACAGATCTATAAAAAAGAGAAACAGAAATATTCAAAACGAGTACTGACAATCCCACAATGCTACAATATTCGCAATAATAAAAGAGTCTATCATAAATCATGACAGCTGTCGTTCAACTTGAACATTTCAAGCGATTATCAAAATATACGTAAGAGATTTCTGTATACACATAATGAGCTCGATTGCTTCATTTTGTAGAATTTGTAGATGCTAAATTGTGAATACCTAACGCGCTTGTTTGTGTTTGTTGTTCAAATCCAAATGTTGAAGTAATTCTAACCGATTGCTTTTTTCTTAGCGCAAATAAATTTTTCGTATTTGCTCAATTTTTCCATACCAGAAATCATGTCATTTTTGGTGCTATAGTATCCATTGTGCCGAAGCAAATTGTCACGACTTTAGTGACAGGATTGATTTTTGAAATGAGTCTATTATGACATTTTTGGAAATACCTCGTCAAAAAAAATGGAATTCAGTCCATAAACGAAACGAGACCAAAAAATAGCTAAATGCATTGTTGTTATTTCGATCGGTAACTGCGAGTACATAATCAATTCCACAAATCATGTGCTTTGCCAAAGGAAAACTGATTTTCTTATATTTTATGCATACAAATGTGTAATTTCAATGAGAAATTAAATTAAATCCAAAATTGGTTCGATTTCTGTCCAAAAATCATACACAAAGCCCCAAAAGTGTAATTTTCGATTGAATTTCAATTTCCCGCATCTGAAAACTGTTCGCTTAGCAATTAATTGAATATATTGAAGATAGTTGACAGCATCAAAGGACAGGAAATATTTTTTTTTAAATTGAGACTTATTTTTAGGAAATTATTGAATTGAAGTTTCACAATTATTACAAAATATAAACATAAAAGTATTCACAAATATTTTGACTTGTTCGAGAATTAAACAACAGACCGTAGGAATTTTGGTACACGCAACAACCGATTGAAATTACAGTAAAACTCGGATATAAATGTGCTATTTTTAATTTTGGTTGAAATCAACAACAAATCTTAAAACTGATAATAATTCTATATAGAAACAATTCATAATGGCAATTTCCAAAGATTGTCATAAGTCTAGCCAAAAATTTAAAAACATCAATTTAGAGAACAGGCCCCTGGGTTCCATATCATGCACCTAGTAATTATCATTCGCACACATTCACATTTTAGAATTTTACGAAGTGATTTGTTAAAATTCAATATGCGAGAAGATTTTTTTTTTTTGAATTCATACGTTTAACGGTTATAATTAGTCTTAATCAATGGACACATGGACAGCACTAGATACTTTGGGCTCCATAAGTAAGAGTTAAGAAAACAACAAATCATTGCGGCACAATTATCATATATAAAAATAAATATATCAGCAATTAAAATGATGAAAAAAAAGAGTGCCTAAAAACGAAAAGGAGCTTTCAATTATTTCTTTCATTAAGTAAAGAATTCTGTTAGAGGGTTTCAGAGCCCGATGCAAATTGAATAGTTGGTGAGCAATATTTTGAACAAGTCGTAATAATATTACGGTAATATGAAACTCCTTAACACACCTCCATCGCTTATTTTGTCCGATCTACAAATAAAATCGTAGACAATTTCACAATAAATTGCTTTGCTGCATGAATTGGGATAGACATAGATTCTTACATATTTGGTGTGTGCACTGCATAGATATGACCTTCGAAAAGTCGAAATTTGTGCACCTGGTAGATGCATTGGGTTTGCTTCAAAAGAACAAGCATTAAGCAAATAAGCAGAATAAGCTTCGATTTCACCTTCATGTAAATATAAAGATAAATTTCACATCTTTCTGTCTTCATTTGGTCTTCTTTCTCTTTTCAGCTTCGACGTCTAGAACGTGCATAAAAAAAACGCACACAGAATTTTCAAAACATTATATGTTGTTGTCCTTTGAACAAAAAAAAAGCGCAAAGAACAAAAAAAAAAAAAATAAAAATAAAACAAAATCATTCCAATCGATTGAAATGCACAGAAAAAAACTTGCACATATTTTCGTTTATATTGTATGCTCGTAGTTTTTTGAGATAGTAATAATTAAGCTGAATGACATTATTTTTGTTTTTTTTTTCATTTCTCAACAAATTTTCGCATTATATTGTGCTAAAACATCACTTTTTAATTCGTTTTCTGTTTTTGAAATAAATAAAATTAAAACAAAAAAACAAATTATTTTTAGCTGTAAGAATTTGAATAAATAAAGCGGCCGATGTTTTCATTCATCAATGATTAAATTTACTAATAAAAATGTGTTTGACATACAGAATTTGTTTGAGATGATACATATATTCATAGTTTACAGTTGACATCTGTTATTGAATGATACACAAATATGCTGGGGTAAGTTTCATCTTGCAATAATTTGCAAATAAAATCTTAAAATTAAAAATGAAATTGCTGAAATTCTGATCATTTAAAAAAAAAAATTGAAGGAAAAAAAACACTAAAGATATGGACTAATAAATCGAATTGAATGGCTCTTGCGATCCTCGTTCTCACGTTATAAGGTCCCGCCCATATCGATTTACTTTTTCTTTGGTGATATCTTATCTTTGAAGATCACTTGACCGCCACGCATTTCAATTTTTCCTTGTTTGGTTAGCGCTTCAATTTGAGACTTGGTCATTCGGATCTGTTTCACTTTGACCAATTTATTTGCAACCTTTAGATTGGTTGTTGTATTCTGTTCGTCTTTGTTAAATGACTTCAATGCAGGCAATGCAATCAACTTTTTTGACGGTGATGTATGTGCATCGCTTTGTTCACTTGATTTCGGATTTAATGTTATGAAATTCGTTAAAGATGTTTGCTTCTTTGCAGTGGGAGCAACAGGCGTTGCTATTGATGTTGATACTTTTTCCGAGCTCGTTGCTTTATGCGGTGATACTTTACTTGATCTAGTTGCAATGGGTTTATTTGGCGATTTATCTACTACTGAATTTATAGAATTTTTAACACTTCCCGTTGATGAACGTGTCGTTGATGATCGAACACTAACCGTTGATGCTTTTCCATAGCTCAAACGTTTTGGCGGGCTGTTTGGTTTTTCCGTTTTAATATCAATGGTTTTTGGTGATATTACCGTTTGGCTTTGTTTGGCATTTGATCGGCCATAACTGCGATTACTTGCTTTTATTTTCGGCGATTCATCGTGTTCATGGTCATCATTTGGTGTAATTACTTCAATCTGTTCAGTGTACTCAACGATCTCATCATCTCTTTCGTCTAAACTGTCATCGTTCATGTGTGGCATTTCGTAAAATTCAATCTCTTCCAAATGAAAAGTGTCACTATGCTCATGCAATTGAACCTCAGTCAAGAAAATCAAATCACAAAATTCACAAGCAAATTGTTCACCTTCGGTATGTTGTTTAATGTGTTCGGAAACTTCATCGACACTATCAAATGCCGTTTTGCATAATGGACAAATCATCGTTTCGGTTGCATGTATCGATGAATGTGAAATCAGCTCATCTCTTTTCGAAAATGATAGATCGCATTCCGTGCATTTGTGCGTAATTTGATTGTTTTCTTTGTGTGAACGCATGTGTCGCGTTAAATGATGACTTAGTAAATATGATTTATCGCAGATGCGACACGGATACGGGCGATTTCCCGCATGTGCAGTTAAATGGCGTGCCAATTTACCTTGTGTGGAAAAACCTTGATCGCAATGCTCACACTTGTACGGTTGATCGGTTGAATGGACGACCTCATGACGCTCGAGACCCTGTTTGAATGCAAAACTCTTTCCGCAAAATTGACATGCAAACGGTCGTTTCTTTTGATGGTTTTGTGTATGCTTTTCCCATTCTTCTTTGGACAAAAATGGACGTTCGCAGTATGCGCACAAGAATTTCGGTTGGTCAGAGTGTACTTTTTCATGTCGCCTTAACAGTGTTGAACGTGAAAATGCCTTTTCGCATACAATACAACGAAATGGTTTTTCACCCGTATGAATCAGTTCATGTTTGCCCAAATCGTATTTGCTGAAAAATCCTTTATTACATACGGTACATTGGAATTTTCGATCACGTACATGATTAGCCACATGAATATCGAGCAGTTGACGCAATGGAAATGAGCGTTCACAATAGTTGCACGGAAATACATTCGTTTCGACGGGCGCTGCATTTTTTATTGGATCCAGATCATTTTCATCGCCTTCCATAACCTCAGATACAACCTCAATTTTACCATCTTCATTTGTTTTTATGATTGGCGGCCGCAGTACGGGTTCAATTGACTTCAACGATGCATGTTTGTTGAGAATTTTGATTGGCGCTTGTTGTGAAACGTTGAGTATTTTTGGTGGCGGTGGCAACGGTGAAACTTTCTCCTCAATAATTGTTTCATCAGCAAACTCAACGACCATATCTTCAATCGAAATATCATTTTCAGCTTGTGATGGCATCTTACGTTTCGGTGCTGTACTTATTGTTATCGTTTGAGGCAATTTCCGTTTGAGACTTTGATTTACAAATGAATCATGCTTTTCTACTTTGATTGGTTTGTTTGCCTAAAAAATGATACGGTTTTTATGATGTTAATTTAAAATTTTGAAAATTCAAATTCAAATGCTCTTAGCGCACCTGAAGGAGTTTCTGCGGAAATTTTGGATGCTCAAGCTTATCCGGCCATATCCCAGTTAGTGGATACTGTTTTAGCAGAGTATCAGACTTTTTACACATCTGTTTGAAACGATAACAGAACTCCATCAACGAACGACACGCATTACAAATTGTTGCCGGCATATCGTCGTCCGCAAACACCTGAAAATTTCATAAAATGTTTGTTAAATTCATACCGAAAATAATATTTGATTGACCATAAATTTATTTTTGTTTTTTAGCCAATTTTAACCTAATTTTAAGCTAATTCATTCATTCAAAAAAAAAATGAAAAAAGTTCGGCTTAATTTTGACCACGGCATCAATGCTCTGTACCAATATTTCATATGCACACACCCAATATCAATACGGCCTGCAAAGAAACCGATATTTTTGTAAGCAACAACACCGGGCGCCCGCCATATTGAATGTAAGCAATAACAATGAGCTTGCACTAGATAACACTTTCCCAATACATACACCACAATGCAGTAGAAGCACTTCTATTGAAACCGCTTACACCAAAATTATTTGTCAAATGTCCAAATAAATGTTTGTTTGTTTTTTTTTTTTTTTCAATTTAACATACCTCAATTGAAACACAAGCCATAATTTGCATGCTGAGTGAAACTTGTGAATTGGCATTACTTTTGACCGAATAAATATTCGTCAATGCTTCTTCTTGTGTCAAACAAAAACGGCAAACGGGCTTTTCTTTGAGCTCAGCCGCATAACCATTTTCATCATACTCCACCATAATTTCGGTTGTTGTTTTTTTTTCTCTCTATCTCGAAAATGACTTTATGCAAAATATCCAAAAAAATCAGTTAGTTGTTGCCTAAATTCAATCAAATGTAATTTTGTTGTGTTTGTGTGTTGTTTTTTTTTCTTCTGCTTCTTCAATTTGATTTGATGAATACACTACACTGTTTACAAATGGACCAATCGATGCGACATTTGGTGAACATTACACTGAGAATCTATATCAATCGTCAAAACAATAATGTGCACTCGAATGACGGTGTGTCAAAATTCACCAGCGTACGCTCAAAACCAAAAGCACTGGTGAATTTATTGGATGCGATATGGTAACTATACGTATACCAACAGATGGCGTTGTTTGGTTTACGTATGAAATACGTTGGAAGGTGCATTCGATTTTCAAATTCAATTTGATTCAATTCAATTCAATTCAGAAATATCCCCTCGTGATAATTTTAATGATAAAACAGTAATTAACAATAAAAATGACCAACAGAAAAAATCACACATCTTTGATAATCGCATTTGTCATTTTATTCAATAAAATAATACATTTTAGTCGCATTTTTGTTGTGATTTATATAGCTAATTGAAACTTATTTCCTATCTCTATTTCGCAAACAAATTAATTAAAATGCCCTCGAACTGATAACAAAAACCAATGTGTCTGATGGTCTATAGTTCACCATTTAAAAATCTACGCGTCTCATTTTAAAGTCCAGATCGGTGATCACTGATTAGTGATAAAACGCAATGGCATAAACGCAAGAAAAATTCTATATTGACATTCAACTTGGCAACTCATTTGTTTCAACTGAACATAATATTTTCGATATATTATTGTGGTCGTGGCGACGAATCTACAAAATGTAGCCCATCTGTCATTCAGCCTCCATCTAATCATAGAATTTGTCTGAAGTTTTTTCTCTTTAAACGTTGATATTTGGGGTTTTAAAAAACGATTGCATATCCCATTTTAAATAGTTTTAATTCCAATTGAATTGTTTGTTTTCTAAATCTTAAAGCTTTTAAAGGTGGATATAATTATTTACTCTTAACATTAAACATAATAAATCTAATCGCATTCAATACGAGCCTTTAAATTGTTCAATTCCATTTCAATTTCGGCTGGGAGATCAGCACCAACTTGATCATCGAAATATCGCTTGATGTCATCGACTTCTTTCAGCCAAAAATCTTTTGGAATCGTAAATAGCTCATCAACATTGATCTTTTCCGTCAATTGATCCGTATTGAAACCGTGCTTTTGTGGAATGTAACCGATTGGTGACGCTTTATGGCATTGTTCGTTGTTAATTCGCTTGAGAATCCATTCTAACACGCGAATATTGTCACCAAAACCAGGCCATAAGAATTTTCCCTTGGCATCTTTTCGGAACCAATTGACATGGAATATTTTTGGTGGTTGAGCATTCAATGTGTGTGCTCTTTTTTCCATACTTAACCAATGTTTTAAGTATTCGCCAAAGTTGTAACCGAAAAATGGTCGCATTGCAAATGGATCATTCATGATGATTTTTCCTTTGTGTTCAGCGGCCGCTGTTGCTTCAGAGCGCATGGCTGCACCAACGAATACACCATGTTGCCATGAAAATGCTTCATACACCAATGGAACGCCGCTTGGCCGACGGCCACCAAATAAAATTGCACTTATTGGAACACCGGTTGGACTTTCCCAATCTGGATCAATGATTGGACACTGTTTGGCCGGCGTACAGAAACGTGAATTTGGATGTGCAGCCGGAGTTTCGGTGACACCTTTTTGCCATGGTTTGCCAAGCCAATCAGTCACTTGAACATCATCACTCAATTGATCTTCCATTCCTTCCCAGTAAACACCACCGTCCGAAGTCGATGCGACATTCGTAAAAATGGTATTTTTGAAGATTGTTTTCATGGCATTTGGATTTGTTGCGTCCGATGTTCCTGGTGCAACACCAACTGTGTGTGTGAATGGAATTAATTGAACGTGAAATTATTAGCATCGGAAATTGAACATTTTTATTAATTGAACAAATTGGAAACTTGTTTTTTTTTGTGTGTTAAGAAGCAATGATAAATTTGATATAACAAAAAAATACTTACAGAATCCATTTTCTGGATTGATAGCCCGCAACTGACCATTTTCATCATATTTCATCCAAGCAATGTCGTCGCCAATGCACTCAACTTTGTAGCCGGGTAATGATGGTGTTAACATAGCCAAATTGGTTTTGCCACACGCTGATGGAAAAGCGGCTGCAATATACCGTTTTTCACCTTTTGGATTGGTTATGCCTAAAATGAGCATATGCTCGGCCAACCAACCTTCTTTCTTCGCTATCGTACTACCAATTCGAAGTGCAAAGCATTTTTTCCCCAGCAATGAGTTACCACCATAGCCGGAACCATACGAAACGATATCATTTGTAGCGGGTTTATGTAAAATAATGGTACGTTCTGGATCACATGGCCATGATGGCTGTTCAATTTTACCGGTGGATGGTGTGCCCACCGAGTGTAAACAGCGTACAAAATCACAATTGTTGCGCAATAGATCCAAAACAGCTTGACCCATTCGTGTCATAATTCGCATTGAACAAGCAACATACGCTGAATCGGTGATTTCAATGCCCAATTTTGATAGCGATGATCCGATTGGGCCCATTGAAAATGGAACCACATACATAGTACGACCTCTCATACAACCCGGGAAACGTTCAGCAATTGCACGTTCCATGTCTCGTTCCGATATCCAATTGCCCAATTTTCCATCAATATTGGCTTTTACGCATGGGATCGCCTCTTCACGTCGTGACGTACAAATGAATGTTTTCGATTCGACACGTGCCACATCGGCTGGATTGGTTCGGGCGAGCCAGCAATTTTCATATTTTGGCAATGGAACAATTGTACCTTGATTTTGAAGTAAACGCAATAGCATCATATATTCACGATTGCTACCATCACAAATGTGAATAGTTTCGGGTTGACACAACAGCACCGATTCTTCGATAAATGCTCGCACTTTCGGTGATAGGGCGCCAAGCTCTCCTTTTGTTACCGGAAAACCACGGATGTGATTGTAAAGTCCAACATTATTGGTCGTTGCACATTTTGACGTCGCAAAGGTTGACGATCTGTAAGTTTATTTATGGAAACAAAATGATTGCATCATCAATGTTACAAATTATCTATTGAAATCGAATAATAAATTTTATATCTCTCTTTCAGGTGAATCAATGACCAATTGGATTACTTTATTGATAAAATAAACAAGCTCTTGAAAAGTTAAAAACGAAAGTTGTAAACTTGTGATGGTTGTTTTTTTTGCGAAATAGAATTCAGAATGTTATATATTTAAACTAGAAAAACCGGTGATGTCTGAGCAAAATGAGCTTGTATATATGTCCATTTAAAATGTTGTCCATGGACAAGTTACTAGACAAACATCTTTTTTTTTTGTTTGTTTTAAATCAATCTACACCGCCTTAAAATGGTAAATCTATCAAGTCTCTAAAATTGCATCAATTGGAAAAAGAAAATGAATTTTTCAAAATAAACACTTACGATGCAACTTTTTCGATGAGTTCAGGCATTTTGATTTCACTTGATGGTGCTGTACTTTTGGTTCGAACACAAAATGTTACAAAAATGCGTAAATTTTGTGTCGCTCTAACAAAAACGAACGCCGTGATGATGTAAATATGTAAACCGTTTTCCAAATGGGACTATGGACTTTGGTCTTTCACGCGATCGCAAATAAATCTATCGAATTTGACAAAAGATTCTCGCAAAATCCACACTTTGTATGCAATCGAAATTTGATAATTTTTCGTCGATTGGCGATTTTATTCATTTAAATACGAAATCTTCAGCACTCAAACAGTCAAAAACAATCCGGTTCTTTTTTTCGAAATTTTTAAAAATGTATATTTTAAAGAATTTGGTTGTTTTTTCCTCGAAATACTCGGCAAAACTGCACACGAAACGATTGTTTTCTCTCCTTTTTGCCAGAATTATGTATCTCTGCAAAATATTTTCTAGATTCGTATATTGGCTCTAGAAAGGTAGTGAAGTAGTTGCGTTCGTTAAACGATCTAAGGGTATTTTGGCTGATCATCGTTTTATATAGAGAGCAAACGGTGCCACTGATTTCATATTGGCAACACAGTGTGCTTTTTTTTTTCTTCTGTGCTTCCATTTTGTATGTTTTGTTTTTGGATTAAGACCGTTTTGTTTTTTTTTTGTCACCTATATCTCTCTCTTTACTCGGTTGTTTATATGTTTATAGGGGAATTATTTTTCGAATATTCGAGTGTATTTGTGTGTAAGTGCCGTTTTATGGATGAATAACAGTAGGCAAACAACAACAACAACAACAATCGATCTATATTTATATGGATTGGTCAGACGATTGTAGAGATGTACTAATTGTAAACGTCTTCAAATGTCTGTTTCTCTTCATTTTGTTGTTGTTGTATGTTGCCAATAGAGTTTTTGTGTATGTGTGTGTGTGTGTGTGTGTGTGTGTGTGTGTGTGTGTGTGTGTGTGTGTGTGTGTGTGTGTGTGTGTGTGTGTGTGTGTGTGTGTGTGTGTCCGTGTGTGTCTGTATTCATCCGCCCTGGGACTATGATCATTTATTCCTCTTCTAAACAAACAGGCTTTGACGTACACCGATAGAATAACAGGGGCAACACATTTAAAATTATCAATGTAATTCATGATTGGTGCGGCAAAGAGGCTCGTTATCATTTTATATACAAAACATTTTAAAACGTCATGATGTCGTATGTCTCTGTGCATTTGCTTCGCGCACGCTCCCCAAAAACGTCGTTCATTTCGATCATTCGTTTGATTGTTTACTTCAAACAACAACATATGATTGTGCTTGCATACTTGTCAACTCACACAAACGTATTCATGTATTGAACAACATTTGTTGATTGAAATTTTGTTTTTCTATAAAAAAAAAAAAAAACATATCGATCTTTGCGAAAAAATATCGATCCAAACAAGAAAATCAACTAAAAAATAAAAAGAGAAAGAGCCAAACAGTAAATACAAAATGACCGCAAAACCGTTGATGGTGAAACAGCTGATAACACATTTGTTTGAACTAATATCACCGCTGTATCGTCAGTCTGAGCTCCAAATTAATCGGAATCATACATATATGTATACATGTCATACAAATGTACATATATGTTTATTTCAGAACTTTGAACCGTTCGTAACAGCATTTTGTTTATGAAGTTGTGTGGTATCATTGCCCACTTTTCTAGCTCCAATTCAATTATATACGTGTACAGTGAGCAAGAGAGGGAGGGAAAGAGGGAGATAGAGCTCATTATATGCGATTTACTTCAAAATCACCGCATTGATATTGCAATCAATTCACACATTTGGATAACAATTACAATCATGAAACAAAAAATGGTTGCAAAAATTCAAGTGAAGAGTAAATTTTAGCTGAATGTTTTTCAGTGTGCAAAAGAAAGAAAACCCCTTGAATGGAATATTTGGCATTTTTTTCATTGTGTGTCACTTCCTGTTCAACTTCAGATATCGATACGATGAAAAAAGTCAGAATTTTCGAGAGAAACATTTCAAATGAATAAACAAAAGGGCACAACACACTCTCTCAGACGGAAAATTCCCGTTGAAAACACTAAAAAAAAAAATCATAAACAAAAAAACCATATTGAGTCCAATCGGGCTAGATAGTTGCCCGTACTATCGCGATGACATGTCTTTGTATTGTTCGATTTACGGTGGTATTTGTAATATTTCCATAGTTTAATAACTTGTCAACAATTCTGTATATTGAAAAATTTCTACTGAAAGTCGGCTTATGCGTGCGAACAAAATTTTACATCATATCAATTTTTCGAGTAGAAAGTTCACCAGATCTCTTCCACACTCTCTACGTCGCTTTGTCTCTCTAGGCGTTTATTTAAAGATACGGCTATGTCTAGACATTCAAAGCCAACTGGAAACCAAAGGTTAAATTATAAAATCGTAATGACAAACGCCCGTATCTCAAAACAAATGGAAATTTGTCGAAGCTTAGTACTGTTTTTTAAAATCATGGATCTTCAGGAAGACGTCATTTCGTTTCATTTCTTGTTGGCTCTGCAAATTTTTAACTGATTTATTTTATTTTTGTTAAGAAGAGAAAAAAAAACGTGTAATGATTATTATTTATAATAATGATTACCGTAATGACAAATATTCTAGATCGTTCTCAGAGGTTCTCAAAATTTGGCAAACAAAAATTTTATTATCATTTAATTACGGTAAAAAAAAGGTTCACCGGGATAACTTTTACCTGGAACGGTAAATTGTAATTGTAATTGAGGTTTCAATTCAACCCTTCGGATAATATTTTTAGCTGTCGATATCTTTCGAATTTTTATTGGATTATCCAATTGGATAGTGTTTGTCATTGTTCCTGGAATTTATTTATGTATAAACGCGTACAGTGAACAATTTTAGTATTCTTAAAAAAAAACAAGTGCAAAATGGTTTGAGGCACATGAGCAAACAATTTCGTTATTTATTACAAAAATTTCATGAATTTTATATTTATTTATTTATTAATACCGCCAAGTTCTGGCGGAATAATCAATTTGCAGGAAAAAGGTTGCCGAAAGAGTTATTGAAGCAAATTCGTTGATTTCCCCAAATCATAGATTTCATCTAAATAATTATATATAGAAATAATAATAATTCCATAGAACATCATGTAGAGCGAGCAATAGCGAATAAGCGTTATTTTTTTAAATATTGAGATAAGACATTTCTTTTTTGGCCTGGAAATTTACAAAAAAAAAAAAAACTAATCAAGGATGCCAAGAAAATCGGCGTGGAGCGCTTTCAATTGAGCGCTCTCTTCAAAATAGAAATCCTTTTTATCAATATTTGGCGTTCTATTTAGTGTTTCAATCTTTATAAATGGCATAAAATCCCCTCTATAGAGGGATTCTAGTGCATGATTTTTTGCCAAAGGTTCAGCAGACACTTAAAAGCTGTCTAGTTGAGTCTAGTTATGCATCGAGGCTAAGAGTTTCGACTCAGTTAAATGTGATTGCCGATTGTAAACAGATCACAAAATTGAGGTAAACACGTGCTGTTGTTTTTCGATTAGATATTTTTTCAATTCTCAGCATTTCCTGGAATTTCTAGAAATTAATCATTTAAATTTCTGATTGAAAACAAAATCAAGTTTTTTTTTTGCGTTTGTGATAAATTTTCGCTTAAGGGGCAGTTTACGCCTCGGCGACAAAAACAAAAATCTCACCACGACAAAAAATTTCAAAATCAGTTTTTGGCTCACTGGTTCAGTCTAATCAACTTGCAGTCAAGGAATGAAATATTCTTCTCGCCGAGATATACTTAGCTTGAGCATTGTGATACCTCAAAATGTTCCGAAGTAACCAACAAAATCAATTTTAAGATTTTTGTCACGACAAGAAAAAAAATTTAGATTTTTGTTTTTGTCGCCGAGGTGTAAACTGCCCCAAAATTACGATTTTTATACGAAATTTTCTACTTTCAACACAGTCCTTGAACATTAAATAGAAAACACGACATAAAAAACTCAAAGTATTAATACTCATGCCCAGAGAACGGTTCTACACAAATATACCTCAACGACTTTTTTGTGTTGATACAACCCCAAAATAGACAGAAGAGAGTTCTGATGTATTTTTATTTTTTTACTCCGATTTCAATTCGAATGCTATGTGTGAGTTTCTTATCATGCAAATCGGTGCAAGACCACAATAGCAAAGTCAATGAGATTTTGACCGAAAACGGCGAGTACTTTTAATAATAAACTAGCTTGAAATTGCAGTAAAAATTTCATGGCAATGCATATCTTATCAAGAGTTACCCAGATTTGTTTTCGAACAATTTAAAATAATCAAAACAAAATTCTCAATATATCAGTGACAGTCGTCATAAGTTATATTGAATGTCTTTTACACGGCGATTTTTATAACGGTATCTCTCATTTGGCACATTATGTCGAACTTGGAGGGGGGGGGGAGGTGTTAGTTGTCTTAAGGGTAACCAGGAAATGTTCATTTTTATGTTAAATTTGTATGCTTATTGCATTTAGTTCATATATAAATCGATGAGAAATGTACTTCGCACGAAAAAAAGAACTTTGCAGACGCTGCGTATTTCTTCTCACCGGTTCATATTCACATTGTACTTAGATTTGAGTGGAAAAGGGAATCTGTCAGATTCAGAGCTGACTAAGTAAATTCCAACAACACAAATTATTCTCCTCAACATTTTCCTCAAACACTTCACACGTACATCACATACTCAAACGAAATAAGAGAGAATTGAACTCTTCTTCAATTGACAATAATTTATTTCCAGATATGAATTGATTGTTTTTTTCATTGTTGTGGAGAATTTGTTTTGTTTTTGAGTGAACGATGATTTTCGCTCACGAGCATAGGTCACATTCTAGGGGGATTCAATTCGTGCGAATGGCATTTTGAATTCAATCGAATATTTGGGATTCCCTTCCTGGCAGCCAGGGTGAATGACCAATTTTGGTCGCGAATGGTTGCGAATGCGTGTGAATTCTTCATTTTTTTTTTTAGGCGAATGCTAATGCTTTGTTCAGAACTCAACAATGACTTCAGACACAACAAATTCGAATGAGTATGCATGTGTATGAACACCTAGTGAATGTTTACGAATGCTTGCGAATTCTCCATTCAATCGTGCATTCAAGGATTCACAAATAGTAAAATCCCCCTAGGTCACAATCAATCGGAAATATTGTTACTTCACCAAAACGAATCTTTTTGCTGCTTCGTTTATTAAATTACTTCAAAACATCAAAGGGAAAAGAAAAAATGTCTTTCTCCGCACACTTTGTATCAGAGGAGTCAAAATTCTCAATTGATTTGTATTTTATCATACGGTTCGACTGTAGTTTAACGAATTTCAAACCATTCTTGTAAAGTTCAAATTGATGTAGAGACTCAAGTGTTTTGTGTATACATTGTAAATATTGGTGTGTTTTATGGAGGCTTGTTCCATTATCATCATCAATTATTTTATGTGTGTCGAAGTTCAAGTTGTGCTAAAAATTGCGCACGCTTTTTATAACTTTTGTTCCCAAATACGGTCACAAATTATATTTCTAAATGTATATTATTAATTTTAACAGATAGACAGACATTCTAATCTCAAATGTAATTTTAAAAAAGTGTTTTCCATCAGTTGTCTCCTCTGTATTTTCATTTTGTTTAGATTAATGTTACGATTGAATTTATCAGTGACCGCAAGCAGAGAGAAAGATTATTATTGAAAATTATTAAATCAGCTTATGTTATCAGGGCAATGAATAGCAAAGCTCGTTGATCAACAAAATCGTTACAAAAATATATAAACAAATAACATCCAATGGTATTTTGCAAAACAGAAATTCAGATGTGACTTTGTACGTAGTTGCATTCAGTTTGCCGAAAACAACTTGATTTTTTGTATTGTCAACGATAAAATAAATATTTATTTAAATATGAATCGATCTTCAATGGTTGTTGTTGTTGATTTGAAGTGTTTTGTTGATAAGAAATGCAAAAATGGCAGTGAAAAAAAAAAAACATTAAACCAGAAGAGAAATAAATGTAATCAGAGCAGATAGGCGGTATTCCGAAAACATGTTTTGTTTAGTGATGATGGGGGGTTGTCAACTTGACACCAACCACGACGATGATTACACGGAACGGTTTTTTTTTCTCGTCAGACAAGCTATTGATAATCGGTTTGTTCATAAATAATTCCTTAGACAGACAATACTCTCAATTCTGATCGACTGACATCAAACATTCTGTTTAGCAACAGTATTGTTGATCGGCAACAAGTGGGCAAACAAATCGACTTCTATATGATAAAGTATATGATGACCTCATTTTGATTTCGAAAACAACAAATAATGAGAATAGATTTGAAAAAAGTTGATGTGAAATTTTGGCGAAAGTAGCGAATGGAATACTTTATCAGTTCCCGTTTCAGCGAATCTTAAGTACAATTTTTTGTGTGTGGCTTTGTATCATTTTATATGATGCACAAATTCTGCACAATATCTTTACACTGATTACGGTAAATTGTTCGATCTAAAAATGAAAGACAAAATCAAATAAACTAATTTATAATTACCAGCGATTATTATTTCAGCTTTCTTTTGTATGCATAGAGCATAGACTTGTATTTCTATTTCATAAACGATTTTCGAGTATTTCTCCAAATTGTGTTTCAGAAGAATATCGGCTAAATGTCAATATACGAGAGAATATTTTCAATTCCAAATGAGAAAAAAAGGAAATGATTACGGGAATTGGGGGTAATTAGAGCCACCCAAAAAATCTCGAAAACGGCAACATTAAATGTCAAGCTGTCATTAGTGCTGATTGCGCCTAATGATGCATCATATGCGGTAGTATAAGTTTAGCATTTGATGTTGCTGTTCTCGAGATTTTTTGGGTGGCTCACTCACCCAACCGGCTCGAACTACCCCCACTTGAGAAAATGGCACTGACATTGGAGCTGAGAAATTCTTAAGGCGGACTCAATTGGCGGACGTCATGGAAATTTATTGAGCTTTAACTGTTGTAAAAATAAACCAAATTTCGAGTAAGCTTAGTATAGATTAGCTTCACGATAATTGTGTTCAAAATACAGGAAACATTTTGTTTAGCCTGGCTAAATCTGTTTATTCTGACTAATTTAATTGTGATGTGTAGTGAAATCTTATGGAATCTGATTGAATTTCAGAGTTTTGAACAATTTAGCCAGGCAACATTTTCATTTAATCTGAGCACTTGGAACCCGTGATGGTGTTTCATAAGAAGATTGCACAGAAAAAGCACGGTTTCTCATTCAGAGTTTCTCGCTTGAGAATTGTTTATGAATAGAGGCCAGACATTTGTTTGAAAATATTATGTTTTATCACAAGGGTTGCATGGATAAACAACACCCACGCGGTATCAAGAGATTGTATAAAGATGCTTGAATAGATAGAAATGATATAATGCAATAACTGTTTGGTGTTTACACGATCACGAGCAATTCAAAATATTGAATAATGTTAAATGGTTGAATATTTCATAGACTGGAAGGAGAGAAATTTTATTTTCACAAATGGTATTATTAGTATGGAAGCAGCTGTGGAATTGAAAAGTACAATTGCACTACTGCACCAGAATTTCAATAAAAAGTGAACTGATTGAATGTCAATCGTTAAAACTATGGCCACAAATGGAAGTCCAAAACATGAAGTGAACGAGAAACGAACGTTTCATGAAAATCAAACGCTCCATTTAGATGTTATCAGTAAATCAATTTCAAAAGTTGTCAATAATACAAATAATGTAAATTTCAAGTGTGAAATGTGTAATGTGTTAAATGTAAATGGACGACAAAAGAAAACGATTCAAACGGAAACCATGAAACTTATGAAAAAAACCTATCAAGGAAAGACACGATCCGAAAAGAATCAATCTAAAGACCATTAAATCTATCTGGATTTCACGTGAGACCAGTTACTGGCACGAGCAGACTCTGAAACTTCTTTCTTGAGCTAAATGCGTTTATCAAATTCATGACCATGGCATTTCCTTCTAATAAATATCCATCATATTTGCTTTGATATGTAAAACATTAAATAAATTGAAATCACAATAAAAACATTTATTTTCATTTAATAACATTTCATTGAGATATACTCTAGATGCACATTTCGAAAGCAGTGTGTCCATTCTTGAAGCTGTCTTCAGAACCGCAAATATCGTTTTTAGTTTTTAAAAATCTCATTTTAGTAAGTATGTTTAGATATCCGAATGATTGAAGTGAATTAATTATGAACGAGGCTAACCAAAACATTTATTCAAATAAAATAGGAAAAGTATTGTTTACATTTGTGATAGCAAAAATATTTGGTCATTTCATAAATCGTTTTTTTTTTGGCGAAAACACTCAAATTATTCAACATTAAATGAAATCCGGTGGAAACCATTATTCGTTGGCACATGGGTGTATTATCCGAATCCATATTCGATCAGCCGCGAAAACCATGTGTGCTATGTTTTTTTATCTCATCCCAATACTAAGCTAAACGAATGGAAAATAAAGTTAAAATTGATTGATTTGCCGACTTTTTGATGTCTCATCTTCACAAAAATCTGTAGACTTGAAAAACTTCGTAGCATAATGTTTTCCCGGAAACATAAACTTTTCCGGCTGTTTATTCTACATATTCCGGTCTGAATCAGATACCTCTGGGGATTATTTGCTCTAAATTTTACCTTTGAGTTGTGAAAACAGTCAATAAAACGAAACATATCCTCGAACGTTATTTTCTATACAATTCGAGACATCGTACAGGATGTCCGTTTCCCTCCGTCCAAGTATCAAGGGGTTGATCTGATCACAAAAAAAGTGATTGATAAAATGGTAATGTGCCTTGACGAACCCGCCATTCGAAATGAGTCCGAATGGCATTTTCGGCTATCCGGTTCTATTGTAGCCAGATGTTATTGAAAATTGGAGAGCAAAAATAAGAAAATCCATTCTCAGTTGAAAATGAAAGTAAATACGCTCTTGATTTTCTTGTGTTTATAAAGACTTTATTGTTTTCTGATCTGAGCACACAACATGACAATGGAATGAAATGTCATGAATGGATACCAAATATCATTGGTGCTGATTGTTTCGTATGCAATGCAAAAATGTCAAAATTGTTCGTCAAAAAAAATGGTGCGCTCGATATAAAATGTTTCGAGCTTCTTAAGCTGGTATTTTAATTTGCTGTCAACGTGGTGTGAAGAGAAGTTTATTTGATATGAATTGCAATCGAACAGAGTCATTTTATGAATAGCAGTGATCGCACTCGGGCATGTTTCGATGATTCTGTAAACATTCTCAGAATTGACAAAAAATATTTCGAATCTAAATGTTTGAATTGGCGTTGTGGCCAGGAAATATTCAAGTTGTTCAGGCAAACGGCAGGTTTCGGTTTCGAAACGTCTAACATCCAAAATATTTGTGAACTGTGAGAAATTATTGCCCGAATTATGCCCGATTGCGAACACTGGCTAAATAGTAAACTTGCTTGACTTTTGGTGTGATTTCATTGATTCGAAAATATTCGAATATTTTTAACTACATTTAGCTTACATATTTTTATTCATCTAATATGTTGTGTTTTTTTTTATAATAATTACAATTTCTTTATTGGTATCATAAATTTTGTTTGTTGTTCAATAAGCGGCATGCCTGTCCAACGAATTTTTGTTTCGTTAAAAAATATTTTATAAACCGTTCGGCGATAAACTTGCGTTTAAAATTTATTTGAATTTTTCACTTGGAAAATAACTCGGCCTTTTTTTTCCACCCTCAATATCAATACGATTTAATCGAATTATTTTCATCAATTAAAAGTACAATTACAAAAAGGGTTTTGTGTGATGAAAAAAAAATGAGAAATTTACTATATTGTTGTTTGTTGCTTGAGTGTTCAATCGATGTAATCTAGTATATTTGATGGTCAATCATTGTTCCTTGGGATAGAATTTGACCCGTCGGTCTATTTCCATGTCAAATGGTCATAGAAACGGAAACAAATGCTTTGAAAACCAGATTGAATTGTTTCGTATAATGCTATTTTGGTGATGAAATTTGCCCGATTCGGTGGTTCTAGGGGGAAATGACTATTTGTAAATTTGCTTATATGCGAAGCATTTGTGATCATTTGCATCGTATTGACAAGTGTATTTTACATTGTATCCAAGGGGCGATACCGCTATGTTAGCATTTATGTGCTTCTTCTTCAAAAAATGACACACGCATACAAACGCAAGTGGCGTACGCAGCTCAGTAGCAAAACGCACACTTTGATATTTCTCGTTTGACATCTCTGTGTATATATACAGAGAAGAAGAAGAGCATGAAACACGACATTGACAGCAATGTTAAGTTATATGGAGCTATAACCGGTTGATTGTATCATCCGTAGCTGTGAACGCATACTAACAAACAGTTCGCACAACATGTCAGTGCGATGGAACACATCGTCATTTGCTTCATTTGCAGCGTATTTGGAATATTTGCGGCAGTCATTTCCTCCTAGCAGTGGTTTCAAGAAATGTATCTTCATATGGACATGGGTCGACCTGGTCGTTAATAGGACACCCAAAGAGAGCAATTTTGGATATTTTTTTTGTTGTTGCTCTTGACACATTTCAACTTGTTTATTGATGACTATTTGATCATGGAAATGGACGACTAAATCTATTTTGATACAATCCAACAGTAATAGCAGTTCCCGGTTGATTCAATTTTACCCCGAGGGCTTAGTTAGGAACGTTAGTTTGACGATAGTATTTTCCGAGACAAGTTTAGACTTAAATTAAATCGTGTTTTGATGCTTGTATTACGTTTAGACTTTGATCAAATATTTGATGTGTTCGTTTTGTTTATCTCGACGGCTATCCACCGCTGTGTGTGTTTTCTTTTTTTCTTGTTTCTTTCTTTTAGCTAAATGAATATAATGATAATTCTCGGTTTTTTTTTTTGTTAAGCTAATTTTGGTTTATGCAGCCAAAAGGTTTCGAATATTTTTCGGTGTATTCTCTTCGTTCAAATGTTTGGTCGTGTATCTCAATGCGTTGAGAAGTGGTTCGGCTTTTACAGCCGGTTGTGCTTGTAATAGTCGTACACAGCCTTTGACATCAATATGTGAACCGCGCACAAATGCGCCTACTGGATGAACATGATCATATAAAATCACAAGACCAACCATGACACGCAGCACCAGCAAATGCGTTTCTTCTCGCTCAATTTGTGATAATAATTTGCTAGAATTGAAAAGAAACAAGAATTGATAAAATCTAATGAAATGTCAAGCGTCATTGTAACAAGTGTTGTGAATACATACGGATTTTCTAGCATTCTTAAGCAAACTTTGGCCATTGTTCCTAGCGTTTCGGTTGTGTTATCAACATCATCAGCATTATCACGTACAAATTTACTAGTGGCCTCACTCAGCACCTTTAGCATTGGCGTTGCGTGCGCATAAAACAGTGACATTCGATTCGCCAGTTCGGTACTGACCAACATTTGACTAGTGTTTTCAATGCGTTGTCGACTCACCGTTCGTCGATAGTAGCTGAAATCATTTTGAATTGCTGGCGTCTTCATCTGAAATAGAAATACAAAATACTGTGTAACTAAATTGAATTGTTTCGCAAAGAACAAAAAAAAAGCACCAAATTTTACCTTAAATTCGTCAAACTTTAGTACAAATTCCAGTATTTCAGCTAGTTGTTTCACTAAGGCTTGTTGTGTTTCTAGATGTTGGGTTGGATTCAATCGACCGCCAACCAGTTGCGACAACAACTTTGGGACGACACGTTCCAATTCAATCGAATGTTCATAACACCGCCTCAGTTTACTAACCAACGGTAAGACGGCGTTCCATGCTCGTTCCTGATACTGTTGCTGTGGATCAGCTATCGCTTCTCGTATTTCTTTGCCAGCACCCTGTTTTTTTTATGTAAAATTTAACGAAAATAAAAAAAGAATCTTGTTTAAATAAATTTTATCGACGAAGAGCAATAGCCTTTTGGTTTTAGTTTTGAGAAATGGCTACAAAAAAAAAAAAAAAAAAAACAAATTGAAGAGCCAACGAGCTCATTCATCTTCAACACTTCACGCCGCATGCACATAAACAAATCTCAATGGAATCGAAGCTTCATTGGATGATCCGCGGAGGGGATACGAAATTATTGTGAGCGTGAAATTTAATTATAATGAATTCTAACGGCTGTGTGTGATTGAGCTCGGAGCTCGTGTATTTATAATTCAGTTTGTTTTTTTTTTCTGAAAAAATATATCGTAATTTTGTGATGCATGCTACATATCTACACGCTTCATGCGTAAATTAAAAATTACGATGATTGAACAAAATGATGAGATGCCAACTGACCTTATAGCATTGAATTTCCTCTAATACACTTTCCGATTCACGTAATACTCGTTCCACCTCATCATAAATTTCACGTTCTGTTTCGGTTGGTGCGGCATTCTCAAAATCCAAAAAGACATCATAATTCTTTGGTGTGCAACAATTTGAATCATCACGTGCCAGCAAGCTCAGTAATTTGCCCATTTTTATTTGCTCTGACTGGTTGGCTCCGGCTCGTTTGGTTGTTTTCTGTTTTATTTTTGTTCCTTCTTTTGTTGTGTGTGTGTGTGTGTGTGCCGGTTGTTTTCTTCTTCTCCTGCTTGATGATTCACATTCAACGATCTGGGCCCGTTGATCAAATGTACCACCGTCTTTGAGTATTTTACTGGTTGTGATCGGCTCTCCGATTTGCTCGCTGCATGCACATCTACGCTCTGCTAATTTTCCAGTACTTTGCTTCTTTCTTTTGTATTTGCTGTGTTACGTTGTGGCTCCGATGGAATATCGAATCCTCTTCGTCAGTGCTAGTTGATTTGATAATTGCCTGAATTGTTTAGTTTTTGCAAATCAATTGCTTCGTTTCCCTTACACTATTGGCAGTGAGTTCCAGAATTATTATTTTTTTTTGTATATCGGCATCAATAAATGTGTGCGCGTGTATTTCGTTCATTCGCCTGAATCACTTCAGTATTCTGAATTCGGCTGATTGCTTCCTGTTTGTTTGTTGTTTTTTTTCAATGATCACGCACATCAATCGTTGCTTCGTCTTTTTCTTTCTCTTTTCTTCTGCCTACTGTTGCTTCTTGTTTTGCACTAGTGTTTATGACATTTCACTACAAAAATGCTTTATGTATTCATGAAATCATTCATTCATTTGAATTTGATTTGGTGTGTTTTTTTTTGGTTTTGTTCACTTGCTTCTTCATTTGCTGCGAGACTTCGAATTGATTCACTTCATGGTTGAACGATTGATCGATGTGCCAAATTTTGAATGCTGAAATGAATTAATAACAAACAAACAAAAAACATCACCATTAGATATTTCAATCAAGTGTAACTTCATGTTTGATCTTTCGATGCGTCATTTTTACAACCAATAATACAGATTTATCGAAACCAAAATCACATAAAAATTGATTTTTATTCCGATCAAAAGTGAAATTCATCAACTGAATTACTGCAGCACATGTATGTCCATCATTCAATATCCATTTGTGAAACCAATCAGATGGAAAAATGCGCCAAAAATAATGCGTTAACACAACATAATCGATCATTCAGCTTTCAACGAATATTTGTTAATGTTTATGTTTACGTTTCACTATGGCACGTTGTTACGTTCAAAATATACGCATACACATTTTTAATTGGTTTATATTTCAAATTTATTTGTTTATCGCTTAAATGTATCGATTCATGCATGGTGGGCCTGGTCTTGATTCATGCGTACATGATTTTTCTTCTATATGTGGACAGAACAGGTTTGATGGTGGATATTTTTATCCCCGGAATACAATCGATAAATTTGACATGGCAAAACAGCGGTCATAAATTTCACCGCGCGCGCTTTTAAATACAATGGGGGAAAAAAAAACAACAAACAGAGTGTATTGAAATGCTCATACACGCACATTTGGGCAGCGTTCACTAGGGTATTACGGATGGCATACGTTTGGCTTTTGTCATCATATGGACATTGGACATGCTGTATGCCATTCACTTATACACGCACACACACCAACACAGTGTGTTAATGCTTTTAATAATATACCTAAGTTTATCGCTATTTACATACGCGTTTTGAATTCTCACTTTTTGCGCATTTATTTTTTTTTGTTCACTATGATAAAATTGGCTCATTCCATTCACTGCTTTAACGTTTGCTATTCATGGATTTATTCTATTCTATCAATTAAACTAATCTCATACGCACAACCACAAACAGAATTTGTGTTGTACGAAAAAAACAACAACAACAACATGGTCAAACTTACGAAAAAAATCAGCACCATTACGTGTTGCTGGTGTTGAAGTTGTTTTGATTGTTGCAAATTTGGTTGTTTGTTCAATGTTTTGTTTAAATATAGGTGTTTATTGGTAAAAATGAGCCATTTCCTTTGCACTTTTTAATTTTGACGTGCGTTATGTGCGTCAATCTTGTTTGTGTGTTTTTTTTTTTTTAAATGAAGACTGTTTGCTGTTTCAACGGTTTCAATATTCTAAATCAGAGAAAGCTGTGTTTGTTTGTTTGAGTGTGTTTTTTTCATTAAATTCTCGAATAAACTAAATGAAGGAACGAAATGAGTGCACTAGCCCACTGGCTCGCCAATGTTGGTTTGCCTACTTGCTTAATAGCTCACATACACATTCAATGTTGTTGTTAGTTTTTTTTCTTTTTTGGAATGAGAACAGCTCGCAGGCTATCGTATGACTGGTGGAATTTATTAAATGGTGTAAAATACACACACACAACATACTAATAAATATTTGAGTGGAATACAATCGGCACGGTTTCGCACTATTCTGTTGCGCTCTCGCACATTGTATATGATTAATTGTAGAGTACTTTTTTTTATCGCAAACTGTCTTGGTGTACCGTTCTATTGCCATCCATCTTTGGTCACTGTTTTCATTTGACAGCGTTTTTTTTCTTTCTTTTTTCTTCTTTGGCTATGATTTTTTACGTGCCAAAATATGACACACAATTTTAAATTATTACACAAACGCAAAGAATGAATGAACGGTTTAAATTGATCGTGCGTTTGTTTCAAATTATTTTTTTTTTGAACTTTTTCAATTTCATATTTGGAAGTTTGAACGCCCCACAAAAAAAATTCTAAAACAATTCACTTGAAATACATGCACAATGAACTTCTATTTAAAGTAAATTGCACTTTAGATTATTGCTCACCTGCACCACATTGGCCGTGTAATTCAAGCAAAACATCTCTGACAATTTTTACCTTATTTGGCAAGGAACATGAAAAGGGAGAGAGAGAGAGAGAGAGAGAGAGAGCGAGAGCGGGAGAGAATGTGAGGGGTAGAAATCAGACTGTGTTCTATAGAACTTATTTTCATGGGTTTTTCTACCTTCAGAATCATTTGTTTCTCTTTTGTTTCACCCGAATTCATGAAAATCTTGGTGTACAGAATTTCTGCAGCTGAGTCAAGAAAAAAAACAAGTTGAAAAAAAAAAACCAAATTCAAAAATATCATTCTGTCATTTTGCTTTCCTCTATTGTTTGTTCAAATCTTCTTGCACTAAAAAGTAAATTGATTGGCTCGGATTTGGCAGAGATAAAAGAAAAATAACATGAAATCGCCTATTCTTTTGGAATTGTGTTTCGTTTTTTTTTCCTTTTCTTCGAAAACATTTTTCATGTTTTGTTATTCGCTACGAACCTTGCACGATCTATGAACAAAGAAAATAAATAACAAGTTGTGCTTGGCATTTCCAAAATCGACACACACAACAACAAAAAAAACGTTCATTATTACATATACGACAATGAATGGTGAGAGGATGTAAATAACCGAGAGCCCATGTGGGTTTGTTCTTTTCGTTTGCTCGATGTTCTGCACATTGCATGCGTGTAACAAAACAATACAATACATGTGATTATGCGTCTGCATCTGCCAAGTGTTCGTGTGAATGCATATTTCGGTAGAAATATTTGTTTTAGGCGGAAAAAATACACACACACACACAACATTTCATCATCATATCGATCAAATATGTACATATGTTTATCTCAAGTCAATCGAATTCAAGTGTTTAGCAGTTGAATCATTGGGTTTTTACAGGAATCCAAATGGTCTAATTGACCCTTAAGCAATCGTTAACTGCAAATAGCTCCAAAAATACATTAAGGACATCAATTTGAAAGGCTAGAATTTGTTTAACCTTGCCGCCTCCGGGGTCATTCATTTCTTTTGACACGGAACTGAAAAACCTTCATTTAGGTTCCGTTCAACCATTCTTAAATCAAACTTGATTTTCTTTTCACACCTTTAAGGCCCACTGCCTTTATGGCCCACCTTCTGTCAAACTCCGATATTTACATGCCCATTCAAATACTATATTCTTGTCTCAATGAATGCCATTTTTTGCAAATGCAAATGTACATAATTTATAATTCAATTATATTAAACAGTTATATTCGCAATCAATCAAATTTAAAATTGTGAATTGCACAATGCACAATTCAAATCAAATTTGCAAATTCATTGTGTTTGAATTCAATTTATTTCAACCGATTTCGTTGGAAAAGCAATTCATAGAAATAAACCTGTTCGGTTTCGATGCAATTTGCCTGAATGCCTACGCTGTTTGTGATGTCTCACACACAGTAATATCAGTTTACATATGCACCACAATCATACGGACGTGGGTCATTGAAATTTATATTTCATATCAAAACATTTCTATTCTGTTCATATTGAACGTATGTAAAAAAAAACATCTATTGAAATTTGAGTAATGTTTCAGTGCTGGTGAACAGGTCAACTGGTCATTGCATCTTCCAAAAGATTGCATTTTATTACATTGCATATCACTGCGAGACGTTTGATAGATAAAATAAACGTGAAAATGGCATGACAAAGCTCATTCATCGTAAAATATACTTTAACATCATCGAAACGTACAATTTGTTAGCTATTGTTTTTGCACTTGTAATTTAAAGAAGAAAAAAAAAACAACACGAAATCAAGTACACCATTGCACAAGTTTCACTCAACTAAATCTCGGTTCGAATGCAATACAATTTGTAAAAAAAAAGAAGAAAACGAGATAATATTCCACAAATTAGTTTAGCTATCCCTTTTCCTTTTCTTGTCAATCAAATGACTTGACATCCAAGTTTTCCTTTGTTTTTTTTTTTTTTTTTTTTTTTTTTTTTTCAATGCACGGGTAGCTTGTGAGTGTGTCGATTTAATTTCTTTTAATTGTATGGGGAATTCTCGTATCCGAACATAATTATGATTGCTCATAAAATCCATGTTTGTAGAGTGACCATTCGAAAATTTATCAATCGAAGTTCAATATGCTTATCGAGTAAGGCCACGTTCCGGTATCAAAATTCTATTGAATACCAAAAACTTAAACACACACATACACAATGAACACTACTATCAATCCATTTCATTTAAATAATTTAATTAAAAATATCCATAGTTGAATGAAATGAGCCAATTTCATTGAATAACAAATACCCATCCACTTATTTATCAATACTGGAAAATTGTAACAAAAAAAAACAACAACAACAACAACATACACACAGAGTATCACACTATCGACGATAAAATCATGAATAGAATTGTGTAAAATTATCAATTTTGATTCATTCGATGAAAATTTTGAATTTGCATAAATGACGATTTATTTTCAATGAATGTGAATGTGACTAAACGGAACACACACAAAAACAAAAAAAAACAACAAAAAAAATAAACGAGCGAAAAAAAAAACATTGTTATTCTCACTTTTCACACCAATTGTGTTTGATTCGGTTTTTCTTTTCTCTCGACTGCTGTTTTGTTGCTTAAGCTGGCGATTTGGCGATTGCAACACACTGTTTCACGGCAATCCTTTTGAAGCTGTGTGTTTTTTTTTATTATTTATGTATATACACTTCCTTCGCGTTTTGTTCACGCTTTTTTGCGTATTTTGTTGTTGTTTCTACGCATTAATGCTAAACCAAAACACATACCGCTATGAAATCAACACCGAAAAGAGCACTCAAGTGAAGAGGGAACAAGAGTAAATTGACTTGAAACACATACACTATCTAGTCAACACACACCACACAAATGTCTCTTTTTTTTCTGCTCGTTCGTTTTGTTTCGTTTCGTTATAGCTTCAACCAAGCAAAAGAACCGAATATATACATATATATCGAAATTGATGTAGTCGTTTGGTTGCTACTATTCGTTTTGATGCATAATTTATTGCATTGAATTACTCTAACCACTTGCTTCCATACCACAGTTAATTATTTCTATATTTTCGTTTAACACTCGATTTTTATCTCTTTCATTTTTTTTCATTTTTCATTTTTCATTATTTTCTATGTAAAATTAAGGCGCGTAACATTAAAACAAATACATTCATAGTTGCAACTCTTTGTTGCATGGTTTGTACATTTCTCATACACCAGAGGGCGCTATCTTGTGATATTTTGAACGGTGTTTCTTATTTACTATTAATGAATCAACGAGTAATTTCATCAATTTCATCATTTTTCGATAAATATTCTCTATTGAATTTATAAATCATTTTTATAAAAATATCCAAATTATCTGGATTTTTTTGGATCATCTATAAAAAGAATTCTCCATAAAAAATTTAGTTTACATATGTACTTAGAAAAAGATTGAGTGAATACTTAAATAAACAGTTGATCAAAGGCAACTTCATACCGAACCTTTCAAATAAAATTCAATTCGTTCAAATGTCGGCAACGATATATTCAGTAAATTCCAATAGCAACAGTATTTTGAATGTGAAGCAACGCATTTTGAGCACAGCACATTGACTGTTTCTTTTTTTAAATATTGTGGTTTTGTTTTGCGTGGTGTTGAACAGTTTTTGCGGTTTTGTCTCAATTTTGCAGTTTTGCGATAATGTATTTTTAGTTTTAGTCCCGAAATTATCGTTTGATTGACAATATAATATCTGATTAGCATAAAACAGGTTTGTACATGATTTCGTCAAACAATTTCATGTTTGTTCATGATTTTCTCTCAAAACGGATTCAACACACACACATACACACACAAAAACTGTTTACCGTTAGTTCTATCAAAACCAATTTTCATTATTTTTTTTTTTTTCAAATTCAGTAATAACATATTTGCATTTGACTGTTGAATATTTATTCGTACGATGATGCGTTTTTGTTAATTGACAATCATTTTGATAAATTTTGAATCTTTGCTCATACTTGATATAGGTTAAAAGAATGGACAGTTCTAGCGACAGCGATCATACACAAAGCGACCATTCTCGCTTCGACTTACACTCATCACAAAGCAACCGGGAAACAACAATGGATGATGTCGCAGATGAATCGTTGATAATAGTTCGAAAAAAGAAAGTGAAGAAACCAATTTTAGCCTCTGACTCGGATTCAGATGGGGATTCGGATGAGGAATCTGATTCAAATCGAAAGTTGCCGGTAAACGATTCAGATGAAGATGAAGACGAAAATGAAGATGAAGATGACAGTTTAAGTGAAAGAAAAGAATCTGACGATGATGAAAGTTCAAGAAATGAAGATAAATCTCACGATGAGGAGAATTCGAGAAATGAAGATGAATCTCACGATGAGGAAAACTCGAGAAATGAAGATGGCGATGAATCGAGCAAAGTTTCAGCACATCAAAAAAGCACTGGAAGCAATTACTCCAAAAGTCAATCGTATGGTGACAGTAAAAATGGATCCAATCAAGTGACCATTGACAATTCATTGTATAGTAGTCGGAGTCCAGATATCAGCATGACGAGCTATCGAGATGTCACGGTAAGTAACAGAACTGTAGTTCAGTTTTTAATTCTGATCACGTAAATTTAAATGAACGTTAAAATAAATGTGTCTTCAATTTAGAAAAACGTAAGCGATGTCATTCCAGAAACGGATGATGATGATGACGATGAAGATGACGATGACGATGAAGAAGAGGATGTGGATCAGAAGGAACTATCACAAATTCATTGTTTCTCACCCCGAACTCGGCGCAGCATCACAGGTCGACGATCAATGAAATTACCAACCGCTGATTCCGAAGATGATGACGAAATATTCACCAACGAAACCAACAGTGAAACGTCACAGTCCAGTGAGTACAAATCAGCTGAGGCTGCAAAATCCTTGGAATCATCTGTCGAATACGAAACAAGCCAAGCGGACAATTTCAAGCGAAATCGTAGCAGAACAGTAAATGATTCAGCAATTATAAGAACACCAAATCCAAAGCGATTCAGTTCTAGTGGTCCGAATACAAGTACACCGTCACGATCCCACTCACAATCACGATCAACACCAGATATTGAATTTTCGGACAAGTCAGATGAGAGCAAAACTAGTGGCATTCAAATTCAAAGTGATCATTCCGACTATATGAAGTCGGTTTTGCATGATGATTCCATAGTTTTGTTGAATTCGAGCGAGGAAGAAAATCGTGCACCACATTCGAATAGTACGGCGTTCAATTTCAAAGGTGTTGCTGGTACATCAACGCCTGGAACCACCAAATATGTGCAGCCAAAACTTCAATTCGATCGAAAACCATTGAAAAAAAGTCTCAAACTTGTGTCGCAAGCATATTACAATCAAAAGGTTGATGCATTGTCACATTTAAAACAAGAGCTCAAGGAGAATGAAGAATTGTTGGAAAGACTTGGCGCCACATTACCAGACAAAGGAAACAATTTAAAACGTCGTATTGCCAGTTTGCAAAAAGACGTAACAAATAAGCAAGAGGAAATCAACACGTTGGCCATCGAAGAGGATCATTTGAATGACATTGAATTTATTGATTCAAAGCCAAAGAATGAACATCGAGCAAATAGTTGGCGTGATGAGCTCGAAACAATTCAACCAATTCATACTGGTAAACAAGGTTTGGCCACTTTTAACACTCAGAAAACACTCACACTCAATCGAATCGAAAAATTGCACAAAGCCATGGAGAAATGCCCAACCGAAACGGAATTCGCACGACAGCCCGAACATTTAAATGTTCAATTGATGCCGCATCAACTGCATGCGATTAAATGGATGCGTTGGCGGGAATCCCAACGACCAAAAGGTGGCCTCTTGGCTGATGATATGGGTTTAGGTAAAACATTGACCGTAATCGGCTTAGTGCTGGAAGCTAAGTACGGTAAAAATCAAACGATAGCTGAAGACGGGGTTGATACGGACGATGAGAGCGAAGATGAGGTCGATCGTGGATACAATAAATCATATAAAAATCAAGGTGGCACATTAATCGTTTGTCCAGCCAGTTTGATCAACCAATGGGAACAGGAAGTTCAAAATCGTGTAAAACGTCGAAAATTATCGGTTCTCATGCATCACGGTAACAGACGAAATGAAAGTGCGCATTCGCTTTGCAAATATGATTTAGTGATTACAACATATGGCATCATTAACAGTGACCATAAAAACAATGTAAGTTGATACGGCAATATTGCCAACTATTGAAAGGTCTTTGTTAATTTGTGTATGTTTTGCTTTTGGATTTGTTCCATAGGCTGCCATATTTCGTGTTCATTGGGAACGTGTTGTTTTGGATGAGGCGCATATGATTCGAAACCATTCAACGGCTGTGTCGAAAGGTTGCTGTGATTTACGTGGTGCCATGCGATGGGGTCTAACCGGTACACCCATTCAAAACAAGCACATGGATGTCTATTCAATGCTAAAATTCTTACGTGTCACCCCATTCGATGATTTACCAACGTTTAAAAAATGGATTAATCCAAATACCGAAGCTGGAATGAGCCGTTTGCATAACATTTTAAAGCCATTGCTAATGCGTCGCACAAAATCCGAACTCCAATTGAGGGGTGAACTACAAGAATTGCCCAGCAAAACAATTATTATTGAAGACATTGAATTGTCACCCGAAGAAGCAAATGTATATACAAAAATTTTAGCTTATTCACAAACATTATTTGCCCAATATATGGAACAGCATCAGCAACGTAATGGTGTCGGTAAATTTATGTTGGACGCGGATATTCGTCGACGTTTGGAACAAGTCAAACGGTTTGGTCGAGGCCAAGAAGTCAAATCATCACAAATTTTGATATTGTTGCTACGATTGCGACAAATTTGTGATCATCCAGGTCTTATACATCAGGTAAGTGGCATATTTGTGATGAAAGTGTCACACCAAACAAAAAAATGGCAATTTTCTTCAAATTGGATTTGCATTGTTTTGAACTAGATGCTTCAAGATGAATGCGAAGGGGAAGAATATGAAGAAGAAGAGGTCGATTCAATGGACATGAATATTGTTAAGCAGATGATTGGCTTGAAAATTAATGAAGGCGGAGAACGTGAACAAAACAGCTCTAGCGATGAGGAGAAGCGACCAACCAATGTACTGTTAAGCTCAAACAAGATATACGATTACAAGAATCCCAGCTCAAAGGTAACAAATGATTTAGATTTAATGGGCATTGACCATGAAATATTTGGCTATTTGGTAGTCATTGAAATTTGTTGTGTTTTTATTTTTTTTTTAGTGCAAACGTGTTATTGAAATTGTCAAACGAATTTTGCGTGAAAGCAATGACAAAATTGTGATCGTGTCTCAATGGACATCATTTTTGGCAATTGTTGCGGAATTTTTGCATCGTGAACGAGTTCATTATGTGGAATTAAATGGAAAAACACCGATCAAAGAACGTAACAATATTGTTGTTAGTTTCAACAATCCTGATTCTCCGGAACGTGTAAGTTATCACGAAAAAAAAACATCAATTATTTTGTTTGTTGAAATTGAAATGTAACAAAACAATTGAGTAATGGTGAAAATGTGTAGGTTATGATGTTATCATTGGTTGCCGGTGGCGTTGGATTGAATTTAACTGGTGCAAATCATTTAATATTGCTTGATCCACACTGGAATCCTCAGCTCGAATCACAAGCATTCGATCGAGTTTATCGTGTTGGTCAAAAGAAGGACGTAAACATCTACAAGTAAATTGCATACTGTGTGTGATTGACTGAATCAAAGACTATATTCAAATTCTTGTTTTTCAGATTACTGTGTGAAAAAACTGTGGAAAAGAAGATTCAGTCAATACAAGACTCCAAACTAGAGCTATCAAATACAGTTTTAACGGGCAGCAAACAAAACAGTGGCTCAAAATTGTCCATTCAAGATATGCGCAAACTGTTTGACATGTGATCTTCATTTAATTCATACTGTTCATTAAGCGAACAAATAAAAGTCCAAATTCTTTCCAAAAAGTCCAATTTTTTTCAATAAAATATACAAAACTTAAATTGTTTGTTTTTTTTAATCACATTAACACTGAACTCAAAGTGTTTTCATTCAAAATATTTTTGAATTGACATTAGATCAAAGCCAACTTCATGGTATAATTCAGCTGTCAAGTATTAGTCATACATAAAATTTCATGGATACATGTAGATATTTATTGATTTTAACATTAACATTTCAATCGAAGTAAGAAATACATGTTTACTATCGAACAAAGGGTAGAAATTATATCGAGAGAGCAAGAAAAAACGTATTTGTGGAAACCAGAATTGAGTGAAAACTCAGGATTCACTAGAATAAAATTCGACAAAAAAGAAATTAGATCAGTGAATCACAAGTTGAATCAGAGAATTCAGAGGAGTCGAACGATAGAAACAACAAGAAAAACGAAACAATAAACGAAGAAAAGCAAATTCGCATTTCAAAAATCAATTTTTTACCAAAGTCAATTGAGTCACGACAGACTACGAATTCGATAACACAGTAAAAGACACTGGAACACAACGCATACAAAATGCCAAACAGTGATGTGGTTGAAAACAACGTAAAATCGAAACGACCTTCAAGTTCAGCGTTTAAGCAACAACGACTTCCAGCATGGCAGCCAATGTTAACAGCTGGAACGGTTCTACCATCATTTTTCATCATTGGTGTCGCCTTCATTCCGGTCGGTATTGCACTGCTATTCTTCTCAAACAGCGTCAACGAGAAAGTCATTGATTATACGACCGAGTGTAAAGTTGGCAAAGTATCATGTGCAGATATTTTGAAAAACAGTACGGAATTAGCTCCGACCTGTGAATGCAATATGACATTTACACTGGATAGAGACTATCTTGGCGAAGTGTACATGTATTATGGTTTGAGTAATTACTATCAAAATCATCGACGATATGTAAAATCACGTGATGATGATCAGCTATTGGGCCACCTGTCTGGCGAGCCATCGTCCGATTGCAACCCATTCGCAAAGACTGATGATGGCAAACCAATTGCTCCATGCGGTGCAATTGCCAATTCATTATTTAACGATACACTTGAACTCTATTGGGATGATCATTCAGAAGAACCGAAAGTGCCATTACTGAACTATGGCATTGCATGGCCTTCAGATAAATTGATCAAATTCCGTAATCCAGAAGGTGATTTAAAAACCGTTTTACAAAATTTCGCCAAACCAATTGCATGGTCAAAAAATCTATGGGAATTGGATCCAAATAATTCATCAAATAATGGTTTTCTAAATGAGGATCTCATCGTATGGATGCGAACAGCTGCATTGCCAAATTTCCGTAAACTGTATCGACTTATCGATCACTCCAAGTACCTGTACAAAAATGGTTTATCACGCGGAAATTACACACTGAGCGTAAAATATCGATATCCCGTATCAGCATTTGATGGCCGCAAACAAATGATTTTATCAACAACATCAATGCTCGGTGGAAAGAATCCATTTTTAGGCATTGCTTACATTGTTGTCGGTTGTGTGTGCCTTGTGTTGGGCGTCATTTTGCTAATCATCCATGTAAAATACAGTAAAAATACAACCGAAATGATAAATGTCAACCCAAGAACATCGTACACATAAATCGATTGATTTGGTCGGTGCAGGTAACAGTTTATTCGTTCAGATTGATTGATTTCTTTTCGTTTTTTTTTTTTCTTTCAAAGAACAATTTAATAAAGAAAATAAACAGAAATGAAATGTTAACGAATAGATTTATTTTGAATGATGTACTACTTTTAATGAGTCAATTTTTGCAACCAACAAAAGGGGAATTGTTAATAGTTTTGATTGTTTTCGAAAAAAAAACAACAAATATCAATTAGATTGTTCTTTTGTTTTTGTATCGTGTAGCTGATGCACCTCAAGTATATATGTAAGCACATTAATGTTAGCTTAAAATAAAAAAACAAAAAAAACAAAACAACAAAAATATTGATGAGGTGAGCTGATGGCCAAATTGAGTAAATAACTACACACCCTCAAACTCTATACGACACATACAAATTTGCTATGTTTATTTGCCTTAAAAGAAAATGACTACAACCTTTAAACGTGATATACCGAAAAACAACAATGATAAGTTGATAACATTTAAGGCATTTTTTATGCACTCGATGATATCAAAACTAGCTTAATCGATGTAAACTACAATACACTATTTACATTTAATATTTATATGTTAATTTGACATTTTTTTATGTTTGATAGTTTTTACATTCTAAATATTTGATTAAAATCATCTCAGGCGTTGGGTTCAACGTAGAAAAACCAAAAAAACTAAAAAAAAAAAACTAAAACAGTAACATTTTCTATCAAATGAAATAAAACGAGGTGCGCGGCAATCGATTCGTGTGCCGCAAGCAAAAACTATTTTTCTAATATCGATTTTGTGACGCACAATACGACGACCAATCCAGTTCAACTGTTTTGCAGATGAATTAATCAATTAATGTTAATAAATTGTCAGCGAGTTTCAAGAATCGCATGAATTGATTCATTTTCACCTCGTTTTGTGGAATTTTGTGTGGCTATGTCCGTTTCAAACACGTTGGTGTGCGCTCGAATGCTTAAAAACAATGTTCGAGTTCCAAATGTTGATTTTAACACAATGAAAATAAACAACTAGATGCTGTCTGGCAGTTCGAAGAATTTACCATTGAGCCAACCTAGGAGCCAATTGAATTTGGCCCAACGAGAATCATATCAACGATTACGATTTTTTAAAAGATTTTTTTTTCTCTTTTGGAACTAATCGAAATTCAATGAAATATTTAAATAAAATTTGTTTTTTTTTTTTTGGTAATAAATTGATGGAACAAAAAACTGTCAAATAAAATGGAAATGTTTGCATATATTTTGGATGTTGATATTGAAATTTCTGTTTGGAATTGATTGTATTTGTCATCGATTGGTTTAATCCAAAAAGAATAAATGCTGTTGTTTTTATCAAATATATTTAAAACAAAATGTTTGTTTCTGTTTTTATTTTTATTTTCCATTCATGTAAAAAGTATTTTACGTTAATTACGCAGCATAATTTATGCTTCTAATATTAAAAATATGTGTATTGAACATGTAAATTTACATCTGATTCGATTGCTTTTCTTTTTTGTAAATGTTAAATGAGCGAATATTCTGAGATAAAAAAAGGAAAGGAAAAAAATTTAATGATATAAACAATGATGGTGGTTTTGTTTTGTTGTGAATGAATTGAATTTCAATTATGGCGATCGTTTCACATAGTTATGAAATAGCCAAACGTATTCTTTGAATAACGTGTTCGGGTAAATCAAGTGGTTTATCGCTCATCTCATTTGTTTTTGGATCGACAACAAACACTTCGTGTATGGTTCGATTTGGATCTTTTGGATCTTGACTCTCGACCACAACTAATGAATCCATGAAATTGCGCTCCGTTGCATCACTGTTGTCTGTAGCCGTTTCATCCAATTGATTGATCGTTTCATGTGTGCTTACGGTTTGTTCAGGGGCTTCATTATTGTCAGGTGAATCAATAGTCTGAGATGATTCAATAGTTGCGGTGAGTTGAATTGTATTTTCCACATCATCGGGATTTGTTGGTGGCACTGATGGCATGTTCGGTTGTATCGGTGTAATTTGTTGATCTTCTTTAATATCGATAGGTCGTTTTGCGTTATTATTTCGCGGTCGCTTGTTTTTGTTCGCAAGAATTGGTACAACTTTTCGCTTTCGCTTTACACTATTTTCGTTATTTTGGACGGAGGTGTGCTGTTTCACTTCCTCTTTTATAATCATTGATGTTTCGGAATCACCCGCGCAGTTGCTTGGCTTTGGCTCCTGTTTGAGAGTATTTGATGTTATGTTGGTTTCATTGTCAACTTCAACTGCAGCTGAAACGTCAGCTGTAACGTTTGACGTCTCACTAGACTCAAGCGTGCACTCCTTTTCGAGTTTATCTTGATTTATCACAGGCATCGTATTTTCCGTAATGTTACCGCCAGCCTCACATGAGAAATCAACCGTGTTAACAGTAGCTGCCTCTTCAATTGTTATCGGACCATCGGTAGTTAAATGCTCAACATTCTCCTGGGGATTTTCAATCGTTATGATTTGATAATGTATTCCATCAATATTTACATGCTCAACCTGTGAATCGGTTGGATGTTCAACGGTGGATGACTGTTGTGCTATTTCAATTTCATTTAATGCACTTTCATTTGCATTTGCATTTGTTGATGTATTTATCTCATTGCCAATGCTAATATCTTCTTCAATTGAAACATTTTCAAAAATGATATCCATATTCATAATATCACCGGAACCTTTGTATGTTAAATTGGGATTTTTCGCAATATATTGACCAATTGTTGATTCAGTGTGAAATGGAACATTGTCCACACTATTGTTTGGTGGATCAACAGGTGTTGTTACATTTTGTGGACTTTGAATAACCAGTGAACCGGCTGTTGTTGATAAATCGATGGCATGTACTGATTCTTCATCATTGGTAAGCTCTGTTCCGTTTAATTCGATATTTGTAGATGTCTGACCATTTACATAATTGTGATTGTGTACCGGATCTATATTGGGATTCGTATTTGGGCTCGAACTTGAACTCGAACTTGAACTTGAAATTGGATGGTTTGGCGATTGTCTGGATTTTTGTGATGATACCATTTCAATGAAACTGGGAAGCTTGTGAGTGGCATATGTGTGTTGCGGAAGTGTATCCATGTGATTGTTGTTGTGATTCATTGGTGACGGACTAAATACTAAATCATCAGGTGGATCAACCTATTCGAATTAAAACATTGTTAATGTTGTACTGTTTTTCTGCCCCGCCTCCCCTCAAATAAAATGAATATGACAATGACTCACCGTCGCCCTTTTTCGATTCCTCCTCACTTTTGGCGGTAATGTGACAAATTCATTTGCATAAACCAAATCTCCATCCGTTAGACTTCGCATTGATCGACTGAGTTGCTTATTTGGATTGCGTTTTTTAGATGCATTCAGTTGTTCCCTTTTTTTTATAGAAATAAGATTTTGTTTACCATCAATTTGAAATAAATTGCCCTCTGACCGCAGTTAAATCCGCAGTTCATTCCTTACCTTCGTTCGGTGGCCATTTTTTTCCTCAATTCAGCCCATTCTTGTTTCTTTTGTTCGATTTCTTCGTCCTCTTTATCAAATTGCAATTTCAATTCGTCAACGTTAAACTCTTTGGGATGTAGCAGTGCTTTGTTGATTAAGGCCATATTATGTTTTTCCTCTTTCTTGAACTATGTTATGTGGTAAGAATGATGCAATGATGCGAATATTTGTGAGCATATTCTGCTTTTAGTTCAGTAAATGATATTGATAACTCACCTTTAATTTGAGATCTCGTCGCGAACGATTTGGAAATAGTTGTAACATCACTGAAAAATCGGTACCAATTGTTTGAAGTGATCGATAAAATTTGAGTGTCTCCAACGGAAGCCAGTCACGTGTTCGTTTTTGCCTTTTATAAAAACCACTAGCTGTTGACAAATGATAATTTATTAATATGAATCAATAAAATGGTTAATAGTTTAATCGCTAGAAACTTACTTCCGCTGAATTCATCATCATAAACGACATCGGAGTTGGCAAGCATTTCACGTGCTTCTTTGTCACCAGTGGTTTCAATGACCAAACTCTTTTCATCCAAAATAATCTCACCGTTTGCATCGAGTTTTAATTGAGGTACTGGCCCAGTAACAGCATCAGTCGTTTCGGATTTTTCCGTTTTAACTGATGCTTCCGATTTAACCGAATCACTGCCCCTACTTTGGTTGGTCTTAGCTGATGAAATGGATGCTGTATCACTGTTTTTATCACCTTTGGCCGCTGGTTTGGTCATTGGATTTGTCAACGGATTATAATAAATGAGATCGTACATCGTAAGTCGACTTTTATCCGGTGGTTTTCCATTTAGACGTTGATTAAATTCCCGTTTGGCATTCGCCACACGTTGATATTCTTCCGAACGATGTGATCGTTTATTTTTCGAAAATGGAATATCCGAAATGCTTGAACTGTATGATTCGGTGCGTACTCGTGATGGTATTTTATGTAAACCAAAATAATTACGTTGTTGTGTTGCTGGATTATAATTGCTATAATTGGAACTTGTACTGTAGTGTCGTTGGCGTCGATGTTGTTCATCTTCGGATTCGGATGCAAAACTATTTCCCTGAATGCTATTGCGTCTGCTCGCAAAACACGGTGTCGGTCGTATTCGTTGACGTATTTTTGTGTTGTTTGGCAATTGGGATGGTGACTTTGTATAATCGTCGCCATAAATATCCTGAAATGGGCTCATACTGGGATCAATACGGCGTGTGTAGATTGGTGACATAAATGGCGGTGATTTAAAGCATTCATCCGCGTCGATTGGTGCCGGTGAAAATATCTCATCATCACCAGTCGTTGCCTTGGCATTGGCATTGGCACCGGCATTGGCACTAACAGTGGGACTATAGTGCGGTGATGATGCACTTAGTTTGGTGTCTTTTGTTTGTAGTACATCGCGTGCAAATGAATATGACGGTGATTTGATATAATTGGGTGATGCTTGACCCGGCCGATTGTCGCTGGCAATTGCACTTTTTCTACGATTTACAATATTGACAGTTGGTGTTGTTATGCGACGAAATGGTGATGGCATTGTACTAACCGTTGGCTTTGCGATAGCTTTTGATGAATCAACATCGGATGGTGGTTTATTTTCCATCGATTCATTTAATGCACTGTTCTGTTGGAATTTAGTCGGTGTATTTGGTGATTTGACGACAGCATCTGCTATTAAAATGGGTTTGGTATCAATTGTTGATACTTGATCGCCGGCTGTGGTCAATCGTGTGATTTGTTCCACTTTGCATTTTGGTGTGTCTTCATGTAATGCAATTTGCACCTCTTCAGCATCCGATTTCGATGGAATGATCTTATCCGTACACGGTTCATTGGATGCTTGCGGTCGACGAGGCTTTAAAATTGCAGCCGCTTTCACTCGTGGTCGTCTTGTTGACATCGTCTTACAATCAGCTTTGATTTATTTGAATGCCACACCTCTTTTCACACAAGACGGCCTTTAACAATAAATAACATCATTTAGATATGCGAAATTAGATTGTGATGCATAAAATAAAAATAAACAACAGCTAAACTCCATAAAATTGAGGTTATGTTCTCTAAAATTGAAATGAAACCAATATCACACACACACAGGATCAACATTTAAATATACAAATTGATTAACACGATTCAATTCCATATGAAATTTAATAAAATTCAATGCAAACGATTGCTTACTCTTTGTTCTAGTCATTTGCTCACGTTTAATCTGTTTAAATGCTTGATACTGCTGCTTTCACTATCCGAGATTAATAGCCACAGTTTCATTTGCTTGTGAATTATTTGCTTATTCGTGTTGTTTCTTCTTTTAAATATGGAAATTCTGCGGAATTTCCGTCCAATTTATTCGGTGATTCGTTGTAAAATTTCATCAAAATAATGTACACATTCAGGCTGAAAAAACAATAACAATCCTCATTGTTATTGGTAATTGAATGGAAGAATGTCAGTATTATATTTTTGGTTGAATGAAATGTCAAATAGGATTTGTCAAACAATACGAAAAAAAAACACACACAGCGTGTTAATGAGCAACTACTGCGTCGTTGAACCAAAAGGACGGAAGTACGTATTCGGCACATAAATCACCGTACGTGAAACAAAGACAGATAGCTATGTATTGACAGCATTACAGGCAAACCCTATTGACAGATCTACGCCATAGCGCTCATTTTTGAATTTTTATCTTAAATCAACCTAAATAGTTTTGCTGTGTAAACAATCGAAACGTATTTTATTTGCGTTCAATTTATAAGCGATTAATTTTCAAAAATCAATATTTGTCGAGCAAAAAGCGTTCAAGACGTTGACGAATTGGCTTTGAAGAACGAAAAACTATGAACAAGAAAAAAAAAACACGAACAAATTAAGCAAAAATCACACATTAGTGAGCTGATTACGAAATATGATGCATATATTGATATGGAACTGTTCTCTCTCTCTCTCTCTCTCTGTCTGTCTGTCTCAATCTCTCGATGTCTGGCTGTTTTGGCTGTGTGCGTACCACAAGTGTATGTGTATGTAATGTGCTAAACTGTGTTGTGTGTTTTGTTGAGTGAGCTGTGTTGAATTGTGCCGAGTACAAGTAAATGGTAAACTCAACCACAATAATGACAAAGTCGCGTGAAATGTAAACATTTTATTGTTACGCTGCTGCGCTGTTGATTGGCGGCAATGTAAATAATGTACAAAACGTGCAGTCACATTTCTGATGATTGTTCTTTTGAGTTCACTTTCTATATAGTAGCAATCGGTCGGGCGCTTGATAGCTAGAGCTTACTTGAATTTTCAAGCGTATTCGTTTTTCCTCTGTCGACCCATTTTTTTGTTGTTGTTGGTTCGTTGGTCAATTGAATATATCATGAATGATCGAGTCTAATTAAAAGTTTTATTAAAAAAAAAAGAAGAAGAATTGAAAGAATCATTTGTTTTGGTGGTAATACAAAAAACAAAAAGAACTTCCAGTTTTGACAAATTCAAGTGTACATAAAAATTAAGTTGACACAAGATCGTAAGTGTGCAGGTTTTTGTGAATACAAATGAAAATTGTCTCTTCAAATTCGAATGACGTCAATGAAATCGTAATACGCACGGAGGTTCTTTCAAACCAACACACGCACACACACAGTGAGACTTAAAACCATACAGTGAAATACAACATTTCGCGTTATACTGCGTAAAATACAGTGAAAACTTTACAATACACATACAAGACTTCAACATTCATTTAATTTTTATTTCATTTCTTGCGTTTTATTTGATTTGATTTTTTTTTTTTGGATTTTTTATGTATTCAATGGCACGTAAAATCCGTCGATAGATGCGCATGTGTTGGTTAGTGATGATGGTTATAGTTTGACAGCCAACAGTTTGTTGGCTTGTCAAAGCAAAAGTGTACAACACACAATTATTTTTTTTTTTCGTTTTTTTTGTGTGTTGTTGTCATCTTCCTATGCTGAAATCCCGATGATTTTGTTTTTATACGATTCCAAATGCTTTTGGGCCCATCGAACGTATATGGAAACCGAATTTATGTTGTACTTTGTTTGTTTATTTTTTTCTTTCTCTCGAATTAAATTGCGATTCATTTGTGGAATGAGAGTGTGGCATTGCATTGCGTGAGGGGGAAAATCGACAATTACGAACATTTCAATTTAAATCAATCAAGATGTGATTTTCACATAAACACTATTTCGAGACGATTCAATTGGCGTCAATGAGTCGACGATTCAAAAAGAAATTATATTCAATTGGTATACGGAGTATTTTGAATTGATGGCAAAGTCTTGGGCTAAACATGTTCTGGTATTCGGTTGAGTTTGACCAAAACTACATCCCCTGAATCTGTTGGGACACCGGTAAAAGATGTGTTCCAAATGAATTTTATTTGATTTGTTTTTTTTTTTGGATTAGCTGGCTTTAGTAACACTTCAGTGTTGCAAATGTTTGCATGCAATTTTTTGTCCCCATATTCCGAATTCAGCATTCATTCAGCCCAATGTTGAATATTGGTTGTGAATATTACTGATACATTCTATCAGTCTCATGATAAAAACACATACGAAATTCGGCTACAGACTTGTGATCGCTCGTACACACACATGGAGCTTATGAATATATTCAAAGTCTGAACTGGCAACTGGCACATATACATATACATCTCTCATCACATCCACACACGAACACACACACAAGCGAATACAGTTTTCTTCATCGCTCACGTCCACACTGTTGTTGGTTCGGTTGGATCGGTTAGTGTGTTGTGTGTTGTGTTTTTCTTTCATTCATTTCTCTTCTTTTTCTTCGCTTTTTGTGTATTTTATATTTGTTGTTTTTTTAGACGTTCTGAAATTCATATTCGGATTCATGATGTGTGCGTTATTACAGAGTATGTAGTCGTCGTTTCACCGCCATCTGCATTTATACTCGCGCAAGTCCTATTAGAAATAATAATTGCTCTAGCGACTGACACCAAAAGAAAAAAAAAAGTCGTAAAAATTGCAAAATTTTGCAATTTACAAATAGTGTTGTTTATTTATTGTTTTTTTTTTTTTTTTTAATCGAAACAATACGGAATAGTTGTCGATCGATACGATTCGATAAGAAATTGTATACAGCAATTGTGTGTGTTTTTTTTTGTCAGTTCATCTACGGAAAAAAACATGGAAACATCGACCAAAATCATTTCGTGTAAATAATCAAGTGAAATGACGTGAATTGACATGTAAAACATACAACTGAATTTTAAGAAGGGAGAAGCACACAATAAAAACAACAACAAAAAAAGAGTATTTTGTGAAAACGAAAAAATCTTTTATATATATATTTATTAATTGCATTTTCTCATTCAACTTGACTTTGGCAGTACGCGTAAATGATTTTCAAAATGAACTGTGAAGTATAAATGCATACTTTTGTTCTTCGACACCGAATAAGAAGACGATACAAAACAAGTTGCTTTGTGTTATGGTTTTTCGTGTTTTAAGTAATTGAAGTTAAAGCCAGTAACCAGCAGACAGCAGAAACCAAAACTCAATAACTCCGATATAAAAACACACAAAACAAAACAACAACAACAACAAAAAATGAAGAAGAAAAAATAATTCATTTATCAACGATATCAAAGATACGAAGGAAATACATAAATTAATGATGAATAATTTTTGGCCGATTGTTTTCAAAAAAATATAGGCATGTTTTCTTCAGATACTTCTCAATAAACAAGTACACAGTAGTCGGTTTATGTTATGGAATAAATGGAGTAAAACAAGTGGTGTTTGTGTGTGCGAGCAAACGAGAGAGAGAGCGACAATTAGAAAGAACGAGAGAGAGAAAGAAAGATTATTCCAATTGAACGTTTTCAGCTTATGAAAACTGAGTGAAAAACTTTATCAGTCGCAATGGTTTTACTGTTCACACTGATAGAAAATAACCATTTCAGCACGTCACATTCAACAAGCCAAATAAAATATGAACAACAACAACAACAACAACAAAAAAACCATTTATTATAATAAACAGAGGTGGTCAGTGGGATATTGAGGAAAAGAAATTTGTAGTGCAAAAGGCACCAGTGAATTAATGATGGTAAGACCGAATAGCTCCGAATATAACAACGAAATTTGTGTTTCACATTTTCCACATCGATTCCTTTCGCATTGCACATGGCCAATCGCTTTCGGGCTCATGAAACTGATAACGTTTTGTCAATATTTCAATAGTTATACGCTTCAATGCATTGGAATGCTTTGTATTGGATGAACATTGTTTTTGTGTTTTTGTTTATTGACATTGCTGTTGCTTTGTGCACAACTGCAAACCGTTTTGTTGTGAATTTCGTCATAATAAAGCCTCTTTCAGATGGTGCCATTTGACTAGAAACTATTTTACTATTTCTCATTTGATTGATCGAAAAATTGCTTGAGTTGCTTGATTTCTGATGTAATTTTGACATTCATTTTGATCAATATTTAAATTGCACTAATGATTACCATCCATGCTTATCTATGCTCAACGCATATAAATCAAAAGATACAATTAATTGTCCATGATAAGTAATTGGTTTACATTGAGGAAACGTTTTACATTTTGTGCTGTGCGAGAAATATCAGCTGAAAGAAGCATCCGATTGTGTTTTTATTTCCAAATGAAACTTAATGGACCACTCTTTTTTTTGTGTGTTGTAACCTTTCAACACGTGAATGCGAGAAATAAGAATGGAGTTTTTTTTTTGCTGGGGATTATTCTTATCGAAACCTATCAAATAGAAGAGGATACTGTGCAAAATGAAATGTCAAAAAAATTTCGAATCGAATTGATTCGTGTCGTAAACATGTTCTGTTTCATATACAACAACAACAGCAAAAAAACATACATCCCGAATAAGCGAACGAACCGCGTTCGCATTAAAAAAAAAACAAATGAATCAAAACTACTGAGGTTTTTTATTTTTTTTTTTTTTATTTTATCCGTTTTCTTTTATTTGTTGAAAAGCATCAAGTGACGTGTGGCTCATTTCGTATGCGGTCGAACCTCAATGTGGATGTACATGTGTGTGCAAGAGAGAGAGTTACCAGTTCTCTTCTGTAATTGAAACCATATTCGTTGTTATATTGAATACTGTGTAGCACACGACAAGTTTTTGTATATATTGTTGTTGTTGTTGTATTTTGTTCAGTGGAATTGTATGCAGGCGCGAGCGAATGTAGATTCGCGCTCCTGTATGTTTAAGCCTCGTTGATTCGTGTTAAAACTCCGAAAGTGTCTTCTGCCAGTGGTGTGTGCGCCGCCAATGTTACATTTGCTGTTGTTGTTGTATTTTACCTTGCCAAAGTAAAATCATCATTTCCGTGATCACACCAATGGTTTCGAGACTAGAATGAGTTGAAAAGTGTTTTTGTACACGAACAGTTGGTTTTTCGCGTGTGACCATTGTGTGAGTGCGTGTTTGTGTGTAAGTGTTTGTTTGCGAGTGCGAGTGCTGTGCTTAGTTAGCTCTTTTTTTTCATTTTATAGCTCTCAACATTAAATTGTGTTGTTGTATTGTCGCACCAAACAGGTCGTTGCGTGTTATATGTGCTGAAATTTATATATATATACGACGACCAATTCTCCCCCGAAAACAAAAGCAACACAAACAAGAAAATGAAACAACGCGTACAAATGTGTGTAACATCCTAAGAGCAATTCATACAATGAAACACTTTATGTGTACGAAATATATACACAATTGAGACAATTGAGTGTATGATAAATGTGCAATTGACAGAAAGACTAACGGATACCTAATCGCACTTTGTTGTTGTTGTTGTTGCCTGAAATGATAATGGCATGACCATTGCACACGTGAATGAATCTTGATTATAATTTATGATAAGATCAAGAGGCAAAATATAATCATCATCCAAACAATATCAAGCATTTGAAGAAGAAAAAAAAACCACAGAACCAAAGCAAAACGGACGATGTTGAGAAGAAGAAAAAAAAAACCGCTCAGATAAAGTACGATATCCATGATGATTGCAACCGAGTTCATCGAAACATTCCAAATTGGAGGTCAAAACTAGCAATGATTTAACTTGAAAACTGACCAAAAATGTTCATACGTGTGCAACATACGATTATGACGGAACTATGATAGAATGTGTTGAAGAAATTGTCGCAAATTCAATTGTGGGTGAATTTCATTAGTTTTTCAAGCCAAACACAACCATGAGTCTCAATTTTGTTCGCAGCCCGAGAACGTTTCAATTAATGAGCACTTATACTAGAGCAATACATATAATAATATTTAAAGTGTTTAAACTGAAAGTTTAACAATGTTTTTACAACAACAACTAAAAAAAACGGTTGTAATTTTTGCAACTAATCGTCAATCATGCGCGTGTGCATTGTAGCTTCTGCATGCATTTTTCACTCACTCCCTCTCTCTCTCTCTCTCTCTCTCTCTCGTGTGGTTTTTCTGTTTTGATTTTTAAAACGAAAGTTTCAATCACTGAACACTAAACAATTGAAATGCAATGGAAAGTCTCGCAAATTGATCAGTGTGTACATGAAAATTATGAATTGCATTCAAACCCTAGTCGAGTGATTATAATGTAACTATTTAACATTAGAAAGGGAGAGTATTTTATATACAGTATACACACTAATGGATACATATACACATTAAGCCAAAACAATATACTTGTTTGAAACAAAACAAAAAAAAAAAACAAACAAAAAAAAACAGTTGAAGCATTTCATGTTCGCTATGACTGCAATCGAGTTGCCGCGGTCGATGAGATAAGGGATTTTATAGCTTGTTCGATTGATGTTTTGCCGATATTTTTTGTGATTTTTTTTCTTTTAATTTTCGACCAGCTTTGAGTTTGATTCTGATGTTTCTAAATTTAAAAAAAAAAATGCTAATTTAAATAAATTGTATTATGTTATGTTTGTTTTTTTAGTGAGAAAAAAAACTACATCCTAGAAGAATCATGGAAAAATACCGAAATTTGAAACTCATGTACGCATTGCAAAAACCATAATACACCTAATACTATGTTTCCAAACCGATCAATGGTTTTTTCGGGGGTGTATATTTTGTGTAAAAAACGAACAAGTGACAAATATTAACGCAAAGGGCAAAATCAAATAGTGTTTTTTAATATAGAATCAGCAAAAAAAAAAAAAAAAAAAAAAAATAAAGAAGAAAGCAAAAAATACATTCGAAAAAAAAAGAAAAGATAAAACGAAATAGTGAAACTGCGTTCAAATAATTTCGGAAGTGGTGTTCATTCAATCAACATGGATAAGCTTGTGCGAGTCGGTTATTATGAGTTGGAAAAAACAATTGGCAAAGGAAATTTTGCCGTTGTTAAATTGGCCTCAAATATCGTTACTAAATCAAAGGTAAGCTCTTTCACCTTTTTTCGAACAAAAAAAAAAAACATCAATGTTATTTAAGTATTTAGTTTAGTATTTCATCTGCCGTGACCCAAGAGCCCCTGGGGACAGGACATTGGAAAAAGACACGCACAACGACTAGTACTCGCATTTTTATGCGCATATTGTTTACCTTACACGAATCAGTCTTTATCATACGTTATTTTAATGCATCAAATGGAATACATTTACCCGATTCACATTCAGCCTTTTGTCAATCACTCACAGCACATTCATTCTTCTATACCGGTCGATTGAAAATGTACACTTCTTATTACTTGGTATATTGATATTTATTGGTTGAGGGCAATTTAAATTCCAAAACCGGAACATGATAATCATATACAGATTCTGAAATTCAAACATTTTTAGTTTTGTTCTTTTTTCGAGTCAACATCCGTGCTTTCCCAATCGAACATATTTCAAAGATTGTAGATTTAGATACTTTTTCAGAATTTGAAAAATATTTTAAACCTTTGGATTGGCAAATGTTACGGATGTTCGGGTAATTGGAACTTCAAATCTCAAAACGTTTAGATCGCAAATATTTTTGAACTGTCAGGAAGTTGGCTCAACAGTGGCTTGTTGAAATCGACAATGGTTTTTTTTTTCTTTTAAATGAGCTTTTTTGATGATACGCAAATTTACTGAAAAAAAATGACTACAGTCACAAGCAAAGTGAATCTTGCGGTTGACTCAATATATTCATATTGTATATTTATCTGTTTGATTTATGCGATAAATCGGAAGAATACGACATTCTGCGGTGTGATGACGTGCCAATACATGAAAAAGCACCGGATGTAGCTGTTTTGAAAACACACAACACACTGAATTAATGAGCACTGGACTGCACCAGGTTAACTCAGTTCGAAATGCTATGGGAAGATTACTTGATCTATTTTTTACAAACGACTACATCAACTGTTCGATTGATCAAGCTAAGCCTCTAGTAGACGTGGATAAGGTGGATCCCCATCATCCACCAATTCTGGTGTCATATGAATGGCATGCGGCGCTTCCCAGCACAAATTCCGAGCCGAAGCGCCAATTCAATTTCAAAAGGGGCAATTATGGGGACATGAACCATCATCTTGATGGTGTAAATTTCCAGGCACTTTTTTCCAACAAAACTCTAGCGCAAAAAGTTGAGATTTTACAATGTACTATTGATGGGGCAATCCAACGTTTCGTTCCATATCAAACTTTTAGATATAATCAAAAATGCCCCTGGAAAAACAAAAAACTCAGTGCACTGAAAAATAAAAAATCCAAAGAATGGAAGAGATTCAAAAAGTCTGGCAACAAACAAGACTTTGAAATAGCCTTCAATAACTTCGACAAACTCAACACTGAGCTGTATGAGGGCTATGTTACCAAACTAAAAACCTCGATGAGGACGGATGCATCATCGTTTTGGAGATATCTTGACTCCAAAAAAACCACTGACAACAGGCCAAAAACTCTTCAATTCAACAATGTTAAAACATCGGACGAGAAGTTGCAGTCAACCATGTTCGCCGAGTTCTTCAGTAGCAATTATGACCCAGCTCAAACTCAACGATTCAACACATCCATACATCAATTGCCGACACAACCGAACGAAACCTGCTTCCAACTTGATGCTCGGTTCGTTCTTGAAGAGCTTGCCAATATAAACACCAAAAAGGGTGTTGGACCAGATGGAATTCACCCACTTTTACTTAGAAACTGTGCAACATCGCTGGCAACACCGCTAACGGAGATTTTCAACGAATCTCTAGCCCTTGGCATTTTCCCTGATCAATGGAAACGATCCAGTGTTACACCGATTTTCAAAAAAGGTGCCAGATCAAACATTGAAAATTACAGGTGCATCGCAAAATTACAAACAGTTGCCAAATTCTTTGAACACCTCGTGAATGTCAAACTGTTGGCACTAGTTCGTGACAAAATATCACCAAACCAACACGGGTTTCTGAAGCACAGATCGACGGCGTCAAACTTGACGGAATTTGTGCACTATGCCCAGAAAGGTTTGAATGAACATGCTCAAATTGATGTTCTGTATACCGATTTCAGCAAAGCATTTGACAAGGTTGATCATCAAATACTTCATCGGAAGCTGAATGAATTCAACTTGCCTCAAAATGTCCTCGACTGGCTGAAGTCGTACTTATCGAGCAGAACTCAATTCGTAAACTATGGAAAAAGCGAATCATCGGACTTCAACGTGACATCGGGCGTACCTCAGGGTAGCCATCTTGGGCCGACACTATTTTTGCTGTTTATAAATGACATCATCAAGGACATGGCCGATGTTATTGTTTTGTTATATGCCGATGATATCAAAATTGCGAAAATTATAAGAAAACCAGAAGATGCTGTCACTCTTCAACTCGCAATTGATAAACTAAGAGATTGGTGTGATGAAAACTCACTACATCTGAATCTCGACAAATGTGTGGTACTAACAATCCACAGGCTAAGTGGGCCAATCTTGACCAGTTATACGTATGGCAACCACATATTCAAAAGAGTGGATGAACACAGAGATCTGGGTGTGCTCATTGACACCAAACTGTCATTCAAACAGCACGTTGAGGTCATCACTGCAAAGGCGACTGCGGCACTCGGGTTCGTCAAAAGGTTTTGTTACGACATACCTGATACGCAAACCTTGAAAACGCTCTTCTACGCGTTAGTCCAGTCCCACCTTGAATATTGCAGTATTGTGTGGATGCCTCATACCGAAGTGCTCAAATCCAAAATTGAGCGCGTGCTGCTTCGGTTCACCATGTTCGCGCTGAAGGAGTATCCATCTGCATCAAATGGCTACCACATCTCACCGTATGAGCAACGGTTGGCCAAACTACAGATGCATTCACTTCAACGCCGACGAATCAACGTGGCAATCACGACTCTGTACGACATTTTAAACGGTCACTGGAATTGTCCATCTGTCCGAGCAGACATCGAAATTAATTCCAATGATCGTAACCTTCGTCATGCCGAGTACGTGAGAATAACCGACAAAAAATTGAGAATAACGCCTGAAGCTCCTCTCACTCAAATGTGTAAATTTGTGAACTCGGTATCGGACACTCTCAAAACTGCCAGCAGCCGCTCGAATTTCATTACAAATATACGCAAACTACCAAATGGAACATTCGAGATCCCGGCTCTTGTATAAACATCGGTCGCTGTTTCTCGGATTTTGGCTTTACATGAGCACCTGTCGGGTAACTCAATTTTGCACAGTATATGTTCTCACGAGGGAGAAAAGCAGACTCTTCACTAATTTTACACACTTTCTCTACATGCGAACAAGTTACAAACACAACTTGAGCGCGGACCAGACCAAAATGTGATGGCTAATCAGACGAGCTGACGGGATGCCGGTACCTGCCTAAGATATATGCTTAGACCACCTACTCTTTGTATCCCCTTACGTCGTTTGACTTGGATGGCGAACAGTAGCCCGTATTCTGGCAAAAATGGTGTGTGCATGTGCACTCTTACCCCAGTGCACCTGCAATTTTTTGCCCGAATACTAGAGCGATTCGTATGCCATGACTGATCCATTCTGGACTGCTCGAGAATTTTTGTTGTACTTTCTTTTTATCATCCCTGGGGACGCGGGAAAAACGAAAGTACAACTCCAGGTTGTCGCATTTTATTCATGATAATTTAAAAAGCCTAAGATTTCTTTGTTTGTCGATAGTAACCCGGGACTCCGTAGAAGCATGGACTTGCCAGTGTGTACATAAGAATCGGGGAATGCAAACCTGGACCCCTATGAAGTATGGAACACCCCTTCATCAGTCAAACTCAAATGATGTGGTTTTAGTGAGGTTTTCCACGACACAAATTGTCCTCACACACGAAACATTAGTTATGGGATGACTTATTTTCAAACAATTCAAATTGACCAAGTCACGTATTGTGATAGTTTTTAATTTAAGCTGTGATATATCTTTAACGTAGTGTCCTTTTGACTTATAATTCTTCAAGATTATGCATATGTGCCTTAGCATTGTTATATTTCTGTTTCTTTTGACAGAAAATGGCTCAAATACTTTATTATACGTTTATTCTTTGATGTATCGGGACAAAATCCCTTGTTTCGAAAAGATCAGGTTTTTTCAAGGAGGCTTTGCTAACTTGTTTTCCTGTAACTGTACAAATTATACAGCCAGAATTTGGCGGTGACAAATAAAATAAAATAAAATACAAACAATCCTCAGTTCACTGACAACTTGTGCTCAGTGCGTTCGCATGCATTAGCGTGTATTGGTGACGTACGATTTTCTCACCGATCCATCACATAAATTTATCAGATGAATTTAAGATTCATTATTAATCGTATTAGTACACAGTGTGTACTACACACTCACTACAATAGAACTCTCAATAAATGAAAAAAAAAAACATCTAGTAAGTGAGTTTGGTTAGCTTAACTCCTCTTATATTCCGGTATTCATTTGAAATGTCAAATAGTCGACATATCGAATACGAGCCCTGGTGAAAACAAATTGCTATCGTCTTTTGATTTGAGACAATAGATGTCTGAAATCGTTGTTCAAACATTTCAGTCGATTGGCAATCGATTGGCAATATAAGAATTATTCGAATTGCCAGTCGTTTGCTAGTCGATTTTTAAACAGTTCCAAACGGCTTTACAGCCTCTTGTGTCGCAAATCATCCATTTGGCAGTCGTTTGCCAAACGACTCAATCGTTTAATTTTCGCAACGGAAGCATACACAAGATATTTAGGGTGCTAAAACCAAATCATTAATAACATCATATTTAAAAAAAATTATTTTAGACCCGCATAGTAGTTGTGCCAAATAAATCGCTAGTATTTGTATTTTGAATGAAAATACGCAGTAAGATTGATATTTCAGAATATTGTCTTGCATTAACGCAAGTCGCGTTACACTGCACAGATCAATCAAAATATGGTAATGAGCGATTATAAACCGCTTTAATAACCAACGGTGGATATTGAGAGGAAAAAAAACAACAAACTCGTCCACCATCTCTATCTCAATGTGGCGCCTGCCACAGAAATTGTCATGAAAACATTCGTTTTTTTTTTCTTTTTCATGCAGAAATCAGTTTTTTGTTTTTGCGTATCAAGTAAGCAAAAGACATTTGCCATTGAAATCAGGCCACAGTCAATGTTGATCGCGACGCTCGGATGTTTCTCTTTAACAAAAATCACATGAGTCTTTAAATCGAATTAAATAACAATATAAGTGTATGGCTTGTAGTGAACCATAACGAGTGTAACGACGACAAACAACAACGACGACGACAAAGTTCCAAACAAATTGTCGTTTGACAAGCGAAAATTGACCGATAATATCTTTTGATGTTGTACAGTGATTAATGCTTGGTTGCGCTCTCTGTTGAAATGAGCAAGCATTGAGGATATCAACATCTCGCTTTGCTTTGATATTTTATATATATTATATTGTTTTATACACACATATAGACACGATCGTATGATTAGAGTACACGCGAGGCTTGATACGAGAAAAAAAATAAAATAAAAAAGAAACACATCATTCTACAACTGGTTATTGGCCATAAACAATAGCCACAAACTAACTATATCACATTCAACATTCAACTTGCCTCGTTTCCCTCTCTCTCTCTGTCTCTCTTCATGCGAAATTCCTTATTATTACTTTTTCAACTTAACCAATGAAAACGAACACATTTTAATGACAGACAGATTCATCACGAAGGAGTCAGATTTGTATACGATTGCTTTTAAGTAGCTGTAACCGTTCGTGATCTATCTATTTAGTGGTCAAAAGCTGCTTTCGTGTGTTGCGATTCGATGAAGAACTGCACTGTTTGAAAAATGTCGTCCAATGGCGCAGCTTATCATACTTAATCAGTTCAATTGGAACAAAATGATCAAATCAGTCAATTGCAGTGATCATTTTCTACTGTGTTATTTGATACGATTTTATATCTGTTTTTTTTTTGTGTTTGGTCTTATTTATGTGTTTTTGGGCACATTGTTTAGTTTTGTTTTTGACAATATGTAGAACTTGGATGAAGTTCTGACCTCATCAAAGTTCCAAATGTTGATTTGTTTAAAAAAAGCACAATTGAATGTGAGTTACGGATGCCTGGGATTTTCAAGAACAAATCACTTCAAAAGAAACTACTGATCAATCAACAACCTGAATATAGGTCCAAGTAATCAGTTCTGAATTTTAGATTTAGATTTAGATCAAATTCAAACAGTAACGTGTTATTAAGTGGCACACGATGCTAGAGTAAAACGCACGTTTATTCATTTTTGTTTTATTTTCTACGCTATCAGTGTAACAGAGCATAGCCAATATGTGATACAGAAACAGGCAAAGGCTCAGCGCTAAAAAAAGGGTACATTATTGCTTCGTTTTGTGTTTATGAGCACATAATGTGTCAGCAACATTTCAAAATGGTCAAACAATACAGGATTCTTTGTAACCGAGTTCGTTGAAATTCGAATAAATTTGAATATGAAATCAACTCCAGCCGAATATCTATTGAACATTTCGCATATTGACAGAATTTGCACAATATGTGCGGTCATTGGGATGCAGTTGAGTTGTCTTGTCTTGACAAAACTCTTGTACGATCGGAAATCAGTAAATGTCATTCAGATCACTTAAACAAGCATAGTTTAAATATCAATGAAAAACTCCAAACTATTTTACAACACAAATAAGTTTATAATGAGGTCGTTAAGCGGCCATTTCAAAAAATTAAAGATTTGCTCGAAATGACTAGTGGTTGGACGTCGATTCTTTAGCTGACAGTTTTTTTTAATCACTTCAATCTAATATGCACAATTTGAGACCAATTAGTTGACATTTTTGAGTACTTGTAGGCATCAAGTAATATCTTTAAGTTGGACATCCCTTACTTTGTTTTGACTGTGAATTAGATAACCCTGAAATTTCAACGGTTCATCACTTTGTATCATTATAAGAACACTTTATAATCTCCACTGACGTGAATAAACGTGTTCTCAGTAAATTTGAAGGGTCATATTTTATTCCTCCGGAGGAATAATTTCTATATTTTTTCCTCGCGGGAGAATATGGGAGAATATTTCATCCTAAACATTCTCCCATATTCTCCCGCGAGGTAAAAATACAAAAATTACTCCTCCGGAGGAATAAAATGTGACCCTTCGTGTTTACTGAGTTGCTTGTGCTTGTGCAGAACGCCAAAACAAAAACAACAAACTGTTTCGACATAAAGAAAAACAAGTTCTTTCGTAAAATGTAAACGGTTTTCAAGCGTCTAGTGTGCTGTTATTGATTTGCGTAGGAAAAGCATGAATTTTGTCTCAAAATCAGCGAAATGAGTTGTTCCCGCCTGATTTCAACACTGATGCCGACTTTTTAAGTTCGTGTTAGCTCAACCGATAGCGGAGTAAGTGATAGCGTATGGAGGAACATTTTTCCTTCTGTACAATTTATATTCAATATGGAAGCGGTGAGAATCAGAACTAAATCGTTTGTTCATAATACGCCACAGTGACGATTTAACCCGTGTCTAATAGACTTGTTTTAACATAGCGATAGCAAATTATTGAATAAATTCATAAACAACTGAATCATTTGATTCGACAAACCAAATTCATAAACGTACATAATAAAATGTGTGTTGAGAAGCGTCAAGATAATATGATCGATCAGATTTACACGTGCTGCACTGTGCACAGTAGCGTGACCCGCTATTGAGTTTACAGTTGTATATATTCGAAATTGTTGGTGGAAACACCATGGATTTGTATTTCGGGGTCAAACCGAGAGCACATTCCCAAATATCAAACTTGATACAAGCCCCCCAGAAGCCTTGAGCTGGGAGACACGTGCCTCACAGTTAACATAAGGAATGAGATTTTACTGAACATTTTTTGTTTCCTTCAACCACAACACTTTTCTCAAGAGTGGATGTTCCGATATTTTCCGTTTGGCACAACAGCGAATACGTTGAATTTATGTTTATGTTGCGTGTTTTGTAATGGAATTTTATCCAAGAGAACAGTCACGAGCATATACAGCATTTTCATTTCATATAAACCGTTTCGCGAAATGTCATGTGCACGTGCGGCATCTGTGCACAGCATTTATCCGTAGAAAAGAGTGCATTCAAAAAATGATTTCTTTCTTCTCTCTTCATCGATGGCAGCATTTCAACATTTTCTTTACACATGGTACATAATTGAATGATATTGAATAACGTAAGGAATACAGTAGCTAAAGACAGTGCTGGTGTGGACAGATAGCAATAAATCTATAGTACATTGTTTAACCCTCGAATGCATACATTTGTTTGGAGCTGAAATGTTCATAGACAAGCTGAACAACAATCCTAGGACAATCTGAAAAGTTGAATCTATCTTGATTAATATAATTAACAAGTTAAACATTTTAGATGGCGATTTTATGGAGATTGCCAAAACATGATCCTGCCTGCTTGAGGGATATTGTGTCAGAATGTCATGCATCTGTTCAAGCGAAGAAGCTTTTTATGTTTTGGATACTATCGAATAGTAGTTAATTGATATTTTCATTTGATTGGAATTAGTTACATCAATTCTTGTTGAAAAAAAAATGACTGTCAGCCAGCCAACTTTTGGACGACTATAGTCGTTTTATTTAGCCGTTTAGCGGTCATTTCCCAAACGACTGTCTGTTCAATCGTTTTATTTTCACAAACGAACATGCCAAAAACGTTAACCCAAAATCAGTGAATTTCCAATACCGAACATTCTATTTCAATGTTTATAATTCATTTGTTTTGAACAAATGAAAGTGAACTTCGATCACTGACCGAAATCTTTAAATAAGAAATATTCCTGAGTGTCAATGAAAGAACGAAATCGAAAGCGAAATTAATTCAAGATCCCCACAATGGTGGGATCCCTATGCACCAAAAGTACCAACGGCATTGAGTCAGTAAATAATCACTGATTTAATACATTTCCTGAGTCTTATCTGTTTTGGATGTGATTTTAAGACATTTGACCACAAATGTCAATTGTGTTCATCATAATTTGGCACAAGAAACACAGATTGATTGGCGATTTCACACTTTCAGTGGTTAAACGTTTCGACAATTTGCACAGACGTGCAGTGGACAGATAATGTCGTTTGAAACGCCACCGCTCTACGACTCACTACGTGTACCAAACCACTGTTAAAGACACAGACGACAAATTTAATACGTATTTGAACCACTGCACTTTGATAATTTCAATAAGTTTGGATTAAACAAACAGAAAATTCAATCAAGTGAATTCTTGTTGACGAATTTGTGCTAAGAACCAAAAAAAAAGAGCTTTAAAATCCCCAATCACTCAGATTTAAGCATGTCAAGGGGTTGGGGAAACGGAATATTCGGTGTCCAAGGTTTAGTTACTAAATGAACAATGAGACGACAACAAATGTATCGAAGAGAATTCGAAAGGTGATTAAAAGTATCATAATAATCGTCTGCAGTTTTAATTCGTTGTTATTTATCTCGACAGGTTCAATAAAACGGTATACAATTACTATGTGCAATTGTTAAACAGCTGCGTATTATGACAATGTTGATTTCTATGGGGATGTTGATCTTTTTTTTAAGCAAAAACAACAACAAACAAATGTATTCCAACAATAATTTGTGGACTTACAGTTTCTGAACAATTGTTCATTTAAAAAAAAAAAAAAAAACCCACCGCTTTAACTTCAAATTATGACTCTGTATTATAGGCGAGTGTGAATGTGCGCAATTGCTCGCGCAACAGAAAAATGAAATTACAGAAAATCAACAGAGACCACAAAAGCCGCTGCTCAATCGAGAACTACACGCAAATAAATGTATGCGATCTGTTGTTGTTGTTGTTGTTTCTTTCATATACTCTGTCTCTCTTACTCTGCTGAAACTTTTCCATGATACCTTATCTGTATTGTAATTATTAGCAAACAGCTACAAACACACAGCTTGGACTAGAACAATTTGCGATAAAAAGCTGACTAAATGACAACTGCGCGCGCTTCTTCGTTTCCCAGACTAGAAACCAAAAAAAAACAACAACAATAAAGTAAATGAAACACAGTTGTGCGCCACACACTCATATGTACAGAGAAACATGAGCGCGCTAATATAAGTAATATAAACAACAGAGAGAAAAAAAACGACGAGTTGTGTTGAAATTTGTGATCCACTTGCAATTCAACTAATGCAATCTTATAATCTTATCACACGCGCATATCGTTATATAAAATAAGCAACAAATGCTAATCTCTTATCCTCTCACTCTCTCTCACATTTGCTTATACACTTGATCACATTTATATAATGGCGCATAATGATGTATGATTACTGAACAGATGAAAAATTATAGAGGAACGCATCCGTGTGTACCTAGGGGAAAATCTACAACAACACAAAAAAAAAGAATTGTAAATAATCAGACAAATGCCAATGTTCACACATACAGAGTTCATTAACCTGTGTGACTATCATGACCCAAAAATAATATGAATGATGTGTCCATAGTGAGCGACCATAGCATATTGTTCTATATTTGGTTGTTTCATAACAAAATAATTTTGGAAGAAACTCGATTATAAATTGTCCGTATAATACATCATTGAAATTGTGCTTTAAGTACTGGACGCGTATTGCATAATGCGATGTTTACAATTACAATTTTACAATCAATTGAATCTATCACTGAACTTTTACATACATTTCTAATACAAATTGTAGTTCTACAGTATTACGGAACAAATGTCAATTACCACCATTACAATGATGCTTTGATGTAAAAGTACAGTGACAAGTTCACTTTACAAATGATTATTAGAATTGTAATTGTAAACATCGTATTTGCAATACGTTCCCTGAATTTCATTTACACAGATTGAAAGAATTTTTGAATGTTTACATTGAATATCATACAAATTACAATCTTGTTCACTTCCGAAACGCCACCGTGTCGTATCAATTTTCAAATGAAATGTAGCATTTCATTCCATGTCGGCATTCAGTTTTTTGTTTGCCTACAAAAAAGAGGTAAACTCTGTTGTTGATAGTCTTTTGTGCGACAAAACGACTAATCAAACGAAGTTCCATCAGAAACACACAACCTTCAAAGCCAATTGTCCCATGATTGATCACACTACACAAACAAGGCAATATAGGGATCAATCAGATCAATGACGTCATTTATTGAATGTGAATGTTTACACAAATCAACAGTATTTTATCGAGTATCCGCATATTTCATTGAAGTCTTTCAAATGATATGTGATTGAAAAAATCTCAAAGAAATATACGTGTTGTAAATTAAATTATGTGAAACATTAAAATGAATGAGAAGTTATTCATTTTAAATATGCATTGATAAAACAAAACAAAACAAAAAATCACATAGAAATCCCCTTGGTATACACGTGCCGCAAAAAAAATAACAATAATATTTAAATAAAACAACACGAACGGAGCATACATATATGTACACATATGTTCTGTTTGTATGTATTTGTATTGTAAGTTTAACATTTAGTATAATGGACGCTTGTGTTAAATTGCCACTTGATCTTGCTGTTGGATTCTTCCGAGAGATATAACTTTTTATAACAGCGTAACAATATTTTTCATCTCTTTCAATTAAATTCATTGGAATCGATTAATTTGCTTGAATCAAACCACACACAAACACTTCGTAAACTAATTAATTCACCTTTTTCATAATTCGTCAAAAGAAATCGTTGTTAGAATAATGATGCTTATATTGCAGAATATTTAATACTAAATCAGAACATTTCATGTTACTTTCGCAATTTACATCAGGAATGGGAAAACAATTTGGTGCTTGAGATTGTTTTTTTTTTGTTGTACGTTAAAAGTCAAAATAGTTTATTATCTACTCTGTCAAAATATTCACACTGACACATAGAATGACGTTTCTATTAGCGCCAAAAAGTACCATGGTTCTTGTATTTAGAACCCAGTTACTAATACAAATATATATATGCATATAATGACGTCATTGAATTATGAAAATATTAGTGCTGAGGTTCTAGCGCATAGAACGGTGGTACTTTTTGCAGCGCGTAGAAACGTCATTCTTTGTATCAGTGTGTGAGTTTTGACAGAGTATGGTCAAACATTAATGAACAACCAAATTGATTGATTTTTATGGATTTCGTACAAAATTCTCACCAAACTGAAGTGTTAATTTGAAGTTCAAAGTAAAATAAAATTGCGTTGTGTTAAAATAAAAGAAAAGGGGTTTGGATTATTGGATTATTGAGGCTTAATTGTTGGTGTTTATTTTCTAATAAAAAGCATAATCTTCATTTTCACCAGAGATGTCCCCATTTATTCTTTCTTTACCACAATGATTGGTATGGCAGAACGATGCAGGTTTTTTTTTTCTTTTAAATCAAAAAAATGAATAACAACGAAAAGAATCAATGAATATGAATATGAATATGATGAGCCCGATAAAAGTTGGTTTAAATTGGAAAATTTTGATAGTGGATCAATCGTCATAACCTAATTTTCAGACAAAATTATATATTTGGTATCCTTTTTGTTTGTTCGGAGGAGCTCATGTCACTTACATGTTCAACATTAGACGGGGTCGTTTATAGCAATCGCCTCCTTTCAACAACAACACCAATAAACAGACGATAGACCGCGATTGATCACCAGAGACATTGAGTGTGGGGGAGAGATAGAGAAAGAGAGAATCATATACGTCTTATTAATATTGAATCAAATTCGTCGCATGACACATGAAACCGTAGTTTCGGTGTGCATTGTATAATCCACCGTGTGTATTGTTGTTGTTGTTTTTCTTTTTATTCCGTATACAATATTTATGCGCGGCAGACGATTGACACAGATTTTACATAAGGTTCACATAAACAATCTATAACGACAACACACACACAAACACACACACAAAGACAATACAAATGAGCTACTGAAAAGTACAAAGCTATAACTTTGCAATGAAATGAAAAACAAGATAGACAACAACAACTTAAGGTTGAAAGCGTATCATTCTATACAAACGGAAAGTTAAAGGGAAAACAATTCTCTGTGTTTGGTGTAATTGGGTCATGGATAAAGCGGCATTAGGTACATTTCGATATTGTTAAGAAGCAATTTTGGTCGACGCGTTTTTTTTTTTGGTTTTGTTTTGTTTGTTGCTTCTGTTGTTCTAAAGAATGTTTATTTGCCGAGAGCTGATGAAGTTCTAAAATGTGATGGATAATATTGTTATGTTGGGTGGAGGGTGAATTACGGTGATACGATATGCTGTGCACTTCTTGAAATGAGTGACAACGCTTGATGGAAAAGTTCATTGATATGAGTTTACATTAGTCGCTGGGTCAATCGAATCGATAAAATTGTAAAATTACAACATAGCGTAATGAATAAGAAAAAAAAAACAATGTAGACTTCGACCGCGAAACGTCTGATAAAATTATCGTGTTGTTTTATCGATGTGTCCCTTGCGATAATGCGCGCGGTTTCCCATTCATATGCACACATTTTCTTATCAAACAAGAGCTGTTGAGTGTAAAATGATAGGCCGCACTTGTTTCCCATCGAAATAAAGCAACAACGACAACGATGCAGATGCATTATGATCTTGATCTTGTATGTATGAGCTCTCAGCTGATACTCAAGAAGCTACAAACATATGATATTTTCAACAACAACAACAACAACAACAACAACAAATAAATTATCTTTAATCATTTTGACAACAATATTATTGTTTTTTTTTGTGTCGTTTCAACAGGTGGCAATCAAGATTATCGATAAAACATGCTTAGATGATGATAATTTAGCAAAAACATATCGTGAAATATCGATATTGAAAATACTACGACATCCGCATATAACGCGTCTGTACGAAGTGATGGAATCAAAAAATATGATTTATTTAGTCACGGAATATGCACCACGTGGTGAAATTTTTGACCATTTGGTGGCCAATGGACGCATGAAAGAGGAGGAAGCGGCACGAGTATTTGCTCAAACCGTATCGGCTGTGGAATACTGTCATAGAAAGGGTGTCGTACATCGTGATTTGAAAGCAGAAAACGTGTTATTAGATAACGATATGAATATTAAGGTATGGCGATATCAATCATAATTTCGTACACACATAAGAGGTCAATGGCCGCCCAATTTGATTCTAATCTCAAAAAATGTTCAATTTCTTGTTTGTTGGTTTTTTTTCTCATGTCGCCAATTGATATTGGTTTTGTTTTGTTTTTTTAGTTGGCTGATTTCGGCTTTAGTAATACATTTGTACAAAATACATATCTAAAAACGTGGTGCGGTTCGCCGCCATATGCTGCTCCAGAGGTGAGTTTAAATGTCTATTTACGATAAATCTATTTCTCCCTTGACGCTAACGTCTTCGTTTTCCTGCTCTGCTGTTTCGTTTTGTTTTTTTTTTTCATTCTTCCTCTTTGAATGTTTTTGTTGTAAACGTAAACAAATTCAGGTTTTCTTGGGCCTTGAATATGATGGGCCGCGGGCCGACATTTGGAGCTTAGGTGTAGTTTTATATGTGTTAGTTTGTGGCGCGCTACCATTTGATGGTGCAACGTTGCATGACCTGCGGAGTATGGTTGTGTCAGGGAAATTTCGCATTCCATTTTTTATGTCGCAAGGTAATTATTGAAATTTCAACACCATTTTTTTGTTGTTGTTTTGTTACCTTCAAAATTCAAATAATTTAATTCTTAACACTATATTTAGATTGTGAGCACTTAATTCGGCACATGTTAGTGGTTGAACCGGAACGAAGATACACACTAAAACAAATATCACAGCATCGATGGATGCAATGTAAATCACCATCGATCAATGATGATGTGTGCGTAGCGCCAACGGAATGCGAACAAACAACAAATTTAGATTCGATCGTTGTCAACCATATGTTACAGTTGCCAAATTTAACGTTCGATGAAATTGCCGAATCGGTGCACCAAAATTCGTTCAATCATATTTATGCAATTTACAATCTATTAGTGGACAAAATACAAGCGAAACGCAATGAGCAATTGCGTTTGCAACATCATGCCAGTTTAGGTTATGTAAAGTAAGGAATCACTCGTTCTCACATCGAAAATTCAAGATCACATTCGGACATTGATTTTTTTGTTTCTTATTTTAAACCAATTCGAAAACGTTTTCAATTTTTTAGATCACGTAAAGCAAGTATTACGACTGGTGTCGTTGAGCGTACCGAAGCATTGAAAAATGAGGCAATCGATCGTCTAAGTCCATTGAGTAGCTCAGTCAATACATTTACATCATTCCCAGAGATTAGTGATTCAAATAGTGAATTAGAGAAATTCGTTGACATGGATATTGATACACATCATCAAGTGGTAACGCCCGAATTTAATTCGTCAGACGTAAATTATTCGCATCTAGGAACAAATGTAACAAGTGGTAGCACACGAAGACACACGGTTGGTCCCGGTGATGTTGAACATGAACAGGCGTTGGCCAATCCGTCGGCCGTACCAATCAATTTCAAATTCGGTTCGGATAATACGCCACGGTTGCCCGTCAATTTGCCAATGATGCAAAATCAACCGTTGCACAATTTTACGATCAAAAATCAACATCTTCTCAAATTGCCCACTGTCATGGAAGCAAGTAAGTGGCGATGTTCCAAATAGCTAACAAATAAATGCTTTGAAAAGAAAAAGATGAGAAAGAAAAAAAAACAGAATAATAATATCGACAAAATCGCAGGTTCATTTGGACGTCGAGCGTCGGATGGTGGAGCCAATTTGCAAATCTATTACACAACATCATCAAGCAGTGGACAATCGGTCGAACCGATCTATGCAAATCCAAATAATGTGAAGGATCTTCGGATTGGTGTTGATACAATGCAACAACAACAAAATGACAATATGTCCCTCACAGCTGAAGGAAACGACGAACCAAATGACGAAATCCAGAGGTGAATTACATTTTTTTTTGTTTATGAACTTTATTTCATTCCAATTGGGTGAATTGATTCGAAAATAGTACAATTCTCATATTAACATACAATTCTCGCAATCTAAAAGTGCTAACCAAAAATGTGTAATGTTCCACCTCACATTTAAAATTAACGCAAAGTTTGCACAAATCAAATATGGACGAAAAATACATGATGATAATTTTACCTTTATTTTCATACCGAATAACAGATACATGCATGGTCGTTTATCAAAAGCGGAAGAAAATGGTGCAGTCGATTCATTGGAAATGCCCGTACCAACAACATCTGGAGGACGAACGCGAAGAACAGGTTTGCTGACTGTAATGGAACGACCTCCAGGTAAGCACAAAAAAAAAATAAGAAAGAAAAAAAAACATTGTTTATCGATATCATCCATTGGCTCATTGTCAACCGGCACCTTTGCATGTCAAAAACAATCCACTGCAAATATTGCACCCAAACCGATTGAGCACTACTTTTGTAGACGTTAGTAGTATCGCTCGAAAGTCATTTTCGTCATACACATTTTTTTAATCAATTTTTTTCTTAAAATTAATTATTGTTTTTAATTTATCAATTATTTTGTTATTGATTTCATTTATTTTTTTTCTTTTTTTTTCATTTATTTTGTGTGCTTTTTTGGATTCTTTTTTTTTGAACAATTTGATTATTATTTAAAAATTTGGTCGTTGTGTGATCAAAACCCGTACCACCAATTAAACCGTTAATGCAAATTCAAAATGCACCACAAACAAAAAAAAAACACTAAAAAAACGCTTGCAAATAATTACGCAAACGGTAAATTATACGAAACGGCAAAAAAACTATATAAATTTTTTTCGCAATTACTTCGTCGAATTGTGCTACATCACATTGTTTAACCTTCCATGTTAATCCATCCCTCCTAACACTTTTTGACACGGGTGATGTATCAATAAAAACAATGACATCGTGCAAAAAAAAACAAAACAAAACAACAACACAAAAAAAAACAATTAGTTATAAGTGATGAGCTCATTCGTGAAGTAGAAACGCGTATGAATCGTAATTATTTGCCACCTGCACTCAAATTGCATAGTTCGAATATTGCTGGCCAGCACAGTCCGCCTACTGTTGCTCCATGCCCCACAACAAACAATTCGGCTATGCTAACTGCCCGAAGAACATTTGGTTCGCGCGCATGCAAATTGCCAACCGTTCAGGAAGTTGGTAAGTTGGTCACACTTTTTGATTTAATTCTTTCTTTTTTTATTTGTTTATTTTTATGATTTTTATTTGTTAATTTGCTTTATTTTGTGTTGTAAACAAAATATGATTCAAAGTTCAACAGTTCCCTTAAGTTTGAGTATTTTCCTTGGCTTTGTTCCGTTGCTAACAAGTTGATAAATATTTTGGACATTTGCAATTATAAATATTTGAATTTCACCTTAATTTTCAATTAGAGTTAAGGGGCGATCGTCTACAGGCACAGTTCAATTGTGATACACAAAGCGTTTTGATAATGGAAAATAGTCGTGATGTACTTGTTGGCATAGTCACTAGGGTAGCCCGCATTGGTACGATTCACGATATGCTCATTTGATGTGCGGAAATCTCGGCTAAATAACTGGCCCAAAGACACAAAAAGTCTTTGTATGGAGTTTAACACTTGGAAATGTTCTTATTTTGATTGAATAATTTCGTCGACCCAATGGGGGCCACCCTAATACTCACGATTACATCTGCTAGTTTTCTACTTCGATTTATGTATTAGAATTTAAACTTTGCCGTAGCAACAAGCGCTTCGTTTAGATTTCATATTTAATGTTTGTCTTTTGATATTAAAGGTAGACATTCTCGAAGATTCAGACAACAAGAATATAGAACATTCAATAGAGGTGTTCACGGATTCAGATTCTAATCCGATCCGACATTTATTCGATCAGAAAATAAAAATTTGGATCGGATACCCGAGGAAAAACCCAAACAAAATCCGTTGAATTTTTTTTATTCCACTTGTCAATTATCAATTAAACTTAAAATCATCGTGTTTTGTTGAAATTTTTTCTCGATATCCGTAACCTTGTCCGAATCGGACCGAATCGGACCGATCCAAGAAAAAATTGACCGATTACAGTTGTATAGCCAAATTGACATAAGAAAACCAAGTAATGATTTCGATAGGTCTGTTAATTAATATTTTAATCATCCCTTAGGTCGATACAGTCCTGTTCGCCGAGCATCAGAAGGTTCAAAGCATCAGCCTCTCGTTCATGGTCCGCTACAAGAATGCCAGCAGTTAATTCAGCAGCAAAAAAGTCTGGCGCACAGAAATCTGTCGTCAACGCAAAGTCCGCCATTGTTGGATAACTCTTCCAGTTTACCAGGTATGTCTACGATGTTATTATTATGGTGCAATTGAAGCAGTTAAAAAAAAAGTAACTCTTATAAAAATGATTCAATTATTTTTATTTTCAGCATCACCTGTACATGTTAGTCGAAAGATTGACGAGATTGATATTCCAAACGAAGCGATGCCATCGGTGTATACGACACTTGAAAAATTAATGGCTGAAAGTCAAATAACAATGGATTTGTTCAATCGAATTGTGTTCACACGAAAAATGCCAATTGAGTTGGCCCAATATTTGGGCTTGGATGTGCAATCACAGCAAATACCGCCAAATGCAACAGCTATACCAGTTAGTTTTAATCGTGGATTTTTTATTGGCTGCAGCAGTAGTGGGCTGAGCTCACCAAACTATTGTGCTGCATCACAAAACCATCACATTAGTGGCAATTTATCAACATCACAGAATTTCTCAACGTTCGAAAATAATAGTGCTAGTCAATCGCCAATCCACTATAATTTAAGCGGTACATCATCTCCAAATCCATACTTGAATGCAGCGGCCGCATCACCGATGCATCAAATTACAAAAGGAATCAGTGGCTTAACGACCGGTGGCGGTTCAATTACACGTGGCACTTCACTGGCCTCGGAAACGGCTGCCAATCAACCATTGGATCTAACTACTGACAGCAAGTAAGTGTGACTAAATGTGAACCAATCATTTTACTAATTAACAAATCGCTTTCTTTTCATTTTCACAACCACAACAGTTCATCAAATGCAGCTCAAACGTCAAATGCTGTTGTGAACACACCGGTTGGCACTGGTTGGTATGTGCCAGCCCAGTTTTATGATTTAAAACCGCTCAATTTGTCGCCGGCGCAACCATTGCGCATCGTACCAACACCGCCAGCCTCACCAAATTTGTGCATCATTCAAGAGGAAAATCCAAATATGTCTTACCAGGGCCAACCAATCGATTCGAATGCATCAAATTTCATTCAAACATCACCAACGGTACCATACAGTGAAGAATCAAATATCATGCAACATTCGCATCCACAAATTTCGGTGACCGATGTACAGGGCAGCGAAGTGACATTGGTGGCATTGTCCGATCAAAGTCATGACAGTGAAGATTCACTGGATGCACAAAGTTCGATGACAATGCAAGGTTTAATCATAAGTGAACCGTCAAGTGATATGCCATCAATAACACGGGGTGTTGGGCGCAAATCCAGTTTAGAAATTGAACATCGGCAGGAAACGTATGAGCGACGCGGTAGTGATAAGTCATTGGGGTTTAGTGATGATAGCTTGAGCAACGATTCAAATATTGTGTCGCCGGGACACGAACAATCGGTTGCTAGCTCTGGTTTTGGCACATACAAAAGTGGCGATTCCGAAATAACAGAATCCCGTTTATCACCCGATTCACTGTCAGACAGCCGACGGCTGTCAGAAGAATGCTACGAGCTACCATTGCCACATGAATGCTCCGATTTGGATTCGTCACGGATCATTGAAATTGTTAAGCAAACCATAGACTTGAAGTTGCCACCAAAGTGCTTTATCGTACACAATACAATTCAAGAGGCAAACACATTTGGTTCGAGCAGCAGCGGTGGTGGTGGTGCGATAACCGGTACATCAGCGAATGGTGAAGATTGCACAGATATGCCATTTTCATTAGATATTTCGAATTTAAGCTTGGAATATTCGGGCGGCTTACAAATCGAACTGCAAGTGTACGGTGGCAAAAGCAAAGATAATTGCAATAAAGGCATTAAATTGCGACGAATATCCGGTGATCAATTTGAATATGGAAAGCTGTGTCAACAATTAATCAGCTCATTGACTGTATGACTTGAACAAAACCGATTAGGAGAGCTCTAACTGGTGCACTGAACATCTATTGTAAATGTTACATATATTGGGAATATGCAATGGATTGAGCAAACCGTAATAACTAATTAAGCGTCGGCATTTTTGTCCCGATTTGTATTTTCTTCAACAACAACAACAACAACAACAAAGCGAAATGTTTTTGATACGAGAATCGGCAAAATGATGATGAGCTACAATTCGATTGTAAATACATTTACCATCATTTTGCTAATTAAATTAGGAAATTAGAAGAAGTGTAAAGAAATCACAGATTGGACACACACACACACACACACACACACAAACATTCTCAATACTCCAAACAAACAAAAAAACAAACAAACAACCAAAATCGTTGTCCGTTTCAATTATAATTAATTAATTTTTGGGTGAAACATTGAACTCTTTTGAGCGAATGGTATTGAGTTAATGTTGTACAATTGTGGACAATGAAGAGCGAATCTATGTTTGGCCTATAATTTATTTGAGCTACGGGTAGCGTGTGTGAGAGAGAGCGAGAGAGAGAGAGAGAGAGAGAGAGTGCCATTATAACTACTTCAAAAAACATATCAGCACATGTTCAGTATGGGGTTTTATCGAAGGTCGGCCCGCCGAACGAAATCACTGGCAGAAAAACAAAAACAAACAAAAACATGAAAAAGAGAAATCGAATAGCTTTCATTTTTCTTCACTTGCTTATTTCGATTTGTATTTAGATAGATTTATTGAACCAAGTTCTTGGAAACGATGAAACAATGAAACTCGTGGTTAAGAGGCGCCCATTGAGGCGTCTCAATTTTCGAACGATGTAAAGAGAATGTCAATTCACAAATTTATAAATTACTAAACAAAAACATTTAAAGTACCTATAAAATTAAAGAAAAAAAACAACAACAACAACAACAACAATTTACAAAGAGGAATTACCTCTAAATCCGTTTAATTTGTGTCGTTAAATTGAAGTGACATATTTAAAGAAACAAAACAACAACAACAAAAAACATTAGGAATTTAGTTTAAGTTGAAGGAGAAGAAAATCAACACACACATACACACACACAGATTGAACAAGAATTAGATGAATTAAAAACCGTTAACTTAGCCTATGATGTAGTTAGTCAAACAAAGTAGTAGAAGTGTCACGTGTCAAGTGGCTTAAAGCCAAAAGTGCTTAACAAAATAAGCCTTAATTCTTGCAACAAATCTTTTTTTCGAACGGTTCATTCTTGCCGGCATATGATAATGCGAAATACGTCATGAACAAATTGCGATTCAATGGAAAACAAATCAAACAGCGCACAATGTCTATGTTTCTAAACGAACTAAAGAAAAACAAAAACACACACACACACACACACACACACACACATCGATTTCAGCGCTCAATTTTGGCTGATATATTTTACCTATTATATTTTCGTTGTTCACTTCATTTATGGTTCAATTCAATTTCTGGTTTCGATTTTGTTTTTTTCGTGTATCATTTTTTTTTCTCCTCCCCCTTCAAAAATGAAACTAAGTATTTTCGATATATTTTATGAAATGTGTGCTTGAAACGGTTCATCATTTGTTTCGAGACGAATATATTCGTTGAATAACAACCAGTGCCATCACAGCCGCAATATTTTCGATTAAAATCAAATGTATTACGTTGTTGCACGTACAGACATTATCGATGTGATTTATTTTTGATTAAACGGACACACGCCCATTAAATAAAGATGGCATCAAATCAACCGTTTCCACATATATATTTATTTCCAGAAAATGTTAATTACGATTTCATTTTTCGAGTGAATATGTGAATATGTATTCATAGATTCTATAATCTATATAAATTTACTCCTAGAGGAGTATATGATTTCTATTTTGTGGGCAAATTCAATAAAAAAAAAACAAACAAACAAACAAAAAAGACTCACACAGTGACACACACTCACACAAATACACACGAACACACACACATTTTTAAATGAGTAATTAAAGAAGAAAACAAGACTGCTGTGATTTTGAAAAATTTAGAATGAGAATATCAGATAACGGTTTGAGCGATAGATTTTTGTGTTGCCCTTTTGTTTCGACAAATGAATTGGATTATGTTAAATACAAAATAAGTTTTAGGAAATTAGAAAAGTTCGAAGCGATTGAAGGCTGTGTAAAAATCTATCGCTTAAACCTCAATTTGATTTAAAGCAAACATTTAAAACAAAAACAAAACAAAAAAAAAAGATTCAAAAACCCTTTGAACTTGAAAATAATAAATTATTTGCGTTATTTATCCCGAAAATCAATCGATTAGCCGATCCGCTGTGATTCCACCAAACAGGACGTCGATTTTTCACGATCCATTTTATTATTTTGCGGTTCAAAGACAATTACAAATCTATTATATATTGAAGTGTGGAAGAAGTAATTTTATTTTTTAGTGTAATTATTAAATGAAAATGAAAATGAAAAAAAAACAAACAAAAATAAAGAAAAACATTCAAAAGAAAATTCCTCAGAACAGAACAAAGTCTTTTATTGTTTTTATGTTTGCTGTAAGGGTGAACGAGGTGATTCGGTGTGTTTTTTTTAAATTGTTTTCTAGGAACCAAGCTCATTGTCGTTTGATAGCATTTAATGTGTTCTACTTCTACTCATGGCTCTGCATCCATTGTGCGCCAACATCGGCTGAAACTGAACATTTTGTATGGGAGGTACCCATAATTTTCATAGGAACAAGTTCATATTCACCGAGACATCACCATTCGTGATAAAAATAAGATCCACAAAGTTTGATAAAGATTCAATTACTGCATCCATGATTTTCGACATCATTGAAAAAAAAACGATTTTCTTCAATTTAGCCATCGCATGAAATCGTTTGAAAGCCATAACTTTGTTGATTTTCATCGTACTGTGGACTTTTCATTACTTCTACGCCTGTCGTAAACAAAATTTATTAACCAATTAATCGATTTCATTGGTTGTTGCCGCGTTTGAAAGGTACATCCTTGTGGACTACTACTGAGACACTGAAGTTTGAACTCAGTGAGTGCGGTATGACCATATAAGTGAAACGGTCACAAGTCAAAACCACCAATTTCATACATATGAGTGGCTGGGGATGGAAATGCGAATACAAGATCACTCGAGCAAAATTGCAACATGAAAATTGTTTCCGAGAAAAAGCATAATGATTTTGGTTTTGTGTTGCGTTTTTACTAATACATTTTTCTTGCCGCGCAGTTTGCATGACCAAAACTGATTTTAATGTTGCGTCTTTGCTTGAACAGAATTCATGTTGCATTTTTTCGAAATATTTTTCATGTTACACTTCTGCTTGGGTGATCCTGTACTCTCATTTCTATTGGTAAGAGATATCGTTTTTGTGTATTTGACAAACTTGTTGGGCTTGAATCCAGATACAAATTTGATGAAGATGCAAAATCTGCATCTCTATCCATTTCCGCTGTAAATTCATTTTTGTTTGAAAATCTTTTTTTTGTTTCATTTATGCGTATTTAAAACATTTGAGTTATGATTATTCTCATTCATTCATATGAAATATGGTTGAAATTGATTTTTAAACGTTTTATGGTCAAATATTCGTAGGTATAGCTCACTTATAGCACACAGACACCAGAAATGGAAATAAATCTGCCTTTTTTGGCAAAAAAAAACAGCAACTTAACCGCATTCGGGAATCACGAATATCTTTCGATTTTCTTGGGAAATTCCTGATTTAGTCTGAGTACTTTCGAATACACAAAAAGAATGAATTTCATATAATCCACATTCAGAATCTCATATACGTGACGTATAATACGTTAATAGCTTGAAACGATGAAACAAACTGCGGGAGCGTCTAATCAATCAACTATTTCATAACGATTGAGATTGTATCTATCATTTCAATAATTACTACATACATATGAAAATTTTAAGTAAATAACACATGTTGAATATTCGTTCGTTCAATCATCCAAATGTTGAATAAATAGTTCAAAAGTTAAAATCAAATATTATTATGACTAAAGTCACACTTAATTATCGCGATGAATGAATATTTAAATAAAATTAGTTTTTCCATCCATCCATCCATCCATCCCTAGAAATGTATTGTAATTTGAAAAGCTAACTGCGTATGGTGTTCATGTTTCTCGTGTTTACATTGATTTTGCCTACGTTCAGGCGAAACAAAGAAATATGTGAAGGCCATCGGTTAAATTGAATAGGTTGCTATGCGTTTCCATGGCTTCATAAAATGTATATTTTTGTCTTATCTGGATCGTGAATACTGCACCATGATGAAACTTTCTTCCATTCATCTCTAGCGATCGAGAGAAAAAAAAACGGCGGATGGATTATTTTGCAAAATAAGACATTTTTACGTTAGATTTGAAATATATATTGCGAATGTATTTTACACTGAAAAATTAGTGAAAACGTTTGGATCAACAAAGCCAAAAAAAAAAAACCGAAAGACCGAACAGGTGTTTCAAAAGTGATGGATGGAAGAGTGTGAGGGTGATCACTAATCATATAGAATATAGAAAGATTTAATCAAAAGTGACGAAATTACGAATAATTTTTTTGTAAAGCTCCAATTTTGTCCAGATAATTGTTTCGTCAAAATAAATGATTCTGTACAACTCCGTTCCGAGCATTATGTTGTGACGATATTGAATACGAATGCAGGCTATTGAAATTATACCAATGATTCGTAAAACATTTACATTTGAGAATTAAATGTGTTAAAATCCAGAAAAATTCCCATCGATGTGACAAATATTCAAAAAAAATCAACAAAATCAGACTGTTCTGCCAACTATGACGAGGTACAGACAAAACATGACAAATAAAATGTCTGTCATTGCCACAAAGGACACATAGCGGCAAAGAAATTGTACACCAATCGACACACCATATACGGTGGCCACACATCCGTGACGGTTTGCTTAAAATTCCCACAGTTGCTCTGCTTGAATTTTGACCAAATTCTTTTTAGTTTTTAATATACTAACAATCTTGCTGGAAATACCAATAAGTTGGGTTTTTTTTTTTGCTGACTGAAGTCACATTTTTTTGAAACAAAAATAAAAGAAAAAAAGGTGGAGTAATTTCAAGCGTGTAAAAAGGAATGGTGTTGCGTGTGTAAATCATGACAATGTTTGGAATACCTTTAATACAAAATACACAAACACACCGGAAAATGAAAAAAAAATGCACTGTTGCTTCATCTTCATTCATCGACAATTACTTCTTTCGTATTCAACGATCAACGATTTTTATATTACAGTGATGGTAAAGATAAACCATACAAGTCCAAATGGTGAGCATAATTGTTTCGGGAAACTTTTGATTTTTAAAAAAGATTATCGCATTAATGAGACTCTTTCCTACTTTCCCATCATTTTCATCCATGTTGTTTTTTTTTCATTGAAGTTAATTATCGGAAGAATCATTCATTTTACTCGGATATTTTTCTGCGATATCAAATTGTCATTCGAGCGGGTTCGATATTCAGTTTTATACGTAAAATTTTTATTTTTGTATTGTGGTTTTGACATTGATACATCGAAGAATCAAAGCGAAATCGAAGAATAAAAAACCGTTGATTTTTTTTCTCGTTTGAATTGACAGAAGTGCGCATATTTAGAGAAAAAAAAATGACTGATTTGCGGTTTGTAATTGTTGCAACCCCATCGAATTAAAGTCGCTGCGCTGCACTTTCATTGATCACCATCTTTTAAATTTGTTTTAATTGATATTATTATATTCGGCTTAGAGAAATCAAATGACATTTGATTAACCATTTCATATTATGCTAACCCAAAAACTTGATTTCACAATAATAAAAAAAGAGGTGGAACCAAAATTGAGTAAAAGAATTTTTAAAGAGTTCATTTCCACATGGATATTTGTAAAATAATTTTCCTAATATTCTATTAGTTCTATGGCAATGGATTGATCATTACGTCATTTTTATGATCGATGAGAATATGTGTACGTGTTTCAGGTTTTGGATATTCCGTTTTACGCCTGGAATTTTTTTTTATTGTATTCGAGTTCACCAAATGACGGAACATCAGTTTTGCCTGTTCATTAAATGCATATTTTATGTCTGGAGATTCTGATTGATCACCGTCACGCATGTTATTCACAAGAAGAAAAAAAAATCCGTCATCAATGAAGGTCTTAATTACGGACGGTCTTTACAACGAATTCATAATCCTCTAATTCACTTTAAATTACATTCAATGGAACATTGATATTCAATATAAATGAAATCCATCAAATGCAAGGAATAGGAATCAATGTCTTGAGCCATGTGCTATGAATTTAATTTGGCCATTTTTTCAGTTTTTTTTAATATTCCAGCACGGTAATTTTTTTTTAGCAAAATTCTTTCGACAAAATCTAGTGGGTAAAATAGTAAAATGTGTATTAGGTTCAAATTTCAGTTTGGACTTTGTGCTGAAAGTGTGTTTATTGTGATTTTGTGTCGAGATTTGGCTGTAAACGCCACTCTTTCAAGTGCCGTCGAGAGTCTCGTCTCGAGGCAACCAAATTTCGATTCAGAAATGACCGTCAAAAACGGCAATTTGGGGACACAATCCACAGTTTTTTATTGCCAGATATTGAACGATATTTTGTTGGCTTATTTCAAAAAATGAAAAATTATTTCAATGTTGAAAATCCTCGTCCGGTTTCGGAATATATAGTTTGCACAATTTCCACCTATTTGCATTCCAATTTGGAATTTCCAAATCGTACCATGCTCGAAAAATGCGGTTTCACATGGAAATTCATATAGAAAAGCAGAATTCAAGATCTTTCACTGACTGTTTTCAATAATTACAAGGAAAAAACGAAATACGTCGTAAAAATCACGATAAATTCATCAAACTTTTCGAAAATTAAAAAAAATGGTTTAGCCCCGCCATAGAAGGCTGTAATTCAAAAGGAACCAGCCTGTTATCAAACTTACTTTTATCATTTTGAGTTTTGACAATCCATTCCATGGCTATGCAGCTTCAACAACAATAACATACAAAATCCTTCTTCTCTTGCTTTGGTAATGTGCATTTTCCAATTCATCTAATATCTACACAAATTTCAAAAAATGGCCAGTGGCTATGTTCATTTTTGGCACAAAGATATATCTTTCATATATGAATCAGGAAAAAATCGTTTCAGTTAAAAAAATGTATGCTCATCACCGCCCTGATGCTCATCACGATATGTTAACACAAAGTATAGCCAACAAAATATTGTGTCTGAATGTTGTCGATCCATTGAATGGAACCAAAACGGTAAGTGGCATTTACTAAGTGCTACTGAAGAAGGCTTGAACGTAAAGCGTAAAAATGAGTTATTATATTTTGATTTGTTAATTACCTTGTGACAGACTTCACAGTTGAGAACTGAAAGGATGGCACAAGAAATTGTTTACGAACATTTCTATGAAAAAACATCTATTAGCAAACAGATCATAATCGCAATATCTCTTGAAAGGTGAGCCTTCACATTAAAACTCATCATTTTCTTCTTTGAAATTAATGATTCAACGGCCATTTTGACAGCACAAATGATAATGTTCGATGATGCGATACAGAAGAAAAAAAAACCATTACTTTCGATTGATGAGAAATAAAAAAAAACACACACACACAGAGAGACAGAGCAATCGTTGAAGTATTGCACATAAAAAATAAGAACAATGCAAAAGTCAGTCTCATCAACACAAAATGTGTCTGTCCCGTATAAAGTTCGAAATAGAAAAGTCGTTTTTTATTCGACTTTATTGTCCAATTTTCAAAAACGGTATTATTCTGTTTAGTTTATGTGACATGTCGATCTTCCAGCAGGCATCACTCGATTCTCTGCAAATTGATGCGAATGCCATCAAATTTGGCACGTTTTTTTCCTTCTCTCTCTCCGTGTTACACATCGATGATTATTCGTTCTACTGAAATGGTAACAATAAAATCGGTATCCTATCGAATGTAGTACGAAAACATTTACAATAACTTGTATTGTAGTTGACGTTGAATGAACGGTAAAATACAAATCAACAGAACAAGAACACGAACAAAGATGTGCTAGCGTTACCGTATGTTTGGAGATGAAAGTGAGCAATAACAAAGTAAAAATTGAACTAATATTTTATGATTTTATTGCACATATCGCTCCCTTTTGTGCATCGTCTCTTCACACAGACAGAACAGAGAATTCGTTCAATCGAACCGATCACTTAATCGGTTGAGTATTCGGCAGGGACGTTTTAGTTGTTTGATGTCACTTTAGTAATCTAATTTTACCCTTCATTAGATGCTCTTGCTAAATTCCCTTATCGTACGCACTTTTCTTCTTCTTCTTCTTCTTCAAGAAGGAGTGAAGAATCTCACATCACATCATTATTAACATTCGATTGGTGTTTATCGAGCCGATATTCGATTTAATGAAATTGAATTAGGACAAAATGTGACAAGCCAAAAAACCTTTTTTGATTAATTATCCGATTTCGTATTGTCGATTGTGAGCATCAAGCATTTTATATACAGTTAATATTAATAGTTTTATGTATTTTTGACCAACCTTTCGCAAAAGCGAATCGCACGAATGCTTCTCAGACACTAACTTATTTAAATATTTCGATAATTTCGAATATTGATTGCAATTGATCGAACAAATTTACATGAAAAACGTGGCATGCACAAATTTCCAACAAGAGGAAATGAATATGAAAAATGGTTTTCAACCAAATGATATGCAGATATACAAGAAACGAACGGTATAACCCATTGACATGGTAACAAATTTCCAATCTAATGGTTCATTTGATAAAATATCACGAACCGTATTGAGAAAATCCAAATATGCAACATCAACGTTTTAAAGCATGGGTTTGAACAACGGAAAATCGCCGTTCGCCGTTCAAACCTTACCAAAATAAAAAATTATGCATTCTCATTTGCATACCGAAATGGAAAATGAACAAAATATTAATATTGACAAATCGCATTGATGTACATCGCTTAGGTAGAGACAATGAAAAAGTTCAAAATATTTGATGTAATCCTCTTGTTGCAAGAGACAAAAGACCCAACAATCCCAGAGTGCAACATGAAGATAAATTGATTTTTCTATATCCATGTGACAACCGAAAAAAGAAATTCAAACATTTTTACATTCTCTCTCTCTCTGTCTGAATTGGACAGCCTTTTCCCTTTCTTTTTATGAAATTGAAATGCATCAAAGTCCAACGGAACATGAATGAATTATTGTATAGCAAGAGGCAATGGATAAAACAATGGATAAAAATACTATTAATACAATGACAGAAATATTCAATTTTCGAGAGGCTACTACACAATACACCACTCAAATAATATAACCAGTTGGGCCACTGAGATTTGGACATGCTTTGAAACAAACCCATTCAATATACACACCGAAAAATCATTTTGAAAAAAAAAATCATTAGTCATTTACTCATGAAATCCGAAGTTCACTTTCATTTTCTCTCTTTCTCATTCAGAGAGAAGCATGAGGCTTAGCATGATATGAAAAATGGAATTCGGATACCGGAACTAAAGGCCCATCGAAACGACAAACAAAACTGGCAGTTTGTCACGAGAAAATGATATGCGTAAAACAATCATTTTTCATACAAATGGTCACTCATTGCTCTTTTATGCCTTTTGTTTTCTTCGGTTACATTCTGAAATGACGTTCATTATTTTATTGCATTTTATGCAGTAACATCTCCCAACATTCGCTCCGCTCGCTCGCTCAATCATTCTTCATCACTGAACACACACAAACACACACACGCATACACGTATGCTAATCAAAGTAAATGCAATTTGATATTTCGTGCACATTTTGTTCCTTCCTTTTTTTTCGTACTCTTTACCCATTTATTGTCAAGAAATTGGAATATTTGAGAAAAAAAAAACGTTAGAATGTTTTCAATTTAAAATTTAATAGAGAGAAAAAAATGAAGAAAAACTCTTTGAAAAATAAATGATTTTTTTTTTGTTTCGCCCTAAATGTGAATCAAATAATACAAAATATCCATTGACCGTGAGCTAGTCCCATAATATGTAATCTACGGCAACACGCACTCGTGCGGATGCTCAAAATAATACGTAATGGGAAAAAAAGACAAGATATGTAATTTGATACTTGAGAGAAAGAGCAGGCATTTTAATTAAATTCACATCCTTTCAACAGAGCAACAACAAAATGATCAAAAAAAAACCGGCCAAAATGTAAAACAATGTTACTGATGCTCTCTGTTTATATTTCATAAATCAACAGCTGGCATTGTTCTAGCACACACGCATTCTGCATCTTGTTTAGAACCCAAACTGGTAGAGGAATGACAGAGAGAGAGAGAGAGAGAAAATCTGCCTAAATTAAATCATTTTTATCTGCGCCGGATTTAAATTGCTGCTTTGAAGATTAGTCGTGTTTCAAATATGCCGATTATTTCGTCCATAAATGTCATTTCGGTGGCCACTGAACTTGGACTAGCACCAACTCGTCACTGCAAACAAGTTTTCGTCCCTAACACTTTTACCTTCGGTCCAAAGCACAATTTTTCAAGATTTTGTCTTTCTCTTGCTCACTCTTACCTTTCGATTGGCATTGCATGTAACACTACACATTGAAATGGTGTTGGGTAATGAAAAAACGGTGATCCCTTTGAAATACACTCTTAAAATAACAATAATAAAAAAAAACGAAGTGTTTTGATGATGTTGGAAGACACAACAGTAAGGAAAAAAAAACACATACACAAGAGAAAGTCAGCCCTAAAAAACAGCCATAAATTAACTTCGAGAGGCATTCCCATTTAAAAGTCTTTTGTTTTCTAACAGAAATGTTGACTTTTCTCTCTTCGGCAATCGACTTGTTTTTGATTTTCTTTTTTTACACGTTGAGATTTTTGAATGGCCCATCACAGACGAAACATTAGATTTTATAGGACTTTTCACATTTTTTTAAACCAAAAATCGTATAAACTGATTCTCTTTTGTCCGGATGCTACAGAGAATTTACGAGATAAGTTGTGTGAATGAAATGTTAACGAGTAAAAATTTGATGAAAAAAAAGGATCAAAATTACGTAGAAATATTTCCTAACCCTTGAAATTCAATGATGGTTCAATTGAATCTTCACAACACTTTCTTATTCAGTTTGTTCATTTGGATTTTTTTTTTACATTTTTGTGCCGAGTTAATATCATTTTTAAAAGAAATAATTCTTCATTTGTTGTGTTTACGGTTGTGTAGAACATTTTTGTTGAAATGATTTTTTCTACTCATGTCAAAAATGAACGAAACAAAACTGGAATTATCATATGTAATGCATTTTTTATCTTTATATGCTCAAAGAAGGCTATTCTGAGTTCATAAAAAATTTCACCAATCCGAACGTTATCAGACTTTCACCACTGAACAGTAAACATGGCCATTGGACGTTGGACATTGACAGTATCTATCGAAATATCACATCTTCATCATTGCATTTTGTAAACGTTGAGCATAAATTTGAAATGAAATAACTCAAATTATGATTGTTCGTATTGTTTTTTGGAATTTGTAACGATTTTTCAACGCTTCGATAATAATTGCACTTTCATAAAGAGACATGAGTCAAACTAAAGTGTTAAATGCATTGCACATATTTTAGCAGTTCAAGCGCATTTCTGAAGTGCCGAATTCCATTGTTGTTTAAACAGTTGGAAGAAATCTTGCAAATTATTAACATGATTAATGCATTTTCAAGTGTTCTCTCCACAAAACTAGACTCAACTATTTATCGAAACAGTAAAAATCGTGCGAAATGCTTCACTCTTAATGCTATGCACATCGCATTGAATTCGTAAAATTTTAATCAAATGACAATATTTCATGATTTTAATCATTTACACATCATTTTTTCGCTTAATTTATAGCAAAAGGGTTAAATGGCATTCGGCAAACTACATATCGAATCGAACATAATATTACCATTGGGAAAATGTTCAATATGGCTAAAATGTTTGGCATCATTGGTGTCGTTTTGCATAACGATATCATTGAAATTCGTATTTAAAATCTAAATGTTAGATACGCTCATTTTTGCATGCATTATTAAATATTCCAACTGTGCTCCGAGCAGCTACAGTGATTTGAAGACTCAATTTAATCGTTAGTTCGTCTAATAAATTCTCATACGCGTCTCGGAGATACATTCACATGCATATTGATCGTTAGTGACGAATCAATTCATGCATTTAGCAAAAAGGGTTAGGATTTCGTTGATTGGATTATGTAACATGGTGAATTCCAAACAGATCTTCCGTCTTCAGAGCTATCCAAGCATTATATCAATGAAAGATAATATTTTGTAGCAACGATGAATCGCATTTAATCTATCAAAAATCATGATGTGCTCAGTTTGCGATGAAAGATTCACAGTTCATTTCCCATTTGGTTTTTTTGTTCTCGATGCAGACATATTTGTGTTTTTCGAAGAATTTGAATCAATTCAATAGACTAATGTGGTTGCAAGTGAAATCTTCAACCATGGCGGGTTTATCAAATGATGGAATTAAACTGCAAAGTGCTTTCGTTAGATTTATTTCTGGAATTTTAATCTTTTTTTTTTGCTTTACCTCAAGATTCCGTCTGTTTCTGTTTGATATTTTTGTTCGATGTCATAGCTAGGAGGGGTGATGAAAACAATGCAATTATCTACCACCAGATTTCAGATAACAACCAGATTGTCGATTGCTCACCAACAAAAAAAAAACCCATTTTATACCAAATTGAAAGTAAATATTTGGCTTTGAATCAATGTTAGCGCTTGCTTTTAATGTTGGTTGTGTCTAAAATGCTTGTACACATGTACACGCACATCGCACATACGGGTTCTATTGAATTCAAATGGAATGCAATCGTGAACAACATTTTACTGTACACATTTAATTGAATTTGAAAATCCATCAGAACGAATTATATATGAAATGCATCAAAACTGTGTGTGACGAGCTGACTACTGACGATACGATTCATCTGAGATTATCGCTTGACGTTTTGTATCTGGGAATTACGAATTTAAAAATAAAAATAAAAAAAAAGAAACGAAATAAACGATGCATGTGTCAATGTTCGTTTGATTCAGCCTATGAAAAGGGGTTAGTAAATTGCATTGTATGCAAAGCACTGTTACACGTTAGACGGGGCCCCGGTAACGTGAACTCCATTTTTATGGCTTAGCGAATGTGAAATGGTAACGGTTCTCTTCACCATCTCTTCCATCAATGTAAAAACTGTCACGGAAATATGAGATGCATCACAATTTTACATTGTGTGGATCCAGTTGATCGGCTCAAACAATGTTTCATTTTACGGTTTTTTTTTTGTTCTTGTCTATTTGAAACCTTTGACTGAATTGTATACGATCAACGAAAAAAAGAAGGCGCTCGCTATAAAACAATGTACAGCGGCAAGAATTCACGAGAAAATTGTTCATTTGATGTGTTTCAACAGTTTCTGAAAACTGATACGTTGTGTGCAGTTAAAATAAAATAAGCGGAAATAATTGGTTTTTATTCGATTGTTCATCGCGTTGCATCGCGCAACAAATCCCATACATTTGAAAAGGATTTTAAAAGATTAGAAGATATTAACGGTTTTGGGTGTGTACGTGTGTGTGTGTGATGCTCATAAATGAATCCAAAACCTTTGTGAATTTGTGCAATTAAATTCATTTTTATCCATTGCCAACGGCAAAATTGAAATCCTTAGCGTGAACTCTGTGACCCGATTTGAATGGCGAGCAAAAATCGAAAATTGCTCAGATTCCTTGCAGATTCAGCAATTGAAATTGAATAATGTGCATATTAAAAGAGCTGAACAAGGGTCCAATGAGGGATCTATCAAAAATGCATTTTTTTTGTTGCCAAATTGAAAAGAAAAAATGATTTCAAATGAAACACGTTTGAGAAAAAAAAATAGAACAACATTGGACGCTATTTCATAGACGTTTTTTTTCACTCTTCGTTAGCTTTGCAGATAATCAATAAAATGCAATTTAACATCATTTTTATTGACTGTAAATAATTTGACTGTTTCTTTTTCAGTGCACACATTTATTGTTTGGTAGTGTAGAAATGCACACAAAACTATTGCAATAAAACAAATAAATAAACAAGAGGCAACGAGCAAAAAAAAGGTAACAATAAAAAAAAAATCGTTTGATTCCCTTCGTCGTTTTGCACACTTAAGGATATCGCATATCGATTTAGCTGATTTAGATGCCACGCCAATATATCACATCCTTGGTATGGAAGAAACTCTGTATCTCTGATGATAGAAACAAATATTGAACTCAGCGATGCTTTGTAATAATTTTTTAAAACACACATTTTGAGCCCAGATTCTAAATGCTCTTGAAAATCAAATGTCACCAAAAAAAAAAAAAATCGATTTTTCTATCAATATCCAGTTCAATTGAGCTGGAGCACTTGGAATGGGTTCATAACTGAATCGATCATCTGAAGATTAGTTGTCATTAATGAAATGTCATTTTATTCGGCAAACATTTAAATGCCCCAAAGAAATGAGTTTATCAACAAAAAAATCTCGACGAATTTTTAAATACCACAAGATAAATGGTATATTGATGTAGTCCAAATTTGTCCATATGTCAGTTGGCTTCAATGTATCGAAATAAGCTTAACGGTTTCGATTTCCTTTTTCAAGGTACTTCACCAATTCCAATAATTCAATGGCTCACGTCACACAATAGACTCCGAAATGTGCAACACAGTATATTTATTGACCATTTATAATGTTTTCCATGTGCATTTTTTGTTGTCCATTTGCCGTTTTTAGATGGCAAAAAAAAAAAAAAAATCTGGAAGTTATTTTCGAAAAAGGACAAAGCAGTTAATTTGATTGTGAAAATTAAATAGCATCATGATTAAGTGTAAGCCACTCATTGAGCAGCTCTAAATCAGTAGCCTCACTGCAGTGATCTGGGAATGCACAGTTTGCTGTCTATACTCTGAATTGTCCTCACTGCTATTTTGCATTGTTTGAAATGCAATGTGAACAAACGAACCATAGCGAATCGAATCAGTGCGTTTGTTTCTTTTATTTTCTATCTTTTGGCCCTTCGATTTCATATTTCTTTGATATTCTTCCTTTGCTTGTTGCCTATTCTTTGACGCCATATTTACATCCAAACAAAAATGATGAGGATATTTGAATGTATCACATTCTGATTACCGCAAAACTATTCCACCAAATTTGAAAAATTATGCATTTTCAATACCCTCTCAGAATAGAACTGGAAAACGATCCGAAGATGAGACTATATTTTTGATCGATTTAAGTAATTCGCCTTTTGTTATAAGAGACAATTTTTTTGTTTGGGGTGAGTTTGGGTCTTTAGTGCCGGTCATCAAGGGTCAGCTGAGGTACGCTTTATAGCTAACGGCTTTGTTATTCACCGAGTTCAAGTAGTTTCATCAAACGACACACACACACACACAAATATATTCTATGCAAAACGCCATACGAAACCAACCAACTAACGAAAAATAGATAAATTTCGAATAAAATTTAATGTGAATCATTCAAAACGGTGAAGTTTTACGTTTATCCCAATTGAATTGTTGGGAATTTCAAACGGAGGAGAATACCAAAGTGCATATTTCACAAAATTCTGGTCATCTTGAGACGTTGCATTCAAATGTTAGTTCAAATGATCACTTCACTGCTGTCGTCATCGTAATTTCAAGATTTTATGAAAATTTTTATATATAATAAAATTGATTTCGCTTTGTATCGTCCAGTTGGGCCACATCAATAAAAGTGAGCAAGAGCATTTTGGTCGAATATGGTTCGTCAAACCACTCAAACATTGGTGAATTGGTTTGGAGAGCTCAGCAAAAACATAATCGATGGGTAACAATGACGTTTGTTTGTTGTTTCGAGGTGTTGACAAACATCTCAAGTGGTTGGTATTTGATATTGGCTTTCTTTTTTTTCCCTTTTTACTCAGTCCTGGGGCGACATCGATAAAGAAATACACCATCGAACATTCGGATATCGTGTTGGACTAGAGTGTGCAGAAATGTGTGCCACATTAGAGGCTATCTTTGCCAAATGAGAAGAAACACCAGGAATCAAGAAAATGACACAAAAAGGAGACGAGAAAATGGAAGTGAAATGAAAAGAAATGAAAAGAAAAGAACAACCGAAAGGAGAATGTGTAAAGATCGACGCTAAATAGGTAAAAGTGGCTTAGTGATGTCAACTGTTGCAACAACAACAACAACAACAACAAAAGGGACATATGGGGGAAAATGATGTGCCTTGTGCCATTAATAAGCGATTATCATCGCCTTACACTATTATTCCAGTTGAATTGTAAACTCCATCAACAAGTTATAATTTTTGCTATTATTGTGGTGGGTCTTTTATTCTTCTTTTATTTTTTTTTTTTTTTTTTGCAATCGATTGACTTTCATTTTTCTTCTTCAACTGAACAAATGAACATTGCTAATTTGACAGTGAAAGATGAAATGACCACACACTTAACCGAGCTTGACTCATGCCAGCGCAACTGTCGTTTTGTCCAGCTCAACCAGCGTCAATTAGTTAAGCTGTTTTGTTTGGGTTGTTTTCACTAGAAACGCTTTTCAGGGAAAACTATATTTGTAAAAATCTTTATGCCCAATAATTACACGATGACATGAAATATTGAATTTATGTTTAAGTGGCAGTTAGTTAAATGGCACCATTAACGAATATGTTGCAGTTTTTTCCATCTTAAACCTTTACTTCGGCATGATATTTCAAATCCATACGTTAGACACGTTGTTGTTTTTTTTTATTCTAGTTTTATTACCCTGATAAACTGGCTCCGTGTGTGTATTGTTTCAAATGGTGCTTCAGCGAATAGTGAGAACGAAAACAGTTAAACAGTTTTGATCGCTACAAAATTGTAATGAAATATCATGAAAATGCGTATTCTACGCATCACAACCGAATTTATTAATCGTTTTATTCTATTCATACTTCGGCATACAGAGGCTTTATGTTCCATATTTTTATGATTTTAGATGAATGGAAAAACAATCCGGGCAAAATGCAATAAAAATCATTTTTATTGTGCCAGTATTTCGAAAAACATTCAACACTGAGGCTGACGCCAGTCACTTTTAAACAGTCGCTTGCGCTGCCGATCGATGTGTTGATGCATTTTTGATGCGTACACAGTTTTATGCTGTTGAATTATTTGGTGCATATTTTTGTTGTTGTTGTTGTTGTTGTTGTTGTTGTGGATGAATTAACTGAAAATAAATATGGATCGTAAAACATTGGAAAACATGTACAAAAATAATGTGTAAATGTGATTTTATTGGTGCGGGAATTGGGCGCATACAAATGGCGGCATCGGAAGTTGTATTTCACTTTTTACAAGTATCCTTTATGTTTTGCTGCATCTTTGATGCAGTTTGCTGAGAGAATGAATCGTTTAAACAAAGACAACGGTTGCGTATGCAGTTGAATCGCTTTAACGGTGTTTTTGAATCATCGACAATTCCATACCAAATAAATAGATCAAGATTCACATTCGAACCTTTGAAACATTTCTACATGGATCGACCATTTTCTTCTGGTAAAGGTTGTTCGTTTTGTAAAGAGCTCTGTATGACCAGCTAGCATTCTCTTGGTTGGGTCAACAATAGATCAAATCATATATAACATTTTGAAATGTCATTGAATTGTTGTAAATGTTGATCGATTTATTACGGAATGTTTGAGGAATCAGTCTCATTTTTACACAAACGGTTAACCGATCGTCAGAAGAACACTCATTCTGAACCAGATATTCCAAAATGAGAATAATATTTCAAGCGCCAAACCGAGTTTCTTGTTTTGCAACATCCTATCCATCGTGTTGTTATTTCAAATTCTAACGTGTTTCAATTGAACGGCATACAAGCTCAGTTTTAAGTTTGATTCTCATATTATTGCCAATCCTTTTGGGCCAACTTCAAATGTTTGAATGCGCCCAAAAAGTTATGGATTGCAATTTACAATTGAAAGACGCATATAAATTCCATATGGTCGATTTCCATTGAGTTGGTTGAGCAATTGGAAACAATCGATTTTCGATTCTCGATTTTCTGATTGAATGCGGTTCAAACGTCGGAAATATGATCGTTGGCGCATCGTACATTGCACAATAGGGAATTCAGACAGATTGAGACAAACAGCAATTACGGCGCTTTCAAAGCGAACAACACCGAAAACAATTTCCGAGAAACAAAGGCGAGCAAATATATATGTTGAACTAGATACAACAAAGCACAATGACCTCTTAATTTTGGCCCAGCTGTTAAACGAAGCAAAAAATGCATGCACACGTTATATGGCAATAACAGCATTCATGCTCAGCATCCAGCATCGAACCTCCAGCAAAATATCATTTGTATTTTGGCTAGGCTTTTGTTCTTCTTCCTCTTGTACAATTCATTGTATACAAAGGTATAGCAGCAGCAACAGCGGCACCAGCAACAACAAAACAACTCCATCACCTTCCGAATGTTGTTTGTATTTATGTGCACGCAATAAAAAGGCGTCATTTTCACGTAGTGCACTATCGATCATCGATAGGGGCTCTAGGTGAACACAAGAATAACAGTGAAAACATAAAAGAACGATTCTCTCGACCTACACAATCCATGAAAAAAAAAAAAAAAAAAAAAAATTGGCGTGTTTTGATTTCGGCTCACTGAAATTATGGCTTTTAGTCGCGTAATAGCCTTAGAAGAGATTGATTTTCACATTTCTTTTTTTTCTTCGAAAGATTGATCGATCATCGAAACCAAAAATCAAGTTTTTCGAAAACAAAAGAATTTGTGAGTTTAAAGTTGATATTAACCGCAATTGAATGGTTCGGAATAATAGAGAGAAACGGTATCGTGCGTAGATTTACTATTAACCATTGGTTAAACTGTTCGTGGAATGAACGATGAAAGTCGTTGCTCCAGTGTAAATTGATTTTCCATTTTGGTATAACTCTTGCGACACAATTTAGTTAATTTTCTCTGAAGATCCTGTAACAGCATTGCTGTCGCATAAATATACCAATTTCCATTGTGAAAATTCCTTAAGATTTGGTTTTAATCCTTTAATATTTTTCCACCGAAAATCCCCAGATTTATAGATTGGATGGAGTGGTAATTTCAAGTTTCGTAAGTTGCAGGATTTCGTGCATAACATAAAAAAAACACGAACATAAACAACAAATAATATATTAAAATTAGATTGTGACGCTGATGTTGAGCCGACGAATACATGCGTCGAATCATTTTAAATTCAGTGTAAATTGTGTGTTTGGATGAAGATCACGCGCTCCTCAAAAAAAAAACAACAACAACAACATACACAGTGTGTTCGACTGTTCGCCGCATTCCAAGTGTGTGCCATTCGCAAAGAAAAGAACCAAATAATATAGAAGAAAAAAAAAGAGAAAGGATTCCATTGTCATTGATTGAAAGCACTCGATTGTTATGTTTTGATGCGTTCATCACTCAAAAATAACACCCTTTTACTTTGTTATTTGTATGCGCATGCGATTTAAACAATGGAAACGTTTATGTTCACTTAAATGGCATGCAGGCAAAAAAGGTCATCGCTACGTTGTTGTTACATAACTCTTTCATTTCACCGTTGAATTGCTGCTGTATTGATTGAGCCTGATCGAATTGTCAGGAATAGCGTTCACACTTTTTATGCCACGTTTTTTTTTCTTCTCTTGATATGTGTGCATTGAGCATTGAGCTTCTCTGTGTGTATTTCAATATATGCATATTTTTTGTTGAGTTTCAATTTTCTTTAACAAAAGAACTGACTCGATGCAATCCTCGATCGCATGAATATGAGCCACCGATTTTTGTTGTCACTTTCTTTTTTTTTTCTTTTCTTCATTTCTTTTTCTCTATCTATATTTCATTTCACGAATGGAAATGTTTTGACATTTTTATTAAATTACTTCATTTGCATGGGTCTCTTCATGCAGTTTTCACTTCTCCTATTTCGTGTATTTGTATGGATGTGAATCAAGAGAGGTAGAAAAAAAAATTTATCATCATGAAAAGAAAAAAAACAGTTGTCATTCCATGAGTGGTGATGCGAAACGCGCCTTTTTTTCACAAGAGATCGCATTTGAATGCCAAACAACAACAAAAAACCGGTCGGCGCAAAAAAAGGCACAATGGAAATTTGAATATCTACACAAGATTTAGAAATAAATATTCCTATCCAAATCGATTTTACCAATTCACACTCTTAGCAATCATCTAATATGTAATTGCTGTTTTAAGTGCACTTTTTTCGACAACTAATTTTATTTCAATGGTAAACAAACATTTCCGTAGCGTGTTTTTTTGTGTGTTGCTTCAAGTCATTCGTTTTAATTAAAGAATAACAGAAGCAGTCAATTCTTAATTATTTAATAAGTATTATTAAAGAACACCTCACAAATAAATGAACCGGTTTTTTTTGTATTCTCATATGGGTGGAAAATGAGTTGTGAATGTGAGGAATACTGATGTCGAAGCCTTAAATGCTTCTTTTGATGCGAATTCAATCAAAATATGATCGTTAAATTCATTAAATTTGCTTGATTTTTTAACCCATCAATTATTTCAATCGCAAAAATACTTCAAATTAAGACAAAAAAAAAACTCACTAAAACACAATAATCGAAATTAATTCGATATAATTCGATAAATGTACGCGAAACAGATGATCTGTTACAGATCATCTTTGGATGCATGTTGTAGCCAAACTATTCATTGTAGAAAGCTCATATCATAGGTCCTAACTAGGGATCTGAGGAGTGTCTCCTTATCAATTTGTGAATAATTCTTTCAAATTCTGTGAGTTTTTGGCTGTTAGCAAATTATTCCAATTTCTTTGAAATCTATGGAATTGCACTTTAAGAATTTTGTGTTCCCTCCAAACGACCACCTATATGTTATAATCGTAAACTATGCATGCATCGAACTTCATTATTTTGAATCGAGGAAACTGTTAACGAAAATTCATCTTATGAAATAACAATCTACTTTGAGTGTTCTCTGTTTGAAGGTGATTTTTGGCGCAATTCTTGAGTTTTATTTTATTACAAGAATATTTTACGCTTGTTTGGAAATCTGCAAGAGCAGCAACATGCGCTTGTGTGAGTGACATTCAAATCGTGAAAATTCGATACTGTTACTTTTTGTTTATTTCATTTTGTCACTTCATGCAAATCTATTTAATACATCACTAAAAATTTTAACGGTATGAGCCCAGATTCACCAAAAATTCTCAAGTAGTATAGACTCGTTTGACCTCAAACGGACTCAAATGGAGTAGTAAAGTAATCGTATATTCTTACTCAGTGTGTTTGAGATGGTGATTCGTGTATAAAAATCGACAGCAATTAAATTGAAGGAATACATTTCGTGTCAATTTATATTCCGTTAAATTTTATCCCGAGGGGATAATAAAGAATTTTTGGTTGCTATCCCTTGAGGTAAAATTTATATCTAGAAGCATAAATTGACAATTTGGATTATATTTTATATTATAACATATGAAAACCTTGACGACAGCTCCCATTCAAAATAAATAGGAAAAAGTGAGCGTGTTCTATCTTGAGCAGTTTTTTGTGGAATTGAACCGAGAAATAAATATATTTTGTGCACAAATCCAAAATTTATAAAATGCACGGTGTAGAATTTGATACTGTTTTCCTTGTGTTTGTATGATGTCGATTGTTTCGGACCGTCTCTTCACCAAAGAGTAGATGCCCCTGAAGTGCTTCGAAGACTGTTTTGTAGGAATGGGTGAGGTATTGTCGCCAAACAAATGGAGGATGTTTCTAAAACCATATCTTTAATTGGCATCAATATATTTCCTACAGTCTTGATCAAGGTGTAAAAAAAATATGCTCGAGAACATGAACAAATATTGGAAAATTTGATATTAAAAAAAAACGCGTTTGAAACGCTTTCGAAACTATGAGTAACTGACAAGGAATAGTTGCTTTATAGCCTACACTTTTCACTCCACTTATTTTTTGAGTCCTATTGAAATTTGACCACAAATAAGTTATATAAATTCGATCAAGTGCACGAAATACGAACTTCCGTTCAGTTTTTTTTTATATCATGTGTACGTGAATGTACACTATATATGGCTTCGTAAAGACTACATCAATATGGCTGAAGTTAAAAAAGAAACTAAACTCTGAACAAGCCAATTTGGTTTTATTCACTTTAAAATTTGACGTGAAATATTTCATTTGCGCAGATACAATGAAAACGCTATTTCGCATGAGACGTTTCAGAACCGATTATCCAATTCACAATGGGGGCAAATCCAGTATTTTTCTTAAGCATACTCTAAATAAATTCCAACAGAGGATTTTTGTATACGCCCTACGGTTTTGACGATTCAGATTTTTGAGGCGCGTACAATAATTCCTCTCTAATACTTACTCTTTCTAGCAACAAGTGTTGGATTTGAGTAGAATTGATGCCTTAGCCAACTAAGGCTAATGACTTAGGTTTATGTCATACTTTTGGATCCGTAATCACAGAGTACTACCCAGTATCCGAGTCAGTATTCGTGACTGTTTAGATCATTTGATTTCATGTGTAACAAATCATGAAATCTCAATTCTGAAATTATCTTCTATGAAATGACAATTCATTTCGGAAGTCAAATATGTTTGGCAAGCATGCAGTGTTTATCCGGCCATTCCATATTAAACAGTAGAAATATTTTCAAAAAAAATTCTCCAAAATAGTCAATCATCCAGTTCAAGACATATCTGCTGGCAATTGCAATCTACAACATGTTTTTTTTTCGTTTTGTTTTTGTTTGTACTATCGTTGATAAGATAAAAATAATGCGAGTTTCAGTGAATGTCTTAGATAAAATTCCACTAGGCTCTAGCAAACTAAAGACAATGTGCAAGTTCAACGAAATAAAACAAAACAAAACAAAATTGCATCAAGAAGAAGAAAAATGTAATTTAATAACAATGACTTCCACTGATCGTAGATTAGAGCGCTTTGTTGAGTGTATTTACTGCTTAAAAGAAATAAACAGCACAGCAAACATGAAGCGAAAATCCCACATTTTCTCGTTCGTATTTAGTGAAGACGATAATGCAACAGAAGCAAATGAACTCAGAAAAGAGCATATTACATAAAACTCAAGAGATGCAAGCACTCGTAGTAAGAAGTGAGTAACACGGTGAACAGTCCATTTTTTTTGTTGTTGTTTGTGGGATGGCAGGACATAGCATGGATAATTGTTTGACGCAAAAATCAGCTAAATAAGCTAAAAAAAAGAAAAAAATATTGACGTTGGTTCGTTCGTTCTTGCAACATTCAAAAAACATTCGTTTGTTCTTGCTGCACAAACACACGCATACATCGAAGCGTACTACAAATATGGTTTATTTTTTTATTCTTTATTTCATATTATGCATCAGTTTACCTCAGCGTGTAGTATATGCATCGATCGTGAAGTTGAGCCCAATGCGCATAAATTGACGAGCTCTCTTTCAGTTGTAATATAAGCGACGAGTACTCAAATGTTGCTGTATGTGTTTTTTTTTTGTTTTCTTTTGATGCTCTGATTTTAGTTCACCCAAAAGCAATGATACATTCTGGTGCTTTTCATTAGAATAGTGACTAATGAGACTGCGAATAAAAGAGTGATGCATTCGATCGAGAACAATTCTCCCGTTGAATTTTCTTTTTGTTCGTTTTATCATATAAATATAAACTTCAAAAAAAGAGAGAGAACAATAAAAAAAAAATGTGAACGTACATCTACTTCGTTGCCCTTATGAACAGTTGTTTAACGAATCATTCGACGCTCCGATGCGAATGAACAAGCGCAACGGAATAAACGAAAAAAAAGAGAACTAAACCAATTCAAAAAGGGAAACCGAGTGAGAATTGTTGGATATTTTATCGTTGCGAAAGGCCGATGCGTTTCTCTTGTCGAGTGTGCACGAATACAAACAGCGCAGAATGTGTACAATGCACACCAGATCATGTATTCGCCCGAAAGGGAGAGTGACAAAGAGAGCTACAAGCCGGTAAAAGGACTCAAAACTGCGTTTGCCAACACATTGGAGAAACAAAGATAAATGCATACGATATACGCATCAACCCATATGAACGAAATATTGTGTATATTTTCATGCGAAGGGTTTCGAAACGGAGACCGTTTTTCGATATTTTAGTTCAAGAGAAATACTCGTTGAATGAGGTTGTATAACATCAGTGCTCGCACGGTATTTCTAAATAACCATCAGAACAGCCATATAGTTGTGGATTAGAACAACAACAACAAAAAAAACACTGGCGACGATCAATATGTGACTTTCACTTGCCATTGTGAAAAAAAAAATCCAGTTTTAAATTTTCGTTTTAAATTCAATTAAAAGTGGAAATTTTCCAGAAACAAACATTTCAACAAAAAAAAACGTTTTTTTTTTAAAAAAAACTTTCACATTAAAAAAAAGAAACAACAATACCGAATATTGAATTTTTTTTTTATTAGCGTTTTGAGCGTGCGCTGAATATTTGTGTATTTAATTTGTGATCTAAAGTGAAAAAGAGACCTCAGAGATTTTGTGCATAGAAAAACAAACGATTGGACAGATAAATAATTGGACGACAAAAAAAAAAAAAAAAAATACGAGACTCAAAATCAAGGCCTCGAATCAAATCACGGATTATTGTTTTGAAAAAAGAATAAAAGTGTTGTTTCGCTGTGAATGATTTGTTGGTTTTGTTGAAGCATCACGAATTCGGTGGAAGAGCAAACCATTGAATCAACACCGAACGTTAGGGAAACAAATACATAAACAAAGCAGCGTTAAAAACACACTATAACATTCAAAACGAACATCATTAAACAACGATCTTCTTTGATAATAACTCAAGAGAGTCGAGAAAAAAAGGCAAACAAACAAGCACAAAACAGAAAGATTACTTGTGCACAACACAGAGCCGGTTCTGTTGGTGTGAGTGATCGTTAGCATACATGAGCAATAAGCGATATCAGTTCATCGACGTCATTATCAAGTATATTCAATCGTATACTAGCTACCAGTCATTACACTTTGAATGAAACGTCGCACACCACAACGAACGAATCAGTGTGAGAGAGATATTCAGGCCGATCAAAGAACAAAAATAAACACACACACACACAGAGCGAGAGAGAGAATGAAATGTGTTCGTGTAGACACGAACCGCGTGCATACGAATGAAATAACAACGACTACATGATTAATCTGTACGGAAACGTATCGCATACAGCTCAACATTGAGCTCAACAATTAGATACTCTTTCTTCCATTCGAAAACCATTGGCAGCGTTGAAACACACACACAACAAAAAAAAACAACAGAAACGTAACATAGTCAGCAAGAAACTCATCCAGCGAACGCAATTCAACAACAACAAAAGCATTAGCAACGACGGCACGGCAGTGGAAAAAAAATAATATTATTGTGAACTTATCGTAGTCGTACTAAGCGGGCAGACATTTTGTTTTTTCCGTTTATATATGCGACGTCGTGTATTTAGCTACTACGTTTCGTCGTTCAGAACGTGTTGTCATCATTGAAAAAAAAAATTATTTTTTTTTGTTTTACATTCAACTTTCACATCGTATTCGTTGTTGTTTTTTTTTATTCTGATAATTTTTCGAGAAAACGTTGCAAGCAATTTTTTTTTTGGTGTGAGAAAAACTTATTTTAAAGTGAAAGCTTCATCAACTTTTCGATCTAGTGATATTTTATAGATCGATCTAAAGTGACTTTAATTCGCTGAACCATCCAAAAATGATCAAAATACGCAGTTTTTGTAAAGTGACGCATTCAAAAAAGAAAATAATTTGAAATTTATACAAATGTAAAAGAAATACGCATGATATAATACAAACCAAGCAAATATTTCAGTACGATTTATTCGTTAGCACAAACAAACAAACAAAAAAACTATACGAAAAAAAGTTACGGACGATAGCAACAAAAAAAAAAACAACCGAAATAATAATAATAAAATCAAAATCATTGACAAAAAAACCCGTACAAACGGCACATAATTCCAGTCAAAATAATAAACAAAATAAAAATTGTGTCATTGAATGTGTATGCGGCGTGTATAAAATCGTCGTCGATGTTTGTGTACAAAATAGAAAGAACACAACAAAATCGAAAATAAAGAACTCACAAGCACAAGAACAATTATAACGGAACGTATTAAAATATCAGAGAACGGACAAAACACACTGCGAATTTGCGCACTGAACAAATATTTTGCTTTACACAATTTTGTCAATTGCAATTTCATCACGACCTACAATAATATATCTGGCTGATTAGATCGGTGACGATTTATTTGTAAGATTATGGATCGGATTTAAATTGACATTTAGATTGCATATTAAACAAAAAAAAGTACTCAGTCGATGTGTTCATTGTGTAATGCAAAACACTTTGCACTTACAAAATAAAATTTAAAATCAACAAAAATTCATAAAAGAAGAGGAAGTAACTCAAGAAAGTTAATAATAGAGACAAAATACACGAATGACAAAATGAGTGTATCGATATTCAATAATTTTCATTACGACAGTGATTTTGGTGTGGTCAAAATAAAAGAACCAACGATGCATCATTCAATGCCGCGTGCCAAGCTCGATCATGTGCGTCGCAATTTATTTGGACCAGTTGATCGAAAGGAGTGCAGTCGGTAAGATTTTGTTTCTTTTTTTTTCTCATTGCAATGACATTTGTCATCAGACATTGTCATCATTTTGTATTATAAATGAATTTGAAATCAGATTTCGCACGTAATCAAGATAACACAAAAAAAAATTGAGATTGATGTAAACACTTGGGGTGTTTATGCAAGGTTGAATCGTCTCACCCTTTAAAAATTTGGAACGTTGCGAATGAACTTGCTTTAAGATGAATCTGATAAGAAAATACCGACAGAACAAAAAAATCTAATATGAATGAAAATTGTTTGCTTTAGATTTGCTGAGGAGGAGTTGGCTAAGCATCAAATGTCAGCCAGCCAAAAATGGGGTTTTGATTTTGTACGTGGTTGCCCAATGGAAGACACTAAACTCTTTTTATGGGAACGTGTACCACCAACAAATGAAATACCTGAGATGTATGCATTAAGCCGTGCAGCCCATATACGTCCCATCGAACCCGATCGTACACCATCGAAGAAACGGCGTCACACACGGCGTGACTCGTTCCTTGATATATACGATGAATTAGCTGAACGATCAAATCGTTACATTGATTCGAGCAAAAATAATGTGCTCGATTTATCATTTGAGGATGTTGACGGTGGCCATACATCGGCATCATCATGTGATGAAGATTCCTTTGAAGAGGATGATAACAATATGATGTGTGACTTAAGCTGGATGCCAACACCATCAAAATTGCCAACAAATCCCATGGAATTGACTAAACCAACCGAAATCCATCAAGCCAATATCACTGGATTGCCAACAGCATCCAATCAAGGTGAGTTTTTGTTGATAGAAAAACACATCTATATCATTTGTTTAGAAATCTCAATGGAATTTACTTGAATCTGAATCAATTTTGTTGTTTTTTTTTTCTCTCTCTCTTTTTACAATGCAGTTGATTGTTCAACAGTTGCATCGCGTCCAAGTTGTGATACTAGCTGTAACGATAAAACTACAATTTGCAGTAAACCATTCACGAACGCCGGTAGCTCGAGCGGCGCACGAGTTTTACGAAACAGTCCGCGAATACGTGAGAAGCGACAATTCAAAATAACAGGTAAGTTTTTTTCGTTTATTTTATGATTTTTTTTTTACTTAATTTTGTTGAAATTGATCATTTGTTGAAATCCTCTTCCCATGTCGAAATGTAATCGTTGATATTGTTAACCGCTGCAAAAATATATCAAACAAAAAATACATTCGAATGTGAAGTAGCATATAAAAAGGATGTAGTTGTGCTCTATGGAGCGTGTATACGCATGATTGAATGTGAACGTTATGATTATGAAAAACCTATCTCGTTTTTACATGCTATAAATTGTACTTGTGCACTGTACACGTGCAATGTGCACTGTGTACTCTGTACTGTACACTGGAACCTCAAGTAAAAATGCATTTAATGAGAAAAATGACTGAAATTTAAAAAAAAACACTGTCAAAACGTAATATGTAAATCAGTTCGGCCAGACTGAGTGCACGCTAATGATAGACTTGACTGCACCAAAGAGAAAGGGAAGACTCAAAACCTATTCACAAAAATGTGACCGTTAGTATAATATTCTACGTTTGCATACACGTTCATGAACATAATATTAGTTTTATTTTTTTCCTCACAAAATTTATGAGAATTTATGTGTAAACAAATGAAAAGTGGTGCTTCCCTTTAATTGTAATACCTTTTATTTCTAAACCATATTCCGGAACTTGTAACGTTCCAACAAAATATAAAAATTATGCCATAAATTACGGGTGAAAAGATACCAAAAAAGAAAACAACAAAAATATAGACTCCTACAATTTAAATAGGTGCAGCATTATTGGGTACGGGTTTGTAAAAATTTCACTCAAAAATCGAACAGCTGATAGAGTAGAAAATGTATTATGTACGTGTAAAACGGTGTCTGCATAAAGACATTGACGATGGCTATAGCCAGTCTAAAGACCATAGAATGCCAGAGAATAAATATATAAAAAAAAGGGTAAATGGTAATGGTTCACTAAGTGCCTGCAGTATAGAAATAAATGGTGTTTATATCCGGAATTGATCGTTATGCCTTTTAGTGTTCTATATGCATCCATGCATTTTAACGGTTTTTTTCTCGTCTCTCTCTCTCTCTTTCTCTCTCTCTCTCTCTCTCTCTCTCTCTCTCTCTCTCTCTCTCTCTCTCTCTCTCTCTCTTCATTTTACTTGTCATTCACCCACTCTCACGAAACTTTTAGTTTTGATTCGAACCATTGTTCACATTTTAATTTGTTGGAAATTGAATCACATTAAAATAGATTATGTATCCAAATTCCTGTAGCATTTCACATGTTTAAGTTTTGGACAATTCCTAGAAAGTAGAGTACATTTTAATCCGATTCAAAATACTTTGAACTAAGAATGCCTTTAGGTCGGCCGGTCGGCCCCTTTTGAACTGCCAATGTCTGGAAAAAATTGAATTTTTGGTTTTGAAAAAACACAAATCTGTTTCATGGACAGACAGAAAATGCGGAAGTACAAAATTAGAGTCATCTCCTTATAATGCGCCATCTCTGGTCACTTACCCAAATATGTGATTTAATTATTATCTCATTTTTTATATCAAACATTTTACAACATCCAAGTTTCAGCGTGTTTATTTACAACGCACATTCAATGTGACGATCTAACGCATACGCACACAAAAGACTGAACCGCATGGAATGTGCCGTACACTGTATACACTCCTGCGTTTGTTTTCGTATACGCGTACTACAAAGCTATAGCTCTATAGAATCGCTATTCACTGTGTGTTGTAAACAAACACTGAATTTCACATTTTTTTTTTTCGGCATTGAGCAACGGAACTTAAATCAGATGGCATACACGATTTAAATAAATATGTCAAATATGTAGTGAAACTATATTCCAGTGGTGGATATTTGTCATTTTATTTCAGCTGATAAATTTGTAAACGAAAGCCAATTTCGATCGTTCGCTTTTTGCTGGAGAAACGACATTTGTACGCATACTCAAAATGCTCATGATTTTAGTAAATCTTTTAGAAATGGGTACATTTGCTACTCTTGAATGAAAATGTGCACGCATTTGTAATTAAACAGAAGGAAGAAGAGCGTGTTGCATATGTTTTTTTTTTACTGTCGTGTGTGTGTGTGTGTGTGTGCATACTCAAATACCCGAAATCGCATGTGTCGTTCCATATCTCCATTGACAAATGCTTCGTATACGAGGGGAGATATTATGATGTTCATATTCAATAGTAAAACAAAGTACCAGCCGACATTTATATATTCGATAAAAACAGAAAAAATATTATACACGTGCGGAATAGGTAAACACCATGTTAAAATGTTCAATGCAACGTCAGCCGACCTTACTTCTATTCAGCTTACTACTGAATTCATATGCCTATAAGTTACAAAACAACAACAACAACAACAACAGCAAAAAATACATAATTAATCAAGGTCTCGGTCTCGGTCTCTTGAAATCCCTTAATTTTCGTTGTGTTTATTCTACTGTTACCGAATTACTAATTCCGAAATTACGTCTGTCATTCCGTTTGGATCTCTTGAGTTTTCACTTTGGAATCACTTCGATTGGTAAAAAAAAATACATCGGCATTTGTGCAACAAACTGCATAAAATTCCATGGATTTTGTTACGGAAGTTTAATGAATGTACGTTGTAGAGAGCCGTGGTCATTAATTCGAATGGTTTTTTTTATTTTTTTAAATTTAATGCATACATTAGCATTAATTTTGTTAACTTTGATGCATTCAAATAAAAGAAAAAAAAAATTGTATTTGAATTAGAATAAAAACAGCCGGTTGCGTGATCTGTCATTTGGTTACGCATGTTTGGCAAACAAGGTGGTGCAGTACGTGGATAACAGCAACAGTACATCTCATATACCGCAAATTGTATAAATTATCATTTCCATTTTTGGTTGGGCAAAAATGTGATCGTTTGAACTTTTATCGTTACTTTTTGTTTTCATATTTCGACACTTACAGATCGGAAAAAAATGTGCTGAACTGATGAGGTTTTGAAACAATATCCAATACCATCGAAGTAAAAACGCATGTTAGCCATTTTATTTCATTTTTTTTTTATTTAAATTCAAACGCATTGATGCAAAAATTGCCTATTGAATTTGGCATTTGAAAACATATGGTTGGTTTTATCTCATTCATTTGCGTTTCGAGTCACATATGTGCGGTGTGTGGTGGTGGTGTTGTTAATTAAATGCGGCGAATGCTCAATCGATGTTAATCTTTTAAGTTTAAAATTCATTCAAAAACCGAATTTCAATTAGCAATAAGGCACGAACCAACAATCGAATCGCCGCATAACATCAAAAACATTAACAGTTATGTTAATTTAATAAAATATTTTACGAACATATGAACATCTGGTCTCGTCCTGTTTTTGTTTCGTTGGTAGAGATCGCTGTCGCCCTATTCATCCGTTTGCTAACGCGCATGCGCTCAACATTAATACACAAGAATGAATGAACCAAATTCATTGCGGTAGATCACTATCACGGCAATGATGGCATTTAAATGGTCTCATGAGCCTATGCATTTATCGGTAAATTGGCTTAAAGTATGTTGGCATATTTACATACCGTCAAATGTGAAACATTAGTTTTTTGTGTTTTTTTTTTTGAAGCGTCAAAATGTTACGCAGACCGGACAAATGACGGGCTCTTAACATATTTCATTACTATCTCCAGTAAACCGCAAAATGACCAGAACACTATTGACCGAAGCGATTAAGTGTGCACGAGTGCATACTGCCTAGTCCTTCCTTTCATTGCTTATTTTCTTTTGATGTGTGTTGTCTTTGTTTTTACCTTCTTCTTTTTTCTTTATTCATGTCAGTGCTGTGATGGCAAAATTCACAATGCACAATGCACAATGATATTCAAACCTATTGTCTTTCGGTGAATCTCGATTCATCTTCGTTCCGGCAAATTGAACACATCATCGATTTTACGCAAAAAAAAACAAAGACAAAAACGAAAATGTAGATCGTGTAAAAACGTATTAGTCAAATGGCACAATACACGTACACATGATGGCACGAAGATTTATTGTTGATTTTGTTGGGTTTAAAGACTGACTCAGTATTTAGTTGACTAAACACATTTAAGGAATGGAATATCTATCCGTTTTTTTTAAATGGTCGCTACTGAACAGCTGCTCTTCTGACTATAACGTATTGAATTTCAAATTCGTTTTTTGTGTGTGCTTCAATTCAAATTGAAAGTTCTGGTGGCCAATCCAGAAACCGGCATTTATTACATCTTTTACACTTTGTTCAAGGTACCCCCCACTAATTTAAACAAGTATGAAATAATATCTCAGAATAAATGCGAAGTTTATCTAGAAAAATGGGCTCGACGAAAAGGGTAACTTATTTGCATGGATTTTGCAACAAATTTCAAACTCAATCAGTTATTTTGTTCCCATTAAGAACTCAAATTTGATACATTTGGATCGTTTTCTCTTAATGTACACGATCTTTATAATGTCGAAAAATGTTGTGTCGATCAAGGTCTTAGTGTTTAATCTTTTTTTTTTATAAATAAATTAAAAAATCCATATAAAAACTGTTCAACAAATGATCATTTTCAAAAGTTATAAAAGTTTGCGAACCAAATGCTCTATTGTTATATTAATTTTGTTGAATTTCACTTTTAAATTGCAGATTTTCTGAAAGAGCGCAAACGTTTGCAGCCAGCTCCAAAGAAAGTATCACCGAAAAAAGCGCGCATCTCGCCATCAAGCGGAACAATACTATCACACTTCAGACAATCAACATAGTAACGTTCTAAGAGCACGCGAGTAAACAGTCGGCCAAAACTAAGCATAACACTTAGACAGTGGATGTGTACTGAAATTTCTTAAACAAAATGGACAATTGGATATTCATTGGAATATCCATATCATACGCACATATTTAAACAAACACAAAATAGGTTAAGTGGCGCAATTTTAACTGATAGCTTACCTAATATTAGGATAATAATTCTTTTTTTCCTCCATCAGTATACATCTGTTTAGTTGTTTTTTTTTTCTCTTTAGACATTTCAGTGTTCCTGAACACGTATTAAGTAGCGTGAAATTTAGATTGAGTAGATCTTAAACTTAAACTTTTTTCGCACTTGAATATTTCGAGCGTTCGATGTAGTTTACTCGATGTGTGCGTTTTTTTTTTGTCACCAGAGTAAAAATGTATGTCTCGTGAAGTCAATTTCATGATCTATGAGTTCATATATATGTTCACATCATTTTCTTTGAATTTACATATTAAGAACACTGACGGCCGTGTTTTTAGCTTTTGATTTGTGACAGAAGCAAACAGCCAGTGTGTTTTATTCCATCATGTCAATTTTTAGAAGTTTTAGAATTTATGCTTAAGTGTTTGATGAATGGAATGATGACTTTTTAAAATTCTCAATCATTCAAATCATCTCAATATGGTAAACAGTGTTTACTAAACACTTAAACATAGATACTAAATATTGTTGGAACATTGATGACTAAATCTGTAAAATCACATGCTACAGCATTTTAACTGTTCAACAGATTTACTTTTCAATGTTCCACGAAATTCCGCCTCTTTTTAACAAAGAAAGCAAAGAACAAAAATGGAACTTTTAATCCATTTTTGTGAAAACAAATTCAACTGAAAAGGCATTCATATTCATGATCAGACTAGCCATATGAGCCGAACTGACCATACATATGTCCGTCACACAGTGGCATATGTTCCGTTCAGTCCAGTCGACATACAGAGAACATTCACTGTCAGCTCTAGGTTAAAACACGAAGCATGCGTATGCATGCCTTTTCACATTGACTGACAGAAAAAATATAATACTTGACTTAAATTACAATGAAAAAAACTAAATTATTAAGGTTTTAAAATTGACATTTTGGAATTTTATCGATTGAAAGAAAAAAAAAACTCATGGAAATTCGTTAGATTTGGTTCGAAAAGTGCGAGAAAAGTGCGAGAAAAGAAATAGACAAAAAAAAAAAGAATCAACAAAAAATACTGAAAAAATTCGGTGAAATACGAGTGCAATTATTCGTAAAAATGCTTGATTCTGGTATCTCAGGATTGAACAACAGCATTTATAGCTGTCTTCAAACGCAATTCACTCTTAAGACAATGCAACGTACATAGTTTGCACTCACATTTCACACGAATTTTTTGATCTCATGTTTTGTTCATTGCTTTTTGAAGAAGAAGAAGAAGAAGAAAAAAAATTAGAATGAAAAGAAAAAATATTTGGTTTAAAAATAATATTTTTTTTTTTTTTATATATACATCATCCTTATATTTAATGCATGTAACTTATAGAATGCAAGTAAATAAATATAAATTTTTAACATTAGAAAGTATTTTCGTTAAATTAATACAAAATAAAAGTGTCAATCGGGCATTTTCCAAACAATTATGGTTGCAATTTTAATGCAAATTTAACGAAAAAAACGATTTTGGACAAAACATTTTTTTCTTTTTTCAAATGGAATAATATCAGTTTTTGTGCGCAATGCACACATCACAAAATTGTCAATATTTTTGGGGAAAGTACTTTTACCAAAGTACATTGTATGTTACATTTAGATTAAATATGGACACTCACTTTGAATTTCAATAAAATTATAATTAAAAAAAAAAAATTGCGTGAAAAATGTCTGATTAACACTTTTAAAAAAAACCAAACAAATCCCAGCAATGGCCACATATGCTATGGCATCAACAACAAAATTTGAACATTTTGGCTACATGAAAATGAGTGTATATCGTTCGTTATTTCGAAACGCAATACTGCTGAAAATGATGTGCAATATACCGACTTAAATGAAGTGTTGAAATGTATTATTTTAACGAAAATAATGTTTGAATCATTCAAAATGCATGGATTTCTCTCAAAACACAACTCGTTAACAAAATGATTCATTTGAAATGAATGATAACATCGAATATCAAAGATTCCCGCTTACAGTTCACACACAACAACAACAACAACAACACAAAATTAGCTCTTTCTTCAGTATTGCTGTCATTATCCCGATATATATTGTTAATTACCATCATTCGAATGCATTATGCAAAGCATAATTTAAAATGAATTGCTTATGATTTAAGTCAACAACCAGCAGCCAGTTGTTTAATCTGTAAATTTAAGAGATATTAACGCAAATTCAAATTATAATCAATTAATTCCCGTCGAATCATCTATTTCACATGCATTTGAATCGAACATGTGATTATTTTAACTGGACTCAAACGAGATTCCACTTTCATACACGTAGTGGCGTTGCACGATCCGAAGAGAATTCTATTTTGGGGTGGCAAATCCGTTTCAGTTCTCTTATTTTATTTATTTTAATTGTGTTTGTGCAAATGCATTTTTTTTCTCTAACATATGAATTAATTTAAAGAATCGAATGGAATAGACAATTTTTTTTTCAATAAAATAATAAAACTTCAACACAAACAAATAAAAAAGAATGTTTTGCTTTTTACCAAACGATGTGTGGATCTAAATTGTTTTTTTTTTGTCTAAATTCTATTTGGCCAATCCATAAATTTGTTGTTGTTGTTGTAAAATCAACAATAGACAATTGAAACAAGGGGTGGAGGAAAATGAACCAATTTCAAATTTGCAGCGCTATTAAATTTCCAAATTGAACTGTTGAATTACATTGATTCTGTGCGTTGAATTGAAGGCACTCACGTCGGTTCAAAATGCCTTTACTGCCATGCCTACCATCGATCGTTAAACCACGAACTTGTTCCATCGGAAGTCGATTTCGCCCAGTCGATTAGGGTCGACTTGTAAGCAGCTGTCGACACCAAGACCGACTCAGATTCGAGTCGCTTCTACTTCCTTTCGTAATCGTGACTTTATGTACCAGTATTCTGAATCGGGTCTTGACTCGGATCGGATCGGATCGGATCGGATCGGATCGGATCGGATCGGATCGGATCGGATCGGATCGGATCGTTTCGGACTCGGACACATCCCCTTCGTTTTCATGGCAGACTCAGATTCCAAAAACGTTCAGAATCAATTTTAGGAAAATAAATAAACTCTTCTTGGTGAACGTTTTAGAAACTTTTTGATTTGAATCAGTACTTGCACCTCGCGTGCAAATCTCGAATCGAGTATCAAAGGCCTCACGAACTACAGTCGAGCAAACTCCAGTCCGGATGACACATCGAAATGTATCAAATCCCAAAGTGTTCTAAACCAGAGACATACACTTAAGTCCACATACTGCGGCCGTAAATTAAATGAAAATATGTATGCATTTCAACTCGCCCGGCCGTATTACCTTTCCGCACATAAAATGTGCTTATTGTCTTTGCCATGGGAAATAACTTGTCTTTGGCACTATTTCAGGTACTATTTCAGTGCAAAATGGCGTCGTCGTTGCATAAACACAATAACTCACGAATAAAGCTTCAAATCGCAAAGTTATCAAAGCAAATTTGTTCAGTTTTGTCACCGAAAGTTTCCTATTCCACTCGAGCCGTATTGGTGTAGCCGTTTTGTAGTGACATGCACAAAATGCGTTTTTATACTGTAACCTCATCGAATATGAACAATACTCAAAATATACGAAATTCTAAGAAAATCACATTGTTATATGAATATTATCTCGAGAAAGAAGTATCAAATCGCAAAGTAGAGATGACTAAATTGTAGGCACATACTGTGTCCATAACGTATTTTGTTTAAAAAACGGCATTTTTCCTTGTTTCATTCATGGCGAAACTCAATCAATTTAATAGCTCAAGAGAATCAGTGTGAAAACCATTTATTTTCATGTACAACTGCGCATGTCATAGTGATCAACTCACTGCCAACAGGTTGCTCCAAAACTGAGAAGTATTTTCAACTTAGACAAAACTCGCACAACGTCACTTCTAAGTGTAAAGTAAAATGTACCATCGTTTCTCACAGGTTAATCCTTGGTATTCCTACTTTATGTTAAGAAAAGCAACAACAAAAAAAACTCCAGAAATTTATCGAATTGGTTTATTTATTTTTTTAAATGTCTTAAATGTTAAAAACTTCATTTGTGTTTTTATTCACTCAATTTTTGTGATTGATCAAGAACATTCTATCGTCGGTCCCGAGGGGAGTGTGAGCGTCTACGTGATGAGTAACTTTTGCTGCGGGATCTTGAACGCGATCGACGACTTGAACGGCGACTTCGTTCTTTACTTCGTGACCGATGGACACGTGATCGTCGATCCAGTTCTCTACCACCGACGTAATACCGACTCTTACCGTATCTAGAATTGTCATCATAGTCTCGATCACCCCGACCTGATCGCTTCAGTTCGTTTTTTCGTGGTCCAGCAGTTTTCTAGAATGCAAATTCGAACATTATATTTGTTCGTTAAAACGGTTGACAAAGTAATCAGGTCACAATCAATATTAATGCACAATTTACCTCCAGCTCAGCAAGCTTATCGCGTATGGCCATAAAACCCAAATGTAATTTACCACCAAAATGATCGGCCAATCGAATGTCATTGTCATGGATGCCCAAATAGGCGGAGCACACTTCGCACACACGTAACTTTTGCTGTTGATAGCTGCTGGCCGGCATTGATGACCGATACTCTTGTTCAGCTTGCACTTTTTTTGCACGCAATTCATCGATTTCAGCCATAAGCTGCACACTTTCCTCCACTTCACCAGCCTCACCAAGAGCTTCTGCTTTAGCCAGTTTCTTACCAATTTCCTCAGCCAATTGATGCACTGCATTCGCTTTGACCGCAACTTCAGCGGTTAACTCTTCTTGTGTTTCAGCTAAACGTTTTTTTGCCGCTTCTGTGCGTCGATCACAATCAGCAATGAATGCTTGCAAATGCTCCATCGCCTGTATAACATTCAAAACGAAAATGTTTTAACCATATGAACAAATCGTTATAATGTCAAATCAAACGTGAAAATACTCACATCAATGTCATAGTAGTAATCTTTGTGCTTGGCAGCCTTTTCGTAGTCAGCCCGTAAGGCAAGATCATGTACCTTTGGACATTCGCCTAAATCCATACGCTGAACAACAACAAAAAGGGACGATAAAAACAAAGAAACAAAAAAAAAGAAGAGAGAGAAAAAGAGAGAAAAAGAGAAAAAAAGAAAACACCAAAATAAAAATGCTTGTCCATGAAAGCGTCTTATCGTTGATAAAATTGTTTTTAGTACAGTAAAAAGAAGCGCGACAATGCACTTGCACACTGAATTGTTGAACAATTGAATGTTTTTTGTTTTTTTTTAGGGAGGCGGAGAAAAAGAACCAATTGACGTGATTTTAACGGTAGTTCAAGAGATGTTCGAAAATGCTGGCCAACATGTTCATAATTGAGAATTGTTTGTTGAATTTTCAAAACAATCGCACTGCTCTATGAAGTTAAAAATGGTGCGAGGTTGCAATTTGTTCAAAAAAAAAAAAACAAAACAAAAAAATTGTCGCACATAAAAACGATTGCTCATTACATTTCCAACATGAAAATTAGCTTGGGCACGTAACTGGCGATGAGTGAAATAAGTTCACTTAAGCGAAACAATGAATGCATAAAACATAGAAAACAACGTTTAAAAAACATCAACCGATTTCAATTCAAATTGTATCAAAAAGTTAACAACAACATGTGTCTGGCATTTTCATCTGAACTTTAAACCGCATAAAAAAATGTGAATCAGTTGTCTTCATTCAGTACATTTTCTCCGCTGACGGAAGTGGCTGCATGCCACCTTAGTGATATACCCGAACATAGTTCAAGCTGGATGCTTTTGTTGTGATTTTTTTTTTTTTTTTTGGTTTTTTTTGTTTTTAAACAATAATTTACTCACCAATACATAGCGCTCTACTTTCTATACAAAGTGATTTAGAATGAGACACGACGGGCGGACGGAAAACTTGAAATAAATTAGCTAATTTCACCGTATTTTCGTTACGAATTTTGTTTAGTTGCTAAAGTAAAACATCTAAATGTTTACGTTTATATTTATTTAAGAATCTTCGGAATTAAAATTGAGATTGCCGCACGTTAGAAGAGATTTGAGTGCATTTTGAATTGAATATACAACAACAACAACAACAAAAAATAGTAGAAAAAAAATGTGTGATGGTCAATGTGGCCGTCGAGTGGGCCAATCAGTATTAGGAATATCTATGTCGAATACTAGCGACGTTTAATTTAACTGAAATCTCCATTAAATCAAATGTTTTTTTTTTAATTTTTTTTTTAAATATTTATAGTTTGAAAATAACGTATACAAATGAAAAAAGAGACACAAACAACTTAAAATGGAAAATTCGTATCGAATAGATTGATCAAATGTTCAATTGTAAGCCATCTATTTTGCAATTGAACATAAATACTCTCATCACGCACTCTTAAATTGTGTCATTTTTTGGAATAGTTCAGTATATGTTTTGGTTGAATTTTGAAGAGAATTTGTTTTTTGTTGTAATTTTTTTTTTGTTTTTTTTTTTTATTATTTGTGTTTTAATACGTACGTCAATTGTACTTACAAATACGCCTACAATAACACACAATTTTCTATCCTCATCTTAACAGAAAAAGCGATGGGCATTTTCTGAAAATTACATCGGTAACACAATTATGTTAAAGAAACGCATCAGAATAATCCAGTCGCAGTTTGTTTTTTTTTTGTGTTTTTGTTTTTAGTTTTGCTTGAAGTTTTAAACATTTCTACCCTTTCTTTATATTTATTGAAAACCGAAAAAGTAATTATCAAACGCTTTCATTGTGGAGTGTATTAGCAATTTAAATTACTGGCAACAGCCTAAAACATCGACTATATCAGGCTATTTAAATATTATAGCTCAATTTATCTGTGAAATCATTTTGCATAACTTTCTACGAAACTTAGAAAATAAAAGAAAACTTTCGAAATTGCTTGAAAATGAAATAAAAATATAAATTTTAAAAAAAATAAAATAAAATAAAAAAACAAAATTGAGTTAATGAAATTAATTGTTTTGTTTTTCGAAATTTTGAGAATTAACGTTGATTTCGATCAAATAAATTGAGAGCTATAAAAAAACACCTTGCTAGTAAAGTTTTAAAATGAAAAGAAATGTGAACACTTGATATAAACCATATTCTTCCTAATTCAAGGCCTTTCTCGGTTTGGTATTCGAATAATAATTTTTTTTTTGCACCGTTTTCAAATGTTCATCAGACTGTTTAATGTCGTAGATTTGGTTTCTTTTCGTTTTTTTTTTTTTGGTTTTTTTGGTTTTTTTTTCCTTGGTTATAAGTTAAATGAAAGGGGCGAAAATGTGCAAAAATTTATTTTAACTTACCGTTGATGCTAGAATTTCATGTGGGCAACATTCAAGTAGAAAGCTTTTACATACTTTTGGGTCGTTAAATTTCAACGTAAATCGATCACCTTCCCCTGGGGCAAATCAAATATTCAAATATTAAATGAGAAATTCCGAATGGAAAGAGAAGAAAAGCATTTTTGAAACAAAAACAATCAATTTTGTTGACCAACAATTGAAATGCAAATAAAATAGCGCCCAAATTCCAATTCGTATAATTTGCACTGTATTTTCGGTCAAAATCAGTTTCAAACAAAAAAAAAAAAAAATAGCGATTTTTATTTACTCACCGTTTCTCGATGTTCCCATAAGCTGATCGAGCATCGCTCGCATTTGATCCGTTGCCGTCATTATTTACAGTTTTTCTTTTGTTTTTTTTTTTATTTTGGCGAATCCTTTACAAAGGATTTCTTATTATTATTTTGTATTTGAAAATTGTGTGCTAATTAAGACGATTGAAAAGCGAAATTATTCGTTTGCGTAGAAGAAAAGTGGAGAAAAAAAACTATTCGTCACTGTTTTTGTGTATGTTTTCTTGAGATCGCAGAAAGAAAAAGTGAATTTTAATTATTTTGGTAGAAAAGTGGAACGATTGCTTTGATTTTGGTGTTTTGGTTTCAAAACTGTTGAGCTGATAATACAAACGTATCCGTAAATAATATTCGGTCGATGGCGTGTGCTGCTGATGGTATTTCAATACAGATATACTTTACACACAACAACAAAAATTGCTTTGCTCTCTTTCACTCTGTCCAAACGCATTTATAAATTCCAATAACATTTGATTCGCTTCTTCACAAAGAATGTGCAAATCTTTGAAGATGAACAAAACAACCAACAACAACAACAAAAAAAAACCCCGTGTCGCGTGTTTCAAATGTGAAACCACACGCAAATTAGTTCTTCAAAGCCCACTATCAACAAATGTAGGCAACTGCAATGGCGGACACAATTTTTTCAATAAAACCTTGCGCTTGCATATAGACGTTTATATTATATGAAATTTGTCTATGTACAAACATTAATTTTTCAAATCAGATGCAGTTGGCAAATTTTTGTTTGTTAGTTGAATCGGATGGAAATTGAGATTTCGTTGAAATTTCGCTTGTTTTTGTAACACCAAAAAATTGAAATTATTATTATTTTTCTTTTTTACTTTTCTTTTCTTTTCTGTCGTGTCTTGAAATAAGTCGACGTATTTGTATTATATGGTGAATGGCTATTTCACACTGACAGTTCACGAATGTTGCATGAATTACTCATGCATTGACGTTTTATTTTGTCAAAAGTGTCTAATGTTTAATGTGGCTGGACGCATTAAAGGTTCACAGTCATAAATATGAATGTGTTTAAATTTTTTGAATAAAAAAAAAAAAATGTGATATTTGAAATTTTCGATTGTGTTTTCGTCTCAACAATGAAGCTATTCTATTATTCGTTCGTATTTAAAATAGTTTTCAATCAAATTATCCGATTGATCTGGTAGCTCCATCTGTCGTCGAATGAGAGTACATTCCAAAATGCCATTACCTGAGGTACTTAAGTATGAGATTGGCTTACGCCATCTTTTTTTTCCCTCATCTTTGGCCTGAGCATTTGAACTATCGAAATCAAAACAAACCGAATGTCATCACAATTTGTCCATTGATAATTTGTCATCATTTTTCAATTTTCACTCAAATGTTCAGGTATTCAAAACAAATAAAATTCAACATATTTCATTCATCATCAACTAGAAGAGCATACAAGTAATTGAATATTGAATTTGACCTCTTTTATTTAACAAGGTCAACCAATTTCGATCGGTTTTGATGCGCATCGAAAAGATAAACATCATTTTTGACTTTGACACCGAACTAACAAACTGCGTAATTACACACAAAGTATTTTCGTTTCACGTGAATCGCATGGACATTGTTGACGAGAAACAGAAATACTGTCATCGACACATTTGTGGAACGTTGTAACGCTAATAATTAAAAGGATTCATGTCAATACCGCAAATATTTTTAACGGCTTCAGGACCATCGGCAAATTCATCGACGCCGATTAGTATGAGAAAATTGCATCCGCCCAGTGGAACCGGAACTTCAAAAGAGCATATACGTGAACGCCTCAATATGCATGTTAAGAAGAGAATTCAGGGCCAAGATATTGGGCCACAGTATCCGATGTCACCACCGAACGTATTTTCAGCCACATCTTTATCATCAGCACTCAAACCAACGCATCCATTCTTAATGTCCGGTTCGTTTCTTATCAAATACATTTTTTTATTAATTATTTGATTCTTAACGACAATCATTTCACAATGAGGTCATGAGGTTTTAAATAATGTGTTTTTTTTTGTCACGGTGCTCCAGGTGCTTCAGGCTCAGTGCCACCGATGGTTGTATTTACCAATTCATTTATTACGGTTGCATCGGACTATAGCAATAGTGTTGGCCGAACGATACCAATACCGCAAGCATCCAAAAATAAACAACAACCCAAAAAATTAACGAAGAAAAAAAAGACCACGGGCTATAAGAAGAAGGCCAAGCATGTCGATGCAAATCAACAGGCGGAAAACTTAATATTGAATACAAAATATTCAGATGACAGCAATGATTACCATGATCGAAATGGCATGAGCTCAAATTATATGAATGAAGCGTTGTCACCACCAAATGGTGATACCACTGCATCACAATGTGATAAATCTGATCAAAAGCTAAACAACACTCCAGACATTCTGTCGATGGTGCTCAGTTTGAAGAAAAACGCACTCATGCACGATCCATATGTGATTCAATTCATCTCATCGATTCGGTAGCATCAACATGCATCTGATGAACACTACTTTCTGTTCACATCAAATTGCTAGAGCGTAAACATTTTAGAGCGTAAAGAATTCTAGCAAACATTCAGAGTGACAGAGAATAAAATAGTGTGAGATAGCTGGGTTTTTATGGGAAATAACATTGCTTTAATATGCGTTGCTTTAAGTGTATGTCTTTTCAATTCTTTTTTTAATATTATATAGTGCAAGCGCTGTCGCATCGTCATTTTTGTTCCAAATAGTTGTTCTATCTTTTTAAGTCTTTTTATGAATGTGTTTTTGTTGTTGTCTTAAGTCAATTAAAGAAGAGCCGGTAAAACCGTTCAGTTTACGTTTCCTGTTTTTCTGATTTATCAAAATGAAATTATGACCTGTCTACGGAAGGTTCTTGAACGCCATCAATATTTGTACAAATATCGACCAAAATGATCAAGACTGGACACTTCTAGCAGTTGACGAAGAAAACTGTCAGTGTAAACGCGTGAAAAATTGAACGCGTCCAGAGTAAGATTGGAATTGTAATTGTTACGTTCAAATTCGCATTGAATTGAATACGGTAGTGTAACATTTCTATACTTTTAGCTTCAATGCGGATTTGAACGTCATAAGTACAATTCCAAAGTTACATTGGATGCGTTCCATTTTTCGCGCGCTTACACTGACAGTTCTCTCTGTGTAGAGCTTTACTGCAAAAACAACCACCGGGATATCCATATGCATGAACGATTTGGTTGGTCGAAAAACAGAAGGCTGTTACTATGCTGCTAAATGTTGGCATCGATGCACCAGATAGGGTTGGTTACACATAGCATTTGATTTTTCAAATGTTTAAACTCACCATTATTTACTTGACATAATAAATTAAAATACTGACTTAAGCTATTTTCAATTGAAATCATTCAGAATGCCCAATGGGTGTCCAGAGAAATCAAAGAGTAAGTAGATGATCATCAAATCGTAGGAATTCTTCTACCAGATTTTGGTCGGTTTATGTGAGTCGATCGCAATATTGAATTTGGCGTAAAGAGATTTTGACGAGTGTAGAAAGAAAAGAGAAAATGCTGGAGGATATGGCTCCATGAAAATTTAAATTATTTGAGATTTTGTATTCAATTAATGTTGTATTGATTCAAAATTAGACACTTATGGCTAAAAATTAACATTTAAAAAATTCAAAATTCAAAATTAAAAAGTCAAAATTAAAATTTAATTAAAAATTTTAAAAAAAAGTTAAAAAATGAAAATTAAAAATTAAATATTAAAATTAAGAAGGAAATTGTTATCTTTGTTTCAATGAATTGCAAGTCATTATGGAATACTTGCTTAGTTTGTGTGTGTGTGTGTTTTTTTTTTCTTTCATCTTTCATTTCCATAAAAATTCTAAATTGAAGGCCATTCGTTTCGGGCTTTGTTTTTATTTTTCAATTATAATACATTGTTAAAAATATGTAAAATTCGATGTGTTCCTTTGTGCAGCTGGTGAAAATCAATTGAAAAGCAATTTTTTTTTGTTTTTTAAATAGTAAAATCGAATCGACGAAGAACAAAACTTAAATCGATGTAAATATTCAAATTGTTTTGCACGAAACTGTGTGGAATTGGAATGTAATGTATATTGTCCCTAGTTGTAATTGTGTGTGCTTCATTTTAGATACAGAAGTAGAGTGTTACAATAAATTATATCATTTTCCATAAGTTTATCATTTATGTAACAATCCATTGCATAACACTTGTGTCGTTGCCACCGGTTGAAATGAGACGTGTGTCGTCGTGCATGAATTTGACACTAGTTACATGACTACTATGTCCAGAATATGAATGCGATAAAGTCTATATATGATAAAAAAAAGAAAAGAAAAAGAAATGAAAAGAGAATCACATATTTAATCCATTGAATTTGTATTAAGAAGGTAATATGTTTTACCTTTGGCTGTGGTGCTGGATATAGAAACAGTTTCACTTTACCGAAATCATCTCCGGTAGCCATCAGAGAACTCTCACCATTTCGGCACACTGTATTAATATCAGTGCCATCGGCATGTTCGGGCCACACACCAATCGTCTGGAATGAGAGACTACAATTTTGTGTGGCCCATTTAATGTCACAAGTTTGTGAAGGCGATGTTATTTGACGGCATAATGAGGGATTCCCTGAAATAGCAACACAAAATAACGATAAAAGAACAAACTGGATTGAAGATATCACACGGACAGCAAAGAAATTATGGATAACATACAGTAAAGTACTTCGTAGTCGCCAGAATTACTTCTTAGTATTTGACTATCCTCAGACCAATCAATGTGTTTGATGTAGCTTGAGTGGCCCTGTCGAATAACATTGAAATTTTTTTGTTTTTTTTTATTAATATTCACACGATTTTCGCACTTTTAGTTTAATATAAAATTACCGTGCATCGGCCAATTTTAGCGAATCGCCTACAGTCGTCGCCCACTTGATATATGTAAATATTATTATCACGTGACCCAACGGCCATCAATTTTCCATCGAGTGAAAATTCAATGGCTTGAATGGGCTCTTGCCCATCAACATTCTGTGCTAGAGCCTCACGTGTAAGAGCATCAAATATCATCCATTTGCCATACAGCGTTCCAACGGCGATCATTGCCCCATTTACCGAGAATGCACAGCATTGAATTTGTTCGCCAATATCTTTGCTCCAAACAACTGAATGCGATAACGAATCCCAAAGTTGAAGTAAACGATCGCGTCCACCAGTTACAAACTGTGGCATATTTGGATGAACAGCTAAACCCCATAGCTCATCGGTATGACCCATAATAACCGGCGAAAATCCGAGCTCTAAATTTCCAGTTAAAATACAATTTCTCGTTGTTCCGATAAGCAATTGTGAGCCTTTTCCTTCGGCAATCACACGAACAGCTCCAAAATGTTGCTCAATTTCTGCTTCAATGCCCATAATATTTAAATCGGCATCAAACACCTTGATTCGTCCATCTTTTCCACCACCCGATAGGAAACTGCCGTCTTTCAATGCGCATAATGTGAAAATTGAACCATCGTGGACTTTTCTGAAATTGGAATAAGCAAACAAGAAAAGAATAGCGAAACGTTATTATTGACTACTCTTTATGACTTTTTACTCTTTAAGAGCATTTGAATAAGCTGAACATTCAATGATACATACTTAAAAAGTCGTGTGATTGTATTTGTGCCGCGACTCCATACCAAAATATTACCATTCGAATCACCCGATACGACATCACCACTTTGTGTGAATGCAAGACAAGTCACATATTTTGGTTTCTCTCGTCCTTCAAATACGCCCATGCGCTTGTACAGTGTTCCATTTTGATCTAATGTCCAAAATGCAATGTGCCCTTTACCAGCAGACACTATTTGATTACGATCCAATGGATGAAATTCAACGGCCACAATCGTATCCACAGAGCACTACATAAATGTTTGTTTTGTTTTTTTTTTTTCAAACAAAAAATCAATGATGAAAACTGAATGTTGTGTAACAATTTGTTACTAACAAATTGAATATAGAAATCGCAATTTGTATTACCCGTGTTTCAGTGATTTTATGGCCTTTTTCACCTCGCTGCCACTCCCAAACCGAAATGATTTTGTCCACCGAATCATCGATGGCTACAAGCATCGAACCGCTGTCTGCACGACTAAAGCATAAACTGTTTACGGAACCAGTAAAGTCACCATGACCAATAATGGCAATTGTTGCCAGTGATACCGAGTTCCAAATTCTTATGTGAGGCTGAAATTTGGAAACAACACGTGAAAAATGAATAACAAGCTTATAATTTATGAAAATAAGAAAAAACAGAATCCATTTAAAACATACTAAAGCATCATTTCTATTATGTCCAGCACATTGTCCAGTTGCGACTAGAAGTTTGTTGGGGTGAATGCACAAGCTAAGAAATCCAAACAGATATGCGATTTAATGAAAAGTGTGACATTGAGAGCAAACCAAATGGTTGAGGGCTTGGTACCTCTTTAGATCATCCGTATGACCGGTGTAGTGACGTTGTGATTGCTCATCGACATTGTACAATACAACAACCGCAGCAACAAAATAAGCCATTTCACCCGTTGGCAATTGATAGAGATTTGAACGGCAATCCTTGCCACGATAGCCATACACCCAGTCAAGTTTAAGCTTCCGATTTGGTGCCGGTTGTACTTTGGTTACATCGTATGTTTCCTTTGCATCTGTCGTTGCATTCAATATAATTGGACGGCCACGCAAGAACATTTTCACTGTTCCATCTTCCTCGTTATAGGTGCATGTTTGAGTGCTATTTGCAAATAAATCACGTGTATTATTAAATGCATCCATAATTTATGCAGTTCGTAGGCCGATGATTTGAATTGTAACTAAACACTGTTGTTTTTTTTGGTTTGGTTCAAATTGGCGTGTGTGTGTGTTTTTTGTTTCTCCTTTAAACGAATACAATTCAAGTATGAACGCAAAAGATTGCGTGTTTTTGTTTGGTCTAATTTATATTAGTTTTTAATTTGTTCGATTTTTTTTTTCGAACACAAAATAAAACAACAGAATTAATTACAAATGAAAAATAGCAAACGCAATCAACTGAATGAGAATAGAAAAAAAAAACCGAGTGAATAAAGTATTAGAACGGAAAACGTCAAATAATTTCGATGACGCCATACAACAAATCGAATGAATTAAAAGCAACGATAAACTGCGACGTAGCAGCATACAAGTTTGGCAAAACCACACAGACATAAATGAAAACATTCAAGTTGAAACACTACTTTAATGACTTTAAAATGTCTGTGTATCTCTTCTTAAATTATTGGTCATTTTATGTATTCAACTAATGCTGTTGTGCTGTTTGTCTGTGTGTGGACACAGCGGACAGTATGTATAACAGTTTTTTGTTTTATTGTTGACATATTTGCACTGTCAGCTGAAGAACTAAACTAAAAAAAAAAAACGTTAACAAATAATGAATCATACCCATGCTTAAGAATATGCCCTGGCACATTTTTCGTTGATAAATTTAATAAAGACTTTGTTGATAATCTAAAGTAAAATTTAAAAAAAAAAAAAAACGAAACAACAACAAAAAATACAGAAAATTTACTTAGAAATGATGCAATTAAAATTGAAATTCAAATCAAAAAAATTGAAAATGAATTGATTGGTGCAATTTGTACAACAACATATCAAAATATTCACGTAATATCATTCAATAAGTATCATTTAACTGTAAACAAATGTATACCTTCCAGTTAGAGCTGACTGTGCATTGAAATCACCGGTTGAATTCCATCGTTTACCCAAACCAACACTGCCATTGTTTGTGTTCACTGATTGTGGCCGTGGTGATGGCGATGGTGCTGGCGATATTGAATTACTACTCGGTGAATCCGATTGTATGGATCCATTCGATTGATGGATTTGCTTGGTGCGACTTTGATTTAATGAATTCACACCACCACTATGACGTCGTGACTGAATGTCCGGCGTTTGAGAGCCTTGAGTTGATCGTACCATTGGCTTACGAAGTTTCCAATCGTTTGCTGCACAATTCATTCCCATCGATGAATTCGAATGTACTGATTGTAATAAATAATCAAAATTCATTTCAATTTAAAAGATTTCATCATTCAAGCCACAACTTGACGGAACTAGTTCGACTATAATTAACAACGTGATCAATTCTAGGAGCAGTTCTTTTCAACATAATTTTTAATAAGTCTGCTCTAACTGATTCGCCATCATTGGAAGCTTTGTTGTTTAGAACGAACTTGTTTTCATAAGTAAATCTTTTATTTACCAACATGTTTTCATGGGATCTTTTCTTTTAACGAAAAAAAAACATTAACTTTGTAAGATTGCATGCCACTGAAAGTGAAACGATCAGCGTTGAAAACATCGTTCGTTCTAAATCAACAATTTCAATTGTGGAATTGTTATTGTAAACCTCTGTTTGTACAATATTTCTCTGGTTCATTTTTGGAAATCACAATTAAATCACAACTGAAATCGAAAATGGTAAAAATAATTGGAATGTTGCTTACATCGACTGAATCCGGGCGCACCATTGCGAGACGGTGTATTTGGTGCGCTGCGACCACCTTGAATGCTTAAACTGTTATTTGTAATGGCAACTCGTTCAATATTTCCTTCGATTGTATTTAAACGGCGTAGTACATCGGCCAAAGTTGAACGCAAACAAACAATTTCATCTTGCTGGGTGAGCACTCTTCGTTCCAAATCATGTACACGGCCAAATAGGCTTGACTTTTCAGACTCTAACATCTCATCTGAAATGGATTTCAATGCGACCGTTGATTAGGTATTTAATTGATTTTCCACCGATTAAATGAATTAACAATAGTCTAGAAGTAATTTCAAACTAAAAACAACAAATCGATTTGTAAAACAAAATGAGCACACATCGAATCGAATGGAAATGAACGCTCTGCCAAATGTCCACACAACACTTACTCCATGCATTATAGACGCCAGCCATTGTATCATCATCGTCGCTTGAAAAATTGTTCGGATGTGGATCCATTATGTTTTAAGCTAATTTCTAAGTAATTCACTGTTTCAACAATGTTGAGTGTGTTCGTTTTTTTTTGTTTGTTATGGCATTAAGAATTGGCGTAAAAGGCGTTGCATTCGAACCATTAATAGCAATAGTATATGAGAGAAAAATGAGTCTACATGTTGTATTTTCGCATGTCAATGTTAAGTAAATAAGTTTGGGCACATTTTGTGTCTACTACACTTCCAAAAGTGTTGCCAAAAGTTTTTTTTTTCTTTTAAATATTAGTTAATATTTATAATAGATTTAAACAGTTCCCGCAACGAAGAGAAAATGGATAAGGTGGTGGTTCGCATAATCAATATCACTGTCGCGATATTTATTTCAATTTATTAATTGCCAAAACATAAATGAATATATCCAAATAAGACTTTTCCATGTTTTATTTGAAAAATGAAAACAAAAAACAAAAACTGTCAGACTAAAGATTGTGACTTATTGTCAACATGCGAAAGCATTTTATTCTACCGAAAGTAACTTGACATTCAATAAAAAATGTTCTAAATAGCACCATTTTTCCAACAATCAAAACGAATATTCGTATTAAAACTGTTAATTTTATTGCACTAAAATATTATCAACAAGAACCGATTCAATCAAACAACAGTCTTTCTAGTGGTGGATTCGTTGTTTTATACAGTAAAAAAACAGACTAAAACAATTGATTAGGGTTTTCTTCATCTTTTTTTTTGTTTTTTTGGTGTGTGTTCAAAACTATAACAACATAAACAAATCGAGCAACAGCACTGACAAATTTGACATCTGAAATGTCATTTGACCGAATTAATAATGCGCTTTTCGTGTTGATGGGCTGTGTGTGATGGTTTCGTTACTGGGTTCTACGTCATGGTAATGCGCTCTGAAGCAAACACCAAGCACAGCGAACACACACTCCACATTTGACTGCAATACGGCCACGCATATACACACAATTTTGTGAAGAGAGAAATTCGTTAGATTTCGCTAGACATTTTTTAAACTGAAATCAAAAGAGGCCCCGTTTTCTGAACTGAAGGCGGAGAAAAATGATTTGTTTTACTCAGTGAGTTGCCATAGGATTTGCCAGCATGTTATTATTGAACATTATTTAGGAAGTTCAATTAATGGAAAAAAGCGCAAGCGGGAACAAGTAATATTTGTTTTTTGTTTGATTTTTGTTATACAGCACAGTGCAACAAATGTGAGGTCACACATTGACGAATACTATGGTGTGGCGTTTTGCATTGAGAAAAATTTGTTTTTTTTTTTTTGCTAAACATTCAACTTAACTAAAGTTTACGAAGGATTAAAAACTTGTTTTCAGTCATCTTCTATTTATTTCATAATTTTGATTGCCATAAGATCTTTCATTGGTATTTTTGAATATTTTGTTAAAACTTATTTTAAGGGAATTTCTAAAAACTTTCCGGTGATTTTGTTACTGTACATGTGTAATTTTAGAATATGCGTCTGATTATTTGTGACTATTTTGTCACGCTGTACTATAAGTGGAAGTGGGCTACGATGCGGGTCGACATGGGTTCGAATATTTTGGTGTGTTAATCAATCTATTTTTGATGAAAGGAGGAAACCACAATGACAATAGTGATTGATGGTCCATGATTTGCTATGTTACAATAGTTTTATTTTTCAAGAATTGGTTTTTTTGTGTGTGTGTGTGCAAAATAATGGGCTATCGAATCTGATGAGATTTTAGCTCAACGACGAAATAGAATGTAAATTTGATGAGAATTTTGGAAAAGTTAAAAATTCCACTTTCCGTAAACGTTTCATGTATTTTTTGACACAGAGATTTGTAATAAATAATAAAATCCAACCGATTTTTTTTTTACCCGATGAATCTTGAATTTGTTTGCATAACAAAATGTGTCATTAGCACATATGGTCATAGGTTTCAAAGGCGGCTTTTGTTATCACAATGAATAGCAGACCACGCGAGTGATGCAAGCACTCGTATATATTTAAAGACGGACATTTTTGTATATTGAGAACCAGATATCCAATCAAGGTGATTTAGGTGTGTGTGTGTGTGTGTGTGTGGCTTTGTTTCCGTAATATATGAGTATCAATCAATTTTTAATGCAGTTAATACTCACCAGAAATCTAATATTTTTGGTTTAACGATTTTTCAGCGCACTAATGAATAGTTAGGAAATAGGAAGGCTATCGATATAGATTTTCTCATTGAGTACAATCCTTTTCATCGAGTTAAAATTGATGTGAAAAGCCATATCAATTAAAATATTAATGGCAATTAGCGTAGAAACGTTAATGGGCATCAGTCAGTTGGCAATTATGGAATTTTGCTTAAATTATGTATCAAATGTTTGTTCAATGTTTCTCACAAATTGAATGGGACTGGACGCGCATGATATACTTATTGCTAAAATTTATGTGATAATTCGATGGAAACATCGTGGGAAATAGTAGAAAGAGGAGATTCGATTGTCTCTAAATCTCTCTAAAAAAACAGATCGTTTCCCGAGTATTAGATGTTTACCATTTTTTCGATACAATTTTTAATTTCATTTAAGTTTGTTGTAGAAAGTATGCCCTTTTACGGAATCTGTTTTACGCCATAGGGTTTCTGTATAATTTCCATGTATGCTTCATTGAATGGAGTCCATTCAAATAAAAATCTATAGAGTAAGACATGAGAATTTTACCGAAACCTTATAAAATTGAACAAATGAAATGACATAAATTGTATTTTATACAGAAATCTTATACCGGTTCGAAATGCTGCAGGTAAATTTTAATTTAACCTGACTAAATCGTTCAAAACTATAATAATTGATCGTATTTCTAAAGATTTCATTTAAAATCTTCAAATAAACCTCCGGGGTTGGTATTAAAGGGGAAGCTGTATTACTATTGGAATTGGCACAGGGAAACCATGGTAATATCGGCCTGACTTTGTCAGTCCAGAATATGCCAGGGGAAATACAATAATAAGAATAAATTTATGGCCACTTTTGAACCCTGATTAAAGATACCATAAATATTTGTACACTTATTTTTTGAATATGTCTAATTTTTCAAATTTAGTTTATGTATGTGCGGTACGCTTAATATGGATGGTTGAAAAAAAAAATCTGAGACACCCCTGATGAAATTGTGTACTGACCCCAAAATTTAGGTTGATGCGATTGACTTATTATAATGCTTTGTTCAAACTCATGCGAAATCATGTTGAAGTAATCACCTTTTAAAATCACTAAAACTCATCGATTTCCACGTTACCACGGAAGAAAAATTGAAAACCACCTGTAAGTTTACTCACGGCTGAGGTTTTTCCTATGACCGCAAATGGACTGAAGTGTGGAAAATGGTCGACTTCAACATTTTCATTAAACGAATTACAATATGAACCACATCGAAGCTCTTTCGTGTTGGCTCCGAATCGTTGGATAATTTGATATTTGTTTTGTATTCATTACATAAATTATGTAACACTTTAACTACCGCACCCTGTAGTCACAGGTTAAATTTACCATTCAATCGAAAATCATCCAAAATTCAATTAGATCTAGTATTACTGCTATGATTGTATAAATAATTAAAATAGTTTTTTTTTTTACTTTTACCTGTTGAGTATTCCTCATGCTCATTGTAACGATCTTCATTACTCAATTCGGTGACTATTTGATTGGTGCTAATATCCATGCTGATGTCATTATTGGTGGTGGCGGCTTTGTTGGCTAATTTGTCTGGTTCAGCAATTGTTTTCACTGTGGATGTCGTTAAAATGGCCACTGAACCATTGAGCCCGTTCATTTTCTACACAAATACACAATCTTAATGTTCAATACGTCACCGTTTTTCACTATCGTTGAATTTTTGGTTTTTTTTTCTCTCTTTTGCTCACTTAATTAATGTCAATGAATCATTCATTGAATTATTTTTTGCACTGTATTTTTTGTATGTTTGTAAGATAGTCTATCATTTCGTATTGAATTTTATGCGATTTTCATTTCGAATGGATGTAATGATGTCAGATGGCAAGGTTTTTTTTACTAGTTTCCAAAAAAAAAAACAAAACTTAATGATGTTATCTAAACAATCGTATTGTTGTTTTTTTTCTGTTGTTTTCTCTTTTTGTTGCTATTGTCCATTTGGACACCCGCATATCACATACACATATACGGATTTTTGCACGGTTACTATCTCAATTTTGGTGTGAACGATCGGATATCTTTGAAAACTTTACCACAGGGAGAGATAACACTTTTTTTTTGGAACACGTTTCAAAATATGTTGCCAAGTATAGCTTGAAGCTAGGGGGACATAACCACTTGTGGATTACGGTGTTTTACTTAACATTTGATGTATTTGAAATAAATATTTTACAAACTATACGAAAATTCAATCGATTTCCAAATAATTTCGATACTCGCTTGAGTGAAGCACCTAACAAGACTATGAACAATTGCCAGACGAATGCAGATGCTTAATTTGAAACAAAACATTTGCTAATTGTCTAGTAATCGTCTGGTAGTCGCCTGAGAGTTGATTGCCAGACATAGCAAAATTCGTTTTGATTTTTATTTCAAGCAAATTTAATAAAATGTTAACATCTTTCCACATTGGAATTTAATATTGATTTTCACTTCGACAAACTCTTCATTTAAATTTGGCAGTTTGACACTTTACTGCGACAAAATTTTCGAATGCGAATAAAACGGAATCTGAAAATGTGGAAGAGCATCCGAATAATGTCCATAATCTTAGTTCAGAAGCACCAGATAGGAGAAAAGTGCGACCCGAGAAGATGATGTAAGCAGATGTTGGAGGAATCCGAATAACATGATACTGAATAACATGAAACCGGTTTTTCAGACCTGACAGAAGAGATGAAGTGGAAAAACAATGTGAAAATAGTGAACAAGACAACAAAACATACGAAATTATAGAAAACAAATATTCAGTTGAGTACTTGCTGCACACCAATGTCTGAGCATGTGTTAGACCCCATACAAGATATAACATTTGAAATTTTGGCGAACGAAAGAAACCATTCGACCTCATCGAAACTGATTTGTTTTTGTGTTTGAATTGTGTATTGCGCTGTGCGTTTCATTATTTCGTACATTTCTTAGCCATACGCACAGTTGTGTGCCCATTTATTTTACGGTTGTTTTTTTTTTTGCACATATTTTGTGCGATTCTTTAGGGCCTTTTATTGACATTTGGCTATTACTTTTGCGCTCACATTCCGATTTTGATGTAACTATCGGCATTCTAATATGTTTTCAAAGAACATCAACAAACTTACGAATACACGCACGCACGCACGCACACACACACCCAATATGATTCCATCAATATGACATATAAATAAACTTAATAAATAAGTTGAAAACCGTTAAATGTTTCACAGAGTACGCAATTATGTAATAAATTGTGCATGTAACTTCGCGGCTGAGAGAATCCGAAAGAAGAAAGATCGAAAACAAGAATTTCCAAGCCAAGACAAATCAAAACAACAACAACAACAACAACAACAACAACAACAACAACAAAAATTACGAAAAACTCGTTCCATGGGAACCGTTTGGCAGCACTTTGAAAGATGCACACATGAGTTAAATTGAGTGCATAGAATCAAATGCTAAACATTTGCGATTGCGTTATTATTGCTGCTATGGCATGGTACTGGCGCTGGTAGCTGAACAATTGGCCGAGCAGAAAAATGAAATGAGAATTGAAAATCTATCAATTTGCTAAGCGCACTCTATGAATATTTATGTTGTGTAAAAATGTACAGCGTTTCGCCCATCGGCCTACTGAAGGGATGCTCAGTGAAGCACAAAAATCGGGCGAACACAAACAAGGTTAACAAGTGGTCACCTACGTTCACGTAAAACACACACATCACGCTGAAAGGCACTTGAAACGTTTTTGTCGCATGAACAAAAACTGTCCACCGATGGATTATTTTTTTACAATGTTTTCACTTTGCTCATTGACTATTATCACTTTGATCGATTGATAGCACACCTTGACGTACTCAAAATCAATATGCACAGCATGTTACTTGCTTCCAACGATGAATAAGCGAATTTTTTTTTTGATTTTAAATACACGGACAATTCAACAACATATGGAATGTTTGATGACGATGTCATGTTTGAATGTTGCACTCATGAATTTCGCTGCTTTCAAAATGAAACTATTGAATTGTGAATCATTTACAAATTATATTTGCTTGCATAATATGCTGTATGTATGTGTATTTCCACATTTCAATCGGTTCACATATTTTTGGTGCTGAAGAGAGAAAGAGACAGAGAGAAAGAGACAGAGAGAGAGAGAGAGAGAGAATGAGAACCAAAAATCTCTCTGCCTCTCTCATTTTTATATTTCCATCATTTTTTGTTTTATTTTGTGCTCGTGATCCATTTGTTTTTTTTTATCGATGCAGTTGTTCTCTTTAATAAACACCATTTATGGAGTATTTATCGAAATCGAAATATGCATAATTCATAAAATTGTTCGACACTTTAAAAGGGATTCTATGACTATGTCCGAGTCAAGGAGCTAATCACATTATTTTCAGTTCGGTTTTTTGTTGTTGTTGTTGTATGGCAATTTATGGTATTGATCATTAAAATAAATTGAAATGTTAACTTAAAAATTCACATGAAAATCACGAATTTTCTCTCTTACACAAAACTTTACACAATATTATATTCCAAAATAACAATGCAAGCGCTGTTTGAGCGGATGCAAACAACAGACTTCCAACCGATCACATCACTACACACACACACACCGAACAAAAAACTCATTGAATTTTGTTGAATTCTTCTTCCATAAAAAAAAATGTAAAATAAAATTTGACGTATATTTTGGGGTCGAGTTTGTATTTTGCTGTCTGTTTTCATCGCACATTGTATGGTTTTGGCATTTACAACTGTATGAGTGCGTCCATCTTTTGCTTGGTTTGTTGCCGTGTGTTTAATACACACTTGTGTATTTTAAAACGCACACACATTCAACAATTGGTTTCTCATCTCTAGTATTTGTGCGCTTGATGAAAGTGCGCACATTGAAATACATAGAACACAAATGCGCGTATATCTGCGCCAAACATTTCAATTTTACAATGAAATCACACGAAAGCAAACGAGAAATTCATTTTAAAACAAAAAATGGACAACACCAACAAGAACGACAACGACTAAAACACAACAAATCGCATACAATAAACGAACGCCAACAAATTCCAATGCGATTTTTGTACTGAAGAGAGAAAAGTTGGTTGGTTGTTGTTGTTTTTTTTTTTTACTTGTTGCAACAAATCAAATCAAATGAAATGGAAATAATGAAACGGAATGACAGCAACAGCAAATAACATATAGAAATAGCACAAATATTATGTGATTTTTACAATACCAATGCCTAGTCAAGCACACGTCAACACGATTTTACTTCAACTGAACTGATGAAACCAAAGTTTTGTTATTTCATACATATTCGTTTGCCTCTTTGTTGTTGTTGTTTCTTCTTCTTCTTCTTCTTTTTCTTCTTCTTTCGTTTTGTATATTCCGGCTTTTCGATTTCATAGAACTCGATTGTATACACCGTACGTAGCTATTTTGTTACCGTACAGTGCACAGCACACATGAAACACAAATGCAAGTGAAAACAGGGTGATCATTGACGTATACTAAGTACATGCTCTCTGAATATGCAACAAATGATGTATCCGCGTTTGCATAACGAGAAAACTATTGGAGCAATTCTTTTTTTTTGTTTTTCGATATATTTGTTTTATTAAATGATTTCCGATTTTGATTAAAGTAATCTCTAAAATTTCCATAAATGATGTTAAAACTGTAGGTATATGTTTCATTCGAAATTAGCCTCTAGGAAAATTGGGCGGCCAACATATAGGTTAAAGGTGTGGTTTGGAATGCAGAAAATTTCCATTTTTGGGTGCTATTCTATTTTCAAGCCAATACATCTTAAATGATTGAATTTTCGGCGATTTACTTTTATCTCTTTCCAATTTTAATAGTCAAGTGGTATAAGGAAAATATCAAAGTTTTAGCGGAACTTTGTGTATTTTATTTTTGAGTGGGCTCTGAAATATGAAATCATTTTAAAGTGACAATTTGGTGCATTCTCGTCTCACACCCTTATATTGCGTTCCAATTCATATTGCGTTATGCAGAATTTTTGTATGGATAAATTCTTTCATTCATTGGGTGTGTTCTTATTTAGAAGTTTACTGTGTTTAAATGGTGCGTAAAAATGCTATTGGCAATATTAGATGCCATAGAAATGTGAGTAAAGAAACTAAACTTTGAAAAAAAAGTATGCACGTCTGGAAAAAGAGTCGCGGAGGACGTAAGCCGGCCAGCCCAGGAGAGTGGCTAAATCGAGTTAAAGAGTTCGGCTCAACCGGCCTGGGCTTAATCGAGATCAATGGGTTAGCAGCACTTCGGTTACAAAGCTGAAAAGCCGAAAAGCCGAAATAGGAGTAATGTAATTACAATTTCATTAACAATACATTAACTATTTCGGCTGCCGTCGCATGAGTTTTTAAACCTGACGAAACAATATTACTTCACGATTTTTACTTCACAATTATGCAGCGACATCTGTCTGTGTAACATGCGAACATAGCAATTTTTTTAAAAATACAATTCTCTCAAACTAGTAACTCCTGCTTCTTACATATACCTGAAATAAGAATGTCATTCAAATTCCCTAAATCCATCACACAAATAAATTCACTTTCGAGAACTGCTATTGGGATTTTCTTTGGTATTCGCATTTACAGGAATTCACTGTAGTAATAGTCGAAATAAATAGAAAACCTTATAGAACCTGACACATTTTTGTCAAACTATTGAAACACCGTATGACAGCTATGTTCCCAGATTTGTTCCCATGGTGAACTGAGACTCTGGTCAAAATTTGAGCCCGATCGGAAAATATTTACTCAAGCGCGGTGTAGTTGAGTTTTCGAGGCAAAACCAATACTTCTGCTGAGCACATTTCATGTGCGGAAAATTAATAAACCAAAACAATCTTTAATGGTTTAACAATCACATGCATAAATTACATTCTGCTATTGACCCACACGGCTGTTAAGCATAACTGATCGAACAACTGCCGATAAAAACGAAATGAAATAAAATAAGATAGTGAAAAAAAAAATCTGAACTACAATCGAGTTACAGCCACAAAATAAACGCGTATGAGTAATAAAAATTGTTGCAAATTTCATGTAGCCGAAACACTAAAAATCCTGACCGTGATAAAAACAATAAATAACCCGGCCAACAATTTGCGTGAAAATACGAGTCCGCAAGCTATCCGAGGGCAATCCACACTTCATTGCGGATAATCACATTGCAAATAGATTTTTAGTGTTGTACGTTATCACAAATTTTACTATGTGAAGTTGGTTATGAGTTCGAACAACATACATATCTTCAACTATTTTTAATCAGAAAACGCACGCATTTCTGAAGACCCATTCAAAGTGATCCCCTATAAATTTGGCCCAATTGTAAAGAATCTACTGTAACACGTCCATATTACGATACACTTTCCTAATTACGATAATCGATAAAATAAGGTATTTAAAATATAAAGATAAATGATTTTTTGAACTATATCGTTAGATTATGTTGTGTTTTATCGATTTAATTCATATAACTATTAATTCTTATATTTTAAATACCTTATTTTATCGATTATCGTAATTAGGAAAGTGTATCGTAATATGGATGTGTTACCGCAATTTAACAAAACAGAAAAAATATTGAAAAATATTTATTGTTGAAAAATTCAATAGGGCCCTAGACAATTTATAGAGGAGCTTACTTCAAGTGAGCCCAAAAAAACATAATATATATTTACCACTTGTTTAAACGTCTTTTCGATAGTCATAATTATTCTCAACGATTCATATATGTTTTGAAAAGACGAAAGTTCAGGCTGAACCGTTCAGCATTTGCCGCCTAGTGCAAGCTTTAAATTATGAAATTAAACCTTTTAGCAAGCAAAGACTTTAAATATTATGTTAAGGACATTTTAATCATTGGAACTGCATATTCAGTTTTGGTGAGCCGTTTGACTGACCCAGCAAAATTGAGTGTTAACATTATAATATCTTTTGAGTAATTGCAATTGAATAAACAGTGAAATCTGTTCGATAACAAAAAAAATAAAGAGCAATTTATTTGTTTTATTGTTTATATTACATTTAGAATATCTTTATATCATATTTCTTTGGAAACTTGTTATTATCAATAACGTTCTGCCATTCCAGTTTCCTTTTCAACTACTGCATGAAAAACCGCGTAATTTAAATAATTGAATATTTCAATGATTTTTCTTAAATATATTTTTTCAATTTACTCATCATAACTGTTGTGTTTGCTGAAATGGTTGAATGAAATGTCGGTTAAAAAAATTATTTTCGTATTTTTCAAACCGTTTGTCTCAATAAAGAGTCATTTTCAAGCCCCAAATCGGTTGGCCAATTTTTTCGGTGCATGCTATTCAAATGTAATTGGTTTCTTAATTTTAACTGTACCCAGTGGTTCAGAAACTGCTAGAAATATATTATTATGTTAATATGTCATAATATGATATTATGTTCACAAAAATTAAACCCATAATAAATTGATTTGTGTGTCACTTTATTGTGTAATTTGTGTGCGTTCTTTTTTTTTTGAGATGACAATGCAAACAATTGAACACTGGAATGTTCTCTCTAGCTGCTCAATTTAAAGGAAAGTGAATTAATCGCAAAACAACGCGTCTCATTGAACCCAAAAGAGAGTGATGGGCTCAGTTACAAGCAAATCATCGGTATGCCAAATGTTCACAGTGTTCACGTCTCGATAGTTCTCGATTTGGTCGGAATGGTTTTTTTTTTGTTTGTTTGTTTCGACAGTCGTTCGCCAAAAATCTTAAATGGATTTTTATTTTTTGGTTCCTTTTCGGCATTTATGTGTTGATGAGTGCATATGACATATGACAATTGATGTGTGAGGCAATGATACACATTGTGCGCGTATACTCTCGCCTTTAAAAAACAACAACAACACTTTATTGAGTTTTATTGGTGATTTTATAGCTAAAAAGAGAAACAAGTGTTGTCCGGTGTCGGTGTTTTGATCAACACATTTATTTTATTTTATTTAATTTATTCTCTCTGTATGAGGAATTGTTTTGAACTCAATTCAGGAAATTGCAGTTAGACTACGTTCAATGCATTTAAATAGTGTTTGCTTCTTTTATCACATACGTCTTTTATTATATTGTTGTCGTTGTTGTTGTTGTTGTTGCTGTTGTTGTCGTACCTAGAACAACAACAAAAAAATTCCGTTCATTTTTATTTTTTGTCAAATTACATGATTGGATTTTCTGTAAATTTGCACGTAAAATCGGCTCGATTAAATGATGTAAAATAGCAGAAACAGTTGTTCCAATAATTCCACGGAGAAAAAAAACACCATTCAGAAATCAACGAGACTGCATTCGTCCAACCACGTTACTAAGAGCAAACCGAAAATAAAGCATTTTGTTATTTTCAAATCGGGTTAAATGTCACCAACAACTATATGCTTCGTTTGGAACGTAATAATATATAACGCAAGCTAATATTTGATTATCACAAAGTAATGCCTTCTCTCTATTATTATTGGCTAGTATTTTTATTGTTGGCTTGACAGCCGTTTACGATAACGGTGTTTCAGTCACACTTAAAACGATTTACGAAAAAAAAAAACATTCGATGCAACGCTATCAACAAAGGATGGCATGATAATGAGAACAAGAAATAGACCGTCTCCGAATACAAACATAAAACAGCCAATCTTTCTCCACAATACCATACGGACAGCTCTTATAGTTTTGGTTGGGTCGTTGTTTTGAGATAACCGTAATCCAAATTCGAGCCCATTTTTTATTTATTATTTACGATTCAAATCGTACGAATCGTTATTTTTGCCGTATATATATTATTCGAAAGAGCTCGCACAATTTTGCTTAATTTGATTTTTCTTTCCACGCAAAAACTCATCGTTTATTTAATTGTTTTCAATCTAATTTGGCATTTTTTTATTTGCTTTTTTTTTGGTTGTTGTAATTTTTCGTGCATTTATTTGATAATATCAAATAATATTTTAAAAGAAACGAACAAAGAAAATTTTGCAAAATAAAAAACACAATAAAAGGGAAACGGTATAAGTTTGAAATCTGTTTGACAAGTTTTAATAAAGTGTTCCTGAAAAATCAGTGAGAGTGTCATGGCAACGGTACAATTTTATTTGGTTTCTCTATGTCTTACTTGGTTGGTGTGCATTTCAAATGCTGAAGTCGTTCAATTCAATCCCTGCGACGACAATCCAGGTATTTTGTACTTTTCAACAACAACAAATTTTCTCGCTTTTTTTTTATCATTTGATTTCATCAAGCATCTGCGTAGCAGTGCATCTTTTTCCATATTAATATTGACGGTTGGAGTGACAATTGTCTTTTTACTTTCATTCATTTTCCATTATGATTGTTCAAATCCAAAGTTATGTTTTGTTTGAATTTTAAATCATGCCATAGAGTGTTGAAATGGTGTACAATTGTGTAAATGTATTCAATTTCAAATAAAAATGAACACATTTTACAGCTGATTTCCGAGTCAAACAAAAAAAAACAACAATTTCATCTTTGACGCAAATTTTAAAATAAAGTAGATGTTGAAAGCAGAGTTCACCTCGTTTGCGCATTTTCTGTTCGAAATCTGGTTTATCTGCTTGAACTTTGGCTCATGTTCTGCCATTATCGGTGAATAACTAAAACTGTATCGATTTCACACGCCAATGTTGCCAGTGATTATTACTTTCAATTTCAACTCAAATCCAAGGAAACAAAAAGACGCTATCGGTGTATGACCTTTATAGCATTTTTAAAAACTGATTTTTTCTTAGTGTTTTATTTCTTTTTTATGGAAACTATGCTACAGATGCTTATTATGCGATTGATTTAAGGCTAAGGATTACTTGATCCCAAAAGGAATTTACATTATTTTTCAATTGATTTTCAAGGATTTTTGGACGAATAAAATTCAAAAAAATTCAAATTTATTATTGAAACGGTCAAAAATGGAAACAATCAATTTTTGGTCGATTTTTCGAGAATCAGAACTTTGTACAGTCCTTTGAGGCTTAGAGATAGCCCATCAAAACTACCGCGTCGTATAGGGTTTTTGATCGGGATCAGAAAAAAAACAAACACTTTGAAATAAATCAATCAAGCGCAATAATTCTCATACCGTAATGCAATCCGTGTGCAAACACAATTTAATTTTTTTCAATGTATGCTTTTTTTTGTATAACATTTATAAGGTAATTGTAGCGTGCACGAAGTTCGAATCGTACCATGTCCGGAATCCGACGAGCACAAACCATGTAGATTAAAACGTGGCAAATCGGCAACAATACAATTTGATTATACAACGCGTAAGTACTTACTATTTTTGACTAGCAATACATGTGTGTCATGAAACAAATTGAAAATTGCATGGAATACCAGCTAAAGCTGGTATTTTAATGCACCGTATAAAAACGTATCGATTTTATTTTTTGAGACGGGAGGGGTTGATTCTTGCAACACCAGCAACATTCTTCAATTGTGAAATTGAAAATTCAAACCTTTATATTGTTAAGTAAATTGAATAGAATCTTAATTTGTTTTGTTTTGTTTTGTTTGGTGCATATATTTCATGTTCGTCGTATGTTCAATTGAATTTTAAAATGTTTTGCATGTGATGATGACGGCGGGCGGATAAATCAAATGGATGGAATATCAATGGATTAATGAATACAGAATGGGACTCGGCAGGCGCACATGGACAAGTATTTTCGGTAACCGATGATGGTGATTTGCCATTGGCTGGAATGAATACAAATGCATGTGATTATACGAGCTGTCCAATTCAAACCTCCAATCGACAGACATACACCTATACTCTTCCGTTGGTGAAAAAATTCCCAGTGGTATGTAATGGCGTACAACTTTCAATTTTCAATTCAAAACAAACCCATTGGCTAACCGTCATGTATAAAATTACAGGGCACGTACACCATTCGATGGGTTCTTCGCAATCCGGGCAAACCAGAATCAAGCTCGGATCGATGCTGCTTTACAACAAAGATTAAGCTCACCAAATGAGCTCAATCACACATTCCATCAACCACCTCACAATTTTAATTGAAATGAACGAACATCGTTGTTGTTCTTATACGATTGCAATTAGAATAAAAACGAATTTTTGGAAAGATTTTTTTTTTTTTATTAGCTAAGACAAATATTAATTAATTTATTAATTTCATTAAATCACATTTTGCCAGCTTTATTTTTGTTTCGCTATGGTCTGTCAATTTGCGATTCAAATTACTAAAGAAAATTTCCCATTCGCAGTCAAATGTGTCTCAAATTGACATTATCAAAGCAGCAAAATGCTATTTATGAATGACACTAGCTCGCCTTTGTTTTTTTTTTCTCTCTCTCGTCTTTTCTAACATTGCCTTTGCCGTTCATTTCGGCATTTTTTTTCTTTTGTATTTTCGTAGAATATGTCCATTTTACTGATTCCTGTAGGTTCGAAACTATACCAAATCATAATTTAATGTGTATTTTTATTTGCAATATGTGCATTTATTACTGATTTTTTTTTCTATCTAAGCGCAGAACTCGTACTGAATCAATCGGTTACAAATGGCTGTTGATTTAAATTGTAGTTTTGAGTTTGACATTTCAAATTTCAAATAATCTGAACCAAAAATCGGTTTTTAGTAAAAAAAAAAAAAAAACTTTTTACTGTGCTATGTGTTACATATACACAATTTTTGGTGTTCTGTTTTATTTATGGTGCTCAAAGCAAAATTTTTCAAACTAAAATAATATGATATCCAAAAAATTTTTTTTTTTTTAATCAGCCTTTGAAGAGTGACCGATTCTCGACACATGACACCTTTTGGCCCTTTCTATTTCCCGGTCAATCTGAAATCTTGCATGCATTATTTTTATAAAAAAACAACAATTGCCGATAGAAATTTGAAAAAAGTGTACACACATATTGCTATAGAAATTAAAATAAACGTGTAGATGTAATGTATCCATTTTATGATCAAATATACATTTTAAACACAATACAGTCAACAGGTGGCAACAGGTGGCAGCTCTCGAATAATATATTTCTCATTTTTCGCATGTATTTCAAATTCAAATGTTCATGAAAATAATACGAAAAATCTGGATGAATGGACGGAAAGTAGTCTTTGCTCTAGGTGTCGTTAACAGCTGAAATCACCAGCTGAACATAGCTACAGCTATATGTCCATCGATATTTTCATCTGTTAACAGTCCCTGCTTTGCTCACGAAGGAAATCTGTACTTTTTAGGTTTTTCTGAAGTTTTTAGGAAAGCCAGAATTGTGATTCTATGCTCACACCTTCACATTTGAGGTGGTTTTTTTTTGCTCTAATGTTTCATGGCCTTTGCAACGGCAACAATATGAACATTGATCGTGAAGATATATACGCCTGTGACTTTGCACCAGTGTACTGAATCATTAAATATAGGCGATCAAGTGCTTGCGTCACTCATGTGAACTACCGTCCACTGTATATTTCTCTTTTTTTTTTTATTTGGGAAAGCCAGCATAAATTAGATTTACTGAATGATTTGGATTATCTTAAACAAAAGGCCATACATCAATGTACAAATGCATTTTTAGTCCATTAATTCTAAATTCTAAATTCAATTAAACAATACACAATGTTGTATCTTTGCATAGTGAAATTTGTGCTTCCTGCAAAATACGTAAACGTGGGCCCAATGGTATTCCCATTTTTTGTAAACGCTCTTCGCCCAAGTATGGAAGCTCTATCATTCCAACACGTTCTGCTTCAAAAGTATTCGCATATTTCTAGTGAGAACAATAAAAACAAAATAAATGTTTATTTCTTTTTGTGTGGCCCATATTCATATTCACAGCAAAGTGTTGCATACCTCATAGCCCAAATTTCGCAAAAACAGTCTCATTAGCGGTGGATCTTCGCCGAAAAATTTGGTCAATTTTTTCACACGTTTTGGATTCGTGAGATTTGGTGGCTCTGGTTCCGTTGTATTGTTTGCTGATACAGTACTCCGATGCAAGTTCTGTGTTCGAGTTCGACTATACAATCCAATAAAATATTTATTATTTATTTATATTCATTTAAATAAATTGTGAATGAATTTATTTGTTTTAAAGAAATTATTTTTGCAATTGTTTACCTTAATGTAGCAAATTCATCACGAAGTTTCTCTAATTCTTGTGTCACTAAATGTTGCGATCTCATTTCTGATGATAAATGAGCCACACTTCGAGCTAGTGTTACTACATGTGATTCAAGCCTTTGGAATCGCTTATTTATTCCCTATTTGATTGATATGAATTGTAATAATTTGTTGACCTTTCAATTTACCAACATTTGAATGATTTGAGGAGTCTGTACCTTAATATCCTTAATTTTGCGTCGTTCATCAATTCGTCGACGGTCACGAATTGGTCGTCCACTAATCGAACTGGATGGAAGTGATGATAAACTTCCATGACGGCGACGAATCCCAACGCCACGTGTTCGTAATGACTCTTGTAGTCGGCCTGAGATATTATTTCGGTTGCCGAGCATTTTTAATACTTCACCATACCTTTTTAGAAACAATTTCGCCTTCGTTAGATTTATCTCAAGTGGCAATGGAAATTATAGTCTAAGGCATTTCAATTGAATAGCACACTTACATATGCTCAAGTCCTTCGAGCTGGGAACGTATGTGACGAATACCTTGTGTATCAGTTTCAGAGTCACTAACCGATTGGGCAGTGCCCCATGCACCTCCAAGCAACGACTCCAAATCCAGTGATCGCGTTGTGTTTGATGTAAGATCGTTGTCCAGGCCAAAAACTTGTTTCAAAGAAAAAAAATTAAATAAAATTTATAATTTCAAATGAAATTTTTCTCTTATAGATATTGATACAATTGCCAATCTGCTAAGAGTCTGCTATTTTTATGAGACAGACACTAAAATGATGCCTCAAATGTCATATATATAAAAATTGATGTGAATGCAGATTTTCAGCCCCAATTTAAATTTATATTGGTGTTTATTTCTATTCAAGATTTTAAACATATTCACTAGCGGGAGAAAATCACATTATAGATTTCGCATAGTACAATAAATCGACAAAATTGCCGTGATCAATGATCATGCCATGCAAAATTTAAAAAGTGTTCTCTTGGTCCCTCTGCTCCCATTGTTACTTACGATGCCTTTTTAAAATTGCTTGCTCGTGTTTTTTTCCGGAGAATTTTTGGGACGGTTTACCATGAGCGCCTCCTAGGTGTGATAATGAAATAATTTATTTGTTAGTTTTTGTTGTTGCAGTTATCGTTGTTTGGAAATGTTGGAGTGAAAATAAAATGTGTTGGTTTTTGAGTGGTTATTGGTCACAGGATTATTACTTTATTTTTTTAGCCAGATCTTTTGGCCTTCATTGAAACCATTTTCTGGGTTTGTTTATCAATGGGTTTCAACTTGAAGTTTTCAAGCTCAACATTAGATCCAATCACATAAAATCATTAAGTTCCGAAGGTTTCTATAACCAGGTAACGACACAAAATCAACTCAGTTTGTCTTTTAGGCAGAAGTGTTACGCCATCTCAACTAACACCAACTTAAATTAGAGTATATGAAAATCAGAGTACAAAATGTTTTTGGTGGTGGTATTGCAGATGGAGTGGATCTGTGAGGTACATTCTATTAAACATTTTACTCAAAATATTCGTACCTTGTTTATGGATAGCTGATCCAGGCCAACCAGCTCTCGATGGACCAATTGCGGATGCTCCGCGGCCAGGCCGATTATAGCTATCCGTACCGTATTCCTGTTTGGAGGTATTCTTTGTATTGATTGGCATTTTGTACGAATTGTTATCAGGTGACAATGGTGGTAGTGGTGGTGACATCGATGAAACACTTCCCGATACCGTGCTCTCCGGTCGCAGTGACAATGCTTGCATGGTCGGATCTAAAATATGCCGCAGTTCGGCATCAACGATGTCAACCCACTCCGAATCATCATTCTTGGTATCATCGCGTAGTGGCGAATCAGAACTTTCGGTATCCAGTTGTGGTGCTTTGCGTCCGCTTGAGTAAGCTGCACTGCCACGACCAGAATCCACATTTGAACTTTGATTACCACTTTTATCATAATCAGAACTATTTGCTGAGCCGGATACATTTTTATTTGTGTCATGTGTCTGAAGCGTTTCCATTCGTTGCATTGGATGTAACTTGGGTTGTTGTGGTAGCTGCTGTTGTTGTTGCTGTGACTGAAAATGCGGCGTGACCTGATGCTGACCTGATTCCTTTTCCTGCAATCGCTTTTGAAATGAGGCACGCTGTGCATCTTGGCGTGTTTGTTGCATGGACGGAGCTAATGGAGCTGGTATTTCCGGCTGATTAGAAAATCTACCAACAAATGCATTCGAACCATTTTGATTTGGCTGCAAATGCAAATAATTTGATTAAATTAAATGTAGAATTGAAAAATATAGATTTTTTGGTATTGAGCGTAATGAAAAAAAAACTCTGTCAGACTTACTTGGGGCTGATGTTGGTGTGTATGCGAATGTTGATATTGATTTGGTTGATTATTCAAATATTCATGCTGGAATAGCGATGAAAATGACTGGTAATTTTGTATTGGCTGCAAAGTTCCATGGATTTGAAATTGAGAAAAATAACAAAAACAAACATGTTATTAATTCTCGTTTGGTTGATGTCGCTTAATGCATTCTGTTTGGTGCACTTACCGGGTGTGGTGGAGGCTGTGTTGGTGGTGTGGATAAATGGTACATCGTTTGTGGTCGCCGATTGATTGATCGGGTTGCTGGATCAATATTTTTAAAGCCACCATCATCGCTATCGGTCACAATATCAGCCGAATTGCGTCGTTCAAATGTTGGTATATTGAGTTGTGGTTGCGATGCGGCTCGTTCCTGTTGACTTCGACGAAGTGCCGCATCGCCATTTGTTGTATTTCCAGCGGTGCCATTGGTTTTTTGGGCGATATTTGGTTGCGATTGGTTTAGATTTTGCATTGGACGCATATGCGATGGAAGTGGAGTGTGAGGCATACGAAAATCATCGTTTGTTGGCTTGCCAACCGTTTGCGTTAAATTTTGTTGTTGTTGTTGTTGTTGCTGCTGTTGCTGATGGTTAACAACCACATTGTTAAGTTCATCAGCAACATCGTTATTATCTTTTTTGAATTTCGACGAAATGAGGTCTTTCAATGTATGATACGTTTTAGTTACTGCATTTTTGTTACCATCCCGGTCTCGACCAACATTATCACGATCAGCCAACGCCGTTACATCTTCCGGTAGACGAGCTGGTGTTCGTGAAATCGCACCCGTCAATGACGATTGCGTCTGCTGTATAATCGACTGATGCTGCTGTTGCTGTTGTTGCTGCTGTTGCTGTTGCTGTTGCTGCAATATCTCTTGCGAATTTGAATGCTGAGAAAATTGCTGTAGAAAATAAAGAGAGAGAGAGAGAATTTATACCGAATATTCTGAAAATCTAATCTAATAAGAAAAATTGAGCGATGATAAAAGGTGGGTTGATTTCATTCTGAAGCCCATTTATTTAAACACACACATTTTATACGTAAGTCGATTGGTGCTGAAAGGTTCTACGCAAAAATCATTTCGTTTTGCGTGTGCTTTGCTCCTGCGAGGTAGATAGACACAGGCCAATTCACGAAAGCATAGTGCAAAAGAAAAATGCAAAAATATGTGTTTCTTTTTTTTTCTTCTTTCATTTTAAAATAATACGAATAAACAGTGGTAATTTTTTTGTTTTTTTTATTCTTCAGAATGCGACGTCTGGTATTTTCTTTGTTTCATGGTTCGTTATGTTCAGCACTGTTGCCGCAGACATTATTTGTTGCTGCTGCTGCTGCTGCTGCTGTAAGATCGACAGTCTTAACGTTAGCGCGTATAACATGTCTGACATGCGAACGACCAAGCTAATCATTTCTTAAAGCAACAAGTGTATGCTGACGGTCTATTGCATGTCTATTAACTAAGTTCCCATTGTGCAAAAGAAAGAAACAAAAAAAAAATACAACAACAACGAGTTGCGTGCAGTAAATAAATATAAAAGAAAGCTAAACCGAACGAAACTGATCAAATGAACGAATAAACAAAAATTTTCTATGGGGCATTATATATGTATTGCTTACGTGTTCCAGTGCAAATTCCACCATGTCTTGGTGCGTTGGTATGCCAGCGAGAGAAAAACGACAAAAAAAAACAACAAACGAATCACCTCTGGCTTTGGATATGCTGGTAGGGTTTCGAACAATAATAAAACAAATTAACGTACGAACAATCAAACGCACAAATCGCATCTATTTATTTGAATGAATGTTATATTCATTCGCATATCATATTCGAGGGGTTTTCACTGTTGTCTTAGATTCGAGTGTCTTTAGATTTGGTTACATCAAAACAATTGCTGTGTGTCTCATGGATGGATGAATGGATTGCTTCGGTAGAACAACACTGAATGCAAATAAGCCCTAGCACGAGGTTGATGGCTGCGTTGTTATTGCACATTTATAATGCACTTTTGCACATCGAAAGCAGCACACAGTGTCTCACACACTCACACACACACACACACACTAAACATAACGCAACAGAGTTCACACAGCTATTTTCAACGCTTGCATTGTTTTCATAATCAAATCTAACGATTCGCCAAATCCATTGTGATTCGCCAAAAATAACATCATTATGTATATCTTCGTCTATCCAAATTCCGTGAATTAAAATACACGATCCAATTAAAGAACAATTTATCTAGTCGACCGACTCTCGGTTTACTTCCGAGACCATTTGATATTGAAGCGAGATTTATATCTCATGTTTGTTGAAAATATATTTTCGATGGTTTTGTATACGAAAAAAAAAGCCGAACAAAAAACAAGAATATAAGTCATCGAATCTGATATCGATTGCATCCTTTCAGCTATTGCTCACTTGATTCAGTACTTTACACTGATACTCGGTTCAAACAGCGTTGTCGATTCTGTTTACATTTCTTTTCATTTCTTTTCATTTTTCTTACACATAAAAATACACACAAAATGTTGCGATTTTTAAGCCATTGAAATTTCGTTAACATGCACACACACATGAATTCACTAGATCGGTGAGCTCACGACAACACAAAAAAAAACTCGACACACACACAAAAAATAAACATCATGTTATTGATATTAAGCGAAAAATAATGTTTCACATTGATGAAACGGGATGCTTGAATCGATTCAACTGGTTTTTGTTTGTTTGTTTAAATTTAAGCTGATGTCGACTAGGAAACTTACTGAAATTAAGGGATGACGTTCAAACAAATCAATGTTATTGATGAATTGTTGAGAAATGTATCGAATTTCATTTCTCAAATAAAACACAAAGAAATTAAAATTTAGATATTTTGTTTTATACTGAGTTCTAAACAGACCTTTCTATCCGGCGCAATTGTTGACAATGACTATTGCAAAAGAATGAAGAGACCTGAACACCGAGCGCAGGCCATTGAGTCAGGTGAAAAAAAATCGCTTGCCATGCAACCATATAACAAAGAAGCGAAAGACTTCCTGGCAAATTTATTACATATGTTAATAAGTTGTTTTTTCTCTCTCTCTCTCCCCCACCACCACTCAAATGGCCACAAAATAAGAAGAATAAAAACGAACAAACGCAGCGTGTGTGAGAAAATGAAATACACACAGGTCCAAACAACATCTCATTCAACTGCAAACTCGATTGAGAAAATTTGTTCAATCCAGAGGCAAAATTCAACGGCCTATCTACGAAAACAATGAGCGAAATGGGGCAGATGGAGAGAGAGAGAGAGAGAGAGAGAGAGAGAAAGAAAGAAAGAAAAAAAGTTACCAAAAACATGTCTGGAAATTGTATACTCTACGCATTTCAGAACAGCAGTAGTCGACACCTGAGCGACACATCAAAAATTATTATAAAATAAATTAACACAATAAAAGATGTGTTGGCAAAAGGAAAACAAAAATGAACGTTTGCAACAGTGTTGAAACAAAGTGCATTCACACTTTCTTCGTCGATCATTTAAAATGATTCATTTAAGATGTGTTTGTTATGTAGAAGCTTTGCAAGAGCTGTTCCAACTCATATTTGCATGTTTTCTAATTTATCTATCAAGACCAAAGAATATTATATAACATTTCAAATAAAAATCGATGATGCGCTTGGAAAATTGAAATTAAACAAAAGAAACCGAAGAAGAGCACGAAATCAATCGAACGCATTTTGGATAGCAAAATTCCACAGTGAATCGCAATTCAAACACCAGCCTTCACTTAATATTTTGACATCCATAAAATTAACAAATGTCTTTCCAAAAAAACAAAAAAAAAACACAGGATTAAACGCAATATAGAAAAGAGATTGTCCTTGCGATAGACTCAAAATAAATATTCAATTCATCTGTTGGATTTATGTAACCGATTGAGAGTAGCAGACGCTCAATGAACTAGTGACAGATGTGTGACAAAATACATAACATACAAACTCCACAGTTCACTGCCAAGTGATGGTAGGTTACTGTTGATGTGTTCACGTGTCACTGAGCAGCGCGCCTTTTTCCCTGATTTATCGGATAAATCCATCAGATGAACGTAGTTTTTTTTTGATAATAAATGAGAAAATATGGCGTCTTCAAAATGAATTTTTAATTCGAAAAAGTGTTCGTATCATTTGTAAAAAAGACTTAAAAAGTGAAAATATTCACAAAAATTTAAATTGAGATACTGAGTGTGTTACTTAACAATACTTAACAATGTTTGAGTTTTCGAAATGAAGCTATTTTCAGATTAGAAAATTCGACTGGTCATCATATCCTACTTACGAATTGTTATGTGGACAAGGGTATCGTTCATTTTTTTTCCGAACGAATTTTGAGAAACACAAAAGAAGGGTATCTTGATCTGTATCACAGTATAATTCATAAGTGCAATATAAATGATGGACAGTCGCATAAACAGCCACAAACTCATTACCATTGAATAACATCAAGCATTACTATCAAACTACAATTGGCTGCGTTTTTTTTGTTTGTTTGTTCGACTCTACCTTCGGTTTATTTGATCACTCTGCAATGTATTTCTTAAATGGATCAATGTTTTACTATGGAGAGCCAGCATATAATCAAAATAAAAAAGGTTGCTGTGGCACTCTCTATAGCGACATACAAATGATGTAAATGTGTAAATATATGTAGATGATCAGAGACGGAGAAATGTGCATAAAGAAACACCGGTACCACACTTCACTGACGATGCAATTTTCGCATGCATAAATTTATTGGCTCGGAACGGAAATGGCAAGAGACAGATACTATGACCGTCAGTAGCAGAAATAAAAAACAAAATTAGCACAGAGAGAAAGAGAGCGCGAGAGAGAGAGAGAGAGAGAAAGACGGAAACACAGACAAGACTTGTTCATATATACACACACACATACCGAAATTATGCATCTATTCCACTGAAAATAGTCATTAAAAGTCGTTCGCGGAAATTCAAAGCAATCAATTATGAATTCCACATATTAAATCTTCCTCTATTCTTCCTAGCACGCCCATCAATCACAACACAACATTGGTTTGGAAATTTTTTGTTGATTTTCGAGAATTTTCACACAAGAAGAATGGCTATTTGTTTATTTTTTTCGCTCTCCTAAAAACAATAGACACCAGCGCGTCTAAACCGCCAATAAGACACAATGATAAATCGCCATACGCAATAATTAGCGTACGCGTAGCGCGTAAACCACTATGTTCTCATACTAATCCATTAAATTCACTAAAGACGCAATAGTGTTCATGTTGTTTTCTTGTTGTTATCGAACAAAAATCAGATTTTGAAACAAAAAAGCAAATGAGTCTTATTCTTGTTAAGACTCTCACTAGCGTCTCTTATTCTGGTGAATACAATTGCACATATTGTCCTTTGGCACACATGACAAATTCAACAAATGCTACGTTCCGCTATGCCCACTCAAAGTAACCGTCCAACAATGACAACTCTAATTACGTATTAATTGGTTTGATTGCTTTCTTTCGAACTGAATCTTGATATTTCAATTTTCTCTTAAGCGATTTAATGCAGCACACTAATAACTAAGAAGCACCTCCAGCCAACGATAAAATTCAACTAAACTTGACAACGACGTTGTACACTCTGTTTTTTTTTCTCTTCTTCTTCAAACTGATCTGTTTGAAAAATGAACACAGCAACGAAACGCGCCTAAAAGAAATGTGATATTATGTTGGAAATGCAATATACCCGGCCGTGTTTTTAATTATTCTTGTACCTCTTTTGCAAAACAACGAGAGAAGAAAGAAAAAAAAAACAACATTCTGTCGCTGTACGGAGAAGAATTAGTAGATAATATGTGAATTTTTACATTCATTTGTTATTCTTTGTTTTATTATTTCTATAATTAAATCACTTTAAGTGCGTACACATACACTGTTACAACACACACACAGAGAGAGAGAGAGAGAGAGAGAGAGAGAGAAAAACATCGAAATATCTAAGTGAACAAAAAGAAGTGGTGAGCTCATGTGAAAAATGAATCTCTCTTTTTTTTTATTTTAAATATATATTCAAACAAGGGAAAAAAATCAACTCAAATGATTTCTACAACATAACATTAAAAAAAATGACAATGAAAAAAGACAAAGAGAAGATGAACAAGAATTTGAAGAAATGTGAATGTAATAAAAAAAAAATCAGGCGAAAAAAAATGCGACAAATACACCTCTTTCTTTCGATATATCTCTTTCTCTGCACCCGAACTGAATTGTTAATTCTCTTCTCATTTTTTTTCTCTCCATTATTTGGCGTGAGACTTAAGCTGTTTAGTTGTTGTTGCTGTTGTTTTTGTTCGTAGATTTCATTGAATCACGATCACAAAGTACTATTGAAACACTTGAATTGTTTTCGTCTGGTTTCAATCGAAACTTACATTCATATTCCGTTATACAATTATGTTTTGAATAGATAGGTTTTTGCTTACCCATGCATGCGCTTGCTTTGGTGGATGATCGGGTGCGATGGAACCAGTTTGCCGTGATAACAGTGGTATACTGCCGGCCCGTCGATTGCCAGATGGTGTTCTCGCTTCATGCATTAATGGAATTTTTGATGATGCCTTATCACTGGACAATATCAATTCGCGTTCAATCTGACAACCAGGAAATTGAAGGAAAATTCATCAATTTATGCAAGTGAAATTGCAATTTTCGAAAATATCGATATCATAACACAAATTGCCGATAAAATCGAATAGAATTCGGAATATGATTGAAATATGATGAACGAGAGAGAGAGAGAGAGAGAGAGAGAGAGAGAGAGAGAGAGAGAGAGAGAGATTGGGATTTGGTGCTGGTTAGTTTAGTTTACTTACCGGAAATTTTGAACTGTGTGTTCGCAATGACACCGATGATACTGTTGGTTGTGTATCACTGATTAATGTCATGCCCGGTATTTGAGCTTCCGAATATGCATTGCCATTGCTCTCATTTAACGGTGTTGGTGGCATTTTGTACGGTGGACTTTCAGTCTTTTGTATTGATTTTTGTGATTGTTCTGTCAATGTGGCGTCTGAATATGATGCTTGTCTCGGCAATGGACTATCGGTGTTTTCAGCTGTAAAGAATATTTTGTTTTTTTTTTAGATTTTTGAGTAAATATCAAACGAATATCAATTAATTTGTTAGAAATTAAATCAGATAAGGAAATATTTAAAATGTGTGACTTTCGCTATCCGTTCGATAGGGAAAATGGCACAGAAATGTCAACAAATTTGCATACACGAAAATTAGAAGTGCTTATTCCTCTAGTAGATCACTTAGAATCATGGATACCTTCAGATGGTTTTTTTTTTTTGGTTATTAAATGAATACCTTGTTGTCTTTGATGACGCTGTTGCTGTTTGATCTGTCGCACTGTGCGTACTTTCATCGCACAAGCCTAAATTATCAGCGCCTTTTTATTTTCTCTTTCGATCTATGGCCGATTTATCATACTTCAATAGAAATACATGCATTTAAATTAATCGCTTTGTTAGAATGGCATTAATTTTACCATTGAAATTGCTTATTTATTCATTTTTTTTTTTTGACATCAAACGTTGTCAATTCAATTTGTCACACTGTGAAAAAAAAAATCTGTATAAATTTGAGTAATTTTGTAAGAGTGACATCCATTTAATATTGAAACCACAGTTACAGTTATGGCGTAATGGTGATCTTTTACTTTGACCTCTATGACCGTAAATAGGCATGTTTTTTTTTATGTCGTAGAAATCCATATTTTGCGCTTTTCTTTTGTGTGGATAGAAGACAAAGGTTCAATCACAAAAAAAAATCGCATCATAATTTGGAGTTCTGTTGTCCTATTGAAAAGCACACTCTTTTGAATAACTTAACAACAACAATTAACACCAATTTAGCGCAACTCGTTGTTATCGATTGTGGTTTCTAATGATTTGTTCATCACACATTATCAATTGAAATAGACAATCTTTTGTGAATCGACCCACCCAAAAGGGATCGACATCTGTATTCTGGTTTTTTGTTTAAAATAAAAGAAACAAAAAAGGTTAGACAGAAGACTCTTTTGGTGAAGAAGATTTTATGCACCAATCAAATTTGATTGAAATTATGCTCATTAATGTTTACGTTGGCGTTTTACGATAAATCGTTATGAATGAAATATTCTATGAAAATGTTCGTTGTTCAGTGAAATTGTCAATGTCTTTGAAACCATTTGATTCATAAAATTGATGATTTTTGTGTCATCATACCGCGAGCTACGCCTGAACATGACCATAAAATGCTTACTGCACTGTTTGTTGTGTGTGACAGCAGTAGCAGCAGCAGCAGAAGCAACAACAACAACAACAACACATTAAAAATGGACATTGACTGCAAATAAAAACTTTAACGAACAAATTTCAAACAGAAAAAAAAAATAAGTATTTCATTTCAAGTATTCAATTTCCAAACGCATTTATGCACAAGAAGTCAATATGAATGTAGAGAAATAATTTAACCATTTTACATGTGCAATTGTGCATGTCTCATCATTTTTTGTGCAGTTATTTGTGTGTGTGTGTGTGTTTTTTTTTCATCGCAAACGTTTTTAAAACTATAATCATGAATAAAATGGCATGAAAATGTCAATGAGAAGCCTCAAGAAAATTCAAATTTCACGGAAACACAGCACTTTGGTTTCTAGAAAACATTTGTAATAAAATGTTAAGATTTTCTATTCAGAAATATTTTGCAATTAAATTGAAATTAATGATTGTCTTGAAGAACATTGTGTAAATGATCGCAGTTGCGCATCGTTGGCATTTTATTTGCGCTTGAAAATGTTATTCACATTGCATACGTTTTTTTTCAAATCATGTTTGTATCACTGCACGCAAAAATTAACGCATAATTTTGTTTTTTCTGCATTTTTTTTACTGTTCGCATCACAATTTCAATTTGTTTGTGTATTTGTTTTCGAAATAGAAAGTTTTTAGTAATTTGTCGACATCAATCTGATGTAATGATATGCATGGTTTTTTTAAAACAAGGTATGCTAATCACACCACATCACTCTCGCTAGAGGTCAAAGTAACTCATCACTGAATAAAATGCAACGTTTTGATGTTTTATTGAGATTTACGAATTCACTCGAATTTCACTAGAAAACTATCAACCGTGGTTCGGTGTTTCTTTCACACATAAAAATCCACATTACATGATTCGATCAAAGAGCACCCGTCTTGAAACTTCAGTGTCGATCAAGCTTTTGATATTTGTAAGTCGACGACCACGAGCGACCACAAGCAAACCGTTTGTATTGCAACTGACAATGTCTATTGCCGAGGCGAACGCCTACGCGAGACTACAAAAGCATTAACAAAAAAAAAAACAACAACTATGTATGCTACTGATTCAATGGGCAATGTGGTCGACTCCGAACCAGCAATCCGTACACGGCTCAAGCTCGTCAACATACGAAACGATTACAGGGCCACAATAAAATGGCCTGGGCTCTCTTGGTAAATCGAGACTACATTTCGAACGAAATTAACGAAACGGATTTGCGTGTATGCGCTTACCTGGTTTGCTTTATGCCAGTCTTTCGATTGGCTCAGCAAGGTTGTGCGTTGACGCTGTTGCGCATTCAACGTGGAATGTCTTTTATCGTCGTTGTTTTTACAACTACCAAGTGTAAATGCTATTGTTTTGTTTCTTACACAGTACAGAAGAAACAAAAAAACAAGTGCCGGAACAATAATGAATCAAAAAGCGCAAGTGTTAATTCAAAAAACCCATGAGGAAAAAAAAAACGATACGTTGTGGAATTGAATGTAGTCATCGCAATTTTTAAAATGTAACACCCAACACAGTCATGGATTATACGTGTACGTCTGTATCACTTTCGATAGCTACAGAAATGTTATAGTACCAGAATATCAAAATAATGTGTGAATGGGTGATTTTCAATATACAAGTCAAGTGAAGTCTGCGTGACCGGTTTATTTTTATCTATTTTTTTTTTTTTTGGAACTAATATGAATGACCGTTACAGTTATTGACTACAATGCAATTTTTCATTCGCTTGTAGCACATCATTCACACTAGGATGAATTAATTTCCGTTATTCCCCAAAAATGTTCAAACGTTTACCCCCCTCGGACGACTACTATCGTCATACATTGATTCGCTCAATTCAGATTGAATGTCGTTGGTCCGAGTACAGGCACATCGCAAATCTTTGGTTGATAGATCAACATAAAGTCTATTATAACAACAATTCATTGTATAAATGTTCTGCCGTAAATACGAAGTCAAATCACTTGTTCCAAAATAACATATTCCAAGTATTTTCCAAAATTTCAAAGATGTCTCAATTATTTGTGGCTTCGCAAAGAGCTTGCGTAATATGTGAAGTGTCCCCCCTCCCCTCCCCTCCGGTTTATGCTATAACATGCACGTACATTGAGCAAAATGGTTTCATTCTTTTGCTCTCTTACTCTTCGCATTGTATCTTCGATACACACACAACATAATTCATGAATAAAATGTTAATCGATGTTCCTGTTGCTACAAATGCTTGAATAGCATGCCGTTGGCTGACTTTGTTCCCCCTTTTTTAAAAAATAAAAATTTATCAAAATACAACAAAAGCAAAAATATGTTTAAAAAAAAAGAAGAAAGAAATGCCTGTATAGCAGGTGAATCAACTCTCCCAAACGGAATGGTTCATATGTTGCTATTGAATGAGTCCATGCACAACTGTAGCCAAATGAATAAATATCCGAAATAAAGAAAAAAAAACACACCTATATAAAAGCGCCCAATAGCAATTTCTTTCGGTACCTTCGGATACCTGTTTATGTTTGCATTCAATGCAAAAGCAATTAAATTCAATAAAAAAAAAACAAGAAAATGTCCAACGGATTTTCACTTTTGTGTGCTGGGAAGGGAATTCAATGCGTAACAGAAAAAAAAGTATCTTCAACGGAATTTCTTTATCATTTACATAGCGGCGTTAAAGTAACGTTTTTTGTTGTTGATGTTGTTGTTGTGTTGCAATTGTTAGTGCACCACGTTTTGACCTAAATGTTGCACTAAGCGCCCGACAAATGATTGAATGAGTAAACAATCGCATAATCATGGCGTTTAGAAATGAGAAATCTTGCTGGTCAGGCTTTCATCACAGGCATTGCTGTGTCACAACATCAACACCGCAACACTGAACAGTTTACATTATTTTCTTTTCCGTTAAGAGTTAATATTATTCTGACATGAATGGTTTGGATCAAATTGATGCATGAAACCATCGCCAACCGGAGACGATAAAGTAAAGAATATAATGCGTGTGCGTAATTGATTTGCACATAGAGGTTAGTGCAGAGTATATTGTTTTGTAACCATACCTTTGATGCGCACCAGACTTAGTATGCAGCGCCAAGTGCTTTGTATGTTTATTATATAAATTACACTTCTTTTGAAAGCATTATCAATTCATTCCAGTGGGAATCATAACGAATCACTTCAAACACACACTTTGTGATGGAACTGAATTTTGTGATGGAACTGAGTGGGACTGCAAGAAGAGTGGTGAAATTATTGTGGGACATATTGAGTCACACCATTTTTGAACTCATCTAGAAGAGGGTGATTTCATCACACACATCGCAATTTGTGACAGCATAGCTTGAATATAGATCAACAGTCAGTAATAACATTTTACTTGAGAAAACATCGACTGGATAAACGGTTCATTCCATAGAATCATAAGACAAAGAGTCTTTGAGCATTAAACTTTATATAAAAAATGGAAGCGCAATTATTTCTATTATTGAACAACAACAACAACAACAACAACAACAACAAAAATGCTATTCATTCACTTAGTAGTTTCTTGTTGTCTTTGGCAACACCGAACACTATTTCAGTTAGTGTTGCATTCCATCAGGCCTATAGAAAGCGCACAGAACCTGATAAAATGTTAATTAACTATAATATCTGCACAATAATAATGTGATAGAGTTAAACGATAGTCTAATTGTTTGTAACATAATACATATATCATTTGTAAGCATTCGATGTGCTCTAGCTGAACTGTTCAGAAAATCCGAATATTTGATCGGATTACATGAGATTTCAATATATCTTAACCAAATTAACCACTGAAAATACACAATTCATGCTTAAATTTGACTAAAATTAACATAAAAGGGATTTAGCTCAGTATTTGGTGCACATAAGCGTCAATTTTAGTTAAATATTTAACTTCAGCGATTAATTTTGGTTAAACTGAATGAAATCTTATGAAATACAATCAATTGTTAGAGTATTAACAAAATTAGCCGGATCTCTTGCAACGGATGTTAAGAGTAATATTCATAGAAAATTAACGCAAGATTATTATTGTGAGCATTTGGAAATGTTACAATTCATGATTTTCGGCTAAGATTATTCGGCTTTTCCTACTAGCTTTTACAAAGAACATTAACCAATACAATCTCACTAGATCATAATAACAACCTTCTTCAAATTTAAATACCACAAAGCACTCCTGCGCGCTCGCGCTCGCGATCTAATTCATAATTAGATAGATTGTTTTTCTTTAATTTAGAGAGAGAGAGAGAATGAACGAAAATCACCTGCGGCTGTATCGGTATTTCAAGACATAACATTTAACTGCCCATTGAAATTAGCATTTTTTCGCACAAAATCCTGGCTATCCTGGTTGTTGTTATTTGCGTTTTATTTTGTCTTTTTTGTTTTTTTTTTGTGTTTAAATGAACAACAAATATCTTTCTTATAAACAGGTTTTTCGTTGAACTCGCGAACACGCTACATTTTTCGTTGATATAGTCCAAAAAGGTGGTTTTTTTGTGTGTTTCCAACACGTATTTGTCTGTGCTCAGTCGATTGCTTCTTTAATTCTTATTTAAAACTCACAGATCACACATAATAATCATCACAACACTTTTAATGAGGCTTCAAACTTCAACTGAAAAATTTATTGAAATGATTTAGCAAACAATGTTTTGGACCAATTTCAGCATTTATTAGTATGTTGTACCAGAAAAACAATTGTTCGGAGCAATTATTTATTTTGCCCGTTTGGACGCGCGCTCACATATAAACACAGGCTGTTGATGCCTTTAAGTTCATTGAGATTCACTGTCTTTGACTGTTGCGTATGTACTGTTGCGGTCAATGGTTTTGGTTCACTAGAATCCAACAAATAAACGGACGATGGCAAAAGAGCAAATGAAACGAAAGAAATGAAACTAAATAAAAATGAAAGAAAAAGAAGAAGAAGACCACGAGAGAGAGAGAGAGAAAGAGAGAGAAAAAACAACACACAACGATACAAAAACACGATCGAATGGAAACGTCAAAGATATTAAGTATGGAGGAGAAAAAAGAGCAAAGTGCGCAACTCACATCGGCTTAAGAGTATTGTGCTGTGCTGTGCTATGTCATGCCGCGCATAGAAATTCGATTCTCGTTTGTGTGTTTTTTTCCACCGCAACAGACACATATGTACGATTATGTAGACTGATGATGCGGTGCCAATGGAAAACAAAAATTTAGAGAAAAAAAACCAACCATGTATATATGTACATAAAACCGCATGATATTACAACGGAAAGTGTAGCTTACGAAAAGAAATGAAACAAAAACACATATGGAAAAAGAGCAACAAAAACATGGTGCTGCTAAGTAATTTGGTGTGCGTGAGATATAGACAAAATGCTGCACAAGAGCCTAATAAAATGTTTCAGTTTTCTATGTATTCATTTCGAATACATCATAGTGATCACACGCTCACATGAGAGCAGGGTCGGAATATTTTTTTTTTGTTGATCGCATCGTTTTCTGCTTGAACATTGGTAACATTTACACAAACATGGTTTTTTTTTTGCACCATTGTTTTGTGTGCAAGCATTGTCTTCTTTCTTCATAAAATTGTGGGTGGATCAATAATTATCCAAAAATAATTCAGATCATCATAGATATCTCAGAGTTTCATAGAACAACATTAAAACTCAGTACAACAGACTCGAATGAATTTTAAAATGTTGGGAGATTTTGTCTTGAACTGCTACTTTACGGAATAATGCAAGTTTGTGCATGCACAATATGTTTGTTTGTTGCATACATCGAGTGACTAATGAAATTTGTGGCACGCAAATACATAACCGAGACAGGGGCCGGTAGAGCATTCATTTATACAGTAGAGTGGCCCTCATTTTTGAATCGTTGGCAAATTGCAATCTGGTCTTAGAATAATACCTCTGTATACAGAGAAAAATAATTTTCTATAGAAATGAGTAAATTCATTCAATTTGGTTGTAGTTTGGCTCAAAGAATTCTCCCGCAAGAATTTGACGACCATTAAACTTACTTTGTATCTATTTATCTGTATCACCAAGCAGCTATCAATACTACGGGGTTTCGACAAGTAGTGAATTACACAGAGAGACATAATAATCGAAAGAGATAGAAATAAAAAAATTGTCGTTCATATATCAGGTAATCTGAATTCAGATTACTTCGCTTAAGCGAAACTGGCTGTAGAACTGTCATTGTCTGAAACTCGTGATATTAAACAAACACCAAAAGTACCGAAATGGACTGAGTGAGTTAATATCTAAACCTACTCTCGTTTCTCCTTATCTATTCTGTCTCGCGTACCTTCTAAAGGATAGCGATTCAAGTAACCAAGAGAGTGTTTGAACATTTGGATCAGTTTTTGGAGCAGTTTGAATCAGTTTTAGCACCAAAGGTCTTGTATTCCTTTGCTTAAAATACGTGCCAAGTTTCATTGAAATCGGACGTCTTTGATATTTGGAATGTTTCACTATTTTGAGCCATAACTTCAAAAAGATCTTCTTGAACTCCCCCCACCTATTTTGTTTTCAAAAATCTTCCTAAAAAGTAGCAAGCTACCACTATACACAATTTCAACATCCTCGGATCAGTAGATCTCTGGCTACGCCCCTGATGGTTTGGATACAATAGTTGAGAATATCGAATAAATATTAAATTGAAGGAAGTAAAATTCATTGATAAGATAACTTAGAATGAAGTTAAATGGTACTCTTAGCCCAATCGAAAGAATTTCTGTCGCTTTTTGGCCGTTTTTCTTATTCATTTTAGTAAGTATTCATGCTGTCGACGATAAACTAAGGGAGTGTCTATTGCTTCGAAAAATAATCCACTCTAATATTCAACTATTTGTATAGCTTACTAAGTCGTTTGCGAGTGTGCGCGCCATAGCTTCGCTTCGTTCAATACACATGTACTCACACACACACACACACACACACACACACACACACACACTTTTATTGGTGCTGCAGTATTATTTCAGCTTTGTATAAAATATAGCGATCATCGAGCCATTGTCTACAGTGCATTGGCTCGTTGATGGGCACGTCAACTGTGAACATTCTACACTTTGGCGGTTGACTTTCACGCGTCTGTATTAGTGCTGCTCAGTTCTTGTACACTGATGTCGAACAAGTGCAAGTAAGCGCATTAAAAAGCCAGTGCATCGTAGAAATTGGCGTGATGTCTATAAATATAGGAAGATAGGAACACTTCATACTGAAGTTAACATGCATTGGTTTAGTTCAGGTATAAATGTAGGCTCAAAACTCTTCTTCACAAATATCATAGCCAGAGTTGCTTTGGCTCTGAAGAAGCATGTTAATTAAGACTTAATAAGAAGTAATAAATAGCAATTTATACAACTAATCAATTATAAAATGTAAACGAAAGAAAAACTATGTCCATATTTTCTGATTTTCTTTCAAAAATCGATCTGTGGTGTCGAAAAATTTGAGAAAATTTGACCTTAGACAGAGGCTGGCCGAACTGTCAATCTGTTCCTATAAATGTATTTAGATTGATTTTTTGGATGGCACTTTGGCGCCACCAATATATTACACTCAAACTTGAACTACCTGTTGGTTGAATTTTATTTTGCTATCGTGACATAGATTATAAATTTTAAATAAGTTGATAATTGGAGTTAATGAGCGACAAAATTGTCATACACAGTTTACCAGAAAATAAAATCAACACAAAATTCGAAGTTGAATGCGCAAACACATGATATGCAATCATGTGAGAATGTACATTTGAAACCATGGCCTTTCCTTACGCAAGGTGCACTGAATCGTCTATAGCGAAGTCGATCCTTAAAGAACGATTTTTTTAAATCGAATCAATTCTGAATTTTAATCGAATCAATCGAAAGTATAGAATTTAGCGAATTACTAGTAGAAATATTGCCATCAGCCGTTTCAGCATGCCAATACTCATTTGTACTTGATTTTATCCAAACATATAAAGCTGAATGTATTGAATTTTGTGATATTTTTCTTTCGCTGTAATCTGCTTTGTGCATTTGCGGCTTCAAAATGCGTTAGCTGGAACGTAGAACACAATTTTTGAGTAAAGAAAAAAAGTAAAAAATCCTCTAACCGCGTCACAAAATTGATATCATTATTTTTGTGTAGAAAAAAATATCGCTGGCTTGAATTAACTATTTATTTTACTTTTCCCATGGGAGAGACGTTAAAAGCGGTGTACTCTCAAACTACATTTTTTTTCTATAGAAATCAATCATAAAAATCTTACATAAAAATCGTTTAAAAACTATATTAGGTGTCTATTGTCCCAAATAAATCTTAATATTTCGTTCAAAATTTACAAACGGCCATAACTTGGCCAAATGCCAGCCAATTTTGATGTTTCATACCAAAAATATTCTACGAGATCTTTCTACTCAGTAACTACGAAGAGTACGATTTTATTTTCCCAGAGGGCGTATTTTTGCATATATTCTTCATGGGAGATTATTCTACTCCTTTGGTCAGTCATGGGCGAATATTTTTGAAATTTCAATATATTTTGACTGATGTTAAACCGATTCAGCAACAGTGTTTGGATTTTCAATATTTTTCCAAAAGGAATAAATTCTCCGAAGTGAAAGAATGCAGAAATTAGCCTTATGGAAAAATAAAATGATACTCTTTGTATTTACTGAGCAGTGGTGAACGTAGCTTTTTAATCCAAATAAAATTCCACTCGTTGTTCGAAACCTCGATTATGGCCGAAAAATGGCCAACGGCAGGCCAAATGCTGCCTTAAAAATGTTACGTCAGGATAGAATTCTGAATTTAATTTTGGGTGAATAATTTTTGTCCTATTCACAGACAAATGGGCACTAACTTTTGCAGAATAGAATATGTTTGGCTGAGTTAAGTAAGTGAGGTGTCGGGCCCGCTTCTGATTCGCACACTCACTTATCACACCACTCGAAGAAGATGAGTTAACATGAAACAATTTCACTCACGTGGGATCACTTCAAGGGATTGAAAGCTGCCACTCAATCGATAAAATTTATCGAAAAAATATAGAACAGATTTCATCAAATAATAATATATTCATTCAATTCTTGTGAAGTTGTTCAGTTTTTACACACTGCGATGACAAGGCTCACTTTGTAGGGTTTTTTGTAGATGTGAACACAGAACAAAAAGAGATGGAAATATACATCTGTATCTATCCGTCCCTCTCCAACATTCTCTGCCAGAAAAAAAACCCTTTAAAGTGAGCCTTGTCATCGCACTGTGAGTTTTTAGATATCTAAAAAATAAGTGAATGAACCGAGTGACGAGTCATTTCAGTCATTTTCAACTTCCAGGTCTGCATGACGTATGTCAGAATGTATGTTGCAATTTAATTTTCTAGGAATTTTGAGCATTTTCACAAACGTTCATATTTGATTACTTTTCAGTGAAGATGCATTCAATTATGAATGCTCTTCAGGTCCCTGCCTCGTTTATGTATTTGCGAGCCCCAAATTTCATTATTCACTCGTTGTATCAAACAAACACAATGTGATTGCACAAACTCGTATTAAGCCGAAAAGTAGCAGCTCAAGACAAAGTCTCACAGCATTTTGGAATTCATTCGAATTTGTGTATTTTATGAAAATCACATGAACTCAGTTCAAAATATCGTTTTTTTTTTGTTCGTTAAATGTACTATCGGATGTGTAGTGCAGGTCGCTGCACATTTTATAAGCACATTTTTTGTTATAACAACGAACTTTACCACCGTCTGTGTATAAAATCTAGATTCTAGAATGAGAAAATAGCTTGCCCATATAACTGTTTCAAATGATACTGGGTACTAAAGTGGTGAAACGACGAGACTACGCGCCCTAATTACGATATGCAAATCACATGACGTAGCCTACTAAGTCCCCAAACGCGTTCGTTTGGTCGCTTCACCACTTTGCTGGGTTCATTTGTTCGACCTTTTTTCAGCTAATTTTGATCAGTCACCAGGTCATAGGTTTGTGAACAATGTTGGAAAGGTTTGTGTCATAGAGTGGTTCAGCAAAGTAGTTGCTTGCGTCACTCGCGTGGACTACAGTCCACCATGATAGATTGCAAGCATGCTAGTCGATGAAAGAAACTAATCATATTATTGGATGGAATGGTCAAACTTCACACCATTCAGATTTCAAGCGAAAATGTGCTGCTATTTACGGAACGGAAAGAAAATGTAATTCAAAATTTGGTGAACCCATTTTTAATGCCCTCCCATATCAACCTTGTATTCGGATTAGTAAATTTGATAATAATTAATCCATGAACTCAATTAATTCAAATATTTGAAAAACTTGCGCTCAAAATTGCCGAGCAGCAAACAATTTCGGAAACATTGGACAAGAAACAATTCGATATGAATTGAGATATAAAAGATGTTATATGTCTGTTTCAATAGAATACGCTAAAAATATACAGTAAAAATCTGTTAAATTGCTATCAATCAATATTAATAAATCAATTCGCGCGAAATTGTTCGATATTTTATCACTTGAGTTGCAAAAATATCTATTTAAGCTATGTCATTTCCTGTGGCCTGTGCCTGAACGGCAGACACGCGTATACTCATCCGAATCGATTAAATTATGTTGAGGAGAACTTGCACACAATGCTTTGCTCGTGCGTCCTCTCAAACAAAACAGTGTTTACGCTCTTTCTCACCATTTCGTTTCAATTTTCTCTCTTGCTCCAATTTTTCCTCACATTTTCGTTTGTATCTGTATTGTGTTTGAATGTGTGCGTGTTGCATGTGAATGTATTTCTTATACCAATGCTCCATTGATCATCACATACCCTCGCTAGAAAAAGATGATAGCTTTTGTGAATCCTTAGCACTACCAGTAGAGAACCATCGGCTCATCATTTGTTTCCATTACAGTTACAAATGGAGTTGAAAATATACATGAAACAAAAAAAAACACACAGAGAGAAAGAGAGAGAGAGAGAGAGAGAGAGAGAGAGAGAGAGAGAGAGAGAGAGAGAGAGAGAGAGAGAGAGAGAGAGAGAATAGAAATATATATTTACATTTATATATGCTCAATGTTCACTTTGGTGCTATGTTTATATAGGCAAAAGGATGGATTGCTCAATAGGGGGAACGTTGGAGTGTATGTTTCATTTGACTCACACAATGACACAAATAGCCAAAGCCAGGAGATATTGAGCGAGAGCGAGAGAGTGAACGAACAGCGTTCGCCTATCGAGTGTGGAAAAAAAGATGGAAAATCGACAACACACATGAAAAACTGGATGGAAAAAGAGAGTTGAATTGAGCGAGCGGAACGGTGAAAACATGCATTTTCGTGTCACTGTATACCTTTAATCTAGGTAAGTGCTCACTAAGAGTAAGTTCATTTTTAAGTACGTGCGACCATCTACATCGCTGTGAGACAATCGCAATACCCAAAATATTCAACTAACTCAAGTCAATTTTGGGAGTGCACAAGTAAAAGGCGTTTAGTTTTTTGTTTCAATCGACGAATTCAGTCGAAATCCACTTGGGAAAACCAAAAAATCGTTTCATCAAATTTTGTGTCCCGTTGCTTTTTGTTGCTTTGGGAAATGCGTTTTTGGTATGGAAGCAAATGATTTTTCTTCCATTCGATAGAACGTTCATTCGTAGATGTGTCGATGAAAATATACATCAATCAACGGACTATTCATTGGCAAAGCTCTTGTGTTTCGAATTCAACGCAGTAAGGAAGAAAAAGAAACAACAACTCCTGAAATAAAATACAAAAGCTTTGCGATTATGTTGACAGTTGACACAGACAAATATAAAGTGAACGGAAAACCGAGCATTTTTTATTGTTGTTATTGTTGCATGGAATTGTTGAACTAGTTTGTGAACAGTGTCCAAGTCCAATTTTCAAAACCAAAATAAAGACGTGTGAATTTTTGTCCGAATTGAAATTTGTTCAAAAGCAACACAAAAAACAAAAAACAAAAATTGTGTTGAAATAGTGACTCGTAGCCTATTGCTTCAGAGCTTGTGAGTACCTAACAATTTATATATATGTTTTTATATTATTTTACATATTTTAGCGCATAAAAATCGATTAATGTATATTCTTGTGCTATAGTAAAATTCTAGAATTTATAATATAGAAGTGCGTTTATGAGAGTATAGAGGCTTTCGCTTGGTTTATCATGTTTATTTATTACAACGCAACCACTGCATGAATGAACGGAATGAGTGAAGAAAATGAAAAAAGCTTAACATTGGTTGAACTTCCTTGTTTTTGTTGAACGTTCTTGTTATATTCAGTTTTTCTCGCTTTCAACAGCAAATTATGTTTGAATATGATTTCAGTTTTTTTTCCCCCCGATTTCCATAAAATGAAAGTAGTGAGAAAACTTTGCTGGCATTTTATAAACGAGAAAGAGAAAGACAGGAAAAAAACAGCAAAAATGAGTAAGCACACGGATGATTTTGGGCTTATATGTAGACGCCATTGCTGTATATTTATTATAATTTGAGATTAGAATTGTGTGTGTGTGTGTGTATTTGGTTGAATTATTAATCTCCCCACTTTATTCTAAGTAATATAATCATTCTGTTAAACGTTAAGCAAAAATATAAATAAGATATCTTCCGACCAAAAATTACTTACGTTTGTGTTCAATTGGGTTCATTTGTTTATTTGTTTTCATGCATAATACACAGCCCCATAGAAATAATAAGAACCTCATCAATGTGTTGTTTTTTTTGGTTAAATAGTAAATGAGCTGAGTGGCTGGGAATAAAAGTCACGATACAGCATGGCCGTTCAAAGGAAATGCATTATAAATTGAAACAAACCACTAATTCAATTTTTTTTTTTCAATTACTCAATTGTCCACCATTCGAAGAACAATTTCAGTATACCACCACCATGAGGGTATTGTGACCAACGGGAATTCAGAACGTCCACAACCGTATGCAACGATTACAAATGGTTATACAGCACTGAACGATACCATGATACCAATCAACATTCCAAGTGATTCCGTTCACCTTATCAGAATTTTATCAGTGAAATGTTTTGGTTCTCATGCTCTCTGCTGACCTAGTGGTCTTTATAAAGTAACAAACAAAAAAAGATAACATCAGTCGGTATCATTGGATTTGCCTATTTCTCCATGGGTGCGACGGGGGTAGTTTGGCCCATTTTATGCGCCGAAATCCGTTTTATTATGGGATTTTGGTGAAAAATTCCTATAGAATCTATGACCACCATAAAAGAAGAAAAACACAACAGCAAAATCGTCTATTTGGTATTTTGTTGTAGTGTTATTATTATTTTGTTGGAATTGCCAGGTTAACATTAACACGATCTCTGATTTACAACCGCTAATTTCACTGCACATCTACAGCTAATTGATCAATCGTATTCCAAGTAATTTACAATTACAATTGAACAATCTGAGAGGCTTCATAATTTAATCGAAAATAGCGTGCAATATACTATTAATTGAAAATGTGTTGTTTTTTTTAGGTCAGAACTGTTGTCGGGAAAACACAATAGAGTGAGGGGGAGAGGAGGGGGATACGGTCAAGCATAGGCAATAATACAATGAAATCTAAACTTTTCGAATGCGTGACCTTTGCAAATTTCGCGGCGTGTGCGTCAATCGAAAGGAATTACAACTTAATCAAAAGAATTGACGATTGCAATACGCGTATTAAACGTGTGTTTAAAAAAAAGACGATGAATTCGACTAGCAAGAATGCGAACGGTCGCCCTTCTCTTGTTTACTCATTTGTTATTGTGTGCTTTTCTTATGCATCAAATCCAATTTTGTTTTCTTTTTTCCGTTGGTTTACTTATGTTCTTCTGTTAACCCCTATTCATTTCGAAAACAACTGGAACGAATCAAATTGAGTACGCTCAAGTTTCAAATATTAATCGTGCAAATAAACATCGGTTGAAGAGTTCTGAAGCAGAAAAGTGGTTCCCATTCTCTTGTCGATCTGTATATGGCAGTAACACTAAAACCAAACCAAATTCCAGGACTATTTTCATAAACATCCGAATAAAATAGTTGGCCCATAGTTTTTTTCCATTTATTTCGTTTATGTTTTGATGGGGAGGCATTTCATGTAAATGGGGCCTGAATAATAAATTGTAGAAATCCATAAAAACATTTACATTCCAACATGATTCAAAAACATAAACAATAAACTAAAAATATGTTATGCAGCATTTGAAAAAAAGGCGTTACGATTGCAAATCAATTTAAGCAACGGGATTCATCCATGGAAAATTCAAACGGGCAATGAACGAAAGAAGAATGAACATATTAGAAGTCCTCTTGTCCGTGTGTGCTGTTTTATTTTTTTCGTCTTGGGCACACAAGTTGAGGACATGTATACATTGTACAAATCGAAAGCATATCAGCAAATGAGATGGGGAAATAGAGAAGTTCTGCAAGTGTTTGTACGAAAAAATCTACTTAATAGACTTGATGAAAAATACCATAGACACACTATATATACTATATCTATACAGATATTGACTGACTGGTTGCTAAGTTGGATGGTGCTTGTATACACAGTTATAATGATATTTATTTTCTGTGGCCAAAATCATTAAGGGCATAAAGGAACTTCAATAATGCACATGCGCATTCGTGTTGCTATATGTCCACAGAAACATTATATTAAATAGAAGGCAACAACAAAGAAAAAGTAGCCGAGAAATAGAATGAAATTTTTTCCTTGTTGACACAGAATGAGCATTTTTTGTTGTTGTTGCTGTTGTTTTGCTATGTTATGGATTGTCTCAATGAATGACAAAAAAAAAGAGAAGAGAAGAGAGTGAGTGAGAAAAGCATCTCAACCGTTTCGTATAATCACTAGAACGATCGCATTGAATAATATGCTTTGATGCATTCACAAAACTTATCGACGTAATTTATCGTTTTCCGCTAATAGGACAATCGATTTTTGCATCCGTTGTGTATGATCATGTTATCTCAATTTCACAATTTATTCGGCGCGTATGTCATAAAAATATAACTCTGCAATTTGGCACCGTTAAAAGCTTTTGTGAGATACCACAATCAAATTTCAATGGAGTTTCTGATTCTCATAATATCAAAGAGTCCTCCCCCCACACCTCCCTCCCACCCCGGTTCGAAAATGCTAACCCAAAATACCAAATTCAACATTTATTCTCCTCAACTTCTATCAAAAGTAACGGACCTTTTTTTGAAGTCTTTAGTTCTGAAAATTCATTTGATTTTGTGTAAAGAACATACTATCACATTGGATTGTCACTGAGTCTCTGTGGAAATGAGATTCTCAAATTACATAGAAACGAAGTGACATTCCAAAAATGATATAACTTTGAAATACTGTTCTTTACTCTCGAACACAACCAAAAAAAAAAAAAAAACGTTAAGACAATTATTGAAGACAATCATTCGAACAAATTTGTCCGTTTCGTAAATAAATTTGATAAGTTTCCAGTTTCGAGCTGTTGAAATGAATAATTAATGCAATTTTAAGCAATAAAATATAGGATTGATACGAACATCGCGTTTCTGTGAATATTCGATATTCCATAGGACGAAGTTTATTCATTGGTATAATGAATTTTCCCTTTATAAATTCTATTTGCGTTTTTTTGTTGTTGTTGGTCATTTAACTGAAAAGAAAATGTAACCCAACAATAAATATATTAAATGTTTTGAGTTTATCATTCCAATTTTTTTTTATTATAATTGTCAAAACTCAAAAATGAAATTCAATCTGATGCAGCATGTGATTAGAAAACAATGCTACGGATGAATATCGAAGTGTGAACTGGCAAACAACATGGCAAAATATTTATCCAAACGAAATTTAAAACATAAAAAGTAATACAAAGTCTTTGATAAGTCTTTGGCATTGCTGTGAAAAAAAAGAAACAACAAATGTTGCCATATATCAATATGACTTGGTGTTGAAAAGTGTTTGCGTGAAGAAAAAAAAAACCACTACATCTTTATTTATTTATACAATTGTTAGCAAATAATAGAAATATGGATGGAATATAGCGAACAAAAAATATGAATCAATAATAAATTGAAGTGAGAATTTAAAAAAACAAAAAAAAAAGAATATGAAAACTGTGCTCAAGAACAAAGGTATGTCAACGTTGCGCAAACAACAACGTCAAAATATTTAGTATTCGATTTTTTGGAAATTACTCAGCACTCACACTGAATCGTTGCGAGCTCAAATAAGCGGGCGAGTAAGCAATTTGAGAAGAGAATAAAAAAACACATCATTTGATTACTTATTGTCTGAACGTAGAAACTGTGTTTTGGCGTGAGATTATGCAATACGTGGATATCAAACATGTCTCATCACTTGTTCGGTTGTGTTTTTTTTTGTTCATCTTTTCATTCTCTTGTTCGCTTTCATCTGTTCTCTTTCACATTCTAGCTTTTTATCTGCATAGTAAAGATATTTGTTTTTCTCAAGTTATTCATACTCTTTTGCGTCCTTTTTTTCTGCTCTGGGTGTGTGTGTGTGTGTGTTTTTGTTGTTGTTGTTTCTTTTTGGTTCAACATTAGATTTAATTCATTTCTCTGAACATCAAAACGTTATCATCGGATTATTTTGCGTTTGAATTCTTTTCGTTTTGCTGTGCATTATATCGCACTTTTTATACACCACTTTTTCTTTTGAGGTAGATCGGCGTTCTATTCCGTCAAACATTTCACATCGTGTCGAAGTGAATTTTATTTTTATTGTAGAAGATTTTTAGATGAAATTGCCGTTCCAAAAATAATTCAATTATTTGTTGCTGTTTTTGATTCACATAGCGTGGAAAACGCAACAACAAAAAAAAACGATTCAAGCAACGCTTTTTTTAATGCTATTTGAGTGAATGAATGAAGCAGGAAAATGTAATTTAGTGTTGTAAAAACGACACACAGCAGCCAAAACGAACGGTGTGGACGATTGTGAGTGCCCATAATCACACTTTTCTCGTGATGCTAGTGATCTATTTGGAATGTCATCATTGTGAAGTGAAATTCTTACATAACGGATCGTTGTTAGCTCGATCACATTTTCGTACACTTTTGACGATAGATTTATGTTACAGTTTTACACACTTAATTTAGTTTGCGATTGAACTTTAGACGATTAAAAATCCAAATTAAATCCAATAAATAATTTGTTGCTTTTTTCTCTTCTTCTCTTTTTTTGCCAGGATAAAAACCGGTGATTACGGATTCCAAGTTATGCATTCGGTTAATAACATCAAAAGTTTTGTAATAATTTCGTCAAAAAAATAATTAATCTCAGTCATAAAAAAAGAATCCATTTTTTTCATTTGGTGATGAATGAACAGAACAATGATGCATGACTGAACATTTTACGTTTAAATATAGTTGTGGTGTACGACGGTGTTGAATGATTTGAATCTGTTTATTACAATACATTTGTAAAAGTGATTTGAACTTGAAACAAACAAAAACACTGTTGCAGTGGCCGTGAATCATTTAGTGGAAGGACAACCGTTTGAAATTCTATTTAAATTATTTACACAAGCTGATTAAAAAGACTATATTTTGAAGAGAAAAAAAAACAAAAAAAAACCGATTTAATAACGTGAACGTATCAAATTTTGTGAATCTGTAAGAAATTGAAAAGGCATCACTGGCAAAACTGACAATTGCTAACCCCAAACCGATTCGATACGTTAGATAAGGAGAAAAACTAAGCGACAACAAAACCAAAATAAAAATGGGTTGCGAATTGGGTAAATTGGCATCAAGCACAAAATCAGATGGCGTAAGTGCGACCAGCCCCAGCGAACCACCACCACCAACAGCACCTGATCCGCGACTACCACTCACCGCCCGTCAGAAGTACACAATGATGGCATCATGGAAGGGCATTAGTCGTGCAATGCAACCGACCGGAATTAATATGTTCATTAAGTAAGTAGCAAAATCCAATGAACATCTCATAACAGCCGCAGCAGCAACAACAACAACATCCATCTTTTATACAAACAGTATACACCACCCACTCATACATGGGCAATTTTCTATTCTCTGTTTAAATGCGTATATTATTTTAATATTTTCCATCTCCTAATTGAATTATGTTTTTATTCCATCTGTGGTTTATCAAACACAAATTTGCATAAGTGGGTCAACGCTACGTTGAACAACAAACACGTTGAATATTATTTAATCACATTTTGATTGAATAGAAACCAAACCAAACCAAACCAAAAAAAAAAAAAAATATGCTCGAGTGGGTCGGGGCGATATATTGAAATAGACGAATCAGCTCGATAAAATTTTTATCTAATTTCATAACTCAATGCTTTCTCTGCATCTCGATATTCATTTGAGAAAAAAAAACGCACACACACATATTGATTAATTTGTATTCCCATTTTTTTGTGGTTGTTTCGCCTCACTCATAGATTGTTCGAAGATCACGGCGAACTATTGGGTTTATTTAATAAATTTCGCGAGTTGAAAACCAAAGAACAACAAGCATCATCCGAAGAATTAGGCGAACATGCCAATAAAGTGATGGAAACTCTTGACGAAGGTATTCGTAGCCTTGATGAGCTTGACACATTCTTTGAATATTTACACCAAGTTGGTGCTTCACATACACGCATTCCTGAGTTTAAATCTGAATACTTTTGGGTAAGTTAAGCAATAACACAAACAAAACAAAAAAACCTTTTGTTTACATAAATGTATGTCGTTATAGATGTTTCAAGAATTACTCAAAATATCCAACGGCCTAAAATTAGGCCACACTATTAAATGTTACAATTTTCAAGAAAAATCGCATTCTTTCTTTTTCGTTTCATTTCCAAAACAGAAAATTGAGAAACCTTTCCTGTCGGCCGTGCAAAACACATTGGGCGATCGGTACACGGAGAACGTAGAAGGAATTTATAAGCTAACTATTAAATTTATCATAGAAACATTAATCACAGGGTTTGAAAGTGCCAATTCAAAGAATAGCATAGCCGCTGTCAATAACAATAGTAATTCCACCTCAAAATCGTGAAAATAATCAAATTTAATCGATGAACATGCTGAGAGAGAGAGAGAGAGAGAGAGAGAGAGAGAGAGAGCAGAGCAGTTGAGTGTGCACACACAACTGAATTCGACAACCAAAACCAAAAACCAAAAACCAAAACAAACAAAAAACATAATAAAAATTAAATGAACAATTGATAATAAATTTCACCAGATAACAAGCCACAAACTGCATTAGATTTGCATTTATAGAAAGAGCTAAACAAAAAAACAAACAAAAAAAAATTATTTTTTTTAATGTAAATAACCGAACCATTTCAATTTAGGCGAAACCATTTCGTTACGACATTTAAAATCGGTGATGCAATAATATGTTTTTAGTGTGTAAAACTAATGAAATGATTTAAACGCTTTTGATGGAAGCAAACATTTGATGTTGGTCATTGAACATTTTTTCATTAATCGTAATAATGTAATAAAGCACAACTGTTCAGTTAAATGTTTAACTATATAGTTATGGCTGTTCTTCATTCTTTGTTTCTCTCGAACAGTGATAGCCAATGCTCCCCTTCTATAATCTCCCAACACCCTGCCTACCCCCCCGCAAAAAAAAACCATGTCAAAACACTTACTTTTACTAATCAAATGATATTTCATGTTCATATGTTGCGCTGTAAACAATTTTATGTGCGCATAAATTAGCTCTAAGTAATCAGTATTCTGCTTGAAGATGAATTGAGCATATTTTCCTTTAAAATCTACTACAAAGTTTATCATTTTAAACGAATTGTTCATCTTAAATTGATCAAATATCCAGCATGTTTCGATTGGATTCCGTCCACACAAAAAAAAATTAAATTAAATAAACAATGAGTCTAATTTTTTTCTCAAAATATCACACACAATTGACGCACATTTGCGAAATGGGCCGGATACTTTTGGAGTAAGTTACGGCAATTTCTTAGCCTCAAAACGATTGATAGTCTATAAATTGTTAAGCATTTTGTTAAACATTTAAATTTTTAAAGAAAATACTAAATTCACTTCAAGCAGAGTGCAAATTGATATTCATTTAGTAATTTTGTTCAATTGTCTGGCATGTCGAGAGCATAGTTTTGTTTTGTTTTGTTTTTTTTTTCGAATTTGAAGTGTTCCTTGCCTTGATTAATTAATTAATTTTGTATTAAGCGATGTGATCATTGCATTCGATAACAATTTTCCTTGACATTGGCCGTTGGACATTCAAATTTGGGCATTCAAAACGTTGAAATATCGATTAGTATGCGCAAAACCCGGCACATTCTGATATGGGGACACGGGAGATACCAAATACAGGGATGCCGAACGTGTAAAACATCTCCATAACAAAAACATTGAATGCTATCACATTCGTTCCGTGTGCAGTGTATGTATTTGTTGAAATACATTGTTTTTAATATTTCTTCACAACTGTCAAAAATTTCACACAAAATCATTGCGCTTTTGTCTGTTCCATATTCCCCCTCCCCGTTGCGGGTATCAATCTCACACGATTACTCTAAATCCTGAAACTTACGGATTAGCACAGATGCTACACAACACCATCTGGGAATCAACTCTCATGAATATGTAATTTTGATTGAAAATGATTTCAAACGATTATAGCAACGTTCGGTCGTTGACCGACATCTCTCGACACCTGAAAACAAATCATTTTGTTAAAATTGAACAACAACAAAAAAACACTGGAAAGAGAATTGTCGAAATGTTTCAGTATTTATAATAATTAACATAAAAAGAATACATGTTGATTGTAGTGAATAAATCCATTTTGAGGTTATTTCTGTGTGTGTCAATTTCTTTTTCGCTTCGATTGATTTTTTTTTTTAAATGGGAAATTACTGATGCTACATTCTCTCCGTTACGATTTCGGAACAACACACTTGACACATTTTTTTCCCGAAAATGTAGAATTTCAGAATTTTCTCGCTAGTATTTACATGAAATTACGGGTGTATGTTAGAATTTCAATTGTAATAAATTTCACTGGAGTCCAGTGACTAGACGTATTTACAAACCTCCGGAAATAATTCCATTTAAAAACAAACAAGTGTGCAATTGTTTCAAAAATCAGTGTTGATTTATAATCCGGTTCCAAAAAAAAAAAAAATGCAGAAATCTATTGTAACAAAAAATGTCTCAGAAACATCTAGAAAGTTAAACACAAATACAAAACAAGGGATTTATTACTTGGTTTAAAAAAAAAAAAAAATCAAGTTAGTCAATTAATACACGAAACATTTTTGATTTCGAAAAAGTTCTTTCTGAGACCGAACATATGCATATATAATACTAGAAGATCTGGGTTGTGGGATTGGATTTGTTTTTCAGTCTTTTTTTTGTTATTGTTGAAAGATAATAGCAATTTCTAGCTTTTTGCTTTAAAGTGTTTTTTTTTAAATTCTACTGAAGAAGTTTGAAAAAAAGACCAACAACTGTAGATTTATAACGATTATGATCCCTTGGTGTGAAATGTTTATCATCATAAACAGAAATTGACCGTAATTGATGAAATACAAATCAAATATGCCAGGAAATCGCTTCATGCAAATATGAAACACAAACACTCATGCTTGCATTTAATTATTGTCAATGGAAAACTTACTCCAGAATCAACTCTATTGAGAACCAACAGCATAAAAAATGATCATCTCACAACTCATACCTTCGCCCTATCACAAAATCCAAGACAATTTCCATAATTTAATTTTTTTTTTTAACATCCAATTTTGTTCTCTCGGCCTCTCAAGTGTGCCCCATTATTTCAGAGGGATCTCATTCAAAATGTTCGTTTTTTTTTCTGTTTAGAAAATGCCAGAAAAGGATTGATATTTGTATCACTTAAGGAGGTTGGCCATTATTAACTAATTTATTGATAAATTGTTTATCAAATCTCATCAACAGTTTGATATGGAATGATCGACTGGCTGCTTCGGATTGTCTTTCTGATGACTTGTTTGTGAGATATTTGACAATTGATAACTAGTTAATGGCATTTTTAATAATTATTGACTACAGTTATTAATTCGGCATTTCCCTACAAACGGCACTTCAAAAGAATAAACCGACACCAGCCAATTGATGATTCCAAAACAAATAGGAACATTTTAGAATTTTACTTTAATCAGTTATAACAAATTGTTGATAAGATTTTAATTAAACACAAATGTGTTAGTAAGTAGTTAATAGTGGGCTACCTCAGTGTCACTTTCGCTTTGAGCCATGGTAATTTTTATGTGAATGTGACAAAGTGACAAAAATCTCTTGTAGAATTTTCAATCTGTAAACGCTCAACAACAAATTCTCAAGGCTTAATCACTGAAAATATGTGTTTCCATACGGCATCTATTCCATCCATTACTTTTCGCCCATTATTTGCCTCACCTCAGTAAAAACGAGCAATTATATAGCTCAAGGTAATGAGTCAAATTATATGTAATGGGTCAAACTTGAAGTAATGGGTGAAATAAAGCTGGATTGAAACGTAATCGAAGGAAATTGGTATGAATGGTTCGCTACTGTTCATACTACAATATGCACAAAGAAATGCAATTTGGAGCTCATCTTGCATATGGTAAAAGTGTACCACATGGGCCTATGGCATAGGCTCCATTACATGCAAATTCACAATATTTCCATCCCATAACCACCCAATTTATCGATTGCATCAAAGTGATTAAGCCTTGCCAAATTCTACTATTGAGATGGAAATTCGTCCGAACCGGATCACTGTTTAGTTTGACAATTCATGACTGATGGGCATGGAGGAGACATACACCCATGGATTTATACTTTTAGACAACCTTTTTACCTGAAATATTTTTCTCTCTGAATACAAACAGTATTTCTTAGTCGGTTGGTCGAACTATAATCCCTTTTGTATACGACCAATCTAAGCACTTAAATCACGCAGCGATTTTCTACATACAAAGAGGAATATATGCACTTAGCTTCAGCTGGACTGAGGTGATGATTGCAGAATTTAAAAAAAAAAATGCGTACAACTTTTGTCCTCTATTCAATATGACCAATCTCAAAAAAAAAAAACAAATCATAAGAGAAAAACAACCATTCGTGGATTGCCAATGACGCCTCAAGAGCGACAGAATTCTTTCCCCTCCATTTTGGAGTGTATTTTGCAACAAAAAATCACTAGAATTAACCCAAACACAATTTTACTACAACAAAAAAAAAATGGTTTAATTCTACAGTTAACCTTGAGTGTATGTGACAACAAAAAATAAAACAAAATGAAGAAAGACTTAGCACAACCGAATAAGTATTATAAAAAAAAATAGCAAATTAGCGAAAAATAATGGAAAAAATACATTGTTAAATTTCATGTAAATTCGTCATAACCAATTATTGTATTAATATTGTACACATAAATGTTTAAGAAAATGTCAATCAAATATTTTTGTTTTGTTTTGTTTTCACACTAAAACAAACCATTTGTTTAAGCACAAAATTAAGACAATTAGTTCATCGTGGACGTTTTTTTTTGTTCGTCCAACCTGCAAAGGAATAAATCAAAACAATTGATATGACAAGATAAACCTCAACATTCCGGCTCGTTTTTCATCTCCAAAACAATTTTTGATTTCGATTGTTTCTTTTTTTTTGAACAAACCAAAAACAAAAACTTTCGCAGTGAACAGAACAAAAAATGGAAAACAAGAAAAACGTATTTATAATCACAAATGGTAATGCAGATCGATAATGCAGACTTGATCCATCAAGATTTTTCCACTCGAAAAAGTTTTTTTTTTTTTTTTGGTTAAATTTGAAATATACTGAAGTGAATTCAAATGAATGTTTCGAACGTGTGTTACACCGGCAATTCAATATATACATTACACATACATATAATTTATCATTGTGCAGCAATTTGTATCAATTACATGTGATGAATTGATTATCTTGCGAGATGTACACAAGACAATGTGAAACAGATTTTTTTTTTCTATTTGAAATAAGTACATTAATATTGTTATAGGCAATGAATGACTTTTTACAGCAACGATGATGTTGTAATGTATTTATTTGTAATTGGTCTATTTAAATAAAAAGTCGACCAGAAAATTAACAAACACTTTGAATTGGTTTTCATCAATTTCATTCAGTGAACGTTTTTTTTTTCAATGAGGATCATCACAGTGATTTTCAATATAGGAGCAAAACTCTCTGCTGAGGATGAAGCATCAACATCATATGGTAAATATAAGAATTTATTGAGAGAAGAAGAGACAATTAGGAACATTTTTTGTTTGATGAACAGAGCGTAAATACGTCGAACCGATGCGATCTGTCAAATGGATGAATGAAATGGCTTGTTGGAAGAAATCAACCGCTTATTATGATAACATTAGTTTCATAAGTTCGGTAAATCGGGCGGTTCGAGATGAAAGAAATTGAGCACAAAATTGAATCCGTCACAAATTACAGATAATTTGCTTGTAGGTAAAACATTGAACAGAACCTAAAAGTAGTGACATTTTTGTTTTTTTAAATACAAACTCTAGCTTGTATTTCAATTGAATTGAGTTGGTCGTTGATTAGGCTGAGGATCGACAATTTACTGATTTGAACTATGATTTTCATTTACATTCGTGTGATTTTCGCGATTCACTTTCAAAAGTGTCGTTCATCAGGAAATCAATTACAGTCAGAAAAAAAAATTCGGTCACCTGCTTTTTGGAAGAAAAAAACAGATTTTTTGAGAAAACTATGACATGTAGCTCAAAACTTCCATCTCCATAGGAAAGATCAAGTAATTTTACTATGGAATTATGTGTATTTAACAAATTTCATAGAAGCATATAATTTGTATTTCCAAAAAATAGGGTCAAAAAAGTTACGGCCATTCATACAAGAAAATTGACTTTCCATGGAAAATGCATGAGAGAATTGATTGTTTGAATAGTTTGTTGAGTTTTGCATTTAACCAAAACTACACGTCTTATTCAGAACATATACAGTCTACAATTTGATTTTTCGAGCTAATATTGCTGATGACTGATTTTCCCACCCAGCCATGGCTGATGCATCAACCTCGAGAAAAAATTAGGTTTTTCCAATGGAGATGGCATTTTTGAGCTAAATAATTTTATTTCAAGATAAAAAGCACGCATACGCTTGTCATACTTTTCCGCATCAATTACAGTGCCCGAAATAATTATAGTCGAATTTTTATTTTCATGAATATTTTTCACAATATTCCTTATATCCACTTAAAGTTGGCCGGAAAACATTGGGAAATAAAAAATACAACCACCCAAATACTAAATATAAAAAAATAAACAAATAAAAAAATAAACAAATAAACAAAGAAACTAAATATTAGTCATATCTAATATAACTTTTGATGATTCATGTGATTTAAATGCCAAAAAAAGAAATTCGGCTGTGAATATTTCGCGCCAGTTTTTGGAAAAAGTCGATAAATTGAGAAATAAAGTGATTAAATCGATCCGATTTTTCCAAAAAAGTATTTGGGTGCTCGTATTTTTGATTTTCCCGTCTTTTCAGGCCTCAAAGTAGAATTACTTTTGGAAATATCTGCGCTAGTTCCGGATATATAGCCGTTTGAAATGGATGAATGTACCCTATTTGTACTGAATTTCTGAAAATTTCAGATTTTTTCAAATATCTTCTACATTCGATATTCGATTGAAATGGTTGATGGCTCAAAATTTTTGTATAGTTGGTGCAAAAAAGTCGTGTGCATAAAATGGAGAAAATGTTTACTGATTCTTGAGATACAGCTTGAAAACCGTGAGTCACAATGAAAAAGATCATGGGTAGAGAGCCCGTAGTTCCCTCAACTATCAATCGATTTTCAAAAATGAACCCAAAAAATTTGCGAGCAGTCTATACCTATTTATAAAAATAACTCAAACGGTACTCGACTTATGATGCATAACGTCGGTGTCATACCCGATTTTTTTTTGCTTTTTTGGAACCAGGAGGCATCACACTAACAGAAAATAGTTGCGTGCAATTTTTTTAAATTTTGTACCAATGTTCTGTACGTATGTAATGTATATTGAATTGCCGGTGAAACGTTCATTTCACGTTCGAACCATTCATTTGAATTCACTTCAATATATTTCAAATGTTGTTTTGTCTGGGTGTTTATTATTATAAATTTATTTTAACATAATTCATTCATGATACACATATTTATTGAGTTTTCGTTTTTGATCGCTTAGAGCAGATATAGCATTTAATTGTTCCGTTTATTTTTTTATTCAATCATCGCGGTGAAAAGTTTATATTAAATTGGATCTGGCAAGGTGCCATCTCGGAATCGAATCCAATACTCTTGTAGTCTTTGTAACCAAATCAGCCAATACTTTCTCAAATCCAGTTCAGATAAGTGGAACACGTTCGCTGTGTCACCGCTTTTATAAGCAACAACAACTCGTCCATTTTTAACGGTAAGATTATATCGAGGATCAGCGTTCAATGCACCAATATAGGCACATAACTGAACCGGAGCATCATACGTTGATATTAATTTTGGCTTCAATTTTTCAGATGTTTTCCATTCAAATGCACACAGTTCGTCTCTAAAATTGAAAAAAAAAATTGCGTTCAATTCATTGATTTCACTTGAACAAAACCAAAAAAAAAAATCGTTTGCCAAAACATTTATTCACCTGACAATTGAGACATTATCGATAATTCCCTTATATTTGAGATGTGCGTGCACAATGGGCTGCTCCAAAAGAACTGCTTTTGGCTTTAGGTCATTCAAACTATTGTCAATGCTTTCCCATAATTGTATAATATTTGAATTACGATCAGGAACTTTACCGCTGCTTAGGTAATGTTCAATGGCTGAATGGAATTCTTTGCCTCGGTCAAGTGTTTCTTTCTCATATTGCTTGAATCCATCAACACCAAGCTCAGCAATTTTTCCCAATTTCCATTTTTTTAACGCCATACGAGACGCTTCCGGCATTGTCCCCTGCAATACCTTACTTATTGATGGTATGCGTACCGATGTATTTGCCAGCAACTCTTCCGTTTCACTTAATGTACATTTATCACAAATTAGCGGGTATTTTACGATTGAATTTAATGTATCGACATCAAATGGAATCGCCTGCATGTTATTTGTTCGAATTTTCTGCAATAGACTTTTCGCTGAAATTACAGTATTTTTAGTGGTTTTCGTTGTTTTTTCATTTGTTTGCACTGCATTTGAGTCGGTTGAATTATTTTGATTCCAATTTGTACTAATTTGTGATGGATTTTTTGGTAACGTATCTATAGATGGTTTTTTATTCGAACAATCATCATTCGATTGCGATTTATTCAATTTGAATATTTGGACATTTTTATCGTGATTAATTTTATCCTGAATGATCCAATAAAATTCACTGGCTTTTTTTGGTGTCGTCACTTTCATTTCACTTGTTGTGCTTCCACTTGATCCGGCCGTTGATACTTCACCATGATCTTTTCCTAGAATAGTACGTCCATATAATTGTTTTTGATCATTACGGATGCGCAATAGCCGTTCTCTTCGCTCATTCTGTGTGCAGTACCGATTTTGCAGCTGAATTGTCCGTATTAAGGATTTTTTGGGCAAATTTCCCAACGATGTTAACATTTTGCCAAAAAGTTATTTGTTGCACCTGGTGATTTCAAAATTTCAAATGACAATTATTATATATTCGAAAGTGTGCAAATTTTTATACACTAGCTAAGTTTTCTGGTGTTTCATACAGTTCAAACAAACTATCAATTTGAATTTTTACAGAATATCTTATGTTTTACCTCGTGTTTATAATTATTTACCAATTTTACCGCTGCAATTCTGTTTATTATGATTACAAAATTGAATGCGAAGGAATGAAGACATATTGCGGTAAACACCAACAGTTAAGTCACTCAAATGTCACAATTTGCAACCATGCATTAAACATTTCGAATGCTTTGATGAATTTCAGGTTAGGATATAGTTTGAGCGAATGCAAACAAAAATCAATTATTATCAGTTTGATCAGAAACTATTTGGGCACTCATATTTAGCAAATAATTGAATTGCTTGATTTTAATTTCGATACATTTGTTTCTCATTTTAACGAAAATAACATTCATTCGGTGTGAAGATGGGTGCGGATAAATAACTTGCAAATGTAAACCATGCATTAATTAGAGCCTTTAGTATTCCAATTGACATATATTCAAAGAAGGTTTGTTTACGGTGATAATATTTTCATTGTTATTGAAGTCCGACAACTGGTCCAGAATATTAACGTGTTTCAGTAAATTGATAATTGAAAATTGTTCATTATCATCACCAAAATGACTAACATCAATGCCCATCTTACTACCGTTAACTTGAACAATTGTTTGCTATTTTTATATGCCAATATTGAATAAATATTGAAATGAATACACTGGAAATCAAATGAGCTATTTTACATCAAATAAAAAGCGGCTTGTTTAAGCAAGCGCGTATAAAATGAATTTGATTGGAAAAACCCAAAAAAATGATGACAAAATTGATTTTCAACGTGAAAAATTCGACTCATAAAAATCGACTGCCACTAAATTTCAAACGTAATTTGACATTTACTGTGTGTATGTGTAGTTGAACAATAGTTTAAAGCTCAGTTGTCAAATGCTATGTGCACCTGTACGAAGCGAAGTCAGTTCAAATGGCTGCGCTTTCAAGTCACCATTTTTGTTTTTTTGTTTTTTTTTCCAATGAGTTTTAAACGTATTGTGTTGGTTTACTGATTTTTGGGCCTCTTCTCTCTTTCTCACATCCATACATTTCAATTGAAACTTCAGTATACATTGGATTTTGACATTCTGAATTGATGTTCAAACGATACACACAGTGTAATTGAAGAGTTGTGTTTTGATGTGTCGCAAACTACAATAAAAAAAAAAAAATTAACGCACACATAAAATTAGTTTGTTGTTTTTTTTTGTTGCTCGCCATTATCATCATCACCAAATTTAAATTCATCATTTTTCATTCAAGTCAGCGTGAAAGTTATGATGAGATGTTGTGAAATAAATCAAACGATAAAAATTGATTTGCATGTTCGTGAGAAATACAAATATTTCGCGCGAACACACGAAAACTGTTTAATTGCAATACCAATTTGGCCTTTTACCTCGACACAATCTTACGTTGACATTTTTGTAAATAGCAATTTACGAGCATTGAACAGATGAGGAAATGTTGTTTTTTTATCTGGCAACTTAAAAATAACAATAATAATAACAAAAAAACAAACAAACGAATTTTCGACAAAAAAAAATTGAACGAAACCAAAAAATTAGAAGAAAACTACTTTGAAGTAAACAATCGCACCGAAGCGTGCTATAGTATGATGGAGCACTGTTATCGGTTAATCTCAGCTCATTAAGTTATTTGATATAATTTTTTGTTTTTACGGTAAAGTGTATTTGGAACTTACAACAACATGAATGGACCACAGATTGAGGTTACTATCGGCTACACTCTTTTTTTTTCTTTAAATATTTCAAATCAATTTAAACCAGAAATCAATCACTTTGCGATTGTTTCACTTAGTCTCTCTCTTACACCGAGAGAGAGAGAGAGAGAGAGAACTGTTTAAATGTTTATGTGATTGCAGCAGTTTTATTTGATTGTGAATATTGTTTTATTGCAGCAAAATGATGATGAAGCTGAACGAGCACAGCGACGCCGAACATTTGGCAAATCATCAACAAATACGACGCTAAGCAATGAAAGTTTAATAGAAGAACAGCAAGGCCTTCAAAATTGCTTAAAAATCTTTCATGATAACGTAAGTGTGAGCGGTATAATTTCAGTGAAGCATTTAATTTGTTTACACAGTTTGTGTTTGTATATACATAAACAAAAAAAATACATAAAACATTTTGTTTATTTAGAAAATCTGCCAGAAAAATGCATGGACACTCACAATTATCGATAATTTGGCCAATTTACTTGGAAGCCATCACAAAACATTGAAAAATTTTCAAATTGTTGGCTCATCACTGGAAGCAACTACCAAAATTTATGGATTACGTGTCGATTCTGTGCACTCGGACATTGTACGAATGTCATCTGGACTGGGACGAATGAAAAGTGAGTGTTTTCCAATTCCAAATTGTATTTCACAATTAATGGAACGGATATATTTTCATTTAATACATATGATTTGATTCTTTTATTTATTCGAACTGAATGGGGGTTTAGATGATTTACCAGCTGATGCTGAACAAGAAAATGAAACAACTATGGATGTTGATCAACCGAAATCGGTGAAAAAGAAACGCGCACGTAAACAAGTCAGCACAGTCACAACAAATAAAAGCACATTAAATGCACGCCTTGAGTTAATTCAAATGCCCGATAGCCTGTATTTTCAATTAAACTCCATCATGGGAGAAACGTCCAGTTCAAATAAGCTGCTACTGAATCTTCTACAAACTAAATTCTCGGACTTGAAACTTACCATGGACGATAAATTTTGGGACAACAAAACGCACGAACCGATCACATTTAGTGCTGATGACAATTATGAAACAAACGACACCGAATACACCGAATTACCGATAAAATTGAACTCTGATACAAAACTGACGCTACGGCAGCAGATGAAAGGTTATACAATTTCAAATACACCCCTGGACGATGATGAAGAGTAAGTAGTATTTGGCCAACGACTAACAATTCATCTGATGTGTTCTGTGAAATCTATAAAAATTTATTGATTGAAAACATTGAAATGTGTTTGCAGTGATGAACAGCCACAAGCGGCCACCACATCATTCAATATGTCACAATGTTTGGAGTATGCATTCGATATGGATGCTGAATTAGAACCAATGCCCGCATCGGATCACTATACAATGGACGTGATGGATTTCGATGGTGGCAACGATTTTGATGATTTAACACAGGAAGATCGTGCGGCAATATCAGCATGCAAGGGTTTACGGCGCAAAGCGACCATGCTTGAAGATTTACGACCGTCAGATGCAACCAAATTGGAATACTCATATCGTCCATTAGACAATATTAATCAATATTGGGCTGGTCCCTCCTATTGGAAATTCCGAAAATCCCGCAAGCTAACCATAGACCGTGGCCATTCAGTGGCAACGTCAGAAGGTAGCTCGGTGGCCCCAACTGCACAAACCAAACGAAAAGTCAATCGCAATCGAATCGAACCGATTAAATTCACAAAAATGATTGAAAGTGTGTGCGATAATGAGACCGAAAGTGATGACGAAGTTTTTATATCGGTCGATTCAAGGCTGGCACAGAAGTTCAAGAAGACCATGGTATCGAAACGATGGGATTCAAAGAAATTAAAACTGCCCACTGATTTGAACATCGATCGAAATCTATTCAACTATTACACATACTGTCCAAGTATTTCAGTTGGCATAAATAAACCTAGCGAAACGCCAGCTAACGAAATGGATACTGATGATGGCTATGATTTTGATAGCACTGATGACAGAGCCTTCTGTACAAATGTGGTATGTTCGATTGTTGTTGGTGTTGATGACACAATATGTTTGTGTATTAATAGAAATGTTGATGTGTTTGTCTGAATTGTACAATTCACATGTTGACTTTTATTTTAGCAACCGGATGATGATGAAAGTATTCGCGATGTAAATGATGTGATTATGACCGTACCTGATGTTGATGTTCCAAATGTCGAGCAGATACCCGATTCACAAAACAGTCAAAATGAGCTAGAAATCAGCCAGAACTATGAGGGTGCACCAGAAATGGTAAACAATTGATTGAAAGTGTTGCGATGCGTTATCGAATTGTTATTTGATGTTAAATTTGTTATTCGGTTTATTTCAGATCCAAAAAGTTGAAGTTCAATTTGCGCGGCGAGCGAAAGTGATTGATATGAAACAGATGAAATCCGTGTGTTTCAACACAATTTCAAAACAATGCGAGAAAACATCAGGTAGAACGTTCACCAATATACCGAATATGCGACCCGATGAAAAATACAAAGAAGGTGCCGCATCATTTGGAATCATTTACAATAGTTTGCCTCATTTGCTGTCAAAAACAATGGCCGAAAATCTATCACCATCGATTGCATTTTACTCCATTTTGCATCTGGCCAATGAGCATCGGCTGCGGCTGTACAAATCAACTAAAGATAACGACATGAATATATTCTTGATTCGCCAACTAGACGAATGACGAATAACACAATAATTCACAGATTGTTCGCAGTCACCAATCCCTCTTTCTCATTTTAAGTACTATTTAAAAAAAAATTTAAATAGATCTTTTCGTTTCGATTTTACTAATGAAAAGGCCTTTGTAAGGAAAAAGAAATTTATTGAAATCATTTTTGAAACGTTCATTTATTTACGATACATTTGTTTAAACATATTGAAAAAAAAACAGTGATGCCAGTTTGGGGAGAGAACAAATTTTTTTTTTCTTTTAAAATGTAGACAGAATGTTTTAAGTTAAATTAATGCCAATTCTTAATATCTTAAAGAATTCTTTGACTTGACAAATACACTTGTAAAACATACATTTCGTAAATTGTAAAATGGATTTAAAAACATATTTTTTTTTTTTTTTTTAATTGAATTGTCATTTCAAATTTCGATTTCGTGAATCAATTGTTTGAATTGACTAAAATACATAGAATTTATCAACAGATTACAAGGCTTCATATTGATCCTCTTCATCTTCATGTCGCTGGGGGCTCTGTTTATTTTCCGATAGCAAATCTTCGGCGTGCGATTTCTTTGACTTACTGCGTTTCTTTTCCTTATCACTTTTCTCTTTTTTCTCTTTTTTTTCTTTCTTCTCTTTTTTCTTTTTTTTACTTTTCGTGGCATTTTCTTTCACCTCGCCTTCACTCAACTGTAAACGATCCAGTTTAATAGATTCTGTAGAAATGCTTATAATCGAATCTTGAACGGTTTTATCAATAATTGGAAGAGAAGCTTCATCTTCACCACCTTCGGGTGAACGACGTTGATTCGTATCTGACAACCAGCTATCAAATTCTTCATTGGATTGTCCGTCCGAACTGTTATCGTTGTCCGGAATCTCAACGTCTTCACTTGACTTTGAGCTGCGTCGCTTCGATGTCAACAGTAAGCCTAGGTCCGGTGAAACCATATTTTTATTTTTTGCTAATGGATTGATTTTGGGCTCGGATTTCAATGAATTGTTTGTGTTTGACGGAGTCAAAGCGTCGTCCGGATTTTTCACGACTGTCACATCATCAAATGGATCTTCGTGAAATTTCGCCACAAGAGGATTGCCCGTATCGTTGCTATCGCTATCTGAATCGCAATTATACTCGGTGTGTCGTACCTCTGAATTTGAAATCGACGGTAAATCATCCAAAAAGCCTTTATCTAAACTTCCACCATCCGGACAAAATTCCTCAACACTTGTAACTTTATTGTCATTTGGACGATTTTGAGCCGGTTCGCCTAGAGCACTTTGCCGTATTGGGGCAGCTGATTCAGTATTGACCTTCGGTAGTGCTGTATTCATGGTGGTTATCAAATTGGTTTTTGTTTGATTTAATTGAGGTCGCGGCTCAATTGTTGGATTATTTGGTTGACCTGGCACAACAATTGGTTGACCCGCACCAATGATGATGCTTTTGGCTCGAAGCTCTGGATTCATTTGATTGAAATTGGCTGGAGAATTGGTGGTAGTGGTGGAAGAACTCATTGAATTGCCCGAAAAATGTGTTAAATTTTTTGGATTTGCATCGGCTATTTGTCTCCGTTTATTCACCAAATTCTCCAAAAATTTATTGTAATCAGCATCAGGCGAATTCTTAAATGATAAATAACAATTATGATAGAATACACAAATGTTAAACAAAGTTTATCCAATAAAATTGAAGTTAATAATATTGCAAATTTCTGTAATGTTCACAATCTTCTTGAATGTTTGTGAAATTTAATATTTCATTGAATTTCAAGAAGATTCAGGTAAATAAAATGAACTTCAATTTCATTTTGAATGCTTTAATTGCGGAAAATTTACCAAAAATTCGCTCAATTCCATGCTGCAGACTTCTGTGTCTTTTTCATTTCGAGCTAAGAGAGACCGAAGGGTTTCTCGTTGTAGTTGCAAAAATGGTAAGCTAAGGAATTTGTGCAATAAACGTAAACCAAATCCATTTCGCATTGAGCTTTCACCATACAGAACCTCAGCGGTGCGCCTGAAATTGTAATTCACATGAAATTTTGAATTGAACTATCAAAAATGTAAAAATGTATAAATTGTTTATTATAAACTGACGGTCCTAGTCCTTCAATGAGTCCAATGGCTTGACCTTGTGTTATGACACGATGATGTGCCATATCGCAGTGATTTCCAAGCAAAAGAACCGGAATGTCACTGGGTATTTTTGGAAGTTCTTTCGACGCATATTCAAATGTCCAATTTTTCGTAATATCTATCATTAGGATTACACCATGTGTTCCCTTATATACATCTAAAAATGTAGCATCTAATGCTGGTGTTTCGGGTATCGATGTGCCAGTCGTAATTTTCAGTCCAGTGGAACGAACTCGTGCTTTACCACGATCAACAACATCCCATACTTCAACTTTAACAACATCCTCGGTCGTCTTAAACGACCACTGTATCGATGCCACATTAATTTCTTCGGATGGTGTGTACGTTTCTATGAAACCTCTGCCTTGAAGACGTTCCAAAAGACATGATTTACCAACATTTCGATCACCTTTAATAATGATTTTCACTGGAATGAACACACAGATTGTTTTAAATTTAAAAAAAAACCATTGTGAAAGAAAATGAAAACAAAAACACGAACACACACACAATATGGCAATTTAATTCTTACTGTTATATTGAACTCCTTTAGCAAATTTCCGCTGTAGGGATCCAGACATTGGAATGCATGATGCATTTGATGGAGACGTTTGATTGTTGGCGCCATTTCCTGCGGCATTTGTCGATGTTGATGGTGCATCTTGTCTCGATGCCAACTTTTTAAATGCGTTAAACATTGCAGAGATTGTCTTTTTTGTTTTTTTTTTTTTTTAGTTGCGGTCTTTTCATTCACTGCACAAATTGCATATGTTAGCGTTTTGAAGACTTGACACGCTGACAAATTGTCAGTAAAAATGTTCAATATGGTTCATTTTTTTCCCCAAAATCTCATTTACTCACAATCAATTTCAATTTATTATATCTCTAGTAAAACTCACTGTCCGTATTTCATAATTGTTCTGTTAAATCTGTCACATCAAACAAATTCGAATAAGAAATACCTTGTGACATGAACTATCACAGCAATAATCCAAAAAACCAAAAAAAAAAAAAAAAAAAAATTAGAAAATGATAATATGATATGACCTATAATTTGTGCATTGACACTGCATCTTTTTAATTTCTTTTGAGACACTTGTTTTTATTTATAAAAATTTCACTTGATTTTTTTTTTATGCAGTGAGCTGAGCATTTTATTTCGCTTTAACTGTGCGAATCACTCCGAATGACCAATTTATTAGAAATCAACGAAAAAAAAAATCCCATTTTGCTCAAGCGAAAACTTTCTTAAGATTTGTCATTCCGTATATGACAATTCGACAGAGGTAAATAATCGTATTTTTTTTTCCAATCGTGTATTTGACGAAAGCAAGTGTTCACACTGTATATGATGTGTGTAGGTATGTATGCGTGTATACGTGTATACGTGTATGCGTGAGTTAATGAACGAGATAAATTGTTCATATAAAAGAAAAATGAGAACAGCTTATATTTCTTGGTGCACTATGTGCATTTATTCAAATAGTAATTTGAACTGCCTTTAAAAGGTGATTTCATTTATAATTTTCACAATACCGAATTGTGTGTTTGTGCATTTGACATTTATCATAATTTTATTATTAGTGGCAATCAATAACACAAGTTTGTTATCGAACTTCATTATTATTTCTTATTGGTTGGTTTTACAATTGGTTCCATAAATGAATATAATACATTTTAGTAAATTTATTAAAAAAAAAAAATAATAATATCGTCATCATTACCGATATTAACTCTCCTCTTCGTTAAAAATGAATCGTTTCCGATTCATTATATGAATATACTGTGAAGAATGGTAATGTTGTTTTATTTTATGTATTAAAAATTCAATGTTGACAGGATTATAGAACCATAAGTAATATGTGCTTAGAATTTTTTACGATTTTTGTTTTACAAGTGAATTTTGGAATTTTTGAAATGGAATGAGATTTTTGTGCAAATTATTGGTGCAGTATTGTACAATATAGATAAAGATAACTTAATTATTGTCTTTGCTAGAATAAATCCTGTCTATTTTATATTTTAAATTTTTTTCCGATCAAATTTCCGTTTTTCCTATCAGAATTTTAACTATTCAAAGTCAATCGAATTTTCAAATTTAATCAAAACATTTTTATGAATTTTGGTTTTAAAATTGGTTATCAAATAGAATATGTTAACTGTTTGTTATTAATGTACTATTGTTTGATCAGAATCTAGCAAACTGAGAGATGAAAGATGCACAATAATTGAAAATGTTTACGATCAGAGTCTTTTTATTTCCATTGAATTGGTTTTTTTAAAGCTTTAATTCTCATTGAGTTCATAAACCTGTAGATTTAATCAAATTCATCATGTTACGCACACAATTCTATCAATTTGAATAAAATACTTTTCGGAAGAATACTTAGACATGTGGTGGTACCAGATGGCAAACTATTTCTTCTAAAGAGTATGCGCCATCGCCGTCACCAACACATACCTAATAACAGTAGATTTTCGTTCCACAAGATTTCAAATGCCAAATAATGTTGATGTGAATGCAAAAACTGCCAAATTTTTAAATAAAATCTCAAGAATTACTCTCGTTTTTCATTTAAATTTCTCATCTATTTAATGAATTTCAGAAATATAGTGCCAAGTTATCAATAGTTATGAAGAAATATTAACGATGGAGTCGGAACCACTAAAGAACTGATATTCGAGCACTTGGAAATCAAAGATTTGGTGAATATTGCTGGAACTAGCAAGCAACTGAAAACCGCCGTCTGTGCCGTTTTCAGACGAAAGTATGGCAATAAAATAATTACATAAGGGGCTCACTGTCATAGTTGCCATAACTTGAATCGTTTCCAAAAGTGCGCCCCTTTATGGGAGATGCTTGCAGGAGAAGGAGAGGAGAAATGAGGAAATTTGTTAAATTAAATTAGATGGGGATCAATTGTTGTTGGTAGAAATTGAATTGCGATTCCGCTTTAGGATATCATACGCAAATTTACGTTTAAAATCATTAAGAAAATTGATCATACTCTGTACAAATGGATGGGGAGAAATGAATGGCAGACCATTTAAAGAATGTAAATGTTTATTCGAAGACATCGAAAATCCTTTTCTAAATGTAACAGATCTTACAATCAGTTTTTGTATTCTTAGGCCAAAACTGTTTGGAAAAATCTTTCCAAAATTACAATCTTTAACTTTAGGTGGAAACCTGTATAAAAGTTTTTCGGTGACACAAGAACATTTGCCAAGGTAAGTGTTTTTAGGGACAGCCATTGAAAGATGGCCGCACTTTAAATGTATTCAACATTTTTTCATAGACGTTTTGATCGCATAATTTATTTCAATTACAATAACCAAGGCTTTGGATTGCAAAGATGAATAACATTCTACCATTTTTGAAATGGAATGATAAAATGTTGGTCACAATTTACGTGGTGAATGAGAAAATATTGATAGCTGGAAATGTGGGAGTAAAAGTAGTGAATTTTTTTTTTAAATACAAGCTCTGGCTTGTATTTGAACTGAATTGAGTTGGTCGTTGATTGCGCTGAGGATCGAAAATTTACTGATTTGAATAATAACAAAATTGGACTGTGATTTTCATTTACTTTGGTGTAATCTTCGCGATTAACTTTCAAAAGTGTCGTTCTTATTTCCTTATGGAAATCAATTACAGTCAGTATAAAAAGTATTCGGTCACCTGTTTAAAAAAAAAAAATGATTTTTTGAGAAAACTATGACATCATGTCGCTCAAAAATGCCATCTCCATTGGAAAGATCAAGTAATTGTGCTATAGAATTATGTGTACTTAACGAATTTCATAGAAGCATATTATTTTTATTTCCAACAAATTGTTCGAGCTAATATTGCTGATGACTGATTTTCACACCCAGCCAACAACCTCGAGAAAAAAATAAGTTTTTCCATATAAAATAGAGATGGATACTTTTTTTTACTGACTGTACGTCAAACATTTTATCAAAACAAAAATGTAAAATAGTCTTTTAAATTAGAAGTCGACTGAGAACGCAATACGATGAAGATTCTTCACATTTTCACAATTTCTCATTCTCGATGACTTTTCAAACATTTTGAACCCATGTATTATCTCAATTATCTGAAAATTGCAGATAAGATAGTCGAAAAATGCAGCCATCTAGATAAGATTAAGATAAATGGGCAAATGAAGTTGCGCATTTTATGTGTCATTTTGGATCTACGCCGCCAACCAAACTGATGTGCGCACACAGACTGATGCCAATCGATTGCCATCAAAAGTATTCATATGTTTTTCCCCTACAAAAATTGCATTCAATTTACAAATGCTATTATTTTTCGAATAAATTTATAAGCATTCACTGCTCAGCCAATTGTTACTAAAAAAAACATTAGTTTTTATCATTTAAACGATAGAAAAATCCACCCATTTTTGTATTTCATTGGTTGGCTTTTTTATCCCAATGGTTGGTTAGCACACCCAATTGACCAAATACGTGCGAAATGAAATGTGTACTTTTGTCATACATTTTGTGCACAAATTGACCGAAAAATTACCAATTTTCGTGCAAAACTCATTTTCACACATAAAGTCGACATTTTTCCATCAAATGTGTACAAAATGTGCACATAATGTTGCACATAGTGCGTTACAAAAATATAAGACATTATGTTGCACAATGTGCATTACATTGTGTTACTTGGGCAATAGTATGATCGACCAAGAAACAAAGGTAAATTTTCGGGAAAAATCCCATAAGAGAAGTGAATAAGCTCATAATTCATTGGCAATTGATGATTATTTATTTCAAGAATTAGTAGTTGTCTTAACACGAGCTTAATGCAAATTGTATGTGTTTGTCTATTCAGTCCATCGATGTGTACAGATTGGATTGGTGCAAACGTAATACAATCTCATTTCTTCTTCAGCACGACATGTCTGGGCTTGGAAAAATACCGCTTTTCGATGGCCACACTTTGGACAAGCATGATCTTCAGTCCGTGGTAATGTTAGATCCGATATGACTTCCGGCACGATGTGTGTCAATTCATCGATTTCGTGCATAATTTTGTTCACATAAATGCAATTCGAATCGGTTTCTAGTTATCGGATTTTGATTTTTTTGTCTTTCTTCACTATTTTGAAGTTTAATTATGGAGTTTAATTATGAGTGATCCACTTTATCTTTATTCATTTTCAACTTTTTTTATTGTATTTTTTTTTTTTTGAAAACGCACTTCAAATTTAAATTTGAGTTTCAGTATTTTCTTGATTTTATTCTCTCTCGAGTCGTTTGAATCTCAAAATTTTACTTGATCTATTCAATCAAACACTTTATATTTTTATGTCGTTATATCACTTTTTGCAACGTTGAAGCAAATTGCTTTCCGATTTTAATTAGCTAATACAATTTGTGTTTTTTTTTTATTTCGTTTATCTCTAGTCGTCTCAAAAATTCATTTGATACTAATGTATTATTGATGAAATTTTATTGACTTGAATTCAGAAAATTATCGACTAGTGATTTCCCAGTTGAGCTCCCAGTTAATAAACGTGGTGAATTGTTCATATAAAAAAAAATGAGAACAGCTAATATTTCTTGGTGCACTATGTGCATTTATTCAAATAGTAAACTGAACTGCCTTTAAAAGGTGATTTCATTTATAATTTTCACAATACCGAATTGTGTGTTTGTGCATTTGACATTTATCATAATTTTATTATTAGTGGCAATCAATAACACAAGTTTGTTATCGAACTTCATTATTATTTCTTATGGTTGGTTCCATAAATGAATATAATTTAGTAGATTTATTTAAAAATGTATAATATCGTCATCATTACCGATATTAACTCGTGTGCATCAGGGTGCCTTCAATACCAATATTTTGAAAAATGTGTGAAAGTGAGAATATGTCGTCAACGATTGATAACATTTTTAAAATGTGCCAAATTCCATCGTGAGGAGAATATGATTATTTGCTGCCGAATTCTTTGCTCTATCAAATCAAGTAAATCGATTAGTCAAAATTGTCATATGGAAAACACCCTTGTGTTTGGCGGTATATTGTCATGTTTTATTTGTGTGTTGTTGACATTTCGTTGTATAGAATGAAGTGAATGTACAAGAATGCAAATGTTATGCAAATATCAAATATGCATTTTAAAAGGTATTGCTGTCGTATTTCCCATGCACGGCATCATTAAAGTGTTGCATAAAGTGTTCTATTAGAACATTTGAATTTAATATTTGGTCAAATTGTTCAATTTTTCAAAAATATATTTTTTATTCGTTTTTACTATTTAAATATTTGACAATGGTTTGTACGATATTGGCTGGTGTTTCCATTGCTCCCAAACCAGTGTCACCACACATTAATTTCTTAGCGATGCACTTGATTTCGATATGGCCCCATTGCTTCAGTGTTGTGATTTGCTGTTCCGTAATTGGATGCTCCCACATTCGTGTGTTCATGGCTGGACAGAAAAATAGTGGTTTTTCCAAATCCCAAGCACGGGTTGTACATAGCAATAAATTATCACAGACGCCCGTTGCCATTTTTGCTAGTGTATTTGCATCGAGCGGTGCAATTAGCATAACATCTGCCCATTTGCCCAAATCGATATGTAAAACAGGATCATCACGTTTTGACCACATTTTCCATTCATCGGCATCGCTAAAAATGGGCACTTGTGATGGTGTTTCAATTCGTTCAATGAAATGTTTGGCATTTTCAGTTGTTATCACTTTTATCTGAAAAATTCAATTTAACGTTAAAGAAGATTTGACAAAACAAAAAAAAAAAAACACAGCTTTGAATAAAAACAAAGTATAAATTGAAGATACCTCAAATTTGAAGTGTGTATCCTCAAGCAATGTTTGAATGATTTCGCCAAGTTTGATAGTGGCAACGCTACCGGTACAGCCAATTAAAATTTTCTTCGTTTCCATACTAAATGTTACAGTTTCTTATTTATAAATTTAACGTATTAATGTTGTTGTTAGTTGCTATTCGTTTTGATTATTGTTGAAACCCAATGATTTCCACTCTTCTTTGGCCATTAAATTGTTTTCCATGCGACACTCTAAATAATCTTTGGCATGTTGTCGGCAAAGTGTACTGTCATCTCTATTTAGTTGTAAGCATTTCATATATTGAATCATCTGTGATTTACAAATATTTTCATGATCTAATGGAAAACTGCCCTTGTCTGGTGGGACTGGTGTGAAACGCTTCTGACCAAATGTTGCCGTGGACATTCCTATTGGCAATTTAATTGAAAAATTGAAAATAATTCGGTGATATTTGTTTTTTTTTTCTTTAAATGAATGACGATTTATCAAGACTAACCCCAAAACTGAATTTACAGTATCATAACTTAAATTGTTAACACGAAATGTTGACATTTAAGTGTCAAACATTCGTGCGAACAATTGTTCTATTCACACTCAATAGAGTGCGCTCATACAATTGAATGGCTTTTAAATCAATCGCCAAACATTAACTACTGTTCACAATTTGGCTTCAAAATTGTGCAGCAGTTGAACTAGCGTAAAAGTGTAAATAAAAAAAAGACGCCACGATAACGCAATTTCTCAATATCGGATTGCGATACTGTTTTTCACTGAGATTTCAAATAATATTTTTTTTACTTGATTTTCCAAATATTAGATGAAAAGGCTTAATCAATCGTGTTATAAAATCGTTGTTATTTCGATTATGACATTCATGGCATACATATTCTATGCATAGTTGACCATTGTCATTTCCCTTAAGATCATTTACTTGAATTATTTGCTTACTTATTTAGAAAATTGAAATTAAATAATAATAAATATTATTATCATTTGTTATGTTTATATTTATTCCACCCGTTCAGAATTATTCGAAATATTCACAACAATTTGGTATCTGAGCTGAAGTTGGCTGCAAATTAGCTGTCGTATAAACCATACTCAATCGCATCATTTTGAAATTCAAACCAAATGTCATTCGAGGCTTTAGCTTCTTATTTTTCACAAATATTGTTCAACCAACGGTTTTGTGCACCGTGCACACATTCAATTGATTTGCGTAGCTATTGCTAATTTCAAATCATTTTTCATCGCTGTCAAAACGGTGAATCGAAAATAACCAAAACGAATCCGACAATTTCCAATTTGTTCGAATAAAAATAAAATTTTGTTTGTATAAACATGACCGCACCAAATGATGCAGAGGACACTCCTGTTCGACGGTCAATACTCCGTAATTTAAGCAACACAGGATACACGGTAAATAATATTTTCTAATTTCTTCTAAATATTGCATTTCAATACGTGCAAGAGCGTGTGATAACAACATACAACAAAACAAAATTCTTCCAAATCACAATATTTTGGTTATGAATTTTGTATTTCGTTTGTTTTAAAATTAACATTTGATGAGATGTGAATTAATTTCCGAGATGTTTTGTGTTTTTCATCTGATTTAGCAAAATGACGATGAAGCTGAACGGGCACAGCGACGCCGAACATTTGGCAAATCAACCACAAATACGACGCTAAGCAACGATAGCTTAATAGAAGAACAGCAAGGCCTTCAAAATTGTTTGAAAATCTTTCATGATAACGTAAGCAATGTTTTGTCAATATATTTGTTTTTTTTGTGTGTGTGTTATTTAAATCATGTTTTATGTGTACTCAAAGTAATTTTCATTGTAATTTTTATTTATAGAAAATTTGCCAAAAGAATGCGTGGACACTAACATTGATTGATAATTTAGCCAATTTACTTGGAAGCCATCACAAAACATTGAAAAATTTTCAAATTGTTGGCACTTCATTGGAAGCAACTACCAAAATTTATGGATTACGTGTCGATTCTGTGCACTCGGATATTGTACGAATGTCATCTGGACTGGGACGAATGAAAAGTGAGTTGACTCGTAAGTGAATTTTGTTGTTGTTAGAATTTTAGTAAACATTTTCGTTGATTAGATGACGCACCAACGGCGAATGATGACAATGATGACAATGATCAAGGAAATGAAACGATCGCTGAAGAAAATGGACAACCAAAAGCACCCGTGAAAAAGAAGCGCGCTCGCAAACAAGTCAGCACAGTCACAACAAATAAAAGTACATTAAATGCACGCCTCGACTTAATCCAAATGCCCGATAGCCTGTATTTTCAACTGAACTCTATCATGGGAGAAACGTCCAGTTCAAATAAACTGCTACTGAACCTTCTTCAAACCAAATTTTCCGACTTGAAACTTACCATGGACGATAAATTTTGGGACAACAAAATTTATGAACCGATTAACTTTTGTGACAATAACAATTACGAATCAGACGACACTGAATACACAGAATTACCGATAAAACTGAAATCCGATGCAAAACTTTCTCTACGCCAGCAGATGAAAGGGTACACAATCTCTAACACACCTATGGACGATGATGATGAAGAGTAAGTCATTTGGAATATCAATTTTTGTTGATAACTTAACAATCAAATTAGAATGTGTATGTTAAAAAAAAAATGGTTTTTCAGTGAAGAGCAGGCCCAAGCCGCCAGAACATCATTTAATATGTCACAATGTTTGGAGTATGCGTTTGATATGGATGCTGAAGTTGAACCAATACCCATGACGGAACACTATGGATCAGAGGTGATGGACTTTGGCAATGATTTTGGTGGCAATGATTTTGATGATTTAACGCAAGAGGATCGTGCAGCGATATCTGCATGTAAGGGCTTACGACGAAAACCAACCATCATTGAAGATTTACGGCCATCAGACACAACCAAACTGGAGTACTCATATCGTCCTCTGGACAATATTAATCAATTTTGGGCTGGCCCCTCATACTGGAAATTCCGTAAGTCACGTAAGCTAACCATGACCCGTGAATCAATCGCATCATCCGAGGGAAGTACATTGGCTCCAATTCCACATGCCAATCGACGTAAGGTCAACCGTAAAATCGAGCCAGTTAAGTTTACAAGTTTGGTTGAAAGCGTTTGCGAGAATAATGCCGACAGCGATGATGACCTGTTTGTATCTATTGATTCGAAACATGCGCAAAAATTCAAAAAGAACAATGTCTATAAACGTTGGGATTCGAAAAAATTGAAATTGCCAACCGATTTACACATCGATCGAGATCTATTCAATTTTTATACATTTTGTCCGAGTTTCTGTATTGGAAAGAAACCGATTGAAACACCGGTCACAGAAATTGATGGAGATGACGCAGATCACGGTTATGATTTCAATAATGCTGATGACGATCCATTCGGTTCCGATGAGGTATGATTTGGCTATATTTGTTGCAGGACACATAGGTCTGATTTGTTCTTTTAATTGTGATCATTTTTTTTCCTACAGCAACCAATTAATGGCGAAAGTATTCAGGATATGAATAATATGGATCAGATGTTGAACACACCAGATATGGAGGTTTCACATACAGATCAGATACCAGATTCACAAAATACCCAAAATGAATTCGAGATCAGTCAACACTTTGAAGGAGCACCAGAATTGGTAGGTTTCAATTTCCAACACAAATTCGTTCGTAACAATCGTTTGGATAATAATTTGATCAATTTAATACATTCATGTTGTCAGGTTCAAAAGATTGATATCCAATTTGCACGACGAGCGAAAGTCATTGACATGAAACAGATGAAATCCGTGTGTTTCAACACCATTTCGAAGCAATGTGAAAAGACATCAGGACGAACATTCTCAAATATTCCAAATATTCGAACCGAAGAGAAATACAAAGAAGGTGCCGCATCATTTGGAATCATTTACAATAGTTTGCCGCATCTATTAACAAAGACGATGGCTGAGAATCTATCACCATCGATTGCATTTTACTCCATTCTGCATCTGGCCAATGAGCATCGGCTGCGACTGTACAAATCCAATAAAGATAATGATATGAATATATTTCTGATTCGCCAATTAGACGAATGATCACGGACGATGTTGCAAAAATCGTGCATCATTTCATTCATGTCCACTTAATATAAGAAATACATAATTTGAACATTCAATTTAAAAACCCAAATGACAACGACACAAACACGTTGAATACCGTAATATATAATAATACTGATTTCTGTAGAGAAATTGTGACTGATTAATATTGATAGTAGTTTATTTTAACAGGCATTCTTGTGAATTACTGAAATAAGAATATTATTATAATTTAATAAACAGAGTTTTTGAAGGCCAATTTTGTATATATATTTAATTAGCAATTTTTTGTGTGTGTTCTCCACCTTTTTTTGAAATCAGTTTACACTAGATAGAATGGACTTTTCAAATTATTATAAAGAGGGGTATTTAATTCTCCCCCCTAAAATTCTCAGCCTCAGAATGTATGTTCAAATGTAACTCAATATCAAGATTTCACTGAGGATTTTATGGCTTATGGCGACGATTGGTATTAATTACACTGTTCGACAAATTTCAACTTTTTGTCTGACCCAGAGCAACGACATATATGGTGTTTTAGTACTTAGTGGCCCGAGTCAAAACCCCAAAGGACTTGGTCGGTTCGGTTCGATTTGTCGAGAAATCGACCAAAATCGATTTTCAACGTTTTTTGGCCCGAAAAGTCGAACATTTTCGCATGTATCTCCAAAACTACGTATCACATCATGTTCAATGAATGCGCATTGGAAAGGTATTTTGATTCTAATCAATTTTCGTGCTTAATACGTCCAAATTGATTGAGCCGTTCCAAAGTAATTGACCAAAGAGTGGATGGGTGTCTACCGAAAAATTGAAGTTTTGTCACAAATTTTCGACTTTGAGACTTTATTTCACCCAGAAATCTTTTTAAAAGTCCAAATTTCTTTTTTCAGGATCCGAGCTCTATCCATTACAAACATATTGAGTGTTTTAAAATGAGGATTAGGCTAAAAATGATAGTTTTATGAACATTTTTGTAAACTCATCAAAAGTCAAGTGCGAATTGGAAATTTTCATGGGCGTAGGGCATGGGGGTGAAATCAAGGCATTTTTTTCCGAAATAAGCATCCTCTACAATTCAAATGGGAAACTCTGGTCACTTTTGTAACCAGATAACAATGTGGTCACAAAAGTGACCAAAATTGCTTTTATTTGGTCACAAAAGTAACCAGATTCTTATATGGTTGCAAAAGTAACCAGATTGCTATTTGGTTACAAAAGGAACCACATAACAAAGTGTGTGAATTGAAAAAACGTTATTTTTTTATTCGAATCTTTCTTGAGTTTTCCTAAAAAATGAGTTATGATATTAACAAAATTCAATTATTATTTTCGCATATGAAGTTGAACAAATAATCTTATTCGGTTGAACGTTATTCTTTGCATTGCTTTGCATGCTAGTTTAAAGTTGTAGTGTATAAGTGACAAACCATAATAATTAACATGAAATGATCTTTTATACAAAAACAACTTATAATAGATCATGTTTGGAATTGATATTTATCAAAATTGTCGATTTATCACGGATTCTTTATGTTTATCAGGATCAAATCTCAAAATGTGATGTATAAGTGACAATAGTTTTGCTTAACCAAATCATAATAATATGGCAACTTTTGAGTAAAGAAAAATCGTAAAAAATTGAAGATTTAATCTAAGCATGATCTATTACGATTTGCTTTTGTGTAAAAGATCATTTGATGTGTTTCATAATGGTTCGTCACATATACGTTACATCTTAACATTTCCACCTAAGAAATGTAATTTATAAGTGACAAACAATATGAAAGGATATTTGGTAACAAAAGTGACCAAATTTAGCTATTCGGTAACAAAAGTAACCAAATTGAGCTTCAACTTTGAATTAATAGACGGCGCTTATTTCGGAATATTTCTCCATATAAAAATGCATTGACTTCACCCCCATGGCGTAGGGATATGTCAAAAAGAGAGCATATAACAGAATTTTCATGGTCATTTTCGGATTCTCCAGGTCCGAATTAGTCGAGTTTGATATAAATATGGAATCTGTAGGGTTAGTAGTTTGATTGCGACAAATCGAATTTCTATAATTGAAAAATGTTCGTATTGAAGTGTATAAGGTTCCACTACGCAAATTTTGGTATCATGTTTTAAAAATGGTCAATGTACCCTATTGAATAACTTCTCAGCACTTTTGGAATGGTAAACCATTTATTTATCACCGGTCATAGTTTTGTTTTTGTATTTGATGAGTGTCATTCCCATTGCACAAAAGGCTTGATTTTTGTGTTGCCCGAAATGAACGCACAATAGGTGATTTTGATAATTCCTGCCAATTACACAACGCTACAGCATTTTTACGCGAATCTTCTACTATTTATTTTCTGTTAGTGTGATGCCTCCTGGTTCCAAAAATGCAAAAATTATGAATTTCTTAAGCATTGGGGCCTAGCTACAGTCCAAAATGTGAAAAAAGTCATTTTTCGGGTATGACACCGACGTTATGGATCATAAGTCGAGTAACGTTCGAGATATTTTGAAAAATTTACCCGCGTTTGAAAGGTATAGACAACCCGCCAATTTTTTGTGTTCACTTTTGGAAATCGATTGATAGACGAGGGAGCTACGGGCTCACAAAGGCCCTCTACCCATGATTTTTTTTCGATGTGAACGATAAACCCGTCATTCTAATGCTTGGGAATTATATCAAGAAATTAAAAGTTATAAATGAAGATAAAAAAGATAAAGATCCGAAAATATCTGGTTGAAATGATTGATTGTCTTTTCAATTGAATGCAATCGAAGCTCCTTCCGTTGAAATTGATAATTTATGTTCAACTTGTATCCTCGTTCCAAGATTGATTTTGGATCATTCCGTGAACAATCTAATGACAACTTCCATCATACTTAATGATTCATGCTTATCGGCAAATTGAAATTTCAGTTCAGCTAGAATAAATGAAGAAAACGTGTTCAATCAGAACAACTCGAACAAATGAACTTTAAAGTTCAGAACCACATCATTTTTATTGGAACCGAATTGAGTAAACTGAACAGAAAATTTGTATTGAACATTTTGAAAACGACGAACTATTTTGGTTTTTAAAAGCAACGGATGAATTTTGCTTGAATTATCGAACCATTGTGAATGAGTTCAAGACCAATCTCACACACTGACAGTAGTAAACGTCAAACATTTACATTCAGCTTTTAGTTTTATTTACATTTTGTTTATTTCGAATCGAAAATATTCCAATCGAATTTTGTTTGTTTGTTTGTGTTTTTTTTTGTCTTCTGAAATTTCATTGAATCGAAATTGTAGGAATTGAAATATGGATTTAACTAGAGCTACAAATGACAGGAAATTGTATTTGTGCAAATGGTATTTTAAAGGTAGGTAAAATTGATTTTTGTTAAATAAAATTGATGAATTTACATTTTGCATATATGCATTTTCAGTGGGTTTTGCATTCCTGCCATTCATTTGGGCTGTAAATAGCATTTGGTTTTTTGATGAAGCATTCAGAAAACCGGCATATGATGAACAGAAATCTATTCGAAAATGTAAGTGGATTCAGTGGATTTTAATTTTTTATTTGATGCAAAATTGGCAATTAATGTGATCAAAGTGTATCAACGTGACGCCTCTTCGTACATACATTAAACGATATCAATTTTCGACGATCGTCACCAACATTTCGTTAACAATTCGATTTTTGTGTGTGTGTGTGTGTTTCAGATGTGATATTCTCGGCGATTGGGGCTTTACTATGGGCGATCGGACTAGCCGCCTGGATTACAATTTATCAGACGAATCGTGTGGCGTGGGGAGAATTTGCCGATGACATTAGCTTTGTTATACCAATAGGCACTGCGTAGTAATTCTTTTGCATATGCAACTCCTTAACTTATATTTTAACTTTTGTATGAATCGTTTACATGTACAGCTCGTTTTGTTTTCTGAAAGGATCGTTTATTGTGATCCACAAATTGAATATAATGTAAATGTAAATCGCAATAATCATATTTTGAATGACTTTTCTTGCACGATTTTTGGAAAAACCCATGAATCTTTGGAATTAGCTGCCAGTCCAGGGTTATCTTTGCGGGACGACTTCTAGAACAACATTTTTTTCTCTCGGTATGCTCTATCAAGCCGCATTATCCATCTTTGGTATCATTTATATTTCAAAATCGACCCACCCTAATATCTACTAGATATGAACCTAACGAACCGAACACAAACTTTAAAAAAAAGTTTGACGAACGAACCAAACGAACTTGAAGATACCATAAACAAACCGAACCGAAAACGAACCCATAGACAACCTAACGAACGAACCCGATTCTCCCAGTTCATTTACACCTCTAGTGCGCGTATGTATTTGAACGCTCAACCCAATGCCTGTAAAAAGCCTTCTTTCATATTTGACTAGTGAATAGTTCCATAACGATAAATTTCAAGAAACTTTAAGAAATTTGTCGTTTTCCATTGGTTTGAAATAGCTCGTAAGACTAATTAGGGTTTCTGGTTTAGTAAATCATGCATAATCTCGACATCGGCCTTGAAACTGGACGATTTCTCGCCCATTGATTTAAATATTTGATTTAAAATTAGATTTAATTTCAGTACTTTTCAGCATTGATTGCATTTGACGCAAGAGGCAATATTTTTAAAAGATTGATCGCACTCTAGTTCACATTCATTGTAAAATGGCATGGAAAAATTGTTGAATTCACACTGAAGAAGTCGAATTGGGCGTTAAACTAGAGGCCAAACGGAGCTCAAAGCCACCTCTCGTTTCTCAAGATCAGTTCGTTTGCGATTTTTATTAAGATTGACATTTTGTGTGTCTTCTCAAAGGAGAAGATGACGATTTTCAGTGAAATTTTGCATTTGCACTGAAATTAAGCAAATTTACATTTGTTGATCTATTCGAGAGTATCATATTTGGATTTAGCGAGCCATTTTCAGTCTGAATTCATATAAAAATGGTCAATTTTACTTTATTTTCACTCAAATTACACCAAAATGTAGAGATTTTCTACACCCCTGAACACACAAAATGTCAATCTTAATAAAAATCGCAAACGAACTGATCTCGAGAAACGGGAGGTGGCGTTGAGCTCCGTTTGGCCTCTAGTTTAACGCCCAATTCGACTTCTTCATGGGTGCAGAATTGTGTCACAGTGTGATTATTTGAAGAACTTTGGACCAAGAAACATATTTCACGAGCGCCATGAAAAATATTAGTATCAGTCATTTTATGGGCAGGATCTTGCAGTGCACCACTCTGTTTTTACCTGGTTCAGAGGTTTTTTCATCTTATATCAGTGGTTTTGTAGGGTCAATTCATAGGTTCTCACCAGGGGTCCGATTACTACCATCGATAGTATTTTTTTGGTGCGCCACTGGGAGAGCTGCAATTCTCCGTGATAGCTATTTATCACACATTGCACACTAATGCAAGTAAAAACAGCAGAGTTTTTTTTTTAATTTTTGAACATTTATTTTCTTTCAGATTCTTTGATTTAATAACTTGTCATTTGAATGGAATGACTTCTATTCTTTTTGTTGTAAATTCATCATCAAACATTGATCCAATTTTGAATGATATTGCATAAAAATCACTTAAAATTATTCAGTTTGGTTATAAATTTCGGCCAATTTATGTTTGATTGCATTTTGTTTTTATACAATGAACATGAATAGAACACATCCCAAACACAGAGGCAAGCGGAAAAGCTAGACTATCATAGATAAACTAGATAAACTAATATAAAATTGTACAATGTACGATGAAAATCTTGACGTTGTTTTTTTATGTGACTTCAATCAAAAATGTTTATGGCTGATGGTTTAAAAAAAAAAAAAAACAAAAAAAAATGATACACAAGAAATAAAATGAAAGGACAATTGTGTGTTCAAAAATAGAATTATGATATAAATTGACTAAAACTCGTAAAAATTATGCTTTTATGAAAGGCAAACAAAATGCTCGAAAGCCTCGAATTTACGGCATTTGAACCGGAAATTGGTCGATTTTTCTGCAAATTTAACATTTAATGCGAAACAATGCTTATCCTAAACAAGACTTATGTGATATTTTTTGAATTTGATTGCGGCTGGCAATGCGAGAGTGAGTTTCTCGTGCGGCCGGCTCGTTTCTTGGACAGGAATATGATGGAGGAAACATTCGGCAGCGTCATTTCGAGACTTGTACTGCTGCAGTTGCTATTCGATCTAGACGCAAAATCAGATGACAGCACATTGCATTGTTCGGTTTGCGGAACTGGATCTGGTGCAGTTGATGAGCTAGGGCATGATTGATTGACATGCCACGGTAAAGAAAATTCCGATGGCGGAAGTAATGGAATCGGTTCACCGAATGCGGAAACGGGCAAATCATCAGTAATTTGAATTGTTTTCAATTGATCAACGGTTGGAAAAAAGGTGTAAATTTCACTAGTTGAATTCTGTTGATTGAGTTCATCTTTGCAATGCCGTCGTTTGAGTCGTTCAATTGTTCTTTGTTCCCGTATTCGCTGTACATCCCATTTTTTACGCTTTCGTTCGTCCAGTAAAAATCTCGCGTGGCGTCGCGTGTATGCATCGTCACTCAAGTCTTCATATTCACGTGGTGCCGGTGCATCACGATTACTGCTCATTTCCCACGTTCGCCATTTTGGCAACTCTAAATTCGCTTCATTTTCCTCTTTACAAATTTCATCGGTGATTTCTTGTTTCAATTCCAATTCAATCTCATCCAATTGCCATTCACGTGTTTTATATTCCTTTGTTGTCGTGAGGAAGGCATTTCGATTGATCTGCCGCTTTGAAATTGGATATAAAATTGTTGTGCCACAGGTGGTGGTCGCCGAATTACTATCTAAATAACTTACACTGAACAATTCACTTTGATTGTAGTCACTCGTTGAAACGGTCGATGTTATGGGACTGGATGACAACAGTGCGGATGGTATTGATTCGCTGGTCTGTGACGATTCAATGTTTGATGCATCTTGTGAATCGTCTAACGTATCATTTGGATCGTATACTGGCATATCGTGATGTTCATCCTGTAAATAATCTAAATCTTGCTCAATTTTAATGCTTTCAATTTGACATTCCGATACAGATGTATCGAATTGATGTTCGCTGATCGTCGTTTTAACGGGTGATGATGGGCTTGTGTTGGGCGATGTTACTATACAATTTGAGTCCGGCACATCTGAGCTGATCGTTTCGTCAATTATCGGCGATGTATTGGATTTTGGTGATGCTGTTTGCTCTAAAACTACTGGTACTTTTTCGTTGTCATTTTCGACCACTTCACTTTTGATTGGCCGCAGCGGGCTCCATTTTTCAAAGTTCATATTATTACTACCGATTTCAATATTTTTGGTGCGTACGAATATTTTTTCACCATTTTCCGATTTTTTTCGTTGTAAAATAATTTTACTAATTAATTTACCATTGTTATGTCCAATGACATTATTTTCAATGGCACGATATTTCACCGGCGTTGGATTGACGTGGGAGGTGTTGCTAATGCTGTTACTACTGTTACTGGTTGGCGTTACCACTTTGTAACGGTCCTTTGCTTGGCCTAGGTCACTCAACACATTTGAATGTGATTTGATTTCATCGGGCATTGGATTTACTTCTAATTTAATTGGAAATGTTATTTGATTGTTGCGAATCTCATGAACCGCTTGATGTTCATTCATCTGACTACTGCTGCTGTTGTTGACAATTGCATTTTGATTTGTCATTGTATTCAACAATTTGGTTTTGCTGTTGCTGTTGTTGTTACTATTGTTGCTGTTGTTGCTGTTGCTGCTGTTGTTGCTGTTGCTGCTGTTATTGTGCTGATGTGTACGACCCGATATTTTTGACTCGGTTGCTGTAAAATATGAATCAATGGTCGGACTTCCACCGCTCGTATTCAACACTTTGCCACTTGCATTAGCCGCATACCGATTGTTATTCTGTCGTCGTTCATTTGCTGCATTTCGTTCGCATTTTAATCGCAACTGTGTGTTTTCCTCTCGCAACTGTATCAATTGTTTATCTTTGGCTATCAGCTGATTGCTTTGCTCTTGAATTAAATCCAAATGCAGCAAAAGCATGGCTTGTAACTGTTTATTTTCTTTGCGAAGTGATTTTAAATCGGATGCAGCGGCCGCTAAATTGATGTGTGTGCCAGCATTTCGGTATCGTGAATTGTCCGAACAATATACATGATCCAAATTGTAATTATACAAATCCGATTGTTGACTACTTTTTGCCAGTTTATCGCCGGTTTTTTCCATTATGAGACCGTTACCAACCATTTAATTTGGCCAAATAAACACCGCGTTCGTGTGTTCCGTTTATTTGCTATTCAAAAATTAATTGTGTTGTTGTGTGTTGTTCTCTCGCTCTCTATCTGTGTGTTGTGTATGCTTTAGCAAAAGCGTTGTTTAGAATACCCGAATAAATGCATAAGCTAGAAATCAAATGAATCAAAACGATTTAATTTATATGTTTAGCAAAATTCCGATGTAATACACATCAATTACAAACACAATCAATCCAAATCACCTATTATTGTATTATGGCAAAAACAGCTTTTCTGCAAATAATTTCGGATAAAAATCAATTTCGCTTGATTTTAACTAATATGTTTTGTTACTTGACATGCCAAAAACGTCGACATCTTTGTCGTTTTATTTAATGCGTATGTGATGGCAGCACCTGTATGAATATGCGCTTCATTTCATTTGTATAGCCATAAAATACGTTACATATCCATCCACTTGCATGTGTCATTTGACATTTTGAATGCAAAAATTATGGAAACAAATTTACGATCAAAAATCCCGCTGATTGATTATTTTCATTTTACGATAAAAAAAAAACAACTTTAATCCTGTAATATTATTTGGCAACAAATATTACATTAATTTAATCGCCTCAATTGACACTTTAACTGACAAACTTTGGTGTAGCGCGAAACCTTTGGAAACTAGCGGCGAAAAATCAAACTATTTGACAATTTAATGTTGAAATGCCATAAAATGAAATGTTTACCATGATACCAAATACCAAATAGTGAAAAATTGTTTTCAACCAAATTAAACTGTAACCATGTATTATTTAGATGTAATATTATTAGTTTCGTGTGTTACTCTAGCGGTGGCTAGCGATTTAGAAGTAAGTGTAAATTACAAATGATCTATTGATTCTGGCTAAACTTTTATCACATGTTTTTTGTTGTTGTTGTTGTTGTTACTAAAACAAGGTACCCGAAAAATTTGCCGCAAATGCTCGAACACATACAAACAATTGGGCTGTTTTGGTTGATACATCACGATTTTGGTTCAATTATCGTCATGTAGCAAATGTGTTATCAATTTACCGTTCTGTGAAGCGCTTGGGAATTCCCGATAGTCAAATTATTCTAATGGTTGCCGATGATATGGCGTGTAATGCAAGAAATCCACGACCGGCGACGGTATTCAACAATGCCAATCAACATATCAATGTGTATGGTGACGATGTTGAAGTGGATTATCGTGGCTATGAAGTAACGGTAGAGAATTTTGTACGATTGTTGACTGGACGCACTCAAAGTGGAACACCAAGATCGAAAAAATTACTCACCGATCCGGGCAGTAACATTCTCATCTATTTGACCGGTCACGGTGGCGATGGATTCTTGAAGTTTCAAGATTCCGAAGAAATTACCAATCATGAACTGGCTGATGCTTTTGAGCAAATGTGGCAAAAACAGAGGTTTGTGAGCCACTCACTACACAGCCCAGGCTACTTCATAGTTTTTCATCATGTAATCGAATTGATTTGCCATGTTTTGTAGATACAACGAAATTTTCTTCATGATTGATACATGTCAAGCGGCTTCAATGTATGAAAAATTTTATTCGCCAAATATCTTAGCGGTAGCCAGCAGCCTAGTTGGTGAGGATTCTCTATCGGTAAATTACTAATTCTATTTCAATGTTTTGAGTGATTAAATCGTTTTTTTTTTGTTGTTGGATAAAATTAATTGAAATTTCATCGATACCATTCCGATAGCATCACGTTGATCCAGCTATTGGTGTCTATATTATAGATCGATACACCTATTATGCTCTGGAATTTCTGGAGAGAGTAGAACCAAATAGCAAGAAAACCATCGGAGAATTTGTAAGATTTTGAAAATAATGTTCTTTTGTCAAATCATAATCATGTCTCATTTTAACCCTTTGTGCATACATCTGTAAATCGCAGCTGAGAGTGTGTCCGAAAAGAGAATGCATTTCAACGGTAGGTGTACGCAAGGATTTATATCCAAAAGATCCCAACAAAGTACCGATCACCGACTTTTTTGGTTCATTACGTCCAACCGAGATCTCATCAAATCAAGTCAATGTCACCATGTTCATTGAAGGGTAAAGTTATCATTTGATTAACTCATCTGAAGCATTTCTGAATTCCGATTTTGTTATCGTTTGGTTTTTTTTTTCTCTGGGATATTTTAGGAGCGATTTTGAAGGTGAAGATGACCTATATGTGAATTTATTAAACCAAAAGAATTCCCAGGTGTTTTACGAGCAATTTCCTGGTCGACTCTTTACATAATTTATTGTTTCAAAGAATAGCAAATAAATACAAACTGAAAATAAATCGAACAAATAATGATGATAACATTTGTTGATTGCTTGTTAATTGCTTAATTTAAGTTAGTTTTTTTTTATTTACCCAAAATGTTTAGTTTGATGATATTAATAGAGATGGCGCTAGTTGTATGTATACTGCAAACAGCATGCATGTTTTCACTTGTCAAAAGTTTGTAATAATATTTTGTAAACAAAGCACGCGTTTTTTTTTTACCGGGATGTCTGCCAGTGACCAATTGATTGCTGCATTGGATTCTATGGAATTCAGGCAACTGCTTGAATTACTCAAATCGCCAGAGATGTAAGATAAATGGCATCGATATGAATTGGTTTTTTTTTCTTACAAAACTTCTTCTTTTTTTCTCCAGAAATCAACTATTAAAGACTCAAGAGGTGACCTATTTAGTGGTAGCAATTGCAACAGTATTTCATCGATGCGTTAAATGGTTGGTTTCAAATGAAAATGGACCATGGGCTGATGAAGATGTAGCTGTTATCGATGAACTAATATACGAGAGTTGTCGGCTGCTGCGAAACAGTTGCGCCCAAGGCAAGGCTGTTCAAAACCAGATCGATAGCTTTGTGATGGATTCATGCTCGATCTTTGAAGTGATTAATTTGGTTATATCTTCCATTCAACAATTATTGCCAAAAACGCGAAAAATGTGCTGGCAATTTATGGCCAATTTGGGTGTTCAAAATGAACAAGCACTGTATCAAATGTGGAACGGATGCATCATGCCGCTGCTTAGCAAACTAAATTGTGTTTGTGATACCGAAAATAGTCGTGAATGTACAATGATTCTATACAATTTATGCATCAAAGAAGTGTTACATGTAAACGATATTAAAACCATAGTTGAATTCCTGTTGCAATGTATGTTGGATAGGAATGCTCATCATGAGCTCCAAACTAATGATTTTCATCAACTTTTTATGGAGTATGTCATAACAGAATATCGATCAATTGTATCAGTTTACGATCGAATTAACCCGGAGAAGAAATTACATCTAATTTATTATATCGTGGATCATATGAAAATCATGCGACACAATGCAATTTCCACACCATTATTGCAGTACATTTGTAAGGAGTTTAAAAAGAAATCAGATTGTGTATTAAGAGCCACCAGTTCGATGGCTGATTCGATTCATCCAAGAGAAGTAGTCGCCATGCTGGAAGTAATTGCACAAGCCTCGTCCGACGAACGATATTCACATATTTTAAATACAGATAAATCATTATTTATAAATGTTGGCTGTTTGTTGCGAACGGTCCATGAAATTGGGAAAGGTCAGTCGACAAACAGTGCAATCGATTCGAATATTTTTGCACCCGTGCAGAAGCTCACTCAACTGGCACCGAACTCAAGGGAGAATAGTAACATTGAACGTGATATTTCATATCAATTGAAGTCCATGCTGATACGAACGATGGGCAATTTGGCGCATAAGCATAAAGTGAACCAGGATTTGGTGAGTAATACCACAGGCTATTAACTCCCGACTACCGTCCACGAGTGATTTTTAAAGTAGTTTACTTTTTCTCTTTTTACTCGAGTTTAGTTTACTCAAAGCTTTCACCATATAAAAATACTTGATTCACTTCCGTCGAACAAAACATAAGTCTTTTTAATTTGGTCAATTGGAGTGGAATCAAATCTAGTGATTTACTTTACTGAGTGTTTTAAAATCAATTTTTTTTTTTGGAATATATTGACTTTCAGGCTCGAGAAATGGAATTTCTATTAGCAGTACTCGATTCAACTGTATTAGACGCCAGAAACCCAAGTAAGAGTTCCTATTAAATTTGAATATTAATAAATAATGCTATCAACTGTTAGCAGAAAATCATTATTCTGAGCCTTCAAACATCATTAAATTTGTTGCGTACTCACCTTTGAAAACAGAGTTAAGAAAATTTCATTCCCTTCATTTGTGGACCAAAATCTCAAAGTGATCAAAGTCAATTTGTTCGAGCGACCTCCCCTCAAGTGCACAGTGGACGCGCGGTGGTCAACTAATACCTTTCACTAAATACGATTGTTTGAAAGATATTTAAGTCCTTTTGTGATTAAGTTATTGAAACATCAACAACAAATGCACGAATATCAGCATTTCATTGGAAAATCAACGAATATCAGCACTTCTGAAAATATACGAAATTCTTAGAAAATCAAACGCGATACTAAAACATCCCAAACATGAATGTTGCGAATCGTAAAGTGATGGAGGCCACTGTTCGTTTAGTTGTCCACTGAATGTTTTATAACAAAATTCAGCCATATTACAGTAGCTGTAAGTTTCACTTACACATGATGTGCACACTTTGTATGAAAAAAAATGGTCTTTTCCCCGTTGTCTAAGCAAAACAACTGCTTTAGTCGATTGCTCGAGAACAGAATTGTATATCGCCGTCTTTTGGTTCGAGAGCAAAAACAAGTTTCTAATCAGTGTGGGGAAGTCAAGGTTTCAAACGTAATTCAATTTATTGATCTTTTGAAGTACCTGTGTTTTTGGGTTCACCCAAGACTTTTGGCATGGCAACGCATTTTTAGAGAGCATAGCATGTAGATTTCATATTTGGGGTGAACATTTTTAGGCCCTTACCTCTTGGGAGAATCAATACTTTTATCAGTATGAAATTAAACCAGTATAAAATACGTCTAATTATCTACTGTTACTCGTACAGTTGGTAGCATTATGAATAGTTGATAAAGTGAAATTTCGCAATAGCGAAAACCTCTCAAAATTCCGCACAATGATCGAAAAATTGGTCCACTATTGGCATGTTTAGTATGTAATTAATAAAATCGATGGTTTTTTGTTTTTTTTTTTCATTTATTTTTAGTGATTAAAGAATGGAGCATCTTGGCGATTCGAAATCTTTGTGAGAATAACATGGAAAATCAGCAAATAATACGTCAATTGACTAAAGTGGGCGATTCGAAGTCCGATATCATCGAAGAGTTTAACCTTGATTTAGGATCACTTCGTATCAATCCAAACATGGAAAATGAAAGAAACAGTCAATAAAAATAAAACACACACAGAAACAAAAAAATCAATTGGTTTGAATTTGTGAACAATTGGATAGAAAAAACAAAACGTTGGTCATTCATAAGCTGCATCGGCAAACATTCTGTCCGACATGAGTGATCCGTGTGACCCACAATCAACTCTGTTATCTCTTTTCATTTCATATGAATGCTCTCTAGAAAGAATTCATCTCAAATGCAAGCGATCACGCTCATGCACACACAGAGAGCACACGCTCTTCTCTGGTGCTCTCTCTTTCTCTCTCTCTCTCTCTCCTATTCTGGATACCGAAGATTTCTTCGAAACCATTTATAATGAATGTCGAAGGGCTGCACAAAAGAGAATAACAAATAATGTGTGCATAATCGAACCGAAATGAATAGAAATTATGTGGAGTAAGTGGTTTTCACGATGATCGGTGCATGTGTTCGGGGGGGGAATTTAAATAGCTCTCTTTGACCAGTGTTCAACGCCAAAATTGTTATGCCTCATCATGTTATTATGGATATCGAATTTAATTTTCCATAATTATAGGTTTTCATATTCATTACATGCCCGGTTCTTTTGTGTTCTCTTTCTCTTTTTAATTTTATTTTTGTTGTTGGTCGTTCTTTTGATTCTTCGTTCGGTGTTCACATCCCTTTTCCCTCATAAATATTGAATCAATATTCAGTAAAATTGATGCTACATTGGCATGGCATCAAAGACGATTGGACAAATCTTGCGCTCACGAATCAATGCCACGGAACAAAATGGAACGTTACTGTATTATTTGAACGCAGTTTGTCTTTTAGGTATTTGAGTGTGTGTGTGTTGTTTTATTATTTGCCTTGTCTAAACAAAAGCCGTATTTCAAATTGTTTTATGCCTATTTCTTTTTTTTTTTACAAAATTCTTATCTTCCGAGAGATGAATATCCTTTGGCATATTCACATGAATGAAACATCAAAAAGAGAATGAACAGGCTTAAACATCGTACAATAACCATAAAATTGTCTCAAATAAGAACACGATGAAATGAAACATCCTCGCATCCAGCGATGATAAAAAGTCAAGCGACACAAATTTCTCATAGAAGAAAACTACATTTACATTCACATTTTGACTTTTGATTTGAACATTTGAAAACACAAGAAAAAAAAACATATATTTATATATATAAATGTAAATAACTTATGATAACGGCGCCTCATCGAACCGAATAGTAGAGAAAAAAGAACAAAAAAACTACAACAACAACAACAACAAACGATTTCGAAAGATATCTTCTGAAACATCAACTTCGATGAAAGTATTTCCATGTAACCCTTGAATGATATTATTTTGTAAATGTGACGACCTTTAGAAGCGTCCGATAAAATCACATCACAAATTGTCATTGTGTGCAATGATAAAAACTACTTTAAACTCTCTATTTCTATTTCTGTCAACGTGAGCAGACTAGATATTAATTTGTTTCAAATAACACCAGGTAAATTGGATCGGCTTTTGTTTCATTTTTTTTTTTGTTGTTGTGAATTAATATTAGAACATCATCAAAATCTTGAGTGTTAAAACAAAATAGTATAGTGGATTTGTCACATTTTAGAGAAATTTTGGTTGGTAAAGAATTTGGTGTGAAATGTTAATGTGAGTTCAAGTTCATTAAGTTTCGATCACCTGAGGATCATGTGATGGTTTAATTCGACGAATTTATCACGAAATATTTTCTACATAATATTTAATGGACTTTTAAAGCTCAATAAACAAAAAAGCAAATGACATTTTATAGTGAAAACAATACAAATATTTTTAATGATAAAACGAAAAAATGTTTCAAATTCTAATTAGATTGAACATTTGCAAATGTTATACAATGAAATTAAAATTGAAATCAACGATTAAACTGAGATAGTTATTAAGATTATATTGTGCATCTACAATCTACATGCACTATATTTGTTCTCACATGATACATAAATCGTCGACAAGATAATTCCGTGTCATAAAAAAATCAACAATCTCATCTGTATATAGACTATTCCACTGATGCAATACATTTATTTAGGGTAAAATATTGTGTGATATCAACAAAGAGCCGTTGGTGAATCAGAGCCGTGTGCCTCATGATCGTCAATGTGATGTTATTTATTTGCGACAAACTTGTCATTATGTGATTTGTCTTGCAAGCCACATTTTTTTGTTTTGTTTTTTTTTTTTTTTTTTTTTTTTATCGCACGTTGATTTATAATTAATTATAATGTATATTGCATGATGTGGACACAATTATTGTTGAACACCTGTTTTTGCTACTCTGTGCTGGAAAATGTTACTTAGCCAATGATTTATGCGTTGTGAGTTCTATTTGATGATAGTCTAATCAGATAAAAGATAATAGCAAAACGATGAGTGTTTTATTTCCATTGCAATAATGCAAATTGCAACGATTTAAGTGGCACATTGCATGGTGAATGTTAAAAAAGAAAAATAAAATGGATTTTCTGAGTTTGTAGACAGACATTTGCCAAGCACAACGATATTGCATATTGCATTGAACAAGTAACCACACCTCCTAACGAATCAATTTTGTTCCACCCAAATGCTGAAAACGCTTCAATTTTATTATGTATCAAATTATATGAATTTAAAAATGGCTGATCACATGCTTGAAATGTTTTTATCGATAGGTATCGAAAATTTATGCTTTATTCAATCGAATCTCTTGTGCAAACAATTGATGGGTCAGAATTTCGCACGCGCGAAAGAGAGAGTGAGTAATAAGCATAAATTGAATTCGGTTTGATCAGTGATTTACCAGTTTCGCTCTGGTAATGTATCGAATGTTGAATGAACGGAAGAAAGTGGAACGTTCCAAAGTGTCCATATCTGTGAGGAACATAACAATCACATTGGTTCGTTCAGGCTACTCCGGTTCTGTCATGTGCCAAAGTCGTTTTTTTTTGTCGTTGCGGTTTGCTTTACATCTCTGGAAATAATGGTTCAGCTGACTTCACGTTTTCATTGCAAATGCAATGACAAATCAATAAATTGTATGGAAGTGGTACTGCTGTTTGCTATTACTCTTTGCTCTGTTTATTTCTTAGACTCGATACATTTCGATTCAATCGTTTTATCATCTGTAGGCTGCGTCACAGTTGGACTTAAACTCTATAGATTTCATAGAAAGTTAAGCAAATTCAACTGAGAGAGTAGAATGAAAATACATGAGATAAAGAAGCGGAAATAAGCGATGAAATAAAATGAATCGAGACAGAGCAAATTATTTGTTGGTTTACTTTATTTTCAACTGTTTGTTGCAATACATCTTTCTCTTTTTTTACTAATTGATTGAGACGTCTCTATGTGGTATTGAAAAATGGTTTTTATTATCACTTGGCTGCACGATTTGCTGAACACCTGATTGAAAAATCTCGTTCTATCTTCGTAATTGACAAGTCGTAAATGCATAAATCTAGGCATAAATGATGATTTATAAATCTGAACAACAAAAAAATCGGATAATTCAGAAAATATTCGCTGATTGATAGAAATTCGCTTGAATTTCAACTTATGTATATAAATAGCAAACAATCAAACGATATGCATATATTCACGAATAGATAAGTTCCTCTAGGCAAATAGAGAATTTTGTTGACAGTTAATCCGTACCTCAGATGTTCATGCGGTGATGTAAGGTGGCCAGTAGACTCCATTGTATCGAGTGAATGGATTCAGTATCTGTGTGAATGTTACGTTATTGAAATCACGATCACCAATTGCATTGCAATGTATATATTTCAAATGGTGGCAAATCATCATAAGAAATGTATTAAAATGTATTTCTGATGGAAAGACACCGTTATGTAAATCATCATTATAAAATACACTTTGCCAATGCATTTCAAATGGTGAAACTTGCCATTGAAACAATACACTTCATGAGAGAGACGAGTGTCACTGATTAAAATACATTCGACCAATGCATTTTAATGTGACAAATTTTTTTTTTTTTTTTTTTTATTCTAACTTGTTGATGTACAACGTGTAATGTTATATCCACCATAAAAATGCCTTGAAAGTACACCGTAAAAAGTTCTTAAGCACCATATTCACGTTTCACCATACTTTTACATAAAACAGCTTTTATTTAGTGTGATGTGCGGTCCGTAGCGTAAGTGGTAGTCTCATCGTCTGACCGATAGCACCAACTCATCAAACATTTAGTCACTTTAAGTAAAGACGTAAAAAAGGTCTTCAGCACCAAAAGTTGACTCCATCTACTAGATGGCATCTAGTGTAAACATTCAAGGGGGTGTGGGCATCCGGGACTAATCCTCCTGTACACCACGCTTCTCTAAATGCAATATAGGATATCTGCGGGTTAGAATAATTGTCCAGTGTCCATTCATTCAGTGAGCTGTTGTTTCATATGTATAAGACACTGGTAGCCTGCAGAGATGGTCCCTATCTCAGGTAGTGTGATACGATTTTCCATACATTGAAACATTTTCAATAGTCTGCACTGGGAAACAGATAGAATGATCACTGGAAATTACTGGTTTCGGCATTTCTATGACATACGAAAATGTTATCCAATATTAAAACATGGGTCATCCAGCCCATTTTCTATGTATCTATCGTCTTCCACTCATAGGTTAGTGTTTGCGACAGCATTGAATTCGAAAATGTTCAGAAAGAGAACCACTCTATTGGACCTCCCTATTGTTTAACACCTCTTCCGGGAATTTTTCTCACTAATGGTGTACGATATTATATTATAATACTGACTGTAATGACTGTATATAATTACTCAATAAAAAAGGAATCCATTTTTTCCTCCAGAGTTCGAGTATCGTTAATTTGCCCATTTGATGGACAAAATGCATGCATTTCGTCTCTTTGGAAGATGAATTTCCAGTTTCGATAGTTGATCAAAATGTTTGTTATAGTAACAGAGACATTCTTCAACAGATCATCCAAAAATCGTGCATTTTGTCCACCAAAACGAGTGGCGATTTTGGACCTTAAGAGGAAACAAATTACTACTGTTTCTACTCAATATAAATTTAGTTCCAGATATGACCACATTAATATAATCAGTCTTACTTTGAAAAGAAAAAAAAATTGATGTAAATCTGCTTATTTTTGTCGATTTATATAAAAAAATCACCTGTAGTTAAATCGCAAAACGGCACAGACTTATTATCTCTGTCTGTTTAGTTCGATCACTCACAGATGATTTCTCACATGCGCGTTTTTTTGTGTGTGTTTCCTCCGCATTTCACATATTACGACATGTATATACAAGATAATAAATTCGGTGAAGTTCTCCTCTTTAATTTATCAGTATATTTTTCCTCGTCATCATCATTGAATCATAGTATCCTCAGTCCTACCCAATGTATTGAATCCATTTGCGTTACACAACATCAACATCAACATCAACACTTTCAATTTGCAACCAGAAACAATACAGGCCACGCAATTGTACTTGATACGTTTTTAATGCAGATTAACCAGTGCACTTACAGCCACATGGACTTATAAATATATCAAATTCAATGGCCATAAATTTCAATTATGTCAATAATCATATAAATTAATAATGATAAATAAATGTTATGGCAAATTAAATACAGTCACAGAAAATGGTAACTACAATAAATAAAAACCGATATGACATTTGGTCACTTAGGGGGAAAATACTAATGTAGAGCCGCTTAATTTATAAGCATCTAATATATTTACATGTTGGATGTATGCATTAATTCTCTCTGGTTTTTTTTTGTGTGTGTGTTTGTTTGTTACTGTTTATCCACGTGGACTGCACTCATTATTTTTTTTTTTTACAGCGGCCACATTCACAACTGCTCATTTATTATACAAATAATGCGGCTAAAATTCGTTTTTGAAAATAGCTTCAACGAGAAAAATATTATAATACCCCACACGAGCTGCAAGAAATAAAGAAATTTGTTTTTTGTGAGCAAAATTCAGAGTTTGTAATCTTCAATTGACACATTTCGTCCATAGTCTTGATAAATTATTATGAAATCTTGAGGTGTATTCTTTGAGCGGACTGGTTTATACTTTCACATGCATATGTAAGCAACCTAGGTGACGTTCTGTGACTGTGTATTGTAAGTGGTTCATTCGATTATCTAAATCCTTAATCTGATCACTCTCTCCCTAATATTTCCTGATTTCAACATGACAAAATGTTTGAGTAATGAAAATGTAATTAATTCAATCGACGGATAATTATATACCGTTTCATCTGTGCATAATTTTTATCATTAGTTTTCGGTATTTCATTACTAAATGTTTTCCCTGCGTTTCCTTCCAAGCAGATACCTACAACAATAGCTTACACATTACTGCATTTCTGCGCACGATTGTAAATTCCAGGGTATTTTGTCAATGACGACCGATTCGGTAGATATATTCCAACATTTCAAAAATTGATGACCTTTTTAGGTTACATCCAGATACACCCCCCCCCCCCCACCCTAATTAAAGGTAACAACGGATGGTCTAATTCAACCCAATTTCAGGTCCATTTCAGGCCTATTTCAGGCCCAACGTAAATTTAACAAGAAAAAATGCAAAATTACATGTAAATTTGCATGTAGGGACACACTAGGCCTGATTATGGCTTTCATTAGGCATATTTTAGTACAAATTAACGTTACAATAATATGCCTATGTTTCATACTATTAACGTTACACTTTTCCTCATTGGGCACATTTACCTCCTCCCCCCAATTGCGTACCTCTGTCATATCATGCATCAACTTTAGATCGGTTGTTGTTAGATCAAAATATTGTAAAAGTCTAATGTGCTTTATGCTCGTTCCACGTTCTCGGAATGAACTTATCAAATTCCTAATTGTTCTGTAAGGCTCCCCTTATAACTTAAGATGCTCTTGTGAAACGATTGACGTCATAAGAATCATTTGGAGTTTTACAATAAACACACACAAGCCGTGATTTTTTAGTAATCAATGAGTTCAGACCACAGTTCTACGCAACTTGGCACTCGTTGCGTAGAAAGTAGTGATCAACGAAAAACGTCGAGTCAAAATTCTGTCCAACGACGTGAAGAATTTTTCTTTATTAAACTGTTTTTATTTATAAGAGCTAGAAAACTAGGTACATTAAATGTCCCCTTGTGATGATGATATATAAGATCGTATCGATAATAGCGCGTTTATCGGAATGTAAAATTATCAAATTTTATTATATCAATAAGGTGAACCTGTAACTCTTTCTCCCGTTGATAACATATTACGAATGTAAATTAATGAAAAAAAAAAAAATGAAGTCCGAGAACTTGGAACCACCATTAGCAGAATTAGTGTGTTCTGGCTGCCGTGCCAAATAACATTTACTACTTCATTTTGTGATGTTTAGTGTGGTTAATGCGCGGCTGCTGGGCGAAATATATACAAAATTATCGTGTTCTTTATGTGCCATGGTCAATTTAACTTGGTGTATTGCCGGTTTCATGGTAATATGAATTCTTTATTCATCTTTTTGTATGGATTTGCATTGTGTTGATCTGCTTATTATTTGTATGCTTTTTACATGAGTTTTATTTAATGAATTGATACATATTAAACATATGTTATGTCTTGATTGTCTATTGTCGATGCGACAGGCATATTGACGTATAGACGGACGTTCAAATGGAATCGCATAGTTTTGGTTTTCCTTTGAAAACCACAGATGACTCTTTTTCTCTTTTATATTCTAATAATATTTATATCAATATCCTTTTATTTCATTCCAATTTAATAGCATTTATTCAAGTAGCATTTAAAAAAAAAAAAAAACAAACTACAAATTGAGTGCAATGTGCGAGATCTACACAATCAGTAACTGGACTGAATACACAACCGAGAACAACAACAACAAAAAACCATGGATGAAGACGGAATTTAAATTTTTTTTTTTTCACTCAACCTTTTGTAAATGGGGCCCACAGCGTTATACTATCAAACAGACACATCGCTCTCATTTCCATTTACATTTTTGTTCAACTACATTCGATCCTCCATTTCGAGAGAGAGAGAGAAAAAAAAGCCGCCACTTTGAAAATGCATCAGGTCAACCGATAATGAAGAGTTGGAATGAAAGAAAAAAAAAAACAGCAGACACAATTTTGTACAAAAGGAGCTACTTTGGTTTATCTTATGAGATGAAGGAATGCTTTCAGCCAGAAACATAGCCACGATATGTGCTTTTAGAATTCCTATGATTTTAAATTATGGACACATAAGAATGTGTGTTTCGTTGAAAGCAATCAAGAAAACAGGAGCGATAGGATAGACGAAAATTGAACAAGTTCAAACCAACGCAAAATGATTTCCATAAAAAAAGCATTGAATTTTGAGCAACGAAGCGCTCGTTTTTATTCTAATCCTAATTTAAAAAAAAAAGCAACGACAAAATATATAATCAAATTTCACTTTTACTTTTGCATTGTGGCCAACCCGAAACCTTTCGGTAGATTCGTTCGAAAAATTGCTCAAGCTTACAAGAATCCAATAGCTAGTTTCGTCGTGCGATGCATGCGCCAAGCAAAATGTATAAAAAAAAACAAAAAAAATCTGTAAAAGCAGACAATGGAAGAGTGTGAGACAGACAAGAAGTATACTCGTGAAAATACATTTCAGTGAATCGGCTAAAAAAGCAAACGTTCAACATGACAAAAGATTCATGACCAACTACATTCGACTAGTATTGATGATGCTTTGAAGGGAAGGATTAGCGGAAAAATAATACACATGAACGAAAAAAAACACCAAAGGAGGAACTACAGAAAATAAAAAAATACAACAACAAAAAAACCGAATAAAACAACAACAAAAACAACGACAACAATCGAACAACAATTTTGCTTGTTAGTATTGAAATCTTCTCAACCGCAACCGTAACATCAGAAAACAACGCCGTAGTGTGTTTATGGGATTTTAAAAAAGAGTATGAGCACACGGTGCGCGATGCACACGAAGAAATAGGCAGCAGAGCAACACACCAAATAAACCAAAAAGCGAAACACACGGCAAAAGTAAAAGAAAAAGAAACAGAAACAAAAAAATAACACAGAAACAGAGACGAGTACGGATACAACATGATATTGTGAGAGCATTGCAATATGAAAATGTTTTCGACCGTTGATTCTAGTTCTAATTTGACAATCGAAGTGAACAAACCTATCCAATCTCTGTTCCCCACGTCAATCGAACGACTCATCTGGCTTTCGACACATTCGATAACGTGTTAATCCAAAACAAATTTCCCGTTGATAAATCAATTATTATTTAAAAAAATTCCATTTTTCTGGTGTATGTCAAATCAAAACAAAAAAAAAAACAAGTGAACGCTTGTGCAAGATTGTGTTACAATTTCTACCAAAATCTTTGTTCATTTGACGAATTGAAATCTCGTGTGAATTCAAAACAACTACGGCAAATTTCGGCAAAAGACAAAAAGACAAACACAACAAACTCATTTAATGATATTAAGGAATTATGTGTAATTTTGAATTGATTGGGAATCTCTTTTTTATGAGCAAATATTACACTTTATATACAAATTTTTATATTTTTTGTTTTAAATTTAAAATGTTTGTATGAAAAAAAAACAGAAATTCTGATTCAAAATCGTTTAAATAAATCGAATTTTGTTAAATTTAAAATCTTGTGAACTCCATGTCAATAATGTCATTTGATGAAGTAAAGGACGTTACTAGAATTGATTGAGTTTAATTGCTAGATGGTGAGGAATAATGGATTTTCGTTAACAATTCCGCTGCCTTGAGCTATTGCGATTTTTTTTTTTTTTGTCGAAAAAGTTGAATAAGAGAAAAGTTCAGAGTTTTTTGTGCTGTTGTCACATGAAAATTATAACCTGAAATCGCCTAACCCAATATGAGCCAAGGCTGAATCCCGTGCAATATCGATTACATAAGCAATCGCTTGATTAGTTGTACGCTTTTTTTAGGCGTTCTCACATCGATTATTCATTATCATTTAAAATTGGCGGCATATTGAAGCTCAATTGCCAGCCGAACTGCGAAAACACATCTCCACATCATATTCATTTAAAAAAAAAGTGTTGAAAAGCAAAGAATAAGAAGAATCAGAAAAAAAATATAATCATAAACATAAAGTGAAGGCATAATAAAGACAACGATTTATGATACCTCTGATTGGATTGCGCTAATTGAAAATGATTATTATAATTGGAAATTTATTTTAACATTTTTGTTCTCAAGACGTGCGCGGCAGCAGGAGCAGCACACATCGAATTAATAGAAGTCTATATGTGCCTTTGAACACCGTTTAAAGTAATAAACTAAAAAAAAGTGTAAGTGGCAAGCGTCTAGCTTGTAAATTGAATACGGATCGAAAAATCATTATGTGTATTTAATTATATTCGATGCAATTTTTTTTTGCCATAATTTAATTTTTTGTTGTTAAGTGAATTTTTTGTTGTTGGTACGGTTAAGAGTTGCACATTCATGGGCATCCATGTTTTATTTGTGAACAAATTGATTTAATTTTTTATAATGAAAAGTACCGCAAACGGAGAGCAACGGTGCTACTGAAAATTCAATTCCAGCAAATTCTGGTACATGGCATAATTCTCAACATACCGATAAAGATGGCATTACATCTATTTCAACTCTTCTCTCTCTCTCTCTCTCTCTCTCTCTCTCTCTCTCGCTATCTCTCATTTGAATTGAGGTTCTTGTCAATTTCTCGCGATCAAAAAACAGATTAACGTATTACAAGAAATTTAGGACTGTTTTGCCATCCCCGATTAATATTTTGACCAATCAGTCATTTCTTGTGAGAATCTTATTGAAGCAAATGAATTCATCTGTTATTTTCAACCGTGAATGCAGTTTAATTTCTGTTCATATGCAATCTTTTATATCGGTCTTCACGTAGCACATTTGAATAATTTAAAACATGAAGAATTCAAGCGCGGACTTATTTTTTTGAATCGTCTCTTGAGACTGAGCCCGAAAAGTATACTACGAATTATTTGAGTCAGATTACAGTCATTTTCAATACCTGGAAGCGATTTATTTTATCATCAAAATGATTTGTTCAACATTTGATACAATTTTGTGTGTAGTTTTATATTTCTTTTATATTATAAAATGTTTAATTTTCTATGGAAATCAGGGATTAGACATAAAACGATTTCTAAGCTAGATGTAATATATCAAGAAAAAATCACAGTTCGCACATATTTATTGAATTCATTTGTGGCATGAATTTGTGAATTTTTATCACAACTCACTGACTTTTCGTACATTTAAAAATCTCGAACTCAACATAATTTGGCTGAAAAAATCAGAAATTGATCTGCGAAACATGTGGTATAACATGCTATTAAAATGCAGCTACAAACTATTTGCATTACAATGACAACAGACATAGTTTCATTTGGCACGTGTTGGTAATTCGTCCTCGGTTGGCGTTGCTTAACTTGGCAACCGCTAAATTTTGCCAACAAAGCAATGCCAACGAAGTGAAGTTCTCGAATTTCAACATCATCAACTCTATCACATTAGTTCCTAAATGAATCTTTAAATTGCATTGATTTTGCCCATTGAAATGATGTCGCTCGTATTGGTTCAACTTCATATTGCCATCTTATGGACTAATCTATCAAAAAAAGTGTCAATTGAACGCAATAAGCAAAAGTTTACCTATTCAAAAAAAAAAGGATCGTTTCATCGTTTTCAATTAACGGATTAGCCATAAGTCACGTTGAAATTTGACAATGATTCAAAAATAAACCACCCTAAAACACATTCACAATAATAAATTGCATTCATTGCGGTGCACTGAATCGACGGTTGATCATTTCGCGAATACATTGTAACATTTCTTTCATATGTGCAATTAAATGTCATTTAATCATAGTTATAGTCTTGAATTATCCCCAAGATGCTTACACATTCAATAAAATACCTCAAAAGCTGCACATGCTTTACAATTTTATATGACGTTCAAATGTAGCGGTAATGTTGCTAAGATGTTTTGAAGTGTACGCAAAAACAAAAATTGCATGCTTTGATGGTATGCATATGAGTGAACTCTGGTTAGTCTCAATATATTCAATGGCATTAAAATCAATGCAGCAGTTGAGCAGCAACATTTCTAATAAAAATGCCAACATTGAACCAAAAAAATCAACTCAATCATCATCAATTGGACAATTATAGCTCTTGTTACCATACCCATTGGATTTTGTTCGCATTTCAGAGTCTAAGTATTCAACCGTTTTTTTTTTCGTTAGTCATACACACCTCGCCAGGCTGGTCATCATTTACGAAAAAAAAAAAAAATAGAGAAGACAGAAACGCACCGCGATTCGCGATTCACTTAAAATGCGCCGGCATATTGCGGTTCATGTGTAAACGTGTACATGTGGCATGACAAGTTGACGACTTAATGATGATGACCCGTTGATAAATTGACACGGTTCACATTTGTAACATAAATCATGTGCAAATCACACTCATAAACTGTTTACGCCCCTTTAATATATTCTTCTTTTTTCTTTTCAAGCCGTAGCAAGTGCATTGCGCCGCTTTTCAACGAATTCAACGTTTATTCAAAACATTACATTTCAATATTGTTATTCATCCAGCCATTCTGTTCGCTTGCCATCTCAATTCAATCGCTTGAATTAAACTAAACAAATTTCAATAAAAATTAAACACACAATTATGACTCGCCAAATTCAGTCCCGCGAAATGTAAATGCTTCGGCAAATGGAAGCCTTGTCAGAGATAAACAAATCGAAACTGCTCTATCCGTTAAACATTCTGTCGTTAATGGAAACATCACGAAAATGGATGCAGACGATGCTTCATCGTTGTTGAAACGATCGAGTCACAACTGTATATCTGTGTTATCCTGTGATTGCTCCTTTCGATTTATGTTAATTAATGGACTTTTTTTTTTTTTGGTCGGAAATTTATCGACTTGATCTATCAATCTGTAAACGAGTTGCTGAGAGTAAAAAGTAAAAATAATAACAAAATTGAAGAAATGCAACACAAACAGAATAGTCGAAATGATACAAAACGGATTTAATTTGCAAAAGCATAACACTGAAAATCGGTGTTTACCAAGGGGTCAATAACTTCTGCAGTATTTAACATATTTGTTGCCCAGGCACGATGATCAAAGATCGTACTTGTGGCCCCTCTTGGAGTCACCCGCTCAAAATTTCCATTTTTCGAACAAAATGGAACAAAATTGTTTCACTTTGAATAATGCGTGAATCTATAAACAATAATCAAGAAACAATGAATGAATTTTAAAATCGGAAACCCAAATGAACTTAGCTGCGTTGACCGCTTGTCATAGTATCATCATGCCTTGTTTGTCGCAATCTAATTCACACAAATTCATCAACATTCAATTAATTCAAGAAAATTAACAAAATTTCGCTACAAACTTCAAGTCAATTTCCATTTACTTAATATTTAGCTATGAAATATCAGATTTTTAACCATTTCGTTAACCGTAGATATCTAGAAGAGTGTTTTGCTTGACATTTTTCTTCCAAGAATCTTACACAGATTCAGCGGTGATCTGAAGAATGTAACATATTAAATGCATTGTGCTTTGTGCTCATCGAGCAGTCTGATGGAAAAAAAACTCTGAAATAGTGGCAGACCGACGGAAAAATGTCCGTCCATAATGTATAATTGTTTGCAAATTTTCAAATATAATATCTTGAGGCAAATATTGACTGTGAAGATACAGTAAAAAAAGAAGAAGAAGAAGAAAACAAAATCAGCAAAAGCCAACAATGAGAAAGAGACTTAAGATACAATTCTCACACGTTAATGAGAAAATGATAAACGCGATATTGGTGATTTGTTTGTTGGTTTCTGTTGATTGCGTATGTAAGTATCAAAAAAAAATGAAACAACCACAACGAAGAAGACGAGATCGGAGCAAGAATTTCGACTGCACATATAAACCGGCTCAATTGAAAAGTCGTGCAAATGCTCTTGAATGGGATGATGGCTTTTGTGCAGAATAAATATTTCGGTGTGATTGTTGAGAGTTTACACCATTTACTTACCCGTACGTGCAGCCATAGTCCGTGTCGTTGGAAGTGAAAACGATCGCGAAAGCCGTTCATTTTTTTTTTTTTTTTGAGTAACATGTTGTAACTTGTTGTGTTGTTATTTTTTTTCTCTCTCTCTCTCTCTCTCTGTTAAGCGCGTGCTTGTTATTAAAATTCAAATCAAAACTTATAAATTAACAAAAGTGTCTGTTAATTACGGTCAATTTTGACCAGAGATTTCATTAATTGAATCTTTTTTTTACATCTCATATTTTTTTGGTTCTGTTTTTTGTTGTTGTTCGTAGTTGATCTGTGTGGAAAAGAAAAAAACGTGGAACTGTTGAATGCGTTGGCCCGGCTGCCCGTATACATCGACCACATCACATCACATCGGTACATCTAATTTACCAGAACGAAGAAAGAGAGAACAAGAGACAAACTCATCGACCCAAAGACAATCAATGATAAAATGCATAAGATAAAGACAAGAAATTAATTGTTTGAGTGTTTATTTAAATGTGTTGCGCTGCTCATTTCTCTCGACATTGTGTTTTTTTCTCCACGTTGTTTTCTCTTCAAGTGTGTGTTGTGTGTATGATTTCGGTGTTTGCCGGTTCTTATGGCGCAAAACCAAAACCAAAACAAAACACACAACAAAAAAAAATTGTGAAGAATTTTATTTCGCTACAGAAAGCGCACACGGTGACTGATTTTTCAAAATGATAATGAAGCGCTCATTTTCAGCGGCGATCCAGTCACGACATATCGTTTATTTTAATTGGATTAAACAGCATACGGGAAACGTGCGGTACAATTTTCAATGCAGTGGTTGAAACGATTGCAACAGAGAAAGAGAGGGAGGCATCAGAAGAAAGGCATTAACGAATCTTTAAAAATATTACCTCAATGTAAGCGCAAAAAAGGCCAGAGAAAGACTCCACATTGAATTTGGTTGTCGACGTTGTTGTTGTTGTTGACTGCCGAGGCAGACTGGCAACTTTAAAATCGTGTACCCAGGTATATATCCTGTGTAAAGGTACAACATCGAAAGAAACATTCAAACCAATTGTACCAATTTTCGTGTGTGTTCGTGTGTGTGATTTTTTTTTTCTGTACCAAAGTGGTGTTTGTATGTGTATGTTTCGTTTTAAAGAAATTTGTAGTAATTAAAAGAAAACAAAGTAAAACAAAAGAGAAAAAGCGAAAATAAAAGAAAAAAAAAAGCGAAGGTATAAATATTGGAATTAATTACCACAGTACCGTTAACCAAGTGCTTTTTACGAATGTCACAAGAAACAAACAAAAAATGACATAAGTTTTTAAGTGAAAGAGTGTAGCAGCAGCAAGTTCATAGAATCAAGTGGGAAAAGGCGCCAACAACAGCGAGTACCATTTATAATGCTCAATCGATGATGAAAATGAGAAATAATCAGCTGTTCCTTGGAGTTGTTCTATTCGCATTTAGAATAAGGTAAACACAATTTATCCGATTCAATTTCGATTGAATTGGAAACGAATAAAACATTTATATATGTTAAATGATCCTAAAACAATTACACCAAATTGTTGTGTGTATTCAAATGGTTGCCGACCAACTTTGTGCGAGCCTTGAAGGCGAATTATTTTGTTCGATCGTCGCTGTTGGCTGTACTCTATTCAATATACGCACGCAATACATGCGAACACATTTCAGTTTCATTTCCCACAAAAGGTATGTGTGCTCAAAATTCCATCTCGATCCTAAAGATCAACCAAAAAAAAGAAACAACAGCAGAGAAAAAAAACACAAAAATAATACACAAAAACAAAACAAAAACAACTCTGAACGAAACGTGACTGAAAAAAAAATATTGTTATGAAAGAAAAATTAATAATTGTTTACGAAATCATGTCCGCTAAATGCCTCAACAATCAACACACACACACACACACATTCGCTCAGACGTTTTCGTTCGTTTAGGCTAAAAGCCGGGGAATAAAAAGGTAAACGACGAGCACGGTGTTTACTCTCTCGACCAAAATGCGCAAGAGATGGCAATTTGTACGATGTTGTCACATCATATCATACTGTGAATGCGTGTGAAAATTTAGCTTTGAAACATATTTCTGGGTTAAAAACTAAAACAAACTCTCTGTGTGTGTGTGTGTGTGCGATCAGTGTGGATCACAGAGATGCTGTGTGTTGAAAGCCGAATCATAAAACCGTGTTCTGAATTTGTTTTGCAGCAAGATTCATTATCTTGCACAGAATGTTCTACTGAAACTGGTCAAGGGGGCATATTGGATATATTTGTTTATTATATATGATTTGGATGTCACGGGTGGATGGTGTTGAAAGGAGACCATTCACTTCCTTATAACACATTCAACATGAACATTGATGGCTAAAAATGATTCATAAACGTATTTCAAACGTGTTTGATCATTTTTAAGACTTTGTTTTGGGCAAATTTCGAATAGATTTCAGTACTTCCTTATGGTTTAGGTTAATGACAATTCTGAACTTGTAAAATAGAATTTTGATGGTTTCGGTTATCTCCATGAACTGTCGGTGAGTTTACCGTCAACAATCATCACTGCAGTGATTCGGCATAGCTTGGTTGATGATGTTATATTTCTCACTTTGGCTGGTCATGATTGTCCCCATGTAAATCATTCAACTCTTATTGCACTGTCGATGCGTGTTTTTGCGGCCAAGATTTTGCGCGCACCCAAATCCAGTCCGTTACCAAACAATGCAATCCAACTGGAACAAAAATAATTGTATTGATGGTGTGTACTGAAGACAGTCCGAGATAATATCAGGCACAAATGTCTGTTCAATGGAATTGTGTCAGAAAATAATATTCGTATTTTATGCCGAGGAAAACGGTGCACAAAAAAGCTCTAGTCGAATAATAAAAAAAAAGGATTGCGAATTTTTCGTGCAAATGCATCAATATGTGGGCGTTTAACATCATAGTTTCTGTCGTAGCGTGCTCTCTTGAGGTTCAGATAATTTAACCTTTGATAGTTGTTGTTTTTGTTGTTTTTTTTTCTCCAGTAAAACCAGCCATTTTCACTAGTTCGTGCTGCTGTGTAATGTATCTCTAGTTTAATTAAAAGTAGAAAATTCGTTTGGTTGTTTCATTTGATCGCACATTTGAACACACACACACAAACAAAACAAAACAACAACAAAACACCACAACAACAACAAATTGTTCGATCGCGCTCTGAAGACATGACCCCAGCTGCAATCGATTGCTCCGTGTGATTTCAAGGCAATTTCTAACGATAAATAAATGTGAAGCAATAAACTTTATGGTCGTTTTCGTCCATATTCTTATCATGAGCACGCGGATCAAAATTATAGTGATCAGAATATTATTTATAATAAAACAAGGTATAAACAGCCTTAAAATAAGTTTTTGTTGTTGTTGTTGTTGTTGACGCGGAACCCATTTCTGAATGAAACAATTAAGTCAAAAATATATTTTTTTTAAAATGCGATTCCCATGAAACGATGACGAAGATTTGATAGCAAGTTTAGCTTGGGCATAGATCAGGTAAATATTATTTCGTTTCTTCTCGTTTTTGTGGAGATATTCTCTTTTTTCGGTGCTCCATGATTCATTTTCACTCAACAACTGTGCGCAATCTTTGTTCATCTCATATGAGAAATTAAATGGGGCCCATTTATCATTACGTGGTGTTCGTTTTTTTCCCCTCAATTTTTCGCTCACGATCACTTTACACTACAAGTTTCATGTTCAATTCGGAACTCTCGAATAAAAAAAAAATATCTCATTGGAGTCCAATGGATGGCTTTCAATCAAAATCTGAGACAAAAAATCTCCATTTTAAAGCCATGCACTCATTTAACGCCTGAACTAGTGTAGGTAATTTTTGATTCGGTTTTAGTTTTGATATTGATTTTAGCTTCAGGTTATTGCTTGAGCTACGGTTGGCAACGACTTCGAAACCAATTTTGTGATTTTTGTGATAGTGCACACGCTAAAGGGGGAACGAATCATTCAACATGTAATTTTCATGTGCTCGATATAATTTCCACGAATGTGCCAATGTGATGCACGGTCGCACACTTGAGGGGGGGGGGGAGGGGTCACGTCGAATAGATGGAGGAGGGGCTGATCAAGTTCAAAAATCAGAAAAATGGTCACTTTGAAAATCGATTCTGTTAAGTGTATGTAAGCAAATGGCTAAGAGGGATTGCTCAAATACATTTTAAGGTGGTCATCCGGGCCTTGCCCCAAGGTGCACCACACTGTGCATGACCATATTGGATTGGCAAAGCTACCAAACAGCGAAACTGTAAAAATAATATAAATAACATGCCCAACGTGACGCGCTTCTTGAATACCCGAGCGTGGGATGGTGTTTTATTTGATTAAAAATCAACTGAAAACCTCGTTGAGTAATTTATGACTCCAGCAAACATAAATATTATTGATATGCCTGTATCGTTATTAATTTGAATATAATTTGTCACATGTGACGGAACAAGTGTACGTGATATACGTACAAATGAATAAAATTCAATTTTCTTTTTATGTTTAAAGAAATATTTGAATGAAAACGAGAAAATCGCAATATTCAAATGAAATCAAGTTGAAAGGATTAAAATTGTCTCTCTGCTTAAAATGGGAAGCTTTAATTCCAAATTTAGGTAGTTGGGTTGCGGGTACGTTTATCCGTATTGGACAAATGAATGAGTTTAAATTTATCACAAATTTATTGAGAATTTTCATTCATAGTAAATATAGTTTAGTTTGCCGCACCAGAGATTTTCACGTTTGAATATTTAACTTGTCGAGACAAAAAAAACGTTTGCTTCTGCTAGCGCCTACTGGATTCTCTTTGAACTAAAATAATTGTATTCAGACCGCCATAGCTGTTTTATTGTGTTATTAAGCGTTCTAAACTAACCATAGCAAATTGTGTGTTAATAGCTAAATACAGTGCTAACGATAAAAACTCGCCCTCTTAGGAACAAAGTGTGCGGCCAATTGTTCGTCATAAAATCCAGTTTTTGAACACCAACTAGATTGACTTTCAGAAAGCCGCTATCGTGTTATATGTTATTCATGTGCTATGGAAGAGTTTATAGTGGAGGGGCCTGTGGGGTCTGTTTGCTTGTTTTACATTCGAATCAATTTCATTTCTCACACGGTTACAGTTTTGGTCTACCAAATTTAAATGTAAAAGACACACCGACGAAGATGCACATGAGCAAGTAGATTGCTTCACTCCTCTACGCTGTATGCATTTTATAACGTGTGCCGTATCATTACATTTTTTTTTTTTTTGGATGTAGTTTCAAAAATTGGTATTGATCCCTGCCGTTTTGATGTAACCCACAAAAAATCTACACACAGCACATCTTTCTGAATGAGAATTCCTATGAAGCTTTGCTTTCAGAATTTGTTCCCTGAATTTCAAACCACTGGAAAAATATTTAGTGAATATCAATAAAGCAATAAAGATGAATGTCATTTAAATTTCTTCATTTGTATAATAATGCGCCGGATTTGGTGAATCAAAAAAAAAATTGTATCTTGATCCGATATCTCAATAATTACATGTAAACAAAGCTGTATGTTTTGGTGCTGTTATGCGCTTCTTTTGTTAAATTTGTATTGCAATCCTAATATGGATTGTAAAATGTACAATTTACATCGCACACAATCGCTTGCATATCAAAAAACGTAATTTATTATTCAGATATGATCCAATTTAACACCGTTGACATTCATACGTGAAATTGACTAAATTAAAACTTCGCGAGGCAGCCGTTTAAGCGAACTAAATCATTTGTGCAACACTAGAAGCCAAACTATTTATCACTAGAATCTCTATTCACATCAAATCCAACCGTGTGTGTGTTTTTTTTTGTTCGTCGAGGCAACTGACAATTATTTCATAATAGTTCACGTATAACGCATTCAACTTTATACATTCTCCTTAGAAAATTGGCCATTATTTTAAGTCGTCCACTTCTCTCACAAATTTATAGCTTATTTGAGTTCCATGTGTCATATTAAAACAGTCCTCAAGAATCATGTGTGTGTGTGTGTGTAAATTGTACACGTCATTTCAACTGAATTGTATATGACGTTTCGACGATTGGGCTGGTTGTACTGTTCCACTCATTGTTTGAATTATGGCGTTTCGGCGATTAATTTTTCAATGAATTAACCAACAACAACAATACTGCGCTGGCTGATAAACTGCTCGAGGCATAGATTCGTTCATGAACACCAACGAAATTACATAAATCAAAACCGCAAACGATCGAAATGCTGCTGTGTTCATTAATCTTGAATATAAAGGGAAACATATATTTTGTTCATATCAAATGACGAATGTAAACGAATGTACGAATTACATGTAAACCAATGTTGCTAAACGCTACTAGTGTTTTTCTTCTTATTTTTTTTTTTGTGTGGCCTGAATTGATATTAATGTGTGGAAAATTCCAATCGATTTTTATTGAATTTTAGAGGAATAGAAGAAAGATGAGAATAACAACAACAAAAAACAAAAGACATTTATTCGGAGTAAGCGACAAGCCTTCTGTTTTTGAATGGTCTCAACTCAAATCTGATCAAAGTGCGATGTTGTTTTAACAAAAAAATAGTCAATTGAGAGTTTACAACTTTGTTACATTTGATGATGAAATGTGTGTGTGTGTGTGTGTGTGTGCATGGTATTTATGCATGCATCGAAAAAATGAATGGGACTACTTTTGGACGTGCAAAATAACACGAATGAAATGAATGAAAGCAGATGTTTATGGCTATAAAATTACACATTGAACTAGAAAGCAACTAGAGTAACTTACATATGAGACGAATGTTTGACTCATTTTTTTTTCTTCAAGGTTTCTAATAATCTAGCCCTTATTTGACATAAAAGAATGAATGTGTTGTTGTTGTTGTTGTTGTTGTTTTTTTTTTTGGTCATATTCGATAAAGAACAAGAAAAACAATATTACACTTTGACTGTGTCCGTAATAAAAGGTAATTTCAATGAGAAAAAAAAAATAATAATAATAACAAAGTGAAATGTGGCAACATGCTGTGACACAAAAAAGAGAAAGTTCCCAGTTCACAACAATGGTTTGCTCTGGAGAAAGAAAAAACAAACAACACAGTTGAAATTCTAAGAGTGGCGCTAAGTGGTAAAACATTTGTTTCTTCTTGATTCAGGAAAAATCGGAACTATTACAGTGGTATATTGAATACAACTCGATGAAACACCAAAAAAAAACACACACACCAAATATTGTATAGTCTAAACATGTTAATATGTTCATAATTATAGGCCGATTCCATGGCACATTTTTTTTTCTTTTTAGTCATCTCTTCACGATAGAATGCTAAATTGAATGGCGAAATGATCTTATTCTTTTGCGACAATTCAACATCCCCTCTCTATTTTTTCGATATTAAAAACTGTTTGTCTCAAACTTCCTTTTGTGTGTTGTATTTGTACGTCCGTAAATCTTAATAACGATTTCAACCTCATATTAATGCGCCACTTCAACAATTTAATTTATATCCTGTGCATTCTCACTCATTCGTTCTGTTTTTTTTTTTATTGGCTCAGCCAGTTCGGTGTGTTATTATGACGAATGCATTCATTTCGGTTGGTTTTGTTGTTGTTGTTGTTGTTGTTGTTGAGAGAGTTTTATTTTAAATACAATTATTATTTTGTGTGCTCTCGCCTTTGTCTTTCTATTGCCATAAATCCACAGCACATTACAGCAACGACAATGAATGAGAGCTCTTCCATAGGCACACAGCACACACACACAGCATATATTATTATGAAAAGAAATAAGAGGAATTAAGCATGTACATTTCATGAAAAACATGATATATGAGACATTAAACATGATCTTTTTATTATTTGTTATTGTTATCGTCGTTGTTTCTTTTTTTTGGCTGCTTTTGATTTTTAGTTCGTAGTTTTTTTCTTCTTCTCAATTCATTTTCTATTCAATTTTCGTTGTTCTCGTTCGGGTTTTTGTCAGTTATGTTTCTCTGTGTGTTTTTTTTATGTATTCATTCGGTTGTAGGATTTTCAGAGATGATTTCATCGAATAGGTTCTTATTGGCTGTTTCAGTTTCATCACAAAACCTAATTTTCGAATGTGATGGAGGAGGGGATAAATAGAAGTTTTATCAGACTGATTTTGTTCGTCAAATACATGTTTTTCCGTCTCATATGCGTAACGGTTAGCACCCAAAATACTTGTCATTGCATTTTTATCGACATTTCAACAATTTACTTTCATATTATAGAAATCATATATACGAAAAACATGCAACCTTTTCTCCAAGGGGACGAAATAATTAAAACAAACAACTTTGAGAAAAAAAACAATATATTTGTTCAGCGAGTGTTGCTGATGCGTCAGCTGCTGGAGCCTTGAATTACACTATCTGTGCAATGACAAACTTTTGTGATTTTATATTTATAATAGTATGTGCATTGGAGTATGCACAGACAAAAAAGACTGAACTCCAGTAGAAAAGTGCACAGACTCAAGTTTGGTCATACATTTTTTTGTATTTTTTTTTTGTATTGACATTGTGTGACGATCTGACTCGAACAAGGTGCACAGTATCGATTTAAATGCAATGGTGACAAACCCCTTGCAAAAGAATGGTAAACAAAATATTGACCTACCCTTTTCTTGATTGATAGCCCTTTGCCTCGCACACTATGACTTTTCCAATAATTGACATATCTAAATATTTTATGGGCTGCGTACTCATACTCAATGGTACTCATGGTCGTTTTATGTTGGTATCGATCAATAAAGAAAGAGCAAGAGCACGATTTTGATCTCCTTTACGGCATAAATATTCCAATTATGATAATCGTTGTTTAATTGATGTATTAATTGAGTTATTCAAGCCGACTCCCCGTCGCGTAAGCAGCATCATCATCATCACAGGTGGAACAAGCCATTTCAGTTACTTACATTGGATATTTGCGTATTGCGATTTAGATCTTGTTGTTCATCGAATGTGTGTGTCGCTGGTTTCGCACATAAAACGTACGAGAGTAAAATGTTCGTTTCATGTTCAAAAGGAATTCACAACATTTTTGGGGGGAGGGAGAAAAAAAAATATAAACGATTAAGCGCGAAACATGGGTGTTGATGGACGAGCGTAGGTTCGTTTCTTATCTTTTCCAATTTCACAGTGGACAATCTGCTGGGAAAAAACGATACAACATAAATGTTTTAGCATAATTATACATGAATTTTAACAACGATTTCAACCAATTTCAATAACATATAAATGTGAAATAAATATAAACATATAGCAAATAAACACCAACAACAAAAAAAATGGTTTTGGTCCATTAAAAATTGGTTTGGTTTTTCGTCTCATTTCAGAATTGTATACAGTTTTGCGTCATCGATAATTTGCGGTCGTGTTCCTGGTTTGACGCCAGTACAACGGCAACTGTGCAGCGAAGCGCCCGATGCGTTCATTGCACTTGGCGATGGTCATATGCTTGGTGCCGAGGAATGCCAACATCAATTCAAAGGTAATAAAAACATTCCATTTTGGGTAGATATTTTGCCATTATTCCGTCGGTCGTTCTAGATTCACCGAATTTTTTTCATTTCTCCCCGCAAAAAAAAAACTACACACACAATGTCAAAAGACACATGATGTTATAAGCATTTCTAATTTGTTACGTCTTTATTCGTCTTTCCACGAATCCGTAGGTCATCGTTGGAACTGTACACAAGTCTGGAAAAAAGATGTTTTCTCACATATCGTTATTGTTGGTAAGAATGTATATAATTTTAGTGTTCTGTTCTGCTCTCAGTTCCATTGAGGCCGAACGAAAGCGCGCACTTTCTGTTTGTCAACGCAACGCACACATGCTGCATGCCCACGGCTTACATCAAAGATCACTTTTTAACCATCTTAAAATATAGTATACACACACACGCACACACACAACGCAGAAATGCTTTAAAAGCGCTATAAATTTTACATCGATGCCAACAAACACGCACATGTGCATACTTGTGGCATTTTAATTGACACACAGATAGAACGCCGTTGATCATTTTGCTTCTTCATTAATTGTTTGGCCACTTCCATCGGTCTTTTAATTGCTATCATTTCAATAGTGTTGCACGAAAGGTTTTTTGTTTGTTTGTTTGTTTGTTTGTTTCTTTTATCAATTGTTTGAGTGTCACTTATTTCCGCCCAAAAATTCGATGAGAGATTCAAGTGTACGGAAAATGTGCATCATTGACACGAACGGCTTTGATCAAGATTAGTAACTTGGGTTCTTTGATATTCAATTGATTTCTCAATTCAAAATTCCACTAACCTATCGAGCACGATGACTCAATCTACCTACATTTCGTACGTGTAGCACCATTTTTGTTGTTGTGTGTGTGTTCTTTCTCATGTGGTCCAGTCCGTTTGAGTGAAGTGAAATTAAAATATGCTTTTAAAATTTAAAAAAAAAAAAAAAAACATATCGACAATAATCAAACAAAAACCCGACATTACTACAAAACACAAAAACCAAATAAATGTTGCAGCGTTTTGTGTGTAAAATAACAGCTTTTATCGCCCACCAACGCGCTTGCTTCTGTTTGCCCATAAAAAATTATTAGATTTTAATTAAAATGCATAAGAGCTGAAGTGGAATGAATGAGATAAAAAAACAAGTGACGCTCACTCTGAAAAAGGCAAAACACGATATTGTAAAGAGAAAAAACAACCAATCCATGTTTATTGTAAACTGGTGAGAGATGGTGCACTCGTGGCAATTTGAATCAACCAATAAAAACCTCGACAAAAACGATGAAGAATCAAGTCTGCTGAAAGACGCACTTTTTTTTATTTCACTCGATTTACTTTTCGCAAGTCCATTTTTTTTTTACTGGTACGTTGTCGATTGATTGGCTACTTTTTGCGATTTACATTGAAAATATAAACTGAACGCATTTTGCGTTGTTTGTCCACGAAATACAACAACAACAACAAAAATGGCTGGAAATCCCTTTATCATAAATTCCGTAGCAAAGAAAAATAAGTAAAAATGATTGCAAATATGAAACGTTTGGAAGATAATTTTGACAATGATAAATATGTTGAGATGTGAACTGAACGCAAAAGGCGAACCAGACTTATCTTCATTCGGTTACAACTGCTTCTGTAGCAAGGAATATACAGCATTTGAACGAACGCATTGCATATACATATTGCCATCGGAATGCGACAATTTATGTATGACATTAATCTTCAATAAATATATTTTACTTATGCAATAACAGCTACTATTGTTACAGTACCTAAAAAATTTCCTTATGAAATGCACAAAATAAAAATGAAACGAAACGAAACGAATTGGTTGAAATCTCGAACTTGAATTTACAAATGCTTCCTGCAAACCAAACTCTGATTACAAACTCTGCTTCTGTTTTGGAATGACCGGATACATTACCAACGACCATGAAATGCACTTCTCATTGTTGGCAATATGTCTGATAAATGAATTATGGTGCATTTTCGTTGTATGCGTGTGATTAACCGCAAAATGATTAATGGCGGATCACCTTGACTATTATATAATAATCTAAGATGCTTACTGCTTTTATTGCAGGCATTTCGACGGTTTCCTGACTCGCAAATCTTGTGCTTGTTTTAATTTTTTTTCTCTCCGCCACTTTTATTCATTTCTGGCTAAATATAACCGAATTAAGGTTAAAATGAATATCTTATCGGATAAATTTATGATAGTGAGTCGTGAGCTAGAGTGAGCATGTGTCGAAATGACCCAAACTGAGCAGCTCATTTCATTTCACTCTGACGATGGCAACTTATTTCAAATTATACACTGGCAAATTGGAACCAGTTTGTATTTGAGATGTTTGTTCTAATTTCCAGTAACTTCTAATCTTTAAACACGTTTTTTTACGGGAAATGTGAAATTGTCTTCTAAAAATCGGTTCGAATTTCTACCGAATTCAATTTGCCGGTGTAGTTGTTATTATCAAAGTTTTTATCTGATTCAAAAGTAATTTTTAAATCACATTTATATCAAAATTATCGAGAAGTAGTTTTTGAATATCTTAAATGAATTCTCAGTCAATGTTATTGAAACGTAATATTTTTGAAAGTAGAAGTGGTAAAGGGCTATTCAGTTGATTTTAAAAATTTGAAATGGATGGGCTGTAAACGCATGTAAAACCTCTGCATAGGTCTGTGAGCATTCCTCTTTGTAAACTGAGCCAAACCACGAAGTATAGTAAACTCTATCTACGCAGGAATAAATATGCAACAGTTTCAACATGTTAAACATGACTGCATATATATTCCTGCGTAAATACTGTCTAATGACTTCCAAACGACTGGCAAACGATTGGAAAACGTGTTGAAAACGACTGACGATCGGTTGGCCAGTGATTTTGTTTGGGGGGAAACGATTGATAATCATTTTTCAATCGTTTGCCAGTCTACTGAAACCGTCTAAAGTACATTCGTTTGAAAAAAACAATTTCTGACGTTTATTGTCAGCGCAAGAATTATTTTTCAATTATACGTATGTGTGTGTCTTATTGTGATCATTCAAATGTTTCATGTATTAACGCTGTGGGAGCTGCCCATGTCTGGTCTAACAAATAATCTTGCACTGAAAGGTTAAAGAAATTGAATAAATGGCTTAGCTCATTTGATGAAGTGAGGAATTCTAATGCGGAATCGTTTCGATTATCGCGTCGATACTGATAATATTGTTTTAATATCAAGATCATCTCCGCAATAAAAAGAGAAATTCTAAGTTTTGATGTATTTTAGATTGAATTTCTTCAGTTTTGGGCACTTACGTGCAATGTAATAAAAATTGAATATTTTTTGATAGTCTAAATTTCAAACACACTGCGCCACCTGGTTTAGTCCGCACAAAACTATGGCAATGAACAAAGTAAACGATACGAAGAATCTGTTTTAACTTCGTTACCCCTATCATATCCTTAGTTGATTTTTTGGCATGAAATAAAACCGACAATTTCGCATATAAGTCGGCTTTCCATGCTCAAATCACACCAATTCGTATTAATTACAATATAACGATCTTTGAAGTGGAAACGCTAAGGAGAATGTGCATAATCCTCGGGTTCTATTCAATTTACAACATTCATCATAAATATCAATAAGAGAATTAATAAAAAAAATGAAAAGAAATAACGCTGTCATTATGAATCCATCATACATTCTCCCATGAGAAAACCAAAAAAGGTAATGAAGATATTTAACTATTAAAATTCGTGCTAACGTAAAATCACTGGCTGATCGTTTATTTATTGCACTCTATTGAATTGTGTTTTTGTGTGTGTGTGTGTGTGTGTGTGTGTGTGTGTGTGTGTGTGTGTGTGTGTGTGTGTGTGTGTGTGTGTGTGTGTGTGTGTGTGTGTGTCGGAAACACACAACGGATCGCACTATTGTATATTTGCTCAGAAATGGCGTTGAGTAAAAGATGTGAAAATAATAACAATAGTTAGAAAATATATTGGTTCTTTCAACAATGGATTAGACTTTGAATTATTGTTATTGGATGGGCACATAGCACATAGCAATGCTCTACCATCAACCGTTGTGGCAATGTTCTGGTTACTGATCAGTATGCGTGAGGTCGTAAATAGATTGCCGTTTTTGTTATATCATATATTAACAATTCAAGAGATATATAATTTATTGATGTTTTACAACCGCTTTTTACAACACGATCCAAATTAGCCCATTGCAACATAACGAACGTAAAAAAAATATTGGAAAGGAACAATAAACCAGGCGATATGAAACAATTATTGTTTTTCTCAAACCGCGCGTTTTTGTTTTTTCTCGTGTGTGATATTTAACCGAACCATTTGAAATGTGTGCCAAATGGACTTGAACACAGGGTCTAGGGTTAACAGTTTTACCAAACCTGCATTTATTGCACAGATGAATTGGTTGTTTTTTTATATGCGGATTCCTTCGAAACTCAATACAGATCGGTTTATAGCCGAGAATATCTTGCGATGGATTCAATATAAATAATCGGAATTCTGACATTCAATTGAAAAACTGAACGGTGTGTTGGTGTTTTCTGAAAGGCTGTGAACACATTTGGCAGAGACCTGAAATTGAATGTTCATAGCACTTTTACATTGAGTCGCTAGATACTCGTGTGCATTTTTTGGCTCACAAATGAAAGCATCCACGACATAAGCGCAACCACTCTTTTTCCACGAAATAAACCATTTTCTTTGTGTGTGTTGCAAAAATAAATAAGATTTACACCAATGATGCTGCTCAATTTGTTCCCCTTTTTTCTGCAGGCTTATTATACGCTTCATATTTTTTTCGTACAAAAAAAACGCCAAACGCTTGCGTCAATTATACCAATTGCAAAAATATTCTGCCACTATCCGCATCGAATTGCAATGATGAGTTTGTTCCGGAATTTATTCTATTATTTCAAAACTTAAATGAAAATTGAATTTTACATATTTTGTTCAGTGTTCGGCTTGTGAAAAAGTCGAAGCGACATTTGAAATGTATGATTCATTGGTGAAAGTTGTCGTTCATTGGTGTACATAATATGGTGTACATTCGTTTTATAAAGGCTCTCTTCCGAGTTTCTAACTTTTTTTTTCGGCAAATCAGATGTGCGTGTGAATGCGATAGTGCATCAAATACACGGACAAATTATTATTTAATCTAAACGAAAATTTGCAATACTTAAAAAAATGATTGGAAGGAATTTTTTAAAAGCTTCTTCCGACAAATTGACCAAATAATTATCACTACAAAGCGAATGGAGATGGTACAACAACCAAAAAAGAAAACAAATGCGCTATTTGTATGGATTCCATACAAAATTCGTTATATTATACTTCATTCGCTTTGACGTGCAATTTTCAACATTTTTATTTATCGCTTTTGTTTGTACTTTTTCGGTTCTGCAGGCTCTCGTGAAGCTGCGTTTGCTTACGCAGTCAGCAGTGCCGGTGCTGTACATGCCATTACAACGGCTTGCGCCCGCGGTAATATCTCGTTGTGTGGCTGTGATTCGAGCCATCGACATCAGTTGCCATATGCAAAACAATTGGAACAACATCAACAAACATGGAAATGGGGCGGTTGTTCAGCTGACATCAATTTTGGTTTGAAATTTGCACGGAAATTCTTCGATGCGCGTGAGATTGAAGGTGATGCACGTAGTCTCATGAATTTACACAACAATCGCGTCGGACGAAAGGTAATTGATCGTACGAAGCGTGCAAATTGTAATGTTCGCATGATCCAAATTGGAAATTATACACTCAATACCATAACAATTTATTTTATTTTTTTCGGCTACTGCTAAAACGTTAGCCATTTTATATGTAAAAATCAATTCACACAACAACCACAACAACAAAATGTACGGCATTTGCAACAGAACAACTGTTGATCCATTTTCGTTCAACACATTATTTAAGTGTTGATGATTCAATGATCAAGTGAACATAGTTTATTTTCTAGGGGTTGGACTGACTTCGTAATTATTTCACAATTCACTTTAATTTTCGATTAAAACGAATACGGAAAAGTCCAGCGATTTTTTGTTTTGTTATTTGGGGACAACATACGATGATTGTGAATCTTAAAAAAAAACAAACATAGTGATGGCATAGCATGTGAAACAATTTTTGCAGTTTAAAAAAAAAACATAGTATTGTCATGCGCAAAGAGAGCAAAGCTGTTAAACACCCGAACAAAATACACCCCAGTGATAGCGCAATAAGCATAGTTTATGCTTGCTAGGTAATCCATTCATCCCCTCCCCCTTCCCTCCATCATGCACCTCTGCGTATAGTTGTCATTGACAACTTGTCAAACTATTAACAACGATAAATTGGAAATGACGAGGGAAATTGTCTCTACTGAAAAATTAGTACCGTGCTAGGGGCTAGGCACATGGATTCGGATTCATAAGATTCTTAAGATTCGAACGTTTCATTTCAATAGAATTGTCATTGTTTCTCTAGTCCGCTTTGTTCGAATATTCTTCATATGCTTTGTTTTGTTAGTGGGATTCGTGGATTCACAGATTCGTAAGATTCACGATTTTAGTTTTGGATTCTTGTCCCCTAGTTTTTTACTTTCAAAATTCCATTCTTGGAAAAATGGAAAAAAGAGTCTGGGCTAAAATTGGGGTCGATTAAATGGCGTTTTCAAGTAATTTTACATAGTATAATGTCTATCATCACTTTGTGTATGCCGCGGATTCAAAAATGTGTTGCGGAATGTTTTTTTTATCGCACTTAGAGCTGCAAATGAATACGAACTGTTCGAGTTCGTTCGGATTTCAAACAAAATAAATCAGAGGTTAGATTTGATGCTAGCAGTACTGTGGCGTCGCTTGCGGTTGCCAGTCGAAACACTGCTATACGTGAACAAATGGCACAATATTGTTCCATTCTGCGTTCTATCCAATGCAATAAATTGACACAATTTTGTTCCACTTCAAGTTTCTACATTGTCCAGCTGTCATTGTTTATCCAGGCTCTGAAATAAATGACAAAGATTTTGAGCCGAACTGTTCGAAATGAGTTCATATACAGCTCTAATCACACGCATCGTCAAAGTCCATTCAAATTTGCGTGTATTTATAATGCAAAATACAATATGACTGTAAACTCACACTCGCAACAACAACAATAACAACAACAACGTGTGACTTCAACTAAAATAAAAAGATCGTCTAAAGTCAATGCACGCAATGTTGCACTAATGCTATGATGTGTTGAAGCGCAAGTGAGATAAAATAAATCAATGTGGATCATGAAAACAATTCTCATTTTGAGAATTGATGTGAGATTTTCCGCCGTGAATTTGCTGTTGAAGCGAAAATACGATCCGAATTTGGCATTTGCTTTGAGTGTCATAAACTGCTCGTTAAACTGCACGTGTGTACGGAAACATCAAAAAATGAATAAATCATCACATACCGTTATCTCTTACAATGCAAAGCAGAAGGATGCCGTCAACATAGTTCTCATTTTGCATAAGCATCTAGTCACTTCTTCGCTTTCACAGAGAGAAAACAAAAAAATCGAACAAAAAATAATGTTATCCCATACTGTTGTAAAATACTTTTGTTTTATTTGTATCTTTTTTTTCTCTGTCTAATTTCCTGTAGCTGGTGAAAAACTTATTGCGCACGGATTGTAAATGTCATGGCGTAAGTGGATCATGTGCAATGAAAACGTGTTGGAAAACATTGCCTCCAATGAGACTAGTCGGTGATGTACTAATGAAAAAATACCACAAGGCTCGAAGTGTTGAAGCAATAATTGATGGTCATGCAACGCGCGCTTCGGGCTTGCACAATGAACACAATTTAAGCTTAGTAATAAAACGGTGAGTAACAGAAAACATGTATTTAGTTGAGGCTTCACGCTCACTCAAATCGCTATAATGGTTTGTCTCCTTCTTCTTCTTCTTTTGTTCTACAGAGATGATCGAATGATGACTTTTCATGGTGATCGTCGTAAATATGAAACACCGAAACGCTTAGAATTGGTTCATTTGGATCCATCGCCACAATATTGTGAACGAAATTTAAGCATTGGCTCGTTGGGCACCGTTGATCGCCCATGCAATCTAACTGCGCACGGGCTCGGCAGTAGTTGTGATCTCTTATGTTGTGGACGAGGATATAACATTCATCAATTTAATAAAAAATGGCAGTGCCGATGTAAATTCAAATGGTGTTGTGAAGTCCAATGTGATATCTGTCATGAACGCATAGAACAGTATACGTGTAAATAACATGAAAGAGCTCAACTCAAAAACCATATTTGAAGAAAATTGTCACCCCAAAAAAAAACCAAAATAAATGAGCGAAAGTTACTTGCTCCACCACCCCCCGCCAGAGAAACAAACAAACAAACAAAATGCCCAATAGATGAACACGTAAAATTAAGTTAATTGAAATTAATCAATTGTACATAGCATCACATACATTTTTAATTTGAGCGAAAAAAAATAAATTGTTTCCAATCTTTCAATCAAATCAAATATTCGACTATTAAGTAAGTTTAGATTTAGTTTTGAAAATATCAAATTTATTTAATAAAATGCACACTGTTTTATAAGTTTCGATTTTTTTTTCTCATTTTTTTTTTAATGTAAATTAATTTGTTTCTTTCCCTCGACATCAAATGATGGCGCCTCCACTCAATCGCCATTGAAAAACTAAAATAATCGCAAGGATTGGACTCATTGGTGCCATCTATTAACGAATAGAAACCAAATTTCCTCAAAAATGTTTGGAAACAAATACAAGAAGTTTTTTTTTCAAATCAAGCACCCACAATGCCAATGTCATAGTTGAATTTTTGTGAATTTTTTTTCATGAACTAATCAAATAGTCTGACATTGTAAAGGATTTGTATGGAAGGGATTTTTTTCAACAACAAAAAACTCGATTTTTTGGTTAAAATTTCATTTCCGTAATTTTCTTCATTTCAAAATTCGGGAAAACATACACAATCCAAATGATAGTCAACAGATTTTACATTTACTAGGATCCCGTCATCATTATCATCGTCATTGTAATCGTTGTCGGCCCCCCGAATAATATGCATTTAAACAGGCACATTTAGGAATATTCATTGAATCCAAATAATCCATTGAATGGGACCATTAGTTTCCGTATTTCACCGCCAGAATTGTTATATGTATCACCTCACTTTCTGTCTCTTTCTCTCTCTCTCTGTTTCTCTTTCTATCTCTTTCTCTAGTTAAAGCACTTCGTTGAAAGCTCATTTGGAATAACGATGTGATAGTAATGAGCGAAGCCTCTAAGGGGAGAGAAAGTGTGTATGGGATATGATGATGTTGGTGCGTGTGTAATTTACTCAGATTGAAGGGTCTCATTGCGCATATGCATGCTGTAGTATACTTATATTCATTGATCCCTTTTCGATAAACTCTACGAGAGTATTTTATGATGGCCATTTGTTTGTTGTTGTGTCATGTGTAAGCTATAATGCATGGGAACGTACACGCTTGTATGCGCTTCATCGTATACCAAAAAGTCACGCTACCGCGCATACGTCCACGTCCACCATTACATCGTTCGCCTCGTTTTTATTCATGTTATCAGCTCCTCTGCTCTGGTTGAACTGTACACTGTACAATGTACAACGCACACACACACACACGCAATGTTCATTTGCAGTTGTATTTTGTATTTGTATTGGTGTCCGGAGTAAGTTTTCCATGCAATTTTCTCACGAGTGAAAAATTCGAACAATTCGTGTGTAAAGCGACGGCAAAGACAACGGTAGTTAATCTTGTAAAAAAAAGAGAGAGAAAGAATTCTATGTGAATTTCCGTCGCATGAATCTTTTTGGATTTTGGCAGAAATAAAGAGGGCAAACGAATCAAACGAATCAACGTGATAAAAATCGAGAGCTTTAATCGCTGAAAAAAGCACAAGATATTTGATATTCTTAATCATTTGCTTAAACATGTCGCTGAACTGAAGAGAAACACAAGTGGAAAAGTAACAGTCAAGAGAGTCCGAAGAAAATCCAGTGTGGGTTTCTTTTTTTTGGATTTGTGATTTGAAAAATAAAGTGTAGATTTGAACGGTGAATCCACAAGCTATTATTTGAGTGAAAAGTGGGATTGCAAAGCGCGCTGAACTTGGATTTATCTAGCAACAATAGCAAAATTGCATCGAAAACGAAATAGAATTTTCGTTTTTTTTTGCTTGAGTACAAAGTAGTGTGAATCAAGCTGTGATTGCGAACAATTTTGATTTGGCAACGAACGTGAACAAGGAACAGATCGTCGAATCGGAGGGATGTCATTCGGCTGTAGTTGAAGTTTGGCCATTTGTGAATAATTAGTTTTAGAGAGAGAGAGAGAGAGATAGAGAGGAAATCAACACCAAAAATCAATTTGAAGCAAAAAAAAAGAAGAAAAACAGGTTCCGATTCCATCAAGTGCGTGAGTGAAGGTGTATCATTGAAGTGTGATGGCAAAACAAGAACATTATCAGAACGACCAGTAAACAGTAAACGGCAAAATTCAAGCAGAGGCGAACACTAGCAGAAGAAGGAGAGATTTTTTTTTTGTTGCAACCCGAAACGGTCAACCGAGAAAGTATTTTTTGCAAAGTGAAGTCCGGTGATAAATCTGCACAATAATGAAGTAAAGATCAATAAGCTTAGACCACTAGAAAACTCAAATGAAACAAAAAGCCAAAGCATCTATTCACTAATAATTTTTAGTGTATTTGCCATTTACATATTCGTGATATACATTATAGAGAAAACAAACAATTTATATTTGAAGCATATTTTCCTTAGAACAAATCATCACAAGGTTTTGAGTTCCAAATGTAAGCATTTTTGTGTAATTCATTCCACTCTCAATGCATAATTTGTTTTTTTTGGATTTGTTTTTTTTCTTCTTTTTTCTCGTTACTTTTGAAACACTTTAGCTTGTTATTTCATTTGAAATGTATAAAATTATCATGTAGATAGATTTTGGCTCCATCATTTTTTATCATTATTGATTGTGTTTCCATTTTCATTTTGACGTTCAACATTCTAAATTTTCGTTGTTGTTGTTGTTGGTCACATAGCATGAAATGTATGAAAAATAAGTACGAGAAAAGAGGAATCAATTCAAGCAAGAGGTGAGCAAAATGTATTGTTGCTTTTGAGAATGAAAATGTAAAGCTTTGAAGCCCAAAATATTGATGTGTGATGTGCCAATAGATTTGCGCTTTGACAACAATAAGCGACTAATGAAAAAAAAAGAAGAAAAATTATAGCGAGACGAAGTGAACGCCATGACATGGAAGCAACCGATGACAGAAATCGATAAAAGTCATTAAGGAAAAAGGCGAAGAAAAACGAAAATACGAAAACTGAAAAAGAAGAAGAAGAAGAAGAAGAATTGGAAACGTACGAAATACACACAGCACACGGACACATACATATATACTTATTCAAAGCTCCGAACCAAATTGTGAGCCGAGAGAGTATATTCCACCAAGTTTTTATAAAAATACATATATATTGTATGCTTGTGGAAGAGAACAACCATTGAGGGAACGGAATCGCATGACTCGAAAATGGGACTCTAGGCTTGAGAAAGTCCACGATATTATACATGTATTGGTTGTGTATGTGTGTGCGCGATAGTGAATGTGGATGGTGTGTTCGTGTGTGTTTCTGCGTTTGTGTGTGTGTGTGTGTGTGTGCGTATCAAGGGGAGAATAACTACCAACAAATCACGAAAAGTATTGAAATAGTATTGGGGAAAACCAATAAATACGAAATAAAATCTCAAGTACCGAAAGAGTTCAGACGAAATTACCATGTGTCAGAATAATATTGTTTAAAATGATACTTATGAATAATTATTAGTAAACAGCTGAAATCGCTCGGCATTAGCGGTTTTTTTTTCGGAACTTGTTTATTTTTCTCGGTACAAAGCAAAGGTTTTTTCTTCATTTTCCCCTAGATATGTAAACTTTTTCCAAAGTTTTTCTCTTTTCTTGTTCCAGTGAAGGCAATTGGATTAATAAATGAACAACAACAACACAAAAAAACAACTAACTATAAATACGTCCATTGGCTAGTATTGCAACAGTGAATGAAAAAGATTGAATTGTAATTGTTCATTTTCTGCTTTAATGATCGCAGTTAAAGAATCAATTGGGGGCAAAAACCGCAAAAATTGATAACCGCTGTTTGTGTTAACTGTATTGTATGTGTGGATGGGTGGGTTGGTGGGTTGGTGGATTGGTGTGTGTGTGTGTGTGTACGTGCGTGAATTGATTGCTATTTCGTACATACGATAGTTTGTAAAAATATCATTAATTTGGGCTTTATCTGTGACATTCAAATCATGTGGGAATAGATTCATATTATTCTAATTCTGACAAATAATAACATAGGAATTCAGGTAACCCATAGCTTAGTGGCTTAATGTATAGACTCGTTGACTGATTTTTATCTACTTGTATTTAGTTGTAACCTCAAAACAAATCTAGCTTGAGGTCTTTCGTACGGGGAGCTGGTAGCTTAACGATACCAAACGATTTAATGTTAAATACAAAATGACTGTGCTAACTTTACGGGTCCTCTATATCTGTTTCAGAAACTCTGCACACGTTAGAAATCAATACATATGCGCAGATGCTCACTTACACACAGGCATTCTCGTTTCTCTTTGGCTCTCATTCTCATAATCTGTATTCTCTCGTCATTCAACTATTCCGTTTGTTGAAGCACAATTTTCCACCGAATCGTAACGCTTTTCGTTTTTTGGTTACAATTCTCATCGTATAGTCGTTTTTTTTTTTTTTTTTAAACGACAAAGATGCTTCACGTTCCACAAAATATTGTTCTCAAATAAATTTCAATACTTTATTTGAAATGGACAATCTGCCCAATTTTTTTTTGTAGGTTAAAAAGGCAAATCCAACCGAAAATACGCACACTCACACACATTCATGAGAATGTTTTCTCATGAAAAGCGCTTACAGTGCTGTACATATTACATGATTGTTAGCTCGATGATAGCTCGCACAGCCTGTTCATTTCGAAAAGTGTCTCATGTTGAACAAAAATACGGATGTTTGTGGAATATAATAACCTGTAGCCCCAATTGTGCATTGTAGTGTACTAAGTGCCGACACAAGAGGCTGCGTGCATATACAAACCCCATGGCTTGATTGATTGGAGGAGTTTGTATTAGCTCAACTTGATGTATATATGTTGATTCTATTTTTTTTTCTTTTTGTTTAATCATTGATTATATTCGTCTATCTCAATTTTCGCACATGTCCATCACACGCGAATGATAAATAAAAAATCGATAATTACATTCAAGAATCTATATCCATGTCAGACGTAATTTTGCGCGCATATTATTTTATGATTATTGTATTGGTGAGAGAGTGACGACCTAATAATAGTTTATTCAAGTGTGTATTGTGAATGAATTTGAGCAAATCAACACAATGAAAGCTTAAGCATGGTGACGGATGCACAGTGCACACACATACGCGCCACGGAAAAATGTGTAAATTTCAAAACCAATCACATTGAATGCGCTCTAACGTTACTAGAAGCATATACATCATTCAACGGTGGGCTGTCATTTTGATTGCTCAACATCATTCAAAACTCTTACAACCGAATGGCAAACAAGTATTTCTAAAGCTTTCTGAGAGCCTCAAGCTGTCTCTCGAAATTCTTGTTTTGCTTCGTGAGTGCATTTTTATTTGAAAAAAAAAAAACAAAACAAAACAAAAAAATTCAGCTGCAACATAACATACTCGCCTACATTCGTCTTGATAAAGAAATATTTGCCATATGAAAATGCCATTTCCGATTGATTTAATATATTTTACAAAAGGCCAATGGTTCGCGTTCACTTGTTTGTTTTCTCTTTACAATTCGTATGTGTCTATCTTTGTTTTAAATCAGGTTTTTTTAATTCGATTTTTTTTTCTTTTTTTGTAATTTACAATATTTTATTCATAGTTCAATTGATGTCGATTCGAATAGAACATAGAATTGATATTGTCTTTCTCTATCTCTATCTCTCTTGTATTTGCTTTTTCATTGCGCATGTTTTTTTTTCTTTGGATTTTATTTTTAAACTATGCCAAATATTGATTTAATTTAATTGTTTTTGTTGCGCATGTTTTGCACTCGATTCAATTCAGCATTCAGCAATAAATAATCGGTTTCCAGTCTTAGTCGCTTTTCAGCTTTAATGTTAATTACTCTTCGAATGAACATTGAATTGTATTCAATGAATACAAACTAATTGTTTTCTGTTTTTTTTTCCTTTTTATGCTGTGGTTATCTAATCAATGTCCCATTGAATATGTATATTTCTTATATGGATTTATAGGTTAGACCGCGCCTGTGTCGCGGTATATTATGTCTCGAGAACCATACAATTCAGCAACTGCTAATTCTGGTTCAAGAAGTCCTGGAACTGGACCAATTCGTTCAACTTCAGCCAGACGTATCACTGAATTGCCAACGGTCGATCGATCACCCTCTCGAGATTACGCAACACGTGGCAGCCCATCTGGTAATTATCACACAAAATAAACATTCAACACATCCAAATATTTATATCTATCTATATATCTATCATTTGTAAAACTTGTAAACAATTGTAATTTTATTTCATTTAGTCAGTCAATAATTCATTTCCATTTTGAAACCATAATTTTGAACGGATATTTATCAGAACAGTTTGAATAAGGAACTACATTATATATTCATCATTTTTCAATTGGCACGAATTGATTTGCATTTTTTACTTTCTTTCTTTTGTGATACGCTCTCTCATCATTTTGCATTTGAAAATAAACAAAAAAAAAAAACAAAAATTAAAAAAAAAAATCATCAATATCCCCCCATACCATTCCAACCGCATGGCCTCAAAATAACAAAACACACATAAAACAAAACAAAAAATCCATGTTCCATCAGAAAATTCATATCAAAAACACACAAATTTAGTACGAACATTAGTCCGGCAATCTCGACCAGGTGATCATAGCCCATTACATTATATCACACCAATATTCGCTCAAAATCGAAGTAGATTGACTACCACACAAAACACAACCAGACCAAGGTCCGCTTATCCACCACAACATTATACTGATTCCGTTGCAGCAATTATGGGGAGTCCGTACTACAGAGACATGGATGAGCCAACTAGTCCCGCTGGCGGTGCCCATCATCGGAGCCGAAGCGCCAGCCGACCACCGATTTCACATTCTATGGACTATCCGAGTAAGTTTTCAAAATGAACATTTGACCAATTGCCACTTAACTATGCACTAAGCAGTCTATGGTCCCGCTGTTAGGATATTCACACTACTAGTGATGAAAATCTCCATAAACACACAACAGATCACCTACAAAGTCCAATTTTTGTTTACCGATGAATTGTTTGGATGAATTACCGCGGACGTTACTTGTTTCATTATTATAACACTATTTCATTTCATGATAATTTGTTTTTCAAATATTTTGCATTAAAATATCCCTAAACTTCTCCATGGACAAACATTTTTACTTCCCTTGAGCCTAAACAATGGTGGAGATTCTTCAATTCATGACAATTTTCGATATGACCTTTACCTATGACCATACTCTATGTGCATTGCGTTAGATTTTTGCCGATATTTTATATTTTTACTTTGTTTTGTTGAATTATAATTTGCAAATGTCTCATTAAATCTTCATTTTATTTTGCAGGAACTCGGTATCAATCATTGGATCGTGGAGGTTTGGTTGATGTTCACGATCGTGAATTTATTCCGATTCGTGAGCCGAGAGATCGTTCACGGGATCGATCGCTTGAACGTGGATTATATCTGGAAGACGAATTATACGGCCGATCAGCGCGACAGAGTCCAAACCCATTAAATATGGCGGCCAGTGATCGAGGTTATATGAGCGATTTACAGCATCAGCAAACCGATTTGCAGCGCGAATTGGGCAATCTAAAGCGTGAACTAGAACTGACAAACCAAAAATTAGGTAGTTCAATGCACAGCATTAAAACGTTTTGGTCACCCGAATTAAAAAAAGAGCGTGCACTGCGCAAAGAAGAAAGCGCCAAATATAGCCTTATCAATGACCAATTGAAATTACTGAATAGCGAAAATCAGGTTAGATAATCAACAAAATCAACTTTCACAATTCGCATTAACAAATCGAAAATAAATCGCAAATTGAATTGATTTGAAATGTGTTTTATCATTTTCATTGAACGCATCAGAAACAAGCAATGTTGGTCCGACAACTCGAAGAAGAGCTTCGAATGAGAATGCGCCAGCCAAATATTGAAATGCAACAACAAATGGAAGCTCTTTATGCTGAAAATGAACACCTAACTAGAGAAATAGCTATTCTTAGAGATACAATTAAGGTAAGACAATTGCCAAATAAATATGACTCTACCTCATATGAATGTGTGTGTGTGTGTGTAAGCAATAAAGTGAAGCAACAATTGAACGAATTTTGGTTGATTTCGAAATTAAATTGGAAATTAGCTAAATTTACAAGCGAAAGGACAGTCAAGGCAGTTTCGATATATGCTTCCTGTTTTGCATTGAGTTCGCTTGTTAACTTGCGCACGCTTTTGGCTTACAACAACAACAACAAAAATGACTCACATTCAGATAAATTGCATATGTGCGCGCGGCTGCAATCGATTACAAACATTTCGTGTATATATTCGAATTTCCGACATTTTAATAATATATTTTCATTCCTAAAAAATCCGTCTATTCTGTTGCTCTCAATCCATTTTATAGGAACTCGAACTACGAATAGAAACACAAAAGCAGACGTTAAATGCACGCGATGAAAGCATTAAAAAGCTGCTAGAAATGCTTCAAACCAAAGGAATGGGTAAGTTTTCTGGATTCTTATACATCATTTGATTAGGAGACGGGTTACATTAATGGAGGCGATGAACGAAATAATTCATCAGAATACCACACAACATTTACTTGAAATGTTTACTTTGTTGCCGAATTAAATATTTTACGGCGTACACCAAGTGTTTTGCATGAAAGAGTTTGGAGCCATTGCTTGATTTTCATACAAAATAATGGAAAAAATAACATTTTTAACGATTGTAATGACATTTGGCATAGTTTTTATGCGATACAAAGACAATATTAAAAAAAACATTAATGTCACAAATTATGGCTGTTTTTTGAAATCATCAATCTTGACATGAACTTGCATTTTTGGTCATAATTCCATCCATTCATCATTTATTAACGGAGATGTTACATCCAACTAACAACAAAACAGAAGAGAAACACAAAAAAACCGCTGATTTCATGGCTAATTCTACAACGAAATCATTATTCACATTGTTTTCTGAGTCAGTTGTGAGACTTTCGTTGTAAATCTGTGACATTTGGACAATTGACAGCTTTTGTTTTTTTTTTCAATTCGATTTTAAAATGTGACTTGCCTACAGAATGCCGCCACTGGAAGTGGAGTTGATTTTGAGTCGAGTGCAGCTGCTCATTTGGTGAAAGAGCATCATGATTCATGTCACTTTTTAATATTCACGTAGAAACTAGCGCCATTGTCATGTATCAAGCTTCATACTCTATAGTCCATAGAGCAGAGTATTCAAAGCGCAAGTGACACAAGTCATATTTCAAATATTTATTAGCACAACAACTCATTGCACTTGACTCGGGTCAAAATGGTCTCAACCGGCTTGAGTCAATTCAAATCATCGCTCACTTTCGAGTCTGGGTCAAAACTCTTGTGAGTTAAGAGCACTTTCCACATCATCTTGATGGCGTTTTTAATGCTCACAAAAAAAGTATAGAATATTTTTATTCCCATAAAAGACGTCAAAAAAAAAAGAAACGGTCCATTCCATGAAAAGGAGAAACAAGTATTCGTTTTCTCCTTTTTCTGTTTAAAAATCGATGAAATATCAAAAGGAAGTAGCAGAATACCATGAGCTGGCTATTGGTGGTGAAATTCGTGCAAATAGTTGAGTTTTATTGATTTCAATTAATTTGCGAGCCCATTGCGCGTATAATTGATGTACACATTGTGTTGTTTTTATTAAATGCATTGGGAGTTATCCTAACGCAATATAGCATGCGCACGATAGAGAGCAATTGCCATTTAAATTCCAGCCAATGTGCCATTGTTTTCTATTGGCCACTGGTAGCGGTTGAGTGGACAGTTAGTCTGTTTCATGCTAAATTGTATTTGTGTATTTGTGTACAATGGCAATGTAAGTGTCAAATACACTAATGTATCTATATGAGGCGGCTTCTGCGCGCCTGTTTGTTCCATTTGCTCTTAATGGATTGGAAAACCAATACCAAGTCAAATGTTTCATCATGCTCGATTTTTTGTTTTATCAAACTGTCTATGCTTTTGAGATTCTGTTCCTGTCTCTTTTCTTGACATTTTATTTTTACAAATATTTTACTAGTTTATATATAGAAAAGGAGAAAAACAGGAAAAGATACATGTTTTTTTTCCCTCCCTTTTCGTGGAATAGACAGTTTTCAGCGTCTTTTATGGGAATAAAAACAATTCGCTTTTTTTGTTTTGTTGTTGTGGGTGTCACACTTCATTACATCACATGTTCCTTCAGACTTGAACCAATTGCCATCCATGAGGGTTACTAAACCAATGGTAAAATAACTGTGTCATGTTTGAATTACGTAGAGTATGTCGCTGGAGTTCTATGTCACTCCATAAATATCAAACGATAAAATACCCGCCTTTTGGCATAGCTTATCTAATCAAAGATTTGTTTCATTGTTTCTCATTTTTGTTTTTGGCACAGGCAAAGAAGAAGAACGTCAAATGTTCCAGCAAATGCAAGCGATGGCACAAAAACAGGTAACATTTTCGTTTTTATGTTTTCTTTTTCATTTAAACAATTTATAAGTCGTTTATTTTTCCACTCACTGGATTTGCTTGAGTTTATTTTATTTCATTTTTCTCATATATTGTTGAACATTTAAATGGACTCAGAAAACATGAGGAACAATCATTATATCCACCTAGAGAGCCAATTTCGGAGAGTATGAATACGTTATTTTTTTCTTCTTCATGGAGGATTTTTGTTTGTACAAATATCAAGTATCCTACTAGAAGATACTTCCTCCAAGGAGAAGAAATGTTAACAAAAAAAAAACAAAAAAAAATGTCCCTCTAGGAGAATAAAATAATACTCCTTCAGTTTACTAATGAGATTCCAAGGAGCAAAGCAGTTCCACTGTAATAATAGTAGTACTAAACGGAGTAAAATAAAAATACAACAAGATCTAACTCTATTCATGCGACTTGAATAACAATGACAGTAGTAAATTAAAATTTGAAAGTATTTCAACCAGTTTTTCCTTTGGATTTTTGTTGTTGTTTGAACATTTAAAATGATTAAGAATCATTTGACATTGGTGTTTTGGGCGCGGATTTTGGATTTTGTATACGAAACAAAAAGCAACAGATTAGTGTGTTGACATACGATAAGCAATACTGTTCGCTTACTTCAAGTTATTATGGAGCAATAAATTTACACTTAGGGAAAAATAGTTGTGATGATAATAATAACAACAACAAAAAAAAACAATGTTCTATGGACTGTTTTACGGCCTTTGTTTAATTGTAATAAAATTGACTCTGTTTAGTATTATTACAATTTTATTTTGCCCCTTGGAAGTTTCACACACAATATTTATATCAGTACTCTTAATTTGGAGAAGTTGACAGACAAAAGTCCAAAATATAGTTTCATCGTTAGAATGCGGCAAACCGGCTGTAAAATCACTTTAGATGCATCGAATTTCGAAGCATGGTTGCTCACTGCATCGTCGCGTGGTGAAACTGAATCCCTATAAACGTTAGCTATATGGGGGGAAAAAAAGGAAAAAGCATGGCGACATTCATTGCTTGATGTTGCTTTATTGAGCTAACGTATGGTGTCGCCACTGCTTTCTCTTCGAAATTGGCTGAGTAGCTTTGAAAAAACGCTCATATCGGGACATCATGCACGAATTTCATAATTGTTTGCATTTTTTCTTTTCTTCATTTTCATCGAATACTCATCATTTCATGAATGCTTTCCATAGAAAAGAAAAAAAAAAACAACATTTACTTCCATAATTTGACCACAACTACATTTTGTGATGAGCTTTCATCGTATTTATTATTTAAAAGTAAACAGCTCATAAAGCTTAAGTATTTTTTAATGAGCATTCCACATCACATTAAGAGTATGGATTGAACATGAAGCAACGATAAAAGAAAAAAATAACCTGAAGGAACCAACTCATGTGTAAAATAAACTTTATTAATGTGATTCTTTCAATTTCGATATGAGAAAATCATCTCTCTTGGTTTTCTCGCAACCACCTCAAAACAGTATATTGTATTGGGTCGCATTTTTCGAACATTTTCATATGTAGGTCAAAAGCGGATTCATTTCGGATTCGAGGCAAATCTATTGACAGATCACATGATACCAAAGCTAGCGGGTACAGTTGATTCAGATCTCCTGTCATCATTTCATTATGCATTCAATAACAATGCTTTCAAACAATTCAAGATAATATAAACATTTATGTTCTATTTGGGTCTAAACAGACCCGGTTTGAGTTTTAAAAATCGATGCTTTTTTGCTGCGGTATATTGATGAACCACGCAAGCTCCCTCATTTCAATAAGCAGAATGAATGTAATTTTGGAAATCAATTCGGTAACTAATGTAATGAATGTTGACGATACTGCCGGTCTTTGTGTTCTACAAATGGTCTCGTTGAATTGGGCTACAAATTTGTAGAAGACATAAAAGTGAATCGGTGGTCGACATTGAAGTTACAAGTGAAATAGAACCCACAGACCCGGCAACATAGCAAGTGTAAATTTGTTCAAACAGAACGTTGAGCGTTAAGCGAATTTGTTATTTGACTTGAAATGAAATGCGTGAAAATAAAAATTGATTTACAGACGTGTTTATTTGATTGGTGGGTATTAATGCTCAATGCAATTTATCATGTGCGCCAAAGAAATAGATTAATTGATCACTCAGGTCGTCACCCAATACCGTATAAAAAACACATTATTCTAACGTAATATTACTAAATCCAATTGACTTATATGAAATTAACTATACACAGACAACAGAAGTACCCAATTGACCTCATGTACAAACACCAAATGGTCTGTGAAATAGTTCTCTGTGGCGCACTCCGGCAAAAGCCAATGTAAACAATATATTTGTTGGGCGATACTGTTTGCGCCCTCTGTGACAGTACCACTGCAGGAATTCAGTGTGTAAACCAGTGCGATAGCAAGCCTCACTATGAAGGAGTTCTTTTCCTACAAAGAGAGATGATGCAGATCTTTATTTCCATCTCGTTTTATTCTGATGGAAAAAAAAACTCCACAAAATGAGTCTTGCCATCATCGTGTGATGCATTACAAATTAACAGTTTAAAAAATGGTGGTGGTTCATATAAAGCGAAATATCATAGGCAACCCATTGCCGGTGTATGCTCAACGCAGTCAAAACTATAAGTTGTTTTGCGCATGAACGAACACGTTGGTCAAAAGTTGAGTATCCGATTTTTGTTTTGTGATATGTTTCATTGAAAAGATGAGCTCATTCTGATCAATTTTGTTACATCCAGTTTACCATATGGCATACTGCCATCTGGGTTTTATCAACAAATGTTAACATTCTTTTATGTTAACGTCTTTCCTTACTTGTTTTTCAATGGCTAGTGTTCTAAGAGTTTTATAAGTTTTTTTTTGTGTCTCGGATAAACTGATGCTCTATGCACGCTGTCTTTAAAATTTTAATGCATCTTATACATTTTCTTGATGTGAATCAAGCTTTGGAGCACAAGTTGAAGTCTCAACACAGCAAAAGTAATGGATCATTTACTTTCACTCATAACAAATCATTTCAATTCAATTTCCAAGTGTCAAAAAACCGTCCACAATTGACATATCTGAAGACCAAAGTTGTTGAAAGACTAAATGAAAACGTCCACCAATATAACGTACATGAATATGTCAAGTCTTCATGAACTGCTGATTTGATTAAATGATATGGACACTGACATCGAATTTGAATATGCTTGAACGGTTCAAAGACGCATAATCTCTACAATAATAACAGGCGAAGCCAATTTTTTAGCTGTAAAATTCAAAAGTAGCTCGCCATTTACTCTCCTCTAGTTTGGTTCCTAAAATTGCATTTGAATGATATGTCTGCATCTCGATTTAGTATGTTCTTGCAAATCTGATTCATAGCTTCCTTTTTCTGTAGCTCAACCACAACAAAACAGTTTGAAATATATCAACGTTTGTTTGCATTGAGCAAGATTATGTTGTGAGCTGCAAGAAGGAAAAGAGCAGAAAGCGAATTTGGGACATGAGTTTAATTTAGAGGCGACTATTGAGGCTTCGGTGTGCATACAAGCATTTTATGGTTTGGTGCAATTGCCTTTTCAAAGGATACACATAATATGTATTGCATACGATAAAATATAGATGTAGTAAGGGGAAGAAGAAGAAGAAGTAAAAAAAAAACGAAAAATTAAGCACACAGCATAAATACATAAGCGATGAGCGAACGAAAAAAAAAACAAATTCGAGCGAGTGGATATTGGATAACCACCAATACAGACACACACACACACACACACACACAAGCAAAAACACACACTCACACACAAACGATACGCCACGGATAAAATGCTTTATATTTGAAGTCACAACGAAGGAAGCAAACCGTGAACAATTGCACACATATTTACAATGTTACTTGCGTGTTTGTATTTTCATGTGCAAAGCTTTCCCCGAATTGTGTGGGGGAAAAATACATGACACAAAGCTCAATTTGTAGTGCGTGCTCATTCTCAATGAAATGACGTAGTTTTCGTATCTCCAATGCGAATGTGGATTCGACACACTAGAATATTTCAAACAAAAAAAAAACAAAAAAAAACAAACGAAAAAACAACAGAGAAGAAAACTCATACAAACTCCAATTGCACATAAACACCCTCCCACATAAAATATTTTGTTGTTATTTGTCGTAACCGGTACTAAATCGAGTGCAGATTAAAAATAGACAAAACCATTTGAACAAACAGAAAAAAAAACAGTTTCAATTTATCCAGTGACTATAAAATTCAATTCAGAACGGACAAAAAAAAACCGTTTGAAATTCAGTGTTCAGTGCTGGAGAGAAATGGTTGATGAGAATAAAATCGGTGGCTAAAAATGCCGAAAAAACTCAAATCAAATGAACAAAATCGAACCGAAAAAGAAAAACACATTTCAATGAGAGCTTGTCCATTTATTTGTGCTAAATTGAGGTTGTGTGATTTAATTGTTGTTTATTAATATAATAAAAATATATTCTAATAAATTAATTTCACCACCCCCCCCAAAAAAAAACACACACACACTGAGCAACCAACAATTGAACAGCAATCAAATTTAACCAATTTGTATTGAATTCTCAATATTCTAAATCGCCAAAGTCGTGTCTTTATATAAGTTTCATTTTCGTAAAGCTGTGTGAAAATCGTATCGATTGTGCTGAATAGTGCCTATCATCCAGGAAAAAAAACGAAATCAAATCCAAACCATAAAAATATGGGGGGGCAATAGCCGATATACAATATATTCATTAAATAGAACAGTGTCTTATAGTGGTGATCAAGTGTTACATTCATTACCCCTCCAAAATGGATTACTACCATACTTGTGATGATCCAACATTCTTAAGAATGCTCAAAAAATACAATTCTGAAAACGTAAGTTGTTTTGCCAACTTGACGATTTGCTATTTTTGTTTCAAATTTCGAAATCACACACACACACACACACACATACAATGAAACGAAACAAACAAACAAACAAACAAACAAATAAACAACAAATCGCAGTTCAATTCACATATCAATCAAATGAACAACAACAACAACAATAATTACTCCTTTTACATATACTTTCGTTTTTGTCACATTTTAAACTTTCTGTCCCCATTTCCCAAGTGCACTTGAAGCTCTTTCAACACAGATTGGTGTTATACTCAAACCAAAAGAAAAATCAAACAGAGTATTTCTACTCGCTTATCGTATGTCCGTAAATTAAACAACAACAACAACAAAATACTTTCATCTGTCATTAAATTACATCATCTTCACTTCGCATTACAAACACTTTCATTTTGCTTGTTTAGTTAAATTCTGTAAAAATCATTTCATCAATTTACATAAATTTAACCTCTAAACACTTTGACTGTTTCATTTTCTAAATATATTTTTATATGCATATATACGAACGAAAAAAAAAACAGTTCTGTTGGTGCGATGTAGAGCCGTGTTGAAATGTTTGATATGAAGAAAAAAAAGAAGACAATTTCTAAACAAACGAAAAGCTTTGCTTCCACTCATATTTCAGCTGATAAAAACACATGTTTCTTCATGTTTGAAATTGTTATAAATTTTGTAAATCCTATATAAGTTTATAAATTGGGGCAATTGTCTTCGTGACAACATACTGTACGGTGTGTAGCACACACTGTGTACTCTTATTGAACTCCTTTTTTGGAACACTCATTTGGCTTTTTTTTTGCAATCGATTTCAAATACCCGAAGAAACATGCCTGGGCAAGCAACCCAGAAAAAAAATCCACTTCACCAGTTTTACATCACACCAATAGAAGTCTAAGCTTATTCTTTTTTATTGTATTAGTATACCATGACTAAAAAAAACCGATTGATTTGGCGAAAGAATTATGAAATTATACGTACAAAAACAAACAAATTTAATGTAAAATACAAAACAAAACAGAACAAAACAAAACATCCAGAGAAATATGAACTGATTTTCATAACTGAGCTAGTAGGTGATCCAAGTTATGCAGAACAAAAAAATTGTGATGCAAATCCCTTTTGTTTTCCCATTCAGTCAAAAGAATTTTTTTTTTTCGTGTGAAAAGATAACCGTTTTTTTTCGTTTTAATTTTAAGTATTGAGGTAATGTACAAGTTTTTCTGTATTTTGGTTGGAAAATGTATGGCAAACCATATTTGGAGATTATGTAATTGGCCAGACAAATGCAAAAAAAAAAAATAGTAAATACTTTAAGCGTAGCGAGCCAGATATGTATATAATACCAAATCACAACATCATCCGAAACTGACATTCGACATCCGCATACTAAAGCTAACACAAACATCTAATGAGACAAAATCAAAATCAGATCAAGATTTCGTACTCTATGAGTACGATATCGTCTATCATTAGGGGGAGAGATAAAAAAAAAACATATTTATTCAATGTGTACGCATTTTTGATGTATATCAATTGTGATATGTGTCATGTGTTTGCAAATCGCTAAAACCAACATTTTTGCTCAGAAATATTTCATATATTTCTACAAATAAATCAAATATTGTATAATATCTTTCCCCCTAGGTCAACATATATTCCTATCTTCCTGTTTTTTTTCGATTTTCTTTTTTACTTTGTTCAAGACTTTGCATTTTTCTACCTTGCGAAAAAAGGCTATTAAATATGTTATTCGATATTCAAATATCGCAGATGTTAACTTTCAATTTGTCATAATTCGTTATTATTTAGATCTTGCTTCGGAAATAATTTCCGGTTTTTTTTTTGGTTTGTTTCGCAAATTTTCCTTGGAATTAATTGAAATCAACTAAACAATTTGAAGGAAAATAATTATAAAAATATGAGCGACAATTAAGCGACAGTTAATAAGATTTGTAGGAATTAACAAAAAGACAAAAAGAAAGAACCAAAAATTACTGAACAAAAATAAATGTGACTGATTTTTTTTTATTCATTAAATGAAATAATAATAAGAAAAAAAAACACACAAAAAATGGGTATAATTCTTTCGTCAAAAACCACCAAAACGATTCAATGATTTTTGACGAAACTTATCGGCTTACGTTTATGGCTCCCGCGGTTTGCTTGTCCACACAAATCGAAAACTATTTCAAATTCGACTCGATGAAAATAGATTAAATTTTAAATTGTCTCTATTTCTCGTTGTTACACACAAACACACACACACACACACACACACACACACACACGCAACCACATACATACACACTTACAAATATGGGAACTGGTAGGCCCGTTAGTTTGCATGGAATGCATATATCGGTAGGAAGGAGAAATTACACGAAAAACCAACTCGAGTGTTATTATAAACTGTGAATATTTGTGCCATGTCAATCGATCGGTATATACGATTACTTTCCGCAGTATCGATTCCAAATCAAACTAACGATGTTTATACATTTTTGTTACACTTTTTCCTGTTCATTTCGAGCTTTTAGATTTCGATTACATATATATATATTTGTGTTTTTTTTTTGGTGTGTGGTTCGTTTTGAGGTTTTCAGTTAGTTTTGCGCTATTGAGCGTACTTGTTTGAAATATACATTTAGACCCTATCCTTCTCTCTTTCTCTCGCTTCTATCCTTTTGCAATTCATCACTTTCCTTTGGTATTGTGTTGATACACATACCATCAACGAGTTTATTTTTCTGTATACAGCTTCGCAATGCATTCCTTTTACCACTACATTCCTTTACAATTTATTTTCGAGAAAAAAAAAACACACACACACACACTTTCCGTATTGCAATTGTAATTACTAATTACTAAACTGTTGCATACATTATAAACATGCTCTAAAAAACACGATACTAATTATGAGAGCACATTGCTCCCAACCATGTTATAAATGATATAGAAATAATTTCGTGGAGCTCAATTATATTCATTTCCTTCTGGCTGTTTATGTAACTCTTTTTCACGTTCTTCCTTTTCATTTGGATTTTTTTTTCGGATATTGTTGTAAGAGCATTTCTATCAACGCAATCCATTTAATCTGCGAGTTAATGAAGAAACAAAAAAAACGCAAAAATAATTATTCAAATAATTTTAGTTTTTTTTCAACTTCTTCTGAAATTCAATTGAAATCCAACTACAGATAATTCAAACGTATAAATATACAGTTTAAAATGAATAATTAGAACCAAAGCCAAAAATTGTATATTATTTTTAATATGATTTTTTTTTTTTTTTGTTGGAAGATACAAGTAAAACAAACATTTTAATAAGCCTTACAAACATACATACACGTTTCAATGCACGTTTCATATTATTCTCATTTTTTTTTTTTTTTTGGTTTGTTTGTTAATAAAATCATTATACACTCAAACATAATACAAAATACATACACATTATACACAGACTCTTTTCCATCTGATATGGTTTTATTTTCACTGCAATTTGCGTGTTTAAAAATCATTTTCACTATTGTTAAGAACTCATGATGACTCACACTATTTATAACAACAACAACAACAACAACAACAAAACAAAGCAAATAGATTAATTCGAAAACAAAGAATTATCAAGTGTTCATTGAAATGTAATAAAATGATGAGAATTATGCAGCTATCAAGAGATCGGCACATAAAACGCAATGAATTAAAAAAAAAAACGAATGCTGGTTGTCAATTGTCATTTGGTGCTTGAAAAAAAAAAACATGAGATGAAATGCAATGAACGTGCGGTTAGGTGGTGTGGGGTTCGGTTTTTATTGCGGTACCATAACAAAAGAAAGGACAATGAAAAGCGGTGCTGCAGCACATTATTCGTGGCCGAAAGCTGTTTGGAATTGTTGATACCAATTTGACACATAAAATATGGGCATAAAGAAGGACAAATGGATTAATTGTCTCGATTGGATGTGGCAAACCTCATTTTTGGACACAAAGATTGGACACCAAATCAAATCGAATACCAACTAATCGAAGCGAATCTATCGATATCTGTTGATGCTGTTTGACGATTTTGAATATGTATGAAATGATTTCGAAACACTGCTACTTCCTGAACAACCAAGACTCTATCATATTCATGCTACATAAATTCTGTTGATGTTCTTCAATTTATTTGGTTTTGTTTAATTTGTGTTGCGTTGTACATTTGTTACCCTTAATTTTTCCGTAATCAATGGGCATTTTGTTTGTGACATTATTTTTTTTTTTTTTGGTTGTTGGTTTTTATTGTTTATTCCATTGTTGTATTCATGTTGAAGAAAACTTAAATTAGAAGAAAAGGGATATTGACATGTGAATTGAAATAAAATGCATTACACAACGCGAATACAAAATGTAGCTAGAAAGCAAAAATAACGAACAAAAAACAATCAGAAAAAATAAACGAACTAAAAAAAAAAATTGGAGAAAAAAAAGAATTGAAAATTGATCGTATTCGGAGCCAAAGTATAGTCAGTAAGTGTTCGGCAAAAATCATCGAATTCAATGTTTATTTTGTTTGCTTGTATTTATATTGCGAAACTTGTTTTCAACAAATCATTGATACTGATGCTGTCTTCTCTGTCCGGCGCATAGAAAAAAAAAACAAATCATGATTCGTTGCAGACAAGTGAACGCTCCACGATGATGTGATTGTTATGTGTGTTCCGTTCCGTTCCGCTTCCAATTCCAGTTTAGTTTACTCTTTTTTTTTCATTGGAGACACCCCTTCTCCCTCGCAAGCTACACATTTTATAGTATTTAAGTACTTTATGGTGTTTTCCTGTTGGAGAAAAATGGCGACACGATCTTATATCTTTTAATAATTTTCATAGCAACTGAATCGTGATTTCACCATTCATTTTTCAGTTGAAAATTAGAAAATTCTTGGAATTTGAAATATTCGTGCAATACGCGAAAGAGACTCACCCTATGCTCTATAAGACAAATAAAATGCAGACACACGGAACCGGATGTCGCTATTTCTTCAATTAAATGAATTTTACGACGCATTTTGAAAATGTGAACCTTGTGAATGCTCACATGCTATGAAACTTAGCACTCTTCTTTTCCATGGAATTGTGCATCCGATGGCTTATTTTTCATTTACTTCGCTCCATCACTCTATTCCCCCCCTCCTCTTTCTCTCTATCTCTACATATAACTAAATAAAACAAATAGGTCATCTTGTATTGATGTATTTGGAATAGCTGAGCTCAATTCAACGTTCAGTTTAAAGTTTCTATCCAGTTTTTCTACTTAACTGGCAATTTCAATTCATAGCTCACTCACTCACTCACTCACTCACTCACTCACTCGATTGGTCATCGGTTTTGGAACCCATTGACCAGATTCTGGATGAATTTTTGTATCAATTTTGATTAAAAATGAGGTCAAATTTTCAGAAAAAATCAACAAAAATCGACCTAATATTTGAGCTCTCGGTTAGATTGCGAGAATCACTACTTCAACTGCTAAAAATCCCCTCGGACCTTAGCTTGACCCCGAGGTTCGATAGACAAATAATGTTTTTTTTTTTGGTGTCATATTTGCTTGATAATGTTGTCTATCGTGCTCCATAGCGGCAACAAGCGCTCATCATTTGAAGTAAATGATGAGCTCGCTAAAGAGGCTGAAAATAATGAAAACACACACAATCACACCATTATGTACAAAATGTGTTACCTCGAAATATCTTTTTAGTATTAAACAGTTGTAGTTTTTTTTCTATTAGAGATCACTTCATATATTATCTTTCGTTTTGCTAAAAGATCATTTTCGTTCTCTGTGTTTCTATTTTTCATTGATTTGCCTTGATTTTTTTTTGTTTTTGTTTTTTTTTTTATTCGTTGTTATTTGTTCTCTTGCATTAAGTTCAACAAAAAAACAATTGTTTTCGATTTTTAAAACAACGTTGTGCAAAATGCTGAACGTTATGCGGAGCAAACCGAATATTTTGTTTATGGTTGAAAATGGCTCAGTTGTATGCAAAATACGGAAATCCCTTGGCTCTCGATAGTGGTGGGCCCCAAAAAATCAATTCTCGAATGCTTGCGAGCATACTTGATTCGAATCCGGTCACACCATTAGCGCATGTCCAGAGGTGTACGATTTGTGATTTGATTAGCCTAAAGTAAAAAAAAATTTAAAATCAACAGATAATTGACATTGTCATTAATTGCTTTGTTATTGGAAGAAAAAAAAAAGAGAAAATTAACTTGATTTTTTGTTGTTTAAAAATAATTGATTTTTCGTTAACGCTATGCACAATAACAAAGATATTCCATTGATTCGGGAAGATATTGAAATAAATAATTTCAGATGTTGAACAGTTCATACAACCTCAATCGACTTGGAAGTCCAACGGCCGGTGATTTGATAAATTCCAGCGTATTCGATGCGGTCGGAGGTAGTGCAAACTATTTTAAACCATCACCGCCATTCAATACGTACGATCCAAATTTGACGTACAACCCAATGAACAGCACCTCACTGCCACGTCGTCGATATAGCATTGGTGGATTGCCATCGGCGTCAACGACTGAATACTTAAATCTACACCAAACCACTGACGCACACCTATCAAATTTATTGAACGAGGCAAAAACATCGATCACACGATCATCGCAGATCCTGAGCCGCGGTGAAAATCTATCGGGTGACATTTTATTATCAGCGGCTGTCGGCGATGTTATTGCCGATATTTCACATAAGCATTTAATAAATGATATCGACATCACCGGTGCCAATATATTGAATCAAATGCCGATCACATATTCATCGCAACCGAATATTTACTATTCACAGCCAAACTACACAAACAGCCAAATGCCAACCGATTTATATTTGTCGCGTTTGAAGCGTTCAACATTTGGTTCCGGGGCCGGTGTCGGTATCGGTATCGGTGCCGCTGCCGCTGTCAATTCGGCCGTCCCATCACTAAACTATTATCAACAACAACAACAATTCACGTGCGGAAAACCGCACCTAACCAATCCAATACTAACCGCTTACGCAAATCCCTATTTCAATTCAAACATGTCAAACATGAACGCGATGAACTATACCACGAATTATCATTCATTGCCCTACAATAATAATAATAGCTACCACCAAATGTACCAGTCCACATACAATCCAAAATATAATCAACCACCACCACCATACAGTAGCGTATTGTCCTCATCGCAAGTACATCAACCAAACACAAATCAATGTTTTCATCGACCATTACATTATACATCCAATCCGGTGATATCACAATCATCGAATTATTATTTCAAGCATCATCCACATCAATTCCATAGCAAAATGACAAATCCAAATGCGTCGTGCGCTCAAACGTCAACATCCGCCTCGTATTTACATCATCAAAATCAGCATCCATACAGTGGATACTCAAATCAACACTTTGATCATTTGAATAATAGTAGTTGCTATTCGAAACTAGATTTAGTAGATTATACAAAACAGAGCGAACAAACTAAGCGACAAGTAAGTTTCAACATTGACGTAGATACTTTATCAATTACTTCATAAGGATACTACTCTTTTTTCGTTCTATTTGCTTTCCGAGTTGCATATTTGATGTGTGTGTATATTCTTTAACAATTCTATTAAAATTAACAAAAACATTTACAAAAAACCAAAAAAACCAACACAAAAAAAAACACCAAAAAAACAACACAGGCAAACAAATCGTATTGCGCAAATGCTTTAATCAACAAAAAACTTTTTAAAAGAATGAATGAACACAATTAACAAGTTAAAACTTTGAGAGAAAAAAAAAACCCAAAAAACCAACACTCATTATCGAACCGAATACTAATTATTGAAACATGTGCATTGCATCAACTGTCAAAACCTCATTGAAAATGTGTGTGTTTTTTTTCAAATCGACCCCTTCGTAGAGCCCATTCAAACTAGACTTAGTTAATTTTAATGAAGATTTCAGGAGAAAACAGAGCTTAGTACCCAACAAATGGTCAATTTCAACCTGCACTTTTTCCAATGCGCATGGCTCTGTTTTCTCTCAATATCTAATAATTCTCTTGTTTTTTTTTTTTTTTTGTTTAAGTTTGCTCGTAGAATTAATCATTCCACTTTTGAATATATATTGAACGAATATTATTGGCAATAAAGATATAAAATTTTAACAAATGAATACAAATAAAGTAGGCCCCAGTTAATTTAGTGTTGCCAGGCATATTTGAATTATTTACGATTAGTGTGCAACAGAATTCGACCTCACTTATATATTGCAGATTTGGGCTCAATCGCAAGATTGGGTCAGCTATTATGGCTTCATGAAATTCGGTGTTTTCTGAAGAGAAATTCTTGACAACATTTCGAAACAATTAACAGTCGAAATTTGTTCTTATTTTATTGTCGATAAACAACAATGGATTTAAAGTTGAACAAAAAAAAAAAAAGAAAAAAAACTCAACAGATGTTCATTTCTCGTATGAATGTGTCTTTAGAAGGGCTCAAAAGTGTTCATAAAAAAAAAGAAGAAGAAAAAAACCGCTGATAGTTGTTCATCTTTTGGAGAAAAAGATGAGATATGCAAAGTTTCGCTTAGAAAAGAAAAATACGCTTATTATATACACACACCATAATTTAGGTCGAATTTTGTTGTACAGTGTTACAAAATAGTCAAATATAATATATATGAATATTGGAATATATTCGTCCCCATATGCCATATGCCATCAAATATAATGCCCATAAATTATAAAACGCTTTACACACCGGAATTGTTTGAGCAATTTCTACAGTCTCGTGTTTGTTGTAAGTAGGAGTCTTACTGTAAGACCAATAATTGTCCCACGACTTATTTTTGTCCAAGTGCTTATTCAATCAATAAAGCATCTACAAATTTCTACAGGAAATCCTGGTGCGTTCTCATGAAAAACACCTCTATCGCTATCACAGTTCAGCGATCGATTCAGCGAATCGGTTAAAATTGCTCAAAAAATTTATATGTGTGTGTGTGTTATGTTCACTCGCAAGACTAGTCAATAGACATTTTGGAACACAATTTAGTGCCACATGCACTACGGTGTTTTATATAAAATACAAAAAGCCTTAATGGTTGGGTTATGTAAATCAATTCGAATAGACTCTTCTTTTCGTTGTTTTTTTTTAGGAAAAAGTTTAAGAAAAACAATTGAATTTCAATTTGATAAATTAATAATTTTTTTAGATGATTAAGTGTCGAAAAAGGGATTCGTCATACTATTGTTGGCGAAACTTGATGAAAAGAGTTTGCATTCGTTTTCGAGCAACGATTAAAGGCCCCCACGAACTATATGAATATGTATATATTATTAATTATTTAACCGAGGATGACAAACACCAAATATTTAAACAAACAAACAAATACTCAAAGACACAAAATTGTCTCACATGAAGACATTGCGCATTAATTCATACTTTCACCAATTGACCTGATAATTTAAATAATTATTTTATTAAAATAAAAAAAAAAAAACAAAACAAAATATGTGCGCAACTAGACTAGGCAACTAGTTAGCCACACAATAAACGTGTTCTTAATCCTGTATTGGAACTTTTAGTGCATTCGATCTCTTTTTAACAAAAAAAAAAAAAAAAAAACCAAAACCAAAAATAACTAAATTAAATATTTATAATTAAATTGAAACGAATTTGAACTATGTAGTAGCCTCCAGTCACATCGAGATGTACTTTCAACACATTAATTAAAACGTTCATAAATTTGACTTTCGAAGAAACCATATTTTAAGTAAAGTAGCCATTTTAAAAGATGATATGAATATTTTCGGAAACAAATTATATAAATAGATAAATTTGGTAAACAATTTCATTGTTGTATATGAAACAGTCATTTTACCACCTAAAAATTAACAGACCAATCAGTGCAAACATGTCGCTCACTATTCGCTCCATGATTCCTCAATGAATATGTACAAAATGTGTATCAAATGTCCCAACTGTCAACTCAAATTCGTATTTTAGTTAATTGGTGTACGAAATGTGTTGACATTTTGTGTGATGAACATGACTAACATGTCAACTATCAACTATCATGCATATCTGTATTTGAACATCTACGCTTGGTTCACTTCAATCTCAAAATCCAATGCGACTTTGTTCGATGCCCATAATTTACATAATTAAAAAAAACAAATGAATTTCTTTCAAGGGTATTTTTTGACTACATTCTTCAGGTAGGACTACGTAGTGTGTACACCTAAGTTTGTTGGAAATAACACATTTTTCAATAGTCATTTTTCATCCAAAAATTAGTCCGCTTGATGAATAAAATGATGTTCCAAATGTTTAGCTCTGAAAAGGAACACTGAGAGTGTTGCCAAAGAATACTTCTCGTAATATTACTCTATCCAAATTTAGCTATGTTCACGAATGTTCCATTTGGATAGAAAAATGGGCTCTTTGGATTATTCGAATTAAAGTTTTTATCATGAGTAAAATTTTACTTACGTTCTGTTCTTTAATTTTGATCGTTCACACACACACACCTATGATGATAATTCAATCGAATTCTATCAACAAATTAATTATATGAATTGATCAAGGGAAAACCGGAATTTTTCAAACTTGATGCGCTTTTTAGTACCAAAATTGAGTAGTTGAATTACATTGAACGATCCATTTTGAAATGTGGGCGATCGCATCGGAACAATATAATTTTATGAAATTGGTGTTCAAAGTTAGAAGTTTATAGAGTTGTGTATTCTTAGGAAAAAAAAATTAAAATTAGGAGGTAAAATGATTGTTTGCTGCGTATAATGATATATTTATTGATATCTTACCACATTTCTTTTTGTTGTTGTTGTGTGTGTTATTTCTTTCCAATAGACGCTTAGAGTAGATTATAGAGTTGTGTAAATTGGAAAATTTAATTTTGAAAAACATTTTGCGCGGTATGGTTTATCATATGAGTTTATGATCTAAAGATCCGTACTTTAAATCCGGAATAATTTGTTGGCTTCAAGCTCTCACGGTGGAAATAATATTTCAATATTTTCTGATGAATTTTCCACTTGAATTTCCCCAAAATACGAACAAAATAATGTCAATTGTAATGTCAAATTCTATTAACGTACATTTGTGAAGTGTTTGAACGCATAGAGGTGTTTGGTTAAAATGTCAATTTATGCCAATTTGAGTCGTTAAAATTCTATTTGATTAACAAATTTTATTCGATAAAATTGACTGATTATTATTTTGCCAAATTCAATTTGTGCGGTTGAGATTCAAGATAGTCATAAAACTAACTGCAAACATCTTTCGTTTCCTAAATATATTTTGTCTACAACCTTATTTATTTGATACGATGAAAGTCCATAGATATCTATAATTACTGAAGATTGCCAGTCTAGATTTTAACTATCTGGGGAGAGTGGGGAGTTTTGCGTTGAGTGCTATTGTGTTAGTTCTCTTTTGGTGGTAATAATTTGACACTTATACCGAACTGAAATTTATTTAATTATCAGTGTGAAATAGCTTCTCATTTTTTTAGCAAAGATCTTATGCATCAAATGGAAAGGTGAACTGTTCCTCGTAGAAAACACCATTTTACCGATTTATCAATAAGTGCCAAAGACAAATTATTTCCAACGCCAAACAGAGACTTTGATCCAAATTTCAACCTGATTTACGAAACCAAATCAATAGTTTTCCAAGCTTTAGCAAGTGAGAAAATCATTTCCAGGCGTTTTCTTATTTTATAAATTATTTCATAGCAAATGCTATAGCACAGATATTTGCAGCCAATTTGAGTTGTTGCCAAATTTAAGGCAAATTGGGTTTCTGTGCCTTTTATGCGTGTTGGTTGCGCCATTCTTCACCAAGTACGCTTTTTTCTCCACTTCATCATGCACCATTCGCGACAGTTCAATTTCGTATGTTTTGTGAATGAATGATAACCGATTGGTAGAAGGAGTGTGTTTTGGGGACAGGACCAAATGATTAATTCACGCCTTTCCCCTCTAGCAGAGAAAATATTTTTTCATTCACTTCAATGAGACATTTCACACAGAAAATTGTGTTCCTTTTCGCTATCTACATAGCAACCAGTGCACTAAAATATCACTGACAACAACCTCACATAATGAGGTCAAAATGTTATAGGAGTCTAAGTCTCAACCGTACAAATGTCTCTTCTATTTGCCTTATCTGCCTTAAATTATAATAACAAATCAGTTTCCAAGCCTTTTTTTTGGGTTTAAGTTACTTAATCAACCAAAGTATGTGCTCTCATGACTTAATCGCTAGTGTTTTTAATCTTAGGGACAGCAAAATAACGTTGAAATTTATTTTGGATTGATTAAATATCGGATGCATTTTGGCTCACAATTTAGCAGCCATCTATACCCATGATTATATAGTGTCAGTCTATTATTCTCAGCCATTGAATTGAACAGCGATTGCATTTTCTTTCTAAATAAAGCAATGGATTCTGGGGTCCCTCGAAGGGTCCCACAAAAGGTTCGTTCAAAGTAGAACAATGAAATCCATGCTTTCGGTTAGGGTCCTGGTGCACAGGAATGTTTGGGTTGAAGCACTAGCGATTTCAAATTCTTTTTTTTTTTTTTCATTCGGTAAGTACGTTAACTAAGTTGGTGGCAAGAATACAATTCGGCTAACGTTTTTGTCCATATAATTTTTTTTTCTGAGTTATGCTCTCGTACTCAACTAATGTTGATAAATATTCAAAATATTGAATACCATGCTGTAAGTTCTATGCAAGAATATGCAGACATTCCAACTGTTTAGACATTTCTAATTCAACAACTAATTTAATCACTTACTTGTCTCAATTAAAAGAAGAATGAAATGTTAGAAATTAGAATTAGACAACTATGTAGGTTTGGCCATAATTTTTTAGACGACTCATGTCAAATACCATCAATTTGAATCAATTATAACGGCCATTTCAGCTAACAAAACAATATACATTGTGTAGACCATGGGCTATAGAATAGATGCATCCGTTCATTTAGCTTGAAATGTCTGAATATACAGGATATACATTTCAAGTGTGTATGCATGATAGAGAAGCCGGACATTGACGTTTGTAGACGTGTTTGGTCGTACAAATCTGATGCCATTGAGGAAATGAACAATAAACTCCCCTCTCTCGCGGTTTAAAGGATCGACGCAAATTTAAAATTAATTGTTTTTATGTATTGTCCAAGTTCTCTCACCTCTGCATGCAGAAATTTAAAAGAAAACAAAAAGAGATGCTATAATGAAAAAAAGACGGCATCGCGCATACATTTTGTCAATCTATTGCTTTGAACCTGGACAAAATCAGTTTCAGCAGCCAAAGAATACAATCAATTCAACCATTTATCATGCAATACTATGTGGTCGGCTTCAAAATGTTTGGGCATTTTTTTCAAACAACCATGCAACAGTTTAACAGTTCATCTGTAATGTATACTAAATTGTTCATTTGTGTTCGCCAATATACATGAATATTTATGTATTATGTCTGTTTTTTTTCTATCTTGCGATACGTTTATTTTTCTCCTTTAAAGTACTAGATTAAAATACCATTTTTTTATGAACGAAGCAATTTGTCATATTGTGATCAGGACTATAAAATAAAATATACTGCAGAAACTCTCCAAATTTGACTTGGGACAATCAGTTCATTTTCAATTAACAAAAAAAAAAAAAAAAAAAAAAAAACAATAAAAAAGGGCAATAATACACCGTGTGTGTGTGTTGTTTATGTTAATTAAAATAAATGAGGAAACCAGTTGAATTAAACTTAGAATATCATGCGAATGGGTAAATTTCTTTGTATGAAATCAATATGATAGCAACCAAACAATTCAAATCTAATTTAAGAAAAAACAGTAGCTAATTTATGGAATCGAAATATATTAGAAAATGTCACAACAAATATTGAAATTGTGGTTTTGGGAAGAACAAATGTTCCACTGATTTTTGTTGTTTTGATTTTGTTTTTTTTTATATAAATTTTGATTTAGATTTAACAATTTGCTAGACGAAAATTCATGTAACTGCGCATGACAGCCAATTTTATTCGATAAGTGTTTTGACAAAGAGAAATTTAGTGAAACATGAATATGCTAAAATTAAAAACAAAATAAACTATTTAAAATGATTAATATTTAATGAATAATAAATAATGGGAATAAGAAGAGGCCGTAGGACTAATAATAAGACGAATCAACACTTTTTTCTCTTTTCTCATATTGAAAGGAGCACATGTGTTTCTAATAAACCAAATATAAATCTTACAAATGCAATTAAAAACAATGAAAAAAATACAACAAAAAACAAAATGTCAATAAATTCGACTTAACAAATTGGATTTAATGATTTCTTTTTGGGTGTTTATATTTCTTTTCCTTTTTGAATATCAATTGAATTCCTGCTTTTTACATTTTGAACTAAAAAAAAAAAAACAAACAAACAAACAAACAAACTATATTCTATGTATATGTGTACAAAATAAATTCATGAGAGAATATATGTATAATCTTTATTCTATTTATAAATCAAAAGGAGAGAAAGCAAAAATACTTGGATAAAATGTTAATCGTTATCGAAGCGATCAACTTCTCTGGCCAGAATGAATTTGTTTTGTTTTGTTCTGTAAATATAATATTTATTTATATACATACAAGGGTTGGGATACTACAACCATAGCCACAAAAAAAACCCGCCCCAACTGATATTTATGTCATGTATATAAATGTGATAAAGAAAAAAAAACAAAATCCTTGTCTGATTGCTACATCTCTGAAAGGAACCCTGAATTGTTTGTCCACATCCTTCAGTGCAAAATGAATTTTTATCCGCTGTGCATTTTGTTGTAACATCCAACCCCACCCGGCGGGAAAAACTCAAAATTTACAATTTAAAATGATAGTGGATTTGAATTATGGAAGTGATAAAATATGATGTGTTAAATGAATGAACGTTCGCAGCGAATAAAAAAAAAAAAAAATACATTTTTTAGCATGAATTTTGGTTCGCTAACAAAAATCAAATTTCCGTCCACCACAAGCGTTTTTGGAGGCGAACCAAATTCATGCGAATTAAACTCACGCGTGCGCGTTTCCGCCCGAGAAAATGAGTTCTTTCCGTTCGAACGCAAAACTAAATCCGCCAGCCAAACAATCAAACATTTACCGTACATATTTGCTGCGAGAAAAAAAAAACCGTCATATTTTTTGTTGTTGTTGTTGTTCCATTAATGTTTCGTTTCTTTCGAACGTACGTCTTGTTTAGCAAGTTGAGTTCCTTGTTTTTTGACTACTCTTCGTATTGTTTCCTTCGGTATTTCGTTTATTCATTTCTTTTGCCGTTCAAATTCATACCATATTCTAATCTAGTTCTAAGTGTATTTTTAAAAACATAATTTCTTAACGAAAATCCCATCAAAATCAAATCATCATATACAGTTGGACGAGTTCCGTTTGGAAATTCAACGTCGTGATCAAGAAATTTTGGCCATGGCAGCAAAAATGAAGACGCTCGAAGAACAGCATCAGGTAATTTAACTATTTACAAATCAATGTGTATTTTGGGCGACACTGTCAATTTGACACCGCAGTTTTTTCATCGAGAATCATATTATCACATTTGTTTTGCGTGTGCGTGTTCATTTTTTCCGATCTTTTTCCAAATAGGATTACCAACGCCACATAACTGTGTTGAAGGAATCATTGTGTGCTAAAGAAGAGCATTACAATATGCTGCAAGTCGATGTTGAAGAGTTAAGAACTCGCATGGAAGAGAAAAATCGTTTGATTGAAAAGAAGACAAAAGACGCTGTACAGGCGGTTCAAGATCGCAATCGGATTAGTAATGAATTAACCGAGCTAAAAGATCACATGGACATCAAAGATAGGAAAATTAATGTACTTCAACGAAAGGTTAGTTTCAACGATAGTTTTTTTTTTTGAATCTGATTTCCTCGTGATTTTTTTTTATGTTGTGAGGCTGTTTTGATTTGATCGATATGTTTATTTTGTTTCCGGAAAAATTAGATTGAAAATCTTGAAGATTTACTAAAAGAAAAAGACAACCAAGTTGAAATGGCACGAGCGAGGCTATCGGCAATGCAGGCACACCATTGCAGCTCAGAGGGTGCGCTATACAGTTTGGAAGAAGCAATCGGCGATAAAGATAAACAAATGCAACAACTACGCGAACAACGTGATCGTGCTGAAAAAGATAAAGAAGAAGAACGTGATTTACATGAACGCGAAGTCACTGAATATAAATTAAAATTACATGCGCTTGAATGTGACATTGAAAAATTGAATTCACGCTTGGATCGTGTTATGACTGAAAAGGAGCGTCTCGAAACCCGTCTCGAATCATCACAAAGCGAACTTGGAAAATCAAAGGCCGAGCTTGACAGAGCTTCTAGCGAGGTTGGACGTAGCTGCGGTGATTGGGAGGCATCGAAACAGCGTTTGGCACGTTTAGAGCTTGAAAATGAACGATTGCGTCATGATCTTGAGCGATCACAGGTAAAAGCATGTTATTCAATTTTAGTAAATGCAAATTCGATAGTTTTCGATTTATTTAACCTATTCATTTGTATTTACGTATAGACGACGTTTGGACGATCAACGTTAAGCACATCACAAGAACTTGACCGTGCACAAGAGCGAGCCGATAAAACTGCGGCCGATCTTCGTCGCACCGAGACTGAGCTTAGAGTTACACGGGTAAGTGCAAAAGTTGATTGCATCGTTTTTTTTTTATTTTTTTATTTTTTTTTTGTTGTGAACACAAATAGGTGTACAGAAGTGGCCATTCAATTAAGAGATAATTAATAAGCTAATACTAAAAGAAAAAAAAAACAAGCACCAAAATTATCAAATCACACATATTATGTTGCATCCAATCACAGATTTCGTAAGCTGTAATTTAGAATAGAATCCCATTTTTTTTTCTCAAATAACAACAAACAGCCATATGTTTGATTATGTTTTTAAAGAAATGCCCATCTGTTTTCTTTTAGGAAGATCCCACACAAAGTTTTGTGAGTAGAAAAAAAACGGTGAACAAAAATTACCAAAAACAAAAAAAAAACAAATTAGATTGCGTCAATTGCAAGTTGTGCCACACGATTTTGGACGTATTTGTTTTGTTTTGCTCTATCTTCTTTCGCTCTCTTCTCTCTCTCTCTCTCTCTTTTTTGAATGTTTTTCCTCAGCTCCTTCTTCGCTCCTCGCCTCGGCTGTTTTTCCACACACACACTCTCTCATTGCTCATTTATATTTTCCATCGAATATTTCTGCCGAGTTTCTTCTTTGCGTTCCAATTCTTCTAATTCAACTTATAAAATATTAATCTATGAAACACGTATCACATTTTTTGTTAATTAGTTTTTTGTTTTGTTTTTATTTTTTATTTTCTCGGATTTTACCATATTAAGTAGTATATTTCACTGAGCATTTCATAATGGGTTGATAACTAGAATTCCATAATGTGTAACATTATAACCACCATGTTGTAAATATTATAAGAAAAAACACTTAGCAAGTGGGATTACTTGAAAAGCCTGAACATGAGTATTCAAAACGCACTTCTTTTACCACAAAATACAGGCATTCATAGCCCTGGAAATTAAATATAAAATCCAAACACTCGCCAAGAAGAAACAAAATTGTTCAAAAATACTTTTCCTCCACGAGCGAATACTTTGTATTACCTTCTCTTTTATAAGGTGCAAGATGCAAAAACAGTCTTCAAACATCCAAGATATTTCAAATCATCATGTATCAAAGCATTTAACCTACCCGTATATTACAAAGCGTGGCACTTGCAGATTTGCCGATCACCTCGTAATACTCAATTAATCAGAGTTAGCACTACTGGCACATCTCGAGGTAAAAGCTCCTGATATTTCTTGGAAATTGAGTTAACATCTGGCATAAACGGGCGATTTATCAAAAAGTGCGATTTATCGGCTACCTCCAAGAGTTTCCAGAGGTTACCCCAGAGAACCTGCTTCACATTTAAAGTATCAAAAAAGAACTAAGTCATCGACTTAGTCGCATGAATGCAGCAACACGGCGGCTATAATGTTACCCACTTAGATAAATATGAACAACGCTTGCGTTTGTTTTTGGATCTCTTTGCAACTTTCTAAGACACACAATGAATTCATTTTATTTCGCAAAATGCACTTGAAACCATTATTCGATAGTCTCAAAGCGAGTTGACATTTAAAAGCTGCTCAAAATTCAACTAAGTCTTCAAATTCCAAATTCAAAATCAATTCATTTTCACTTGCACTCAGAACTAATTGTGAAGACATCATCATGTAAAATACAAAAATTTACATACAATTTGCCTTTAAATAAAGTGGATCGTTTTTTGGGAACTGTCGAAATTATTATGATGCCAAATATGTGGCTGGACACGAGGCCGGATAATTTCCATGGCAAATGTTGATTTTGACCAAAGTAAAGTCCTTAGACAATACCTGCAACTACTGATGTGCGAGAAGCGATTCTCTCGTTTTTCTTTAACTATTCTGTTTCACATACCCCTAGAGGCATGTATACAGGATAGCTAGTTGCGCGTCAGTAGATGTAGATATTGTCTCAGATTTGTCCGGAACTTTGGACTTTTGATGAGCATACTATGATATTAGTAGAAGTTCGCCTCTCAGTTTTAAGCCAATTGACTTTTGAAATAGAAAATTATATTCACTCTTTTTTTTTGGAAATAGCTATTGTAAGCACTCCAAAGGCTTACTGACTCAGTAACACTAAGTTTCTTCCCTTCCATTGAAACTTGAACTGTCCAGTTGTTATTAAACAATTTTCAAGATTTCATTGTAAAATTCACAAATCTTCTTTCGTTCCACAGCGACGGTCCTAGAACTTGTGTGTACAAGAATAGATAATTTGAATCTGTTTCAAAGAATTACAAGATTTACCACATTTTTCGAAGAAAAAAAAACCGGCACAAATAAAGGAAATGAATTATTGACTACTATGAAAAATGGCTGGTGAAGTCAACGAATCTTAATTAAATCTGGTGACCAAGCGTATTTTTGCCTCTAAAATTGTACCATTTACTACATATACTGTATAAGCCACAAACATTTGTACGCTTGGTAAGTATTACGATCGGATGTAATTTCGAATTTGACTGTAACAGTCATTTTTTTTGTCGTATGGAGGTACGCGACATTTATTCACTGTGCAGTTTTTTTTCTATTGGGTTCATATTTGAAGCTCTAATATCTTCTTTCATAGCGTTTGTGAGTATCGCACTAAATGTTGAAACCTAGGGTGAAACTGTGAAACGGCCACATACTCGGTCGAATCAAATCCACGAGTGTACATGTGTATTGGTAATATCATTGTTCTGTTTGGTTTTGACTGTTTGTATTTGCATGTGGATTTTGTATTGTTGTAGCCAAAGTACTGTCTTCGAATTGCGATATTCCCTTACTAGTATATACTACATATTCATGTGATGGCGGTGATTAAGCTCGAACATTGCCAATCCCGTAACGTGGTAGGTGCTACGGGGTACGTAGCATCTCCTCAGAAAATGATTGAAAATAAATAATCAAATGCTAAGCATCTCCCACAAAACTGGTCACGCTACGGACCTGGGACATTCCAAATCGATAGATCACCGAGGCCCCATATTTCGAGCTCAAACTGAATAAATTTCATCATTGAATGCAAAATGGCCCAAAGAAACGATCCACGCCCTGCGTTATTCCTACGGTGTATTTTCTACATTATTTATAGAGAAAATTTAGAAAAATGTTATAAATTTTGAGTACAAATTGAACTTCGTGTAATAAGAACTCAGCACTCGATTTCGATCACGTTATAATAATTTGAATTACGACATTTCCATGCCCAAATCGGTTAAGATTCTCACCAACCCTCTGGGAGTCAAACATATAAAATGTTGAATAGAGTTAAACTAGTTTGGTACTTGAACAAATTGAGATTCGGTTGATCGAAATTCGATTTTTAAGATATTTTGTCATTTTTGTTTTTCAATTTTTACTTTAGAAATTAGAAACAATCTTGTAAATTATTCTGAACATGAACATTAATAACAAACAAACACATCCCGATACGCCAATTTGCACTGCCAATTTGCACTGCCAATTTGCAGTCTGCCATATACTGCAAATGTATGTTTGTGCTGTTTTTAAACTATATTATGACTTTAATAAATTATCTGCGAAACGAGAGCATATTTTTCTCAGTTGCGTTCAGAATTCAGGATGGTGCATACTTTGAAATTCCCAGATGATCGGTGTGAATTGATTTGATGTGAAACTTTCGATTGAAAAAAATTGGTACTGAATAAATTCATTTTAACTTCAAATGATCCAGATATGTTGAACCGGTGAAAATAATAATGACATTCGAAAAAATGAGAAAATAATAATTGAAATACAAGCTACGTTTTATAAGCTATGACGACATTTTCGGGTATAGTCTTTAAAATTGTTGGTAGTCATAGAGACTAACAGATAGACTGTTACGATTTTCTAAAATGTACCATGGCCCTCTTAAATTAAAATAATTTATGTTTAAAGAGCGAATTTTCTGGGGATTTCATAGTAGAGCAATAAAATATTCATCTACGATGTTTTGAAATTCATTCATAGCTAAAACACGTAATTTATGTTGCACTTTTTGGTCACATTTTTTCCGCGCTCATAAATATTTTCACAGGTTCAAATATGCTGCCTTGCTCGTTTTGTTTGGGTTGCCCCAAACTTTGTTCGGATTATTTTCTTTTTTCATATAATACCTTAGTCATAAACACACACACACTCACACACACGCAAAAAAAAAACACAAAAATACCAAGCAACAAACCCAACAAATTCCGATTTGTTAACATTAAACAAAACAAAAATATTATGTTTTACGAATATCTGGTTCCAACCAATTTTCCAACATATTATTTATCGTCATACAATAGTCGGATGCTGAACGAGCTCGTGCCGAAGCTGCATCGTTACAAGAAAAACTCGAGAAGAGCCAGGGTGAAGTGTACCGTCTCAAAGCCAAACTCGAAAATGCACAAGGTGAACAAGAAAGCTTGCGCCAAGAAATGGAGCGTGGTCAAAGTTCGGTGCAAAGAATTATCGCTGAACGAGACAAAGTAAGCTTAAACAACTAACTAACTAACTTACTATTTTAATTCGCTTTTCTTTCATCGTATTTTGTAAAAAAGAAAAAATATACTATGGGACCTATGGCTCATTCGGCGATTCACTATAAATGTGGTTTTCCATGTTGAATGGTCCTGTGTTAGAAATGCTATGAAAAGCAATTGGAATGCAGTTGGTCATTCCAACAAGTCACGTTTTGTCACATTAACCCCTTTCTTGAGGTCAAAAAAAAAATATACCAAAACAGTATCTTAATGTTTCTGGTCGTTTGCCCCGTTTTGTTCTGAAGAAAAAATTGTGTTTAGTTTATTTGTGTAATAAATTGTAATTGCATGCTCTTGATTTACAAGAAAAATGTGACTTGTTTGAATGTCGCTTTTGATGTTGCACACAGACTGCCATTGTCTTAGAAATTCACTCCGTTAACATGAGGATGATGAGTATGTCTTCATGTCAACTGTTGTCTTATAAACGCGAATGTCCAAATAATATATTGTTCTTCAAGGAGTAAAATTGCATAATTTTGCTCTCAAGATGAAGATTTTTATTCAAGAAATAATACTCTTCGATGCAAAAAGGTTATATTTTCCCATTTGGTAAAGTTTTATCTGAGAGTTCTTCTTAATATTGGAAAATAACTAGCATTTTTAGTTCAAAAATCGAAATTAAGGCGAATTATAATGGCGAAAAACCCCATTCATTTGTCATTGAACGTATATTTAAAATGCGAACTCGAAAATGACACCGAAATTCATCTCTAATCGTATAATAAATGGAAAATTATAACCATTTTAAAAAAAAAAAAAAAAAATCGAAGTTGATTTCATTATTCAATCCACCAAAATTATAATAAAACATCAAATTAATCACCAACTAATATTGAACATTCAACTTAGGCGCTGTCTGAATTGGAGAAAATGCGCGAGGAATTGGAGCGATCGCAGACGGGCCTAGGAAAATCACAATTAGCACAGGAGAAGCTACAGAATTCATTAGACAAGGCACAGAACGAGGTTGACCATTTGCAAGAGCGCTTGGATAAATCCATAGCTGAAGTTCGACGATTGCAACTCGAAAAAGAAAAACAAGCATACGAATTCGAAAGTTTACAATCACAATTGGATAAGGCACTTGGACAATCGGCTCGAATTCAGAAAGAACGTGAATCGCTTGGATTGGACACCGAACGATACAAGGAGAAAGCTGAGAAGACACAACAGGCATTGGCCCGACTGCAGAAAGAGCGTGACGCATTATCGGACGAAATTGATTCGTATAAAGAGCGAGCCGAAAATAGCCAATCCATGGCCGTTAAAGCCGTACGCGAACGAGAACAACTGCAAACTGAACTTGAAGTACTCAAAGAGCGTTGGGAGAAGGCACACAGCATACATCAGAAATTACAGGTCAGTAAAACAGTTCAATTTTGTTTTTAAAAAAAACTTGAGATTGTAGACATTTGAAAAGGAAAACCAAAGAAAAAAAAAATTAAAATTAAATTGTTTCAGATTGAACGTGATGATGCTTACACAGAGATTGATATACTGAAAGAGAAGCTTGATAAAGCATTATATGCGAGCCAAAAATTGATTGATGAAAAGGATAGCTGGAACAAGGATTACGAAAAAGTGGTTGAAAAACATGATCGCGCTCAAAATGAAATATATCGCTTGCAATCTCGTGTTGATACCTCAGAAGCCGATCGTGCACGGCTCGAAATTGAAGCTGAACGATCCACATTGGCCGCCACCAAAGCGCGTGAAGATTTACGAAAACTGCAAGATGAAAGCTCACGTTTACAAGAGGCATGCGATCGTATTGCATTGCAACTGCAACGAGCCAAGGAGCTCGAAGATAAGGCACGAGAAGAGTTGGAAATTAATCGCGAACGATTGGAAAAAGCACAAAACGATGTGCGACGCTTACAATCTGAAAAAGATATGCTACAAACCGAAGTTGAACGACTCACCTATGAAGTGGATCGAGCTGCTCACAAACATTCGGCTGCATTGGAATCATCTCAAGAAGAAGTCCAACGTCTCAGTATCGAATTGGATAAAATGCGTGACAGATATGACAAGAGCCAGACTGAGTTGCGTCGTTTGCAGGAGCAAGAAACCTATGGCCGTGATACGCGCCGTGTCAAAGAAGAAAATGAACGGTTACGCGAACGTTTGGATAAGACGATGATGGAATTAGATGCCATCAAGAGTAAATCCGTTTATGATGAAGAATCAATGCAGAAATACAAGGACAAATATGAATCACGTGAACATGAATGGCAGAACTTGGAAACCAAACTACACGAAACATCATTGCAATTGGAATTATCAAAGGCTGAAGTTGCCAAATTGATTGCCAATCAAGTGAGTGATTTAAACGATATATTTTCAATACAAAATGAGACACTTTAAATAACATGACAATTAAAAATTTTTGTTTCGATTTCACTTTTTATTAGGATAAACAAAGAGCCGAATTGGAGCGTGCTCATATTGAATGCGAAAAGGTACGAGATCGTCATGAGAAATTGATTAAAGAAGCTGAACGAATGCGTCAACTTGGTCCAAATGCAAAATCGAATGCAATCAGCCCAAGTGCAAATGCACTGCCACAAAATCCAGCCGAACGCTCGGAAAATGAGCGCTTGCGTGATCGCCTTGAAAAGGCACTTCAAGTTAATCAACTTTTATATAACTTCCTTGAAAAACACACACAAAACCAATTCCAAACACGTGATGCCACTGAACTTGAGGCCGGCCGGCTTGCCAAAGAATTGGAAAAAGCACAAATGCATTTGGCCAAACAGCAAGAGGCCAACGAATCCACTCGTATCGAATTCGAACGCATGTCGGCTGAACTCAATCGATACCAGGAACGTTTAGAACGATCAGAAGCTGAACGTGAAGCATTGAAACAACAAAGACAAAACATGCAGTCCCATCAAGTTGAAAAGAATATTATTAAATTAGAGACTGACGCCAAACAACTGGCACTCGAACGGTAATTTTGATGAATGAAAAAAAAACACTCCGTTCTCAAGCGAGGCCAAATTTTTATTGTTCCATTTTGTTTGTTTCTTTTGTGTAATTTTCTCTGCAGAGATCAATTGATACAGCAGTTGGAAAAGAGCCAAGACATGTTGATGAATTTCCAACAAGAGTTGAATGCAACAGAACAAGAATTACAACGACAGCGTGAGGAGAATAAACGGTAAGTGAACTTAAGATCATCCCGTGCAAACGACATGATTTTCATATTCAAAGTATATGCATTAGCGGCACTCAGTTGAGTTCACGTTGAATTTGTGGACGATTGAATGCTTGGGGGACTCAACTACTCGAGAACGCATCAAAAATGCGAATCAAATTTAAATGTTTCATTAAATTTACCAGAGAACTCATGCGAAACGGTGTGAGTTCGTGTGCAAATGTGAATATGAATACAAATACAACAATTGGTTGCCCCTAAGTTGCATGCTTCAATGCTTGTGTATGATAAAAAGAATAGTTCGCCCTTGGGTGAATATATGAACAATAATGTCAACAATGATTGCCCTTTGCTGAAGATCAACACGCTTAATACCACATATTCCCTTCATACTTGTGTTTGTCTCAATAGGCTTGTGCAGCAACATCAAGATCTCGAAAAGAGATTACAAGAGCTTGAAAAGCAGAAACAACCGCAACAGCCAGGTCAACGTAATTTACCGCCCACACCCGATCAACAGCGGCTTATCGCGGAAATTAATGCACTCAAACAACGATTGCAAGAAACTGGCGCCCGTAGTGAAAATGAGGTTGAGCAGTGGCGTAAAGTGGTAGAACAAGAAAAGGTGTGCATCATTTTTGGTTTCACTTTGACACATATTTTGTTCCCATGAACAACGTAAATTGATTGCACTACTTACTTGCCAATGATTAGGTCCGAGCCGATCAAGCTGAAAAGGCAGCACAAGAACTACACAAACGTGCTCAAACATTAGAAAAGCAACTACAATCGCACATGCAACAAATTGCCAATTTACAACAACAACAACAGGTAAAAAGCCAATATGCTCTTGGTTTGATGTTTATTCGATTCCTTTTTAAGCTTCCTTTAATCATGAGTGAACGCACAACTCAAAATATTCCATGTGATTTCTTGTTTTTTTTTTTGTGTAGCAACAACAACAACAACCGCAACAGCCGCAACCTACTGCACAGACTCAGCAAACTGCTCAAGAAATGGAAAAACTGCGAAAAGAGTTGCAAACGGCGAATGTTGAACGCGATCGATTCCAGTCGCAGGTAATTTTGTTTGTTTGTTTTACAAATATTTCAAACACTTTGAATTCTCATTCAAATTAACTGTTTTATTTTATCAATTCATCTAGCTTGAAATGTTAGTTCAGGAGCTTGAAAAGAGTCAGGTAAGCAATCATCACACTGCTTTCTGGTAAAACACTTTTTAAAAGCAACATTTCTCAACTGTTCGTTTGTTATTTCTTTGTTCTTTTCGTAAAATGTTTTAGTTGGATCTACTGGAGGCAAATAATCAATTGAAAACAACTCATCAACAATTGTCGGCCTCTCAACAAAACAATGTGTCCAAAGGTGGCATTGATGAAGCCCAGCGTAAAGAAATTGAAGCGCAGCTTATACAAATGGAAGAATTCAAAAAACAATTAGATAATCAAGCAAAGGCCATTGAAAGTGAACGCAAACTGTTCGAAGAACAAAGGTAAATCCATAAAATTCAAACAAACAAACAAAATATTTGCAACAAATTGCTGTTAATGCTGGCTGGATTTCTAATAAATCGTGATGTTTAAACATTTACAGAAAAGCGATTGAAGCGAAGCGAAAAGAACTAGAAGAAAAAGAAAAGAAACTGATTGAGTTTGATAGACAATTGCAGAAGCGCAAAGAACAAATGGACCAATTGGAAAAGTCATTGCAGAAGGTAACATCACATTACAAACCAAACCAGTTTAGAAAAAACAAAATCATTGGAATTGTGTTTGAAATTATAGGCTGGTGGAGCTGCCGCTGCAGCGGGTGAGGTGAACAAGAAGCTCACCGATACTCAACGGCAATTGGAAACGTAAGTTAATTGCAAATGGAATTTTAGATTCGTTTTTTTTTTCATACGCACAAACTTAAGATTGTTAAAATGGATGAATGCATTGAATTTATTCTGAGCGTAATAGAATTTAAATCAAATTCTATTTTGTGATTGTGTTGAAAAGTGTTTTTTGCTCAGCTGGATCTGATTCTCATTGATTCTTGTACTCTATTACAAATGCTTAATAACTTATATTTTAAGCTAGAATCAGAAGAATTTGGAACAATTCCGAAACATTTCCGAAGTGCAGCGCCCTCATGGGCAATTGAATGCATTTTTCAAGAGTGTTCAGATACAGTGTATCGAGAATTCTCAATTCGAGAACTCAAATGAAATTAAATATTGAAATTCATATTGCAGCGTTCAAAAGCAGTTCGAGCAAGCCAAAGACGAAGCGGCTAAAGCATCACAGGAAACCGAACGACTCTTGCAAGTGGTTCAAATGACACAGGAAGAGCAAAATGCCAAAGAAAAAACGATAATGGATCTACAACAGTAAGTTGACAAAACTAACGATAAAACATTGCATAAAAAGTGCTAATTTATTGATTTAAATACGTCATTTCAGAGCGTTGAAGAATGCTCAGGCCAAGTTGAAAGCACAACAACAACAACAGCAACAACAACAAGACGTAAGTATTTTGTTAAAAAAAAAAAAAAAAAAAAAAAAAAAAACAAAAAACTATTCTGTAAAATGTACATGTAAAATTCAATTTCTATGTTCATCTTTAGGCTGGACCAGCTGGATTTCTTAAGAGCTTCTTCTAAATACAAAATTAAGATACATTAGTTTCACAGAAATATATCAGATAATTCAGAGAAGAAAAATAAAATGCAGACGTGAAAATGATGCAAACATGTTTAATGCAGCAGATAAAATTGGTGCTGAGATTTGAGAAATTTTTGGCAATAACAAAACAACACTGGCATTTAAATCGTGTTAATTAAAGAATAACCGACTTTTTGAACTTTTCCTCTGCTCATAATTCCTGCTAATATTTTAAATACATATGTTTTTTTCTTTTTTCAATATAATTGACTACTATAATGAGAAATGAAACACACATAGACACAAAACACACACTCACACTCACACAACCATCATCATCATCATCATCATCATCATCATCATCTGATTCCTCGTAACAATTTGTTACTAACAAACAGATTATGCGCATCACCATTTTTTCGGCACAATAGTTTAAACGTTAGAAAGGTCATCATTACTTTGATTCATTGAGCAAGTATCCTTTTAATGGCCTTTGTGAAGAATGATAAAATAAATAAACAAATCTACATCTAAAGTAGACTTTAAGCGCAAATGATTTAAACAATTTGACTCTGATTTGCATTGATGAAATATATTTGTGGTTTTTCGTAGGATTTTTTTGTTTCAAACTGACTAAATTTTGTGTTGTTTATGTTTTTTTTTTGTTGTTGAAAATTTACCATGTCCATTTTTTGGACAGTTTTTCAAAAACAAATTTAAACAATTTGGTCAGTTTTACAAACATTTGAGACGAAAACTGAATCAAATTGTGGTGACGAAACAACAAATAATTATACCCATTTAAATCAAATGCATCAAATAAAATGCATATAAAAAAACCGGTAATTTATTTGAACGGCGACACTAAATTAAGATTAAATAGTTCGATGAATGTAATTGGAATGCTTCAAAATACTAATCAATACGAAACTCGACAAAAACTATGGCTTATTAAGGTGTTAAAAACTTGAACTGAATTTCTCAAGAAAAAAAAAACTAATGGATAGAATTACTTTAAAAAAAAAACTCTGCCACAAATGATTGACCAAATTTTTGTTCAAAATCTGACGTAAGTTATTACACTTTCATCATAGATTTCAATGGCATTATATTGCATAGATAGATTTAATTAACGAAACAAACAAACAAAAAATGATTATTCTCCGGAAAATGAATGGAACAATCAACAAATGGAACGGAACTGATCAGTCATATTTGTTTTTCTCTACCAATTTGTCATATCATGCAGTAAACAAAAGAAAGAAAAAAAAGAAAAAACTACATAAAGGCTTCATTGCACTATCTGTGCCCGTATGAATTGAAAGTTTCAATTTGAAACATGTGCATATGAAAAATGTGAATTTTTGGACAAACTGCCGTTTTTCATTTGTCATACATAGTCATGCAAGTGCACAGACAGTGAAATCAAGCCTTAAGCATAGCCAAACGTATCAATTATGAAAATAAAAAACAAACACTTACAATCGATTCAATACAATCCACAAATGAATAAGAGCAAAATGTTAAAAATGTTAACGATTTGTTATGCGAAAACGGACGCTATCATTCATTTTGATGAAAAATACAGAGAGAAATAGCTGTTCAATGATTTAAAAAAAAAATAAAAAAAAATAAAATATGATAGAATTATTTAGGGTACACACTGCAATTAAATATTCCTATTCATATCATCAAATGCAAACACACACACACATACACACACACAAAATGGACACAGAACCCAACATGTAAATAAATAAACCACATTTATTTTCTACAACGTGCATTTTGTGTGCGGCATTTTTTCTCAAAATCGGCAAAATGACCGTCAAAAAAACAACAAAACTAACGCAACAATTGAATTCAAAATTTGTCAAAACAGGGTCTGTATATAAACAAAATTAAACAAATTTCATCAATTCTTTTCCCCAAAAACTAAACCAATTAATTGGCGGTAAGACAGTCACTGTTGATCATTTTCGTCAGATTAACTGACAAACATAAACATTTCATATTAGAAAATCAACCATTTTCAGCTTTGATCAAAACTCAGCAAATCGATCGCCAAATGTTGATTCATTTAAACTGCATTTCAAAGGGCATTTAAGTCGAGGTGTTCACGCCCAAAGCAATTTCTGATCGTCCGTTTTTTTTTTTGCCTCAATTTCTAATTGTTTAATTTCTATGATAAAAAATTGAAATAGAAGATATTTTGTCAAAGGGTATTTTATCCGATGTAAAAAAAACACAGTTGTGAAACAAACAAAAAAAGAACAGAATGCTATTTGACTGCGTTTGGCTATCAAAAAAACAACAATTTCCGTGCGGTCGATTCAATCTTTGACATTTATAACGAATGAACAAGTTAAAACCGAAAATGTTGGTAGCTAAACTCGCAATGTAACCACATTGAATTGACAGAGATAGGTATCAATATTTCGGTTGCCACCAATGGAATGATCTAATAGACAAATTTTCGAAAATATCATAGACTGTGAAGAAGTTCGGTCAGAAGAAAAAAAAAAATTGTTTACTAATATGTTGCAATAAATGAACTAGTTTACGCCAATCAGCGCACTCTTTACGAAGTTGATCTAGAATCGATTTCTTCCAGGTGTTTCCATAGGGACGATCGATATTTGCATTGTTGTAAAATGGTAAAAAAAAACCCAAAATGAACTCTGGCGACAGCGCCCAAAATGTGCACTAAGTGATGGTTACTTGTTTATATCACTGGTTACAAATGATAACCACAAAATGTACAATGTACAACTTGTTTATGAAAATACAAATCACCCGGTTTGTGTGTGCATATTTCTCTGGACATATCTATATAAAGAAGTCAAAACACAAATGTGTATTTTCGCAATTAAGTCTCATTGGAACGGAGCATTGTCGGAGCTCCTATTTATAGCTACCAACAAGTCAAATATCTATATGATTTGCCTTCTTCTACTTCGTTCACGAAATCTAAGTGCCCAATCCACTGTTAACCACACAAAAAATGATCTAACATGATCTAAAAAATTTCAATCGAAACTCTTATTTTTCAACATGAAATATCAAACAACCGTCGACCGTTTAAGGTTTTAAACATAGAACATTGCTCCATCCCGTTGAAAGAGAGTATCGTTGATAACAACATCCAAAGATTTGATTCAAATCAATAAATCAGTGGTTCGAAGGCTCGCTCGCAATCATTGGTTTTTGCATCTTTAACATTTGTTATGTAGACATAAATTTGTTTAAATAACAAGTGAAGAGATAGACTGAACGATCCTATTGAAACACTCTGTTAAAACGAGTATCCAATCGTGTGAAATGAAAACCGAAAAACCAAACAAAACCAAAACCAAAACCAAACAAAGACAGAACAGAAATAACTGCAAGAACTCTCAGGTACTAAAATTCATTTCGATTTTGATTTAGTGTAATATCGTTGTCGACGCTCCGAGGTACAGTTTTGAGTTTCGATCTTTGGATTCGGAAGAGAAGCATTTTGTTTCAAAAAAAAAAACGCTAGTGGTGTCCATCAACGTCCACGATGTATCAAGACTAAATAAATCCGTGCAAAGTTGAAAAAAAAACAACAAAATGCGTGGGGGAATGAAAAAGCTTTTTTGTTGTTAAAAAAAAATCTATTCGTTATGCATTAAAAATATACATATATATATATATATTATAGACAATAACAAAAATATAAACAATTTAAAAAAAAAAAATTATAGACAAAAAACGATAGGAATCTTAAGCAAAAAGTGTAAAAACAACAAATAATTCACATCTAGTAACTTGATCTATTGATCATGATCAGTGTTCACCTTAACGAAAATATTGTGTTTTTTTTTCCTCCTTACATTTGACATACTCTATTTGATTCTTTCCTATGTATTAATAATTGACCAGATTGATTCCAATCAAAATGCGCGTGAACCCCAGTGTGTCGTTAAAAACTCACACAGAACCAACTAGCTAGCACCTTGGCATTGTATATGCTTCCGTAATCCAAATATCCGCTCACCACACACACACACACACACACACTCACACACAAAGTAATCTAACATTCTTTTTTTTTGTCTCGTTTTCTTTATTCTTATATCCCTTGAAAAGTAATTGACACAAGTTTGGGTATAGAATGATTAACGCGTATCCAAGCAGAAACAAGTTGATTTTTTTTAGAAATGAAGAAGAGAACAATTGTTTGCATTAGTCTAAACTAGCTGTAATAACGATTTATTATGTTATGGAAGTATATGTGTTCAATTGAAAAAAAAAAAACAAAACAAAAATTAAAAATTCTCTGTACTTGTCTTCTGAATTTACAGCAGAAGATGGATAAATCCTGAATCATACGGACAAAATTACGTGGGAAAAATTTGCAAACAGTTGCACGATCTCTGCACGTTTCAAAGTCAAAACTAAAAAAAAAACAAAAACAAACTAAAACAACAACAGTAACAAATCTATCGTAGCTGACATGAGTATTATCACCCCATAGATAAATTATATGAAAATTTATATATATATTAAAAAAAATATATATAAATGCTTATTGTTGCTAAAATTCAATATTTAAATGAATACCAAGTTAGAACAAATGAATAAGGAATATCGTACAATTGAGGCAAACATTTTTTTAGTTAATGTCAAACTATGTTTTTGAAGATTAATTAAAATTATTAAAATTTAAAATGAAAATAAATAAACAAGAATAAGTGAAAATAAAATTCTAGACGCTGTAAGTGGTGTAATCAAAAAAAAATAGCAAAAAAAAAATAATTAAGTTGAAGAAGGTTGCAAAGAAAATTTTGTTAAAAATTAACTAAGGTATTATTTTGTTAATTAATTGGATTTAAAAAACAACAACAACAACACTAAAGCTAATAATAATAATAATGGCGTGAACCCAGAGGGATGGAAACCGATGAAAATATAAAAAAAAAATTACAATTTACGCTATTGAAATCATCATAAGAACAACACTTCCACACATTTCTTGGGATCATTTGCCACCAAACAAAAATATGCATTTTGAGGGAGTAGAGACGAAAAATCTTTCATTCAATGATGGATTTTATTGAAATGGTGAATTCATGAGAGATACAAACAATTCGATGCATATCTTTTGGCGGTAAATCACCTATGAAATGCTTGGTTAATGTTATTTTTTATGGAGATTGTTAACAATGAACACAATTTTGCAAAAATAACGAAAATTTAGGTGCCGTGTCCAGCCACCCCCACAAACACAGTTTGTACACATAACATACATATTTCGAGAAAAATAAAATGCTGTTCACTCGCATCCGCATATTTCGTCGGATCATCCAGCACATTTTTCAGCCGTACAATTTGATTACAAAAAAAAAAATACTTCAACAAATCTCTTCTCAATCCATAAAGAGCAAGCAAAAAAAAAAACAAAACAAAATAAACATTCAATGTTAAAAATGTATTTGTGAACTGAATTGAATTCATATATCAAAACTAGCGAATATATTTTCTGACCGTGTGTACAATGAGTGGTTCCCGAATCGATAAAGGATTAACAAAAGAAGATAACAAAAAAGAAGAAGAAGAAGAAGAAGAAGTGAAACATTATTAGCGTATGAACTATAGGCGATTTTCTATGGATTAGTCAATTAATAGGTTCATCATTTAGTCAAATTTTATGCCTTACAAATTGTCGTTTTGTGGAGTATAATAAACGACCAATCGATCGATAATTTCTGTTTTTGGTGGTCATATTTTGAACTGATTGATCTCCCCCTTGGCGGCATATTTATTCAATAGAATAGATAAACAACAACAAAAAAACAAAAACAAACATAAAATGAATAACAAACAAAAGAATTGCCTCTTCTCAATTGCCAATTTTATCGATGCAATCCACTGTGTTACTGAAACAACGCACGGACAATCGGTACGGACTTCGTATGGAAAATCGACCATAGTATCACATACCCATATAACAAATTAATGAAACCAAAATATCTCGGCTCTCATCTGCTTTTTGTAAATAAATTTTGTTCTCTCAAAAAAAAAAAAAATTCAACAAAAAAAAAAAAACAAACAAACAGTTTTTTGAACAAAATAAAAGAAAAATTGGTAGCAAAATTCTGCAATCGACAAAAAAGAATAAACCTAAAAAAAATAATGAAATGAATGCAAAAAAAAACAACAACAAATTTTAAAGTGGTGAATAAATTATATAAATAACAATGACCAAGCGGAATATAATGGCAGTATTTCACCGAAACTAAGAAACACTTGGGTCACTGTAAATGACACGCACATCCGGTCATGCTATTTTTGTTCATTATATGATTCAAACATTATAATTACATATCTCTCCACAATGTGCAAAGTAATCATAACGGTAACAAAAGAAAAAAAAAACCAAAACACAACACGTACATTCACAGTTCTTTCATAAGTTCCTCTAAATAATTTTTAGGGAAATTTCAATTTTTGACTCACCAGATATTGTTGAAAACTTAAAAAAAAGCAAACCAAAAAAAAAAACTAAAAATCTTTTGAAATGTTTCGACACAGAATGAGTCAATGAGAACACTTGTTAAACACCGCCATTTGTATACTTGAAATAATTTTTACGGTATTTACATAAATCAATATGAAAATAAATGGAGACAGATAAAAGAAAAACAACCAAATCGATGTTCAAATCAAGAATAATCACCATAAACATACAATCGGTGCAAATTACATGGAGAAATTGACTTTTTTTTTTCTAAACAGTGCTCTTTCTCTAAACAAATCTTCTATCTATCTCCTTCTCACTCACTCACTCACTCACTTGCTCAGTCAGTCAGTCACTCACCCACTCTTTCTATTATTATGCTGCAAAAAATAACAACAGCGTTAAACACACACACATAGTCAAAATTTCAAGATGTATTATACACGCAAAGTAACAACAAATATAAAGTAAACAACCACTTTTGATCAATGCTAACCTGGCATGAGGTTCATTCTACACACGATGTTTAATAAAATGACAACAACAACAACAACAACAACAACAAACAACTAATTCATTGACTTACAAAGACAAATAGCTTAACAAATCTTTAATTTCCACATAACTTTTCGATTCTTTACATGAATGTACCAAAAATAAAATATGTATTATAATGATAATAAAAGCAAAATAAAAAAATATAAAAAAAAAATTGAATAATATTTTATTTAAAATAATTGCTCTATATTTAAAATAGGTGAATGGATGCAACACCACTGCAAATGGCCACCAACATCAGACAGGTATTTTAAATTGAATTATAATTGATAGTCCTGGAAGCGAACGGAGTCGACTATTTTGACCCATTTCAAGTTGAAATTTTCAACTTAACGCATCGCCAATTCATTTCTAATTTTCGGAATCAAGTGCTGAGAAGTGTAGCTCAAAAATTCCATCTCCATTTTAGATAGAAAAACCTTATTTTATTCTCTCGTGTTTGGTGGCTGGGTGTGAAAATCAGTCATCAGCAATATTAGCTCGTAAAATCAAATTCTAGATAGTCTAGATAAAACTATAGCTTGATATGTTTTGATTAAGGCATGTAGTTTTGGTTAAATGCAGAACTCAACAAACTATTCAAACAATCAATTTTTTGATGGAAGGTCCATTTTTTTGGATTGTCGAGTACTTTTTTGATCAGATTTTTTGGAAATAAAAATAATATGTTTCGATGAAATTTGTTGAATACACATATTTCTATTGTAAAATTACTTAATCTTTCCTATAAAACAATTTTATTTTGGCAAAAAAACAGGTGGCCAAATACTGTTTTCAGTTCATGCGGAAATCGGTAGTTCTTAACTGAAAAGTGCAACTCTTAATCAAAAAGTCGGTTGTTGACAAATTTAGCCAAAAAACCACTAAATGCACATTTAATATTCAAAGTTTTGCATTTCTTCACAATTTATGACTAAAAGCTATGGGATAATGAATGATTCAATTCCCAGCGACATCATTGATTCCATCATACTTAGTCTTTTTGAGCACTTTGAAAGTGATGGCTTAATCAATTGATCTATGAACTTATCAAACCACTCGAAAAATTCGAAAAGAGTGCTAATTTACTCGAAATTCATACGATGTTTGGTTCCGACCTTAATCTCACAAATTTGCAATTGCAATACGATGAAGTATATATCAAAAGATATGATAAATGTGGTGGAAATGTTCGTGAAATAATCAAGGCTCTCTCGAAATCGAATGATCATAAAGAATTGGTGACCGTTTTTGGTCGAACTCAAGTCTGTATTCCTCACCCTGCAGATATTGAGAGAAGCGTCAGTGCTCACAATCGCTTGAAAACCTCCTAACGAAATCGAATTTCACTTGCAACGGAAACTAAATATTTAGCATTAAAATAATGTTATAGATCGTTATTTCTTGTGATTTTCATATAATTTAACCAACAACCGATTTTCGGCTGTTCTTAAACAAAAAATCGTCTGTTCTTAATCGATTCTACCTCGTTTTCGGCAGCTCTTAATTTTTCTTATTTCATTCCAGTGTTGAGAACTTGACTGTATTTTATACCGACACGGTATATACCATAGTAGACCATTGACAATTTACAGCGTCAATCACATGCGCTGCAAGCTGAACGGAGTAAGCGGGATGCGAAAAAGCTGTAGTATATTAAATTGCCGCTGACGCATGCGGTTGACGCTGTACATACTGGTATATACAGTTCCGTGGTATATACAATGTCTATGGTATGCGTTGGTCAATCCAATCCCATCACTGTTTCATTCCCTGGTTTCTTACACTCATTCACACATTGATTGTACATGTACGTTGCCAAACTAATGGGACTCGGTTTCTTCGAAGGAATCTCAGAATTTTTAGACTCAGTTAAATGACAAGCTGTCACAATACTACTCCTTTTAGATTCAAATTTAATTGAAATGTTTTTTTTTATCGGCAACTAAAAAAAAGGCGAAAGATTTATTTGACGGCGAATAAAAGCCAGAGTTCAATCTTTTAGTAAAAATTTTCATAAATTATTGCTATCTTTATTTATCTGATGAAGATAAGTCAGATAAGATTATCTAAAATTAAAATGAAAAATACAAAATAATTATCTAAAATTTATCGAGATACTTTTCAACATTTAGATAATTATCTCATCTTTATCTATAGATAACGACAAAATCACTGGACAAGAATTACAACATTTCTATACATTACAACTGAATAGAATAATCAGGACGATAATACAAATCAACATTTTCATTGCAAAATTCGATTGGAAATTGTTTTAAATACATAGCATCACCAACTAATTGCATGTGAAAATCTTCATTGACAAAGTCATTTAATACATCAAAATTGGCCGTGTTATTGACGAGTTTGATATTCCACATTGTGTATGGGCTGAGAAAGAAGTCATTTTGTTGAATTTTTTCATAAACGGCATTTGTTTCTTTCGGTTTACCATCATTGCCCTGTGCAAATGAATAATCGATGGCAATATTACTGTTTGTGGAAATGGAATAAAATCGACTGCCACATCGATAATAATTATCCCCAATCATTGTCATAAAAATGCTAAAATGTTCAAGTGCCGCATCAAAACCGGCCTGTGCGCATGGCCTTAGAATGAATTTGATTCCAATATTTTTGAATTTGATTGCATCAAAATTAAGTCCATTCACAATATTTGCACTAATCAAAATCTCTTCACCGCGTAACAATTTCGATATTTCGGATTTAATCGTTCGATTTGGCCATGTATAGAAAATGACATCATTTGCTTTGGTTACATATTGATCATACTGTCCAATTGAAGCTTCCGAAATGCGACTTTCGATTTCCAAATGATTAATGTGTTCGATTGCCTGTTGTTTAATCATTTCAGTGTTATTCATTTGCAAATTTGATGGCAAATGAAAACGATTCAAATACAAATGAGCAAATGGGAAATAATGTTGTTGAAATGCATGAATTGCCACCTCATATCGCTCAAGGATTAAATTTGATTGAATTACTTGCTCTAATTTGGTTGCCACTTGATTCCATTCGGCATTCTCAAGCATTGGCTTACCAAACGCAATATTTCCAATGTATTCGGCAAACTTTTTATTATCCAAATATGAATCTTTACGATCATAAATGTCAGCCAAAAAGTCCATGCCGTTTGCAATTTTATCGAAAATTAATTGAAATTCACTGTGAACTGTAAAGTCTTGTGTCATTTGATTGAAGAGCTCTTGGATATCTTTGATTGAATTTTGAATTTTCCAATTGCTCACTGCCATTCCAATTGAATCGCCATCACTTGATTCCGTTATATTACCGTGAAGTGTTCGAATCGAAAATAACATTTCCGTATGAATAAATTCTTCATGCATTTTCAATGTTTCTACATTGTCTTCGTTGGTTTTAATGGCAGCAACAATTTCTGCCAATTTTGTCTCATCTTTTGCAACTTCTCTCAATTGTTCACATGTCAAATCATATGCATCAATGATATGCTGTTGATGTGTTATTATATAATTAATAATGGTTGTGTCTGTTTTTTCTATGTTCGCACCGTTTTCTTTGTTTTTATCATGGTTTTTATCATTCAATTCAGCAACTTCATTCGTATCTTTGGGCATTTCGTTCTTCAATGTTTCTTCAACTTCGTTTAACGATTCTTTGATTTCTTTGCGATATCGATTTGACAATAGTCCTTTTTCTAAATCGCTTCGCTTATCCATCTTTCTTCTTACTTCGGCTAGTCTTTTTTCAATCGATTTCAATTGACTGTTGTCTGGGAATTGTTCTAAGCCCTTTTTTGTAGACTTTTCAACTTCTTCTAATTGAGTTTCTAATGTTTTTGCCCGATTTGTTATTAATCCTTCGACTTTTTTAACTGATTTCAAAAATATTGGACTTAAAGTCTTCCCTAAATCAATTTCATCATCTGTTTTATCTAAATAAAATGCATCAACAAGTCCAAACATTTCATTTGCTGCCGAACCAACGGCTTTACCCTCGGGACCGGCAAATGCTAATAAAGTAGCAAACACTCGCATTGGCATCATAACCTTTCGAAGTGCAATTTTACTTTGCAATTCACTCATTTGTTGTTGTTTTGTTTTGATCGATCGAATTTCAGAGTTTCGTTTTGAAATATTTTCACGCAATAATTCATCGATTTGCTTATCAAGATCATCAAACATTTTATCAATTCCGGGCAAAACTTCCGTTTCAATGATTTTTTTAACCGAATCAATTTTTTTCTCTAACAAATTTTTATATTCATTTCGATAACTATCAATTGTCACTTGATTCGTTAGCTTGTCGAAATCTTTAATATTTCTTTTTAATAATTTTAAATATTCGGGCAAATTAACCACAACAATTTGATTTGCATTATTTGTAATTGCACAGATTTTACTATAAACTGCCGTATACAGATAGTTGAATAACTGTTGATTTTCAACGGTTTTTGCTTGCGTTGATTCAAATGCAATGATTCGTTGTAGCAATGACTGTAGAAATGGAATGAATGAAATCTGATTACGTAATTCCATGTAATGACTTTCAATGCTAAGGAATTCTTCAATGAAACTCAAAACATCATAAAATATTTGAATACGATTGTCATTGTCTATGTAGCCTAAGAAATGTCTTAACTGAGATTCAGCAATGCTACCGGCCAAATGCTGAAGTGCATAATCTTTGAATGCAACTATGTTTTGACCTTGATTCTTAATATGCAACACTTTTTGTTGACCTGGGCTACCAACTGCGTCTTTGCCATTTTTACCCGGTGAATTCGTGTTTAATATTTCTACAGACATTATCTCAACACTATATTGTGGAAATGGTGCATATGCTCCAAAATTTGATGTCATTCGCTCTTCTTGAAGCACAGACCACTTTTTTTTAGTTGCCGATTGTTTACCACCAAATCCAGCATTGCCAGCTTCTCCGTTCGTGCCTGAAAAAAAATTAAAAAAAATTAAATTTTAATCTAAAATAAGTGATCTTGCTTATAAACTGAAAAAAGACTCAGTGACTTTCCTTCCCGGGGAGAATACTAAGTAAAATGATTTGAGAAAAAAAAATGTCATTCAAATTTACCTGTAGTGTTTGAAATCTGGAATGTGGGTGATTGAAGGTATGAAATGATTGAAACGCTTCCAGCTCTACCTCCGAGACCAGCAGCACCGCCATTTCCACCATTTCCAGGGTCAACGGAATTTTTATTTGCGATGACTTCATAGTAATATCTCTCAATAAATGTGGCAAAGCTAAAATCGGATTCTCCTTTGATGAGAGTGTAATCAAGTCCAGCATTTGTCCAGTCATTTGGAATTTTTCCAGGTTGCATTGGTGGATCATCACAATCGATGCCATTAGCACCGTGTCCGCCATGTTGTCCATTACCGCCATTACCACCGTTTGCGAGAATTTTCAATGAACCACTATCGAAAAACTGTTCGCCAATACCCAAAAAGTGACCAGCCGCACCACCATTCAAGCCCACTTTGCCATCTTTACCATGCTTATTTGCATCATTGGTGCCATTTAATGCCGATGTAAGCTTATGCTGTGTCGCATCGTGTCCATTTAAATTGATTGTTCGATCACCAAACACTCTCCAGGTGGGCGCAATAAATGTGATCTGAACTTCTTTAGCACTTTTATCGATATCAGCATCAACAAACAATGTATTTGATGCAAACAATTTAATTTCAATTGCACTTGAAAAACACGGCATTTTCACCACATCACTGACTTTAACAAATTTTCCGGTTACTGTTAAAACTGAAGCAGCACACATCTCGGATACAATATTCGATGTCATCTGCTCGAAAACATCTTTCAATGCTCGCAATTTAAACGAATCGATTCGCATTCGTTCAACATCACCATATCGATTGTTGTTGATTGATTCCAAGAATGATTTCAAACCAATATCATCAACACTCACATCTGTTCGGCGATCATTCAAATTCAAACGCTGTATACTCAATTTCAATGTGTCCATCTTATTTTGTGTTTCATATGTTGACAATGAATCATATAGTTCGGTGAGAAATGTATACCATTTAAATGAATCGCTGAGATAGTTCAAAACCGATTTTAATTTAAGCTCTGCCACTAAAACTGGATTATAATTACTCACAGTACTCAATATATTTGCATATTCAATGTTTTTTAAAATGCTATTCAATTTATCGCCAGATATACTGATCACCAGATTATCTGCAGTGCTAGTAATTTGATCATAAAATGTACGTGAAATGGATGGCACAATTTGTGATACATTTTCATAGCCGTAGAGCATGATTTGTTTCAACTCAAAAATATCAATCGATTGTTTCTCTTTTTTTACATAAAATTGTTCAATTTCATCGCTAATTTGTCGCACATCATTCTTTAAACGTTTGAAAATGTCATCATATGTGTCACGAACGGCGTTCATTGATTCGGCTGAAATTGTAAAACCAAAATCGTCCATTGAAGTTGGAATGTACTTCATCGTTTGATTGACGAGTGTGATGAGATTTTGTGTAACGGTTTGCATTAATGGGATTTCCATCACTGGACCACCTTTATCTGGCACACGAAATAGACCGATTTTTTCATATTTATCGCCATTCTTTTCCGATAAAATATTTATAAATTCAATGATTGCTCGATTCTCGTCGGCATTGGTTTTAATTAAATCATTTTTCACTTCATCCATAAATTCAACGATTAAACGCTTTTTTGTATCATCATCGTTCAACTGATATGACATTCCATCGTCTCCTAGGACATTTGTATTCTCCACTTTTGTTACAATCAATCCAATTCCGGTGCTATATTTTTTTAGATCTTTAATAATCGCTGTGGCGTACCGCGCTAATGTTGAAAAATTCTTTCGATCTCCACCCTTTGTCATCGAGTCAGCATCAATTGCAAATACAATTTTACACGTTTCCGAGAATTCAAGAATTTTACGAATAAAATATGTTTGTTGTAATTCATACTGGACGTTTCCAGTATCACCGAAAGCAGGACAATCGTAGTATGCAATTTGATTTGTTAAGTCTTTTACCAATTCGGGTACATGCGTTTTGGATTCGATCGTGCATCCACTGCTAATGCGATTACTATCGTCAAGTAAAAATTTGCTGGTGTCTGGTGAACCTTTTGACACTAAACTGGACGAATTGGTGAGAAGTGTAGCGAGCGTACTTTTACCAACACCAGTATTTCCCAGCAACAGTACAATATTCGTTTCATCACCCAGCCAACTTGCATCTTGATTATTTAAAAAATGTATAATCGATGCAATTGAAGTATTTTGATGTAATACGTCACGCGACATTAAATTGAACGCAACACTTTGACTTGTCAAAATGCAAAATAGTGCTGCGAAGCACAGAAAAACGATTTTCGATCTCATTGTTTTAACCATTGCTTACAACTGACTAGCTGCTGTCTATATCAATTTCTTTTATATGCACGACACAGTCTTAGATGGAAGAACAATAGTGTACATCTGTTTCAACTATGGATCTAATGAAGCATCATTTCATTTGTGTCTCAAATCATTTTCATCGAATGAGCGTAAACTCAGGCTGTTTCTTCCGTTTCTACCCCTTTATCAATCTTAAGCCCAAAAAAGACATGATTTTTATTACAAAATCAGAATTGTGATATGAACTAGGACGATAACGTTCGTTGAAATACGTATACTTACTTCATCACAATTTTTATCTTAGAAAAAAAATTGATACAAAAAATACACTTGCTCTTGAAGTTGTTGAAAAAAAAATTCCTGCTGAACAGACAAAATATTTAATCAAATTTTTAATTGAAATAAACACCTTATAGTCACTTAAATTAATTAATGTAAGTGACTATAAGGTGTTTATTTCAATCAAAAATTTGATTCATTCGTCACTTAGTACTCCAAAAAAACACATTTCAATTTTAAGACAAAATAACACAAAATATTACACAATGAAAAAAAAAACGAGACTATGTTTGACGAAAATCAAGTCAAATACCTCAACAACGTACTTGCTACAAATGGTGTTTATAAAAAAGTTTTGAAAAAAAATGTTTCCTAATGCATTTGAACGAGTAAACAAAATTCAAAAAAAAAAATTGTAATTTTTCAGGGTATACTGAAAAATGTTCTGTATAAGTATTAAACAATAACAAGAAAAAAAACCTCTTGCGTAGGTTAACATCTGGATATGAAAGTTCGTGGATAAGACAGGTCACTTTGCAAACTACTAGATGCAAATCGCATTCTCGAATCGGGCTATATTGCTCGCGTTGAGATTCGTTCATTATTTAATTGAATTAGCTGTAGACCGTTTTCATACTAGAATGTATTGACAACAGGCACAAGGAACAGACAAAGAGTAAATTTTATTTATTGGAATTCTCAGCGAAGGTTCTTTCAAGAGTATTAAGTTTGTGACGGATATTATGAAAAAAGTGGTGTTGCTTTGTTCTGACAACAATGACCAACAGCTACAGCTACAGCAAATCATTTAGAAGCTATTAGAAATTCTGTTTTCAAATTGCACTTTTAGAATCACACATCAAAGTCGATCAACACAAATTTCATTCTCTGTGCTATTTACCAAATTGGTGAAATAGAAATGAAGGTCACCATCATTTTGCTCATTCGTTCTCATAAACCATTCATATATTATATGGGCGATTGGGTGAAATATTCGTTTGGTCAATTATTTATGAAATTTTATTGACTTTTCGTTTTTGTAGAAGTGACTAAATTATTTTGAAAAAATGTCAACAAAAATATGAAAAACATAGGATGGATTTTTGGAATTGTTTCTGATAGAATGACTTTACTTCAATCTAGCACAACGACCATTAGCACCATAGACACAAACAACAAGTATCAAAGGCGCACACCGTAATGCATTAGTCAATGGTGTTGTTTGTGTCTGACCTATAGTGTATTTTTCACTCTGGACGTTTTATAGTTCGCTAGCCGACGGATTTACACAAATAAGCATATATACAATGTGAAATTCATGTTTTTCACTGAAATTACACATTTTTATGCATAGACTATAAGATTTTCATTTGAAAATATATTCTTTTTTTCACGTTTCGAACAACAGGCTCAGCTCTAAAGAGATCTAAATAATGAATTTGGGGACAGCTTCAAAGAATTTTGACCAGTCCACCTGCCCGCTCGCACGCCTTTTCTAAATGGTAAACAATAAGGAGTCATTGTGTGTCGAGTTTAAATGGTCAAATTCTGCAAACCACAAATAAGATAATAACACACTAATTTTGAAGCAATTCGATTTTGAAACAGTTCATTTAACCAGTGTTGTCGAAAAATGACAAATCGATGTGGCCAATTTGACATTCGGATTCTTACTTTCCAATAACAATTTCAATTTTTTTCAAGCTTCCGGCCCATTTACGAGGCCTTCACGGCTCACTAGTGGGCCTTGCATCAGTATCCTAGGTGTCATGATCCGAAAGCCATCCCACAAAATTAGAGCTGTCAACGAAATGTCCTAAAATTTCAAGTCGCTAGCTCAATTGAAAGTATACTTTTATTATACATATATAATAAATTTCTATTGACAATGAGAAAGGTCTGGCTGGATACATGTGCCTGCCGGAGTAAATACTATAGTAGAACACTATAGTGTTCGCAAGTTCGCCCGATCTTCGATAACCGACCGACTCTCGCCCAGGAACGAGCTAGTCTCAACAAAACCCCCGTCAAAGCCCTCCCTCCAAACAAATGGAATTATTTCCTTGAACACTCTATAGGCCAAGTGTTTTAGTTTTGATATTTTAATGATTTGAATGAATTCAAAAAGTTCAGTGTCTGTTCAAAATGGCCGATTTCCAATTTTCGTTCAAAAGAAAAATTTAAATTTCTTCGAAACAAAATGTGTTCAATAGACTCTCGAGAATTTTCTTTTATTCCAATGATACAAATAGATTTCATTAGTTCAGTGGCAATGGGCAACAGTATATAGTCAAATAACATGCGAAACTTTGACTACACGCCACCTTCATGGCTGTTGTAAAGAAGCTGTTTTTTGGCGATTTGTTTTGGCGCGTCATTTATTTACATCAACAAAACAAAAGCATCAACATCGTTGACAATGGGTAAATGTAAAATTTTAAACTGTCCCACAAAAAGAGGTGAAAAAACATTATTTAAGTAAGTGTAATTCAAAAACAATTTATTTTGTTTCTCTGAAATTTCGTTCGTTGTTGAATTATATGTAAAAAAAACGTTGAAATTAGAAAAAAACGGTGTAAACGTTTTCGTTTACTTCAATTAAAAATTATGCGTTTGTGATACTGAAATACCTATTAAACCGTCAGAATGTCAACTAATAATAATGATGATCTTTATTACAATAATTTATTTTCATTACATGGATAAGTACACTTATTCGACAACAAACTGCAATTTGTGTAAATATTTCTGATTTTATCATTGTTTATTTAGAGGTGAATAGTTAAATGATTGATTTTTAACGTTTAAGTGTGCCACATGATGAAGCGTCTCGTTCAAAATGGATTGATATGATCAGTCAACATCAAACTTTTGATCCAATTCCAATCACATACCCAGTATGCGAACTTCATTTCGATCCAGAGAGAATTATCCAAAGTGGAAAACGGAAAGTTCTAGTGAAAGGAACGTTGCCAAACATTTTTCCCAGGTAAGTTTCGATTGTTATTTTATATCACTTAATTTTAACTTTAAAACAGTAAATGACACTTAATTATAATGTTTTCCGTAAATTCCGGCATCGTAATAAAAAAAAAATCATTTTGAACATCGACCATTCCATACCCGATCGATCAAAATTCACATGGACCATCTCGGATTTGAAAAATTTGTATATGGTTCGATTAGTTTAGGTCCAACTAAGAAAAATCCGGGGTCGGTTGGTCGAAATTTTCAACTTTTTGCAAAAGTAAGGGTAAATTTTGACGATCGATATCTCAACCATTTCGAAAGGTAAGAAGACCGCACGGATCTCGTTTGAAAGGTATTGAGGCCTACTTTATTTCGTATTTTTATCATTTTTGAAAAAAGTTAGTTTTGACATAGAAATCGACTTTTGAATCTTTAAACGCGATTATCTCGAAAACACGTATACAAATTTTTTTTGAGTTAGAGTCGGTTTCGGATAGCTGATTTCAAGCCCTTTCATCTGGCTGTATCAAAAATATGGACACTTTTATACCCATCCCAATATTTGGGTTTGAATGCAGGGGTGTCCGTTTTCCATTTTTTTCACTTTTACGTTATACTCAAAATGTCCCAAAGTAAATATTTTCGCGTTCTGGGGGTCAATACCTTTCCAACGGTGTATAATATAGCAAATTTGACATATTCTATACATAACTATCAACATTTGATGGAAATTTGATGGAAATGTTAATAGTTATGTACTAATAAAAGTTAAAAATTTCGACCAACCGACCCCGGATTTTTCTTAGTTGGACCTAAACTAATCGAACCATATATAAATTTTTCAAATCCGAGATGGTCCATGTGAATTTTGATCGATCGGGTATGGAATGGTCGACATCTATGCATACATGAAAATGCAAAAAAACGCACATGAATGAATTGCACATGTTAATACGAAGCCAAGCTACTAAATGTGTTTTTTAAATTTTGTTTCAGTGTTGATGGGACGTCTATCGTATATGAACCACTTTTATCGGGACGAGACGACTTGACTGAAGCTCATCAAGGTCTCGATCCAAATGAACATGTTTCAAATGTGGAAAATAAGAAGGAATTTGAAGCTCCGATTTCAAAATCCCAAACTGATGAAACAATCGCAGTTTACGAACGGTCAACGTAAGTTTTTCTAATTCAAATCTTTTAATAAATCAATTAAACAATTATGTTTTTGCATAAATCTTTAAAAATTAAAATAATTCTTATCGTTTCTTTAGATTGGATGAAGCAATTGTGATAAGCCAAGAACGGTACAGACATTTCCTGAACCTTGAAATTCAGCTAACGAAACAAAAAGAAATTAATCACAAGAAATCGACTGAAATTAAACGACTCCAAGACCAACTTGCGTACTATAAAAAACAAGCCAACAAACGCAATCATGAAGTAGAGTCAGATGAATCCGAGGAAACTCCTTTGCCCAAAGTACGCAATTAAATGGTCTAGATTTTGTTTATATTCAATTGTATATGTTCGGAAACAGAACGTTCTAGAAAATATTTCTTTTTTCATTTTACATGTTTCATTTCATTCATTTTCATGTTTTCATGTTGTGTTATTCCTTTTTATACAAATAAACGAAAAATGTCCGCCTTAAGAATTCTTTATACATATCCCTGCACAAGGATGACACGCAAAAGCATGAAGCGTTCCACATTTTTTTTTATTTTTTTTTGTAAATTTTAAGTGAAATTAGCAAAGCGGTGCAATGATGAGACTCTGTGCCCCAGCTACGCTATGCAAATCATATGGCGTAGCTTACTTTGTGCCCTAGCGCATTTGTATGTCGCTTCACCGCTTTGGAAATTAGACATATTTGTATTTTGTAGAGTTTATGGAGAGGCACATGCAGGGTGATGTGTAAAGATTGAAAATGGAATTCAAATTGGAATTCGAATTGGAATTGTGGCTAAACAACCGACAACAAGTATGAACGAAAAACATTCAAAATATTACAAAAAAAAAAATTATCTCTTGAAATTGCAAATTTCTTAGGTTTAAGCCAAACAAAACTGCTTCGTATTTGGAAGACGGATCAGTACCCAATTTTTCCAAGACAACATATTTATTTTATTCATATTCGCAATGATACTCTGCAAGCAAATTCATTAAAAAAAATGTTCAAACGTTTATTTAATCAATTTATTGAATTGATAAAAATTTTGCTCGGATTTGAATCCAGTTGTTACTCTTTAAATTCGATATTCCTGAAATACAATTAAATCACTCTTTTTAACAATTGTTTGTTATCTGAGTAAATATTAAGAAATTATTTGTTTCGCAATTTTATACTCTACTCCATTAGCATTCGATCAATGTGTGTTAAATACACGGAATAACACGCAAGAAACATGTTTGTTGTGGTGTATTCTCAAATTAATCGACGAGCATCGATATGAGTTTTATTTGGATGCGATAAAATCACGGCCGAAATGAAACATGTTCCGTTAACGAAACAACGGGAAATAACAGAGTGAACAAAGTGTAATTGTGCATGATGTAATGCTGTAATAGCAACAAATGCTACCCGATGACACTCACTGAATGTATTCAATATGAGGAAGAATGAGACAATGAGAAATCGGCAAAGTAAAAAACACTCAGCTCAACCACTTTGCTTGCACCAGCAAGACAAATCTGTGGTTGTTGACAAAAGAAGAGATAAGAAAAAAATGGAGACCAAGTAAATTCACATTGAATGTAAGCAAATGATATATGTACCCATTTTTAGGTGTAAATGAGTATGCTTGTTTGAAAATCATAGTCACTTAGAATATCAGTAGCAGCTCCTTCAATTTGTCTCTCTTTCTCTCTCACTCAGTCACTTCGAATACAATTGTCAACTGTTGTGTTTCACATCTATCTATTTACTGGTAGAATTCTACCAATGTGACATGCACACAAACACCTAGAGAATGAGTGGCCTGTGCGCCGCAATAGACCGTACAAACACACACACACACAGTGTGGTTCTATTCGCTCCAAAAAGAAATGTTTCAATTGAAAGAAGAAACTAGATACAAAGGACGCTACGAGCACACAAAAGTACATTATTCGTCTCTTTTCATCTCACTCTCGCTGATTTGTTAAACCAAAAATCATAATTCGACGATTAACGGTTAATGCGAACACCATTGAAAAGATAAATGCGAAACAATTCGTGGTTACCATCAATAATGCCGAAATGTTGATCATTCGTGATTTGTTTTTCATCGCATTTCAATGCCATTACAATTGCATTTTTGTTTCAAGTGATTTCAATCACAATCGAAGCTATGCTGACCGAGCACTTTCGCTGACAAACAAATTCAATTGTGTTGACCAAATTCAAAATTTTACTTTTATTATTACCAAATTTTGTTTGATTTTTTTGTTTTTGTAAATTTAGTTAGTTTTGTGTTTGTTGAGAGAGAATTTAAAACGTGAAATCAAACCAAATCAATCGGTTGAATTCGGAAAAAAATTACATGCCGTTTTGTTTTATTATTTCATTTGTAATTTTGTGGTTTTTTTTTTCGTTATTTTTTTGAAAATTCCGTTGAACGAAATTCGAAAATTGAATCGCAATGGCACCGAAACCACCACAATTTCGAACACGAAATCGCGCGCTAACATATTCACACCGATCACGATTACTTGATGATTTTCGTGACGGTCGCTGTCAACATCTTCAATTGGCTGATATTGTAAGCCATGTCGTTGAATTTGCCAGCGATCATGATGGTTCGAAATTTATACAACGAAAACTCGACGATGCCACCGATCAGCGCAAGGATTCATTGTTTCGTGAAATGATACCCAATTTACCGATGCTCATGATGGATGTGTTCGCCAATTTTGTGATACAAAAATTCATTGATGTGGGCAGCGATGTGCATCGCCAAGTGCTCTTTGCACACGTTCAAAAGCATTTTATGCAGTTGAGCCTGCACAAATACGGATGCCGTGTTGTACAAAAAGCCATCGAAAAGGCTCCAATGCACACACAACGCTGTCTTTTGCAATCATGTGTTGGTAACAATATCATTCAACTGGCCCAGGATCCAAATGGCAATCATGTCATTCAAAGGAGTTTTCGTGTTGTGTCACCATCCATTCAGGTGAGTCAATTCTATCACAATCCAATATGCTTACTACAAAGTTATCGAATCGTTTATTTGGATATTTATTGATGTTTGAATATATTCCGATTAGACCTTTCTGTTTGAACAAATCAGAGATCATGTGGTGTACTTTTGCTTCAATTTATATGGTTGCCGCGTTGTTCAATGCATTCTGGAACATGGAACCTTGGTGCATCGTAGCGAAACAGTTAATCAGCTTCTCAGAAATTCCCAACAGTTGGACCGAATGATTCAAGATCGTTATGCCAATTATGTGATTCAACAAGCGATCCGTATGTGTTCTGTGTTATCAATGGGTTAAAATCAATGAATGCTCTTTTAATGATTTGTTTTCTTTGTGCAAAAATTTACAGAGTTCACACCGCCGGTTGAGCGCAATCAATTGATTGATTACATTTTACGTCGAGTATTTGATTTTTCATTGCAAAAGTACGCATCAAACGTTGTTGAAAAGTGCTTCAATCTTGCGACACCCGAGCAACAAAGCCAAATCATAGCGGTTTTGTGCAATCAAAGTGATGAGTAAATAACCAAATTGAATTTATTGTCAAGTTTTTGTTTTTCCCTCATCAAATGATTGAAATCATCGATATTTTCAGAGATTTGCGTCGTTTTTGCACGGAAATTTACGCCAATTTTGTGGTTCAAAAGATGATTGACAAGGCCAATATTTGGCAATTGGAAATACTATATGCAAAACTGTTGCCATATTTTGATGAAATGGGACGTCATGTGTCCGGACGCAAAATCACAAACCAATTGATTGAACGCTTGGGAAATCTTCAAGCATACGATTCGAACTTTTTACATTTCTAAGCACTTTTTCAAATCAAAACAAAGAAAATCATGCATGTAATTTATTTCTTAAAAGGCAACACCATTTCGACACATTTTGTATATTTTTTTTCATAAATGCCGTTTTTTTTAAGTTTGTTCAATTCTTTACACACATTGTGTAGTCATTTGTCACTCTTAGAGTGTTCGTATCTGAAAATGCATGTCGTTTGTATGCAGGATCAATGTAACAATGTTAATTAGCCATAGACTATTTTGCCTTTTAACAGCAACCATTGAATATAATTATATTATTTAATATTATTATCATAAAAGTGCCGACTATGTTAACATAGTCAACATTTCAACACGATTTATTTATTTTTTTTAGGATTCTTTTAAATTTACCTGATAAGTTGAACTTTTTTTCAGTAAGTTTTGCGCAGAGAAAAAAGTATTCGCAAAAATTAACGCATTTGACTAGATCTATATCCTCATTGAATGCAGCCGTTCAAATTGGCACTCATTTTTACTACTTTTGATAATTTTTTTTTGTTTTTGGATACTTTTTATGACCATATTAGAATAAGTTATATCTTAAAATCCCAAATTTGATCGAAATATTTGGAATTCAGTTTCGTTATGTATTCAAAATAGTTTCATTTCTTCATTTTCCGTCTTTTTGTTTTTGGTTATTCGATTGATTTTAAATTGGAAAAATGATCATTAACTAAATGCGGATCGACCAATTAGTCGACTCATCAGATTTAGTGATACTTCTGGGAAATACTAAACATTATCTGCAAAAGAAATAATTGTCTCGGATGCTAATTGCTTTCTAATTTAGTTGAACAATTATTTATTAATTCTAACTAAACAATCATTCAAATTTACTTTGAACCATTATTTACGATATAAAAATAAACATTTATCGATTAAACATTTACAAACAGTTTACAAATCAACGTTTTATATTATTCGGAATGGAAGTAAAAAGGTACCTTTACTCATACGTATCATGACTAAGAATGGAATTAATGATTTCATTTTTTTTAAAAAGGTAAAATGCAACAAGCAAAACGATACACAGACGATATTTCAAGTAGAGACTAATAGCAAATGTTCAAATTTCAGAAAGTTCGAATCAAATAAAAAAACAAAGACCTGGGCGGATGTATGTTGTAGGTCCTTTTGAAAAAAACACATTTAATTTTTAAATTTGGGATCTATGGATTTATTATCGAATTTTCAGAAATGACAATTTTTTCATTTAAAAAAAAAAACACCACTCGATGAAAAAAGGAATAATCATTTCAACATTCAGTTTTTTTTCATTTGAACAAGCTACGAATTATTATCAATGAATAACAAATTCCAATAGAAAGAATTAAGACGGAATTTTTGCTCCAATGCTAATGTAGGCCGCATCCATTGACTTCTCAAACATTGCATATGTTAATTTCATTTGTTCGCATATTTGACCATTAATTGCCATCAAGGCATTTGCATCGCTAATCTGAGAAATGGTTGCGCCTTGTGTGATTGTTTGACATGTTTGCATTATTGGTGTTGTGTCCAATTTAGCAAATTGATTTTGAACATTCGATTGATATTTGGTGGCAATCGATGCATAATTGGCAATCGCTGCGTTCACAATTGGTTGCTCTTTGTTCATTATCTGTTGTTTTTGCTCAGCAGTGAGGGTGGTATTGGTTGAAAGCCGCATGTTGTATTGTGCATAACGTTGCATATTATCCACAATCATGGTTCTTTGGACATTCGTAATGTAGGTGGTCATCTTTTGTACAGCTGCCGGTTGTGCAAATGCAATCGATGCACAGGCGGTGGTCAATGCATCATAGTTTGTTATGTAGTCTTGAACATTCTGACTGAATGATCCACAATTAATGTTACCACTGGGTGTTAATAAAGTATCATGGGCTGCAAACACTTGGTGCTACAAAAATTGATGAAAGGAATTTATTATCTGATTTTGTGCTAAAAAAGAATGGCACGTTTAATTTGATTGGAGTCTCACTCACCTTTAATTCAGCACAAATCAAAAAAACCAATAACCATTTCATGTTTCCGCTCGAAATGTATAAAGACTACTGTGTAAGTAGACTACATATCGATCATTTATATATCTACTAGCTCATGTCGTGAAAATTGTGAGAGAATTTTGTTTTTTTTTATCATTTTGATTATTTCGAACGGCAGCCATTGTTAATTGTCATTGTTAATTTTAAATGATGATATAATTTTATGTTCAATAGAAAATTAGGCGAAAATAGAATTAAAGAAAGAAATACTTATAAATTGGCGCCAAAACAATATTAATTTATTGACATGTAACACAATGTTATCTTAAAGAAATTTTGTAGATAATTTTAGATTGATGATGCGAATTATCTGATAAATTTAATCGTTTTTTTGTTTCAATATTAAATTGATTTTCCTTCCTGTTGTTTGTCCATCAAATAAACAATTTTGCGAAAAGCGTTTCCATTTAAGATTTTTGGAATTGATGAATGTACAAGAATATATTACTCATTTGTGGGTTCAAAAGTCCAAAACAAATTATTCATATTGCATCAGGGGCTTATTGTTCTAACATCTTTCCAAATTGAACAGTTCATCCAATTATCTTATGATTTTCAATTTCAAATATGAACATTTCACGTTTTGCAACTCATTTTCAATTGAACATACAGTCACCTCTCGGACAAGTAAACACATAGAAAAGTAAACCATGTTTCAGATCCAATGCTCTACCCTAAAGAGTAAACTTCTTGGTTTACTTTTTTGGAGAGTTATTGTTTTTGCATTATTCTTATGAACAATCGCAAGAGTTTCGCTATGTTTTGAAAATTGTTCACGCAATGACATTTTGATGCATATTATGCTCGTTTGTGTCAGATTTTTAGATCAGCTATTGGCAAATTTTCACTTTCGTTCGTCGTGCTCTTGCATTTTGTGGTTTCAAATTGAGACCATCAAAATCAAAAACAGAAACAAGTTAGATCAATTTCGGCATTCATAGAAATCTGTTTGCAATAGACGGTTTGAAATCTGCGTGCAGAAATAGTAAAGAATCATGTGGTGACACCGATGAAGCAAACTAATGTTACTTACTTTTTCAAGCCAATCACAAATAATTAAATGTTTCGTTTAAATCGTTTATAAAGAAATTATAATGCAATTATTTCCAATAAAATTAAGCTAAATGGATTTAAAAAAAAAACAGGATTCCTTTGATTTTAAAAATGTCTCTCCGAAAAGTCAACAATTAACAAAAGTAAAGTTTTCAAGAAATATTGTGCGCATGGATAATAAATAATATCAAGATTTGTTGAACAATTCATTCATTTCCGTGAAAATTAGATGAAACATTCAATTTGAAATCATTTAAGTTGGACTAAAACTTATTGCATTCGGAGTAATTTCATGATTGTAACAAACTTCAATGATTGTGAAAATGTTCTGTGCGAACTTGAAAACTATTTTCAACATTAATACTTGAAATGTTCAGTATTGACTCATTCAAACAAATATGTTCTTTTATATTTGCATCAGACTGACAAGGAATTTATTTAAACATTTTGATGATTATGTAAAAATTTAGTTTTGAACAAAAAACAAACAAATCAAATTAATTGGTTCCAATGATATTTTCAACCGGCACGTAATTTGCTTGCATTTCACTTTCATATTTTACGGGGATGGCGGCCAATTGTATAGCTGCGTCCAATTGAGAGGCACGAAGCTGTTCAACTTGCTGATTAATAATGCTCAACGTTTGGGTGGAGTTTAGTTTAGCACAACCTGCATCAATTTTCTGCAAAAAATTGTCTGCAAGCGCTGCAAGATCTGCATAAACCTTTTGACTCGCAACTTTTACGACATGTATGGCTTGGCTCACGTTCCTTGATTGGCTTGTCAAAAATGTTGATCCTATTCTTTGTACATCATTCATTACAATCTCATGGAATGTCTTCAACTGTTGATTCACATATTGTCTCATTCGATCACAAATAGGTGGTTCAATGCGTCTCAATGAAAGTGATTGCGAAGCTATTATATCCAAATTGGTGATGAAATCTTGAGCTTTTGGTCGATATTGTTCCACATTGATTTTTCGTTTTGGTTGCTCTAGTTTGGCTGTTGATGTGAAATCTTGTGCCATAACCCCAAACTGTCAAATGAAATAGAAATTAGTGATTTTCAACAATTGCCGACCAACCGTCCAAACCGTCCAAACGGTTATCCAAATTTTGAACTAATAATCGTCATTTTTCATTCTTAAATGTTTAAAGTTATTAAAATTAAATATTTCAAACGAAGAGCAAGGCCTTTCTCGAAGATTCAAAATTTGGACGGTCAACGATACTCGAAATTAAAAATATTGCTTTCAAACCTGCAACAGAATAGCGCACACGGGAAGGATAACTGCTATGAAAAAGTTCATTTTGACTCGGTTGACAATCGAAAATAATCAAAAGATTGACCGATCTCGTCGTATTTATACAAAATATCAATAGCCATTAATTGATATAGAAGAAGAGACCTCAACATGACATCAGACTGAAGTAAATTGATCGATTACAGTTTTATGATAAATATTTGCCAGTTCTCACTCCGATTGAGTAGAAAGCGAGTATTTGCTGCTTGATCCTTTATGGTATTAAAGCATAATTAAAGTGGTTCTTATCTACAATCTAAATGAGGTCGCTTCCCGAAAGAAACAAAAAAAATAAAAATAAAAATAAAAATAATTCGGACTTAGTTGATTCACTTTTGGAGCTATTTTCAATGACTCAGTGACACATTCTATTGACTCAGTGCTATCTATTAAACGTTTCAATGTTGATTAGTTCATGATAATGCTTTTTTTTTAATCGGTTCCGAAAAAATTGATCGATTCCTAGATATTTGGCAGATCAGATTTTTTTTTCTCCAAAAAATAAACAAAAAAAAATGTCTCCATACACACAAACAAATTTAATCAACAATAATCTACGAAATATCAACCCCTGTGTGATAAGTGCAATCTTAGAAAAATGTTCAGACTTAAAAAATTATTGTTACGAATCATGTGATCAGAAATAATGTGATTGACTCTTAAATTGTTATTTCAAGAGAATTTTTTTTATTTATACATATATCAAACAAGATAAGAATACTTCAAATAGATGCATGCAAGTGTTTCTTATAAATTGTTATATAAATCACGTCGAGGTCCGGAACATGTAAGTCCACCATCGACCGGTAATAAAACTCCATTGATGAATGATTGCGAGGCGAGATAAGCGATGGCAGCGCTTGTGTCCGATACTTCACCAACTCTTCCAACTAAATATTGATCTTTCAATTTATCACAATATTCATCGATTTCTGATTCCTTAACACCAACCGCTTGAAAGATTGGAGTACGAATATCTCCGGGATTGATAGCATTTACACGAATTCCTTTGGGTGCCAAACCGATGGCCGCACATTTCGTAAACTTGTTAATGCCTGCTTTCGAGATGCAATACGATAAATAAATATCGTATGGTGTAATACCAGCGTCGCTTGACACATTCACAATATTTCCTTTGGTTTTTTCCAAATGTGGAACGGCAAGATGACTCAAAACAATTACACTCCTTAAATTCGTGTCCAATACTCGATCATATGCATTTACATCGAACTCAGCCAAATTATCGGCCATAAATATGCCAGCATTATTCACAAGCACATCAAGTCGATTGAAATGGTTTATGGTTTCATCAATGATTCGTTGTGCATCTTTTGATACGTCAGCAATAATTGGAAGTGGCTTTGGTGATCCAGCTTTGGTAATTTGATCGGCAACTTCATTTAATCGCTTCTCATTTCGTCCAACCATAGCAATTTTAGCACCCAATTGGGCCAAATGTCGAGCAGCATCGGCACCAATTCCACTGCTTGCACCAGTTATTAACACCACTTTATTATTAAAATTCATTTTAAAAACTTCGTTTTTCAAAAACACTTTGAATAAATGTTAATTCTTCAAAGCAAATCCATTGACTATCATCACATGTCAGCAAGGCATAGTTTTATAGGACGAATACGAGTGCATTTATACATAGACTGTTATCTTGAAAAGATTAACCAGAGCAATAACTTATTGGCGCTAAGTCAATGGTCTGGAATGTTTTCGATTTTTTTTTTTTTTAAGAAATCTTTATCATTTACTCAGACCTTGGTGAACTTGTTGAATCAAATCCAATTTATGCGAAATATTTTACTCAACATTTGATTCGACCACATGAATTTGCTATTAGAACATTACTGTAATGGTAAATAATTATACGATTATAATAAATCGAGGAAATAAATCTCAATAAGAAATATCACTCTTAACATTTTTTTTTGATAGAAAATATAAACATATTATAGACAATTTCAAGAGCATAGATAAAAATGAAAATAACAAACATTTTTTATTTTATACTTTGCTTTGAACAAAACACAAAAATCAATCAAAATAACAATTGAAAATTATTAAAAAACATAAATATGATTTCGATTAAGCCATATTTCACGGAGCCCTCGGACAATGTACGATTGCTAGGCAGATGCTGTTTTGTCCATTACGATTCACTTTTATCTTTGTATGTTACAACACCTTTTTCTATCAAGTCTGGAATTTCAACAGCTAACCATGGAGATAACTGCAATAAACGAATCAACCAATTAATTGTATTTTATGGAATTTTGATTTAAAAAAAAATAAAAATTCAATCTAAGAAAGGTAAAATGAATCGTACCCCCAATGCCATTGCATGTGCGATTCCGAATTTTGGTACATTTCTAGCCCACAGCGGTTTGAAGTGATCGGTTAAACAAATTTTTCCACCTCGATACATTTTAGCTGTTTTACCATCAAGTTCGGGTAACGCAATTTCCGGTGCTGTTGCTGGATACGTGATGGGAATCTATAAATCCACAATAATTATTAGAGTTGATTTGAAATTATTCGTTATAACTTGATCAATGCTGAACATTAAATGACTTTAGGCGAAAAAGAAAATAAAAGAAGCACACAAATTTTGATACACAATTGAGACAACAAAAATCTGCATACTTACATCGAACTCAACTTTGAACTCATATTTAAGGAGATTGTGCATGCACCAGCATGTGCCAAACCATTTGGTACCTTCTTTATTCGATTCCAAACGAAACCAGTCCGTACCTGAATCTTTGTTATTTTGAACGTACTGCAAAAAAAAAAAACAAACAAACACCAAATGCATTTGAAAATGAAAGCATTAATGGTCTTTTTGGTGCACAAATTCAAAATGGCAATGATGATGGGCTTACTTTGATAAGGGCTTGATATTCTTCCTTCAACCGTTGCACCCAAAGTTCCTTATCACGAGGTCCAGCTTTTGTTTGTAACAGTGGAATGCCACTCAATGTTTTTCGTGTACTTGCATCAACCATTTTTTATAAAATTAATTAATTTGTTATTTTGTATCTACAAATGTGGAATTCGATGGATGAAATTATCGTTTACTAAACTTAACTAGTATTAAACACACAAAAAAAATCCAAATTTTATCTCCGTTTAAACTAGTAAATTGCAAAATTTAGAAAGTAGTCAGACAAATAGACAGATTGTTTAAACGTGTACAAAATTGTGTGTTAAAAACACACTCACACAAACACGAAATGTCAAACGATTGACAGTTGGTCGAGACAGTGGTGCATTGAGCAAATCATTAAATGACATTTGATCATGTGAATTCAAATGAACCGTTCAAATCTGAATGAAACATTGACATGCAAACATCAACGATACATGAAATTTAGATTTCGTGATGCATTTGTTTTTTTTTTGCGCCAAATGACAAAATTTACGTTTTAAATTGATAGGCGTTCAAAAATGTGATTTGACACAATATTTCGATGTAGCGTGTTTTATTGCTTCCATAAGATTTCATTAATCTATCATTAGAATCGATATTCTAAGGTTTAGTCTAAGGTTATAACCTCAAAATGAGTAAAATTACATTGACTTTCTGAGCAAATAACGTGATAATTTCGTACCAAGTCCATATCTAGCATTGATCTTTGCACGTGTATGCAACAAGAAACACAGATGAAGCGACAACAACAACAAAAATATATGAATTTATGAGCACATATGCTTGATGCATCTGCCGATTGAATGAAATGGTTGAATTCAAGTTGAAGTGAATGCATGGACAAAACAAATATTAAAAAAAAAACGAGGGAAAAAATCGGTACATTAAAATCATACGACCAATCATGCCATCACACAACTACATCGAACGTCCTTTATTTGAACGGCTGTCACGATTGCCTCTTTTACATTGCAAAAATGCTGTGCATGCATAAAACAATTTTTCAGTAAATTGTGCAAAAGCAGTTGTGGTGTTGCATCCTGACTGCTGCTGTTTGATGCCGTCTATTTCTTCTGTTGTTTCTTTGGTCATGGAAACGTGAGCGCAAAGGAGGCAAACAACCAACGGACTGACAGAAATATATATATATATATATACAAATATACATACATTGCACCAATACAAACAACGTTGCATAAACCGTCAAACAAATCCAGAGACAAACACACATTTATTCGATAAAACGTATGTGGGCAATGTGTATTGGGCAGTACATTTTAACTGAAATGACAGATGATTATGATTCCAAACTCTTGGTTTATTCTGACGTAATTGTTCGGTTTCTAATCGAATTCATTGTATGGCAAAAATGAGGAAAAAAAAGACACAACTAAACAATAACAAATTGAAATAATATTTGGTTTTGATTATCACACTTGTAATTTCATTTGGTTAGTACTTCAAAGTACGCGAATGCGGGCAACAGCAAAAAAAAAACAACAACAACATATTCACAATTGTATGTGATTACAGGCAAAAGAACCACAAATTTTGTTACCAATACACGGACACTGACAACACCGTATTGACATACACGTACACGAACCTATAGGGTGTACTGTAGCTCTTTTCGATCGAATATTATTCGGCAAGTGGAATGAGTGTGCAATGTGTTCAAATGTTGCTGGATTTTTTTCTTCTCTTATGGATTACAGCAGATTTTAAATTTCTTTTAATGGAATTTCGAATTTTTTTTTGATAGAGTTGAAAATTGATTCGTTCATTTCAATTCCAAGACGATGTCAACGTGCTACGGGCAATCTGTGTGTGAGATATTTGGCATTGGTTACCCTAATCGTGCACGCTCTCACATCGACACACTTCATTCAATACAAATAACAATAGTCAAAGCACATTATTTGTCTAGAGAGAAAATTCAATGTCGATTTGAAAAGCGAGAAATATCAAATTCAAGACGCAAACGACACCGAAAACGAAACTGACGTAAAAAAAAAAAAAAAAATAAAATCACACGACAAATTCAAGTAAAACTAAATAACAAGCTCTCTTGCTACGCTATTTGATTGGAAAGGCAAATTTTTAGTTTCGGCGACATTCAGTGGGACAGAGGAAATTTGACGGAAATTTAAAGCCGTATTTGTTGTTTGAAAGAAAATCAAGAGACAGAGCAACAGAGCAAGAGAGTGAGAGATAGAGATAAGGGAAAAAAGAGAGACACACACAAAGAGAGAGATAGAGAGAGACGAAAGGAATCGAACGCAAATCGTTCCACCAGAAGAAGGATCGAAACACACACCGAACATTCGTGTGCGTTCATTCGACAAACAAGGAAATCTCATATATCTCCAAAAATGTAAGTTGCATGTAGCGAAATAACATCATGTGTTTGTGAAACTGTGTGAAACTGTTGTGTGTTTAGTGTTGGCCAAATTTCGTTTATTTTTTTTTTTTTTTGGTCTATGGAAAATTGTACGAGGCTTCTCAAAATATCTTCTACAATTTGTTTTAAACATTAGTATTTGAAATTACAAAATCATTGACCAAACAAATGAACAGTTGCAGTGAAAACAAAATCCAATATCATCGCTCCTCGACAGCAAAAAAAAAACAACAACATCAAATAAATTAAAATAAATAAATCAATTATCAATTATAGTGCTGATGATAATTTTGTCGATTGTTTGCGAAATGCTGTGGGCCGAACGCCGTATTTCAGAGGCTCTGTTCGTAACACTCATTGAATTTTGTGATTTAGGCCTGATTTCTAATTGGTGCTGATTTGAAAACAAAAACAAACACCAAAACAGCAACAACAACAAAAACAGTGTTGTGAAGTACACCTTGTCGAAATTGACGACAGCGAATTGCTCGAGTTGTTTGTTGTTTTTTTGTTGTTTTTTTTCTAGAGGTATCGGCGTCGCGTACAAATTTTTGATGAAAATATATCATGCAATCGACACCACCGATGCCATATGCATTTGCGGCGATTGATTTTGAAATGCGCCAATTTATCGCTGCATTTAGAACCATTGACACAAAATCATCGTAGATGCGATTGCCCATGGTGTATGGTGAATGTATGAGAATGTTGTGTGTTGTTGTTGTTGTCAATGTTTTACTCTTTTTCTTTTTCTTTTTTTTCGTTTATTTTCCCCTTTGATATATATATTTGCTGTGGATTCGCATACGCTTTGCTTGATTTGTTATTATTTTGGTTTTAAATTTCGAATCATTCATTTATTTTCTCTGTTTCTTCTCATTTTCTTCTTTCTCTTTTGCTCGATCGCATCTTCTATAACACATTCGGCGTTTTTCATAGAGAGCACACACAGCAAGCAGATACAGTGACAGAGACCGAGATAGACAGAGATAGACAGTGAGGCTATCGTTGGTGACTGACAAAACAAACACACACGAGAACCATTTAGAACGTAAGTGACGTTCGAAGCGACAACAGCACGTTCGGGTGAAAAGCAACAGTGTGAGAAAAGTGAACGAATTTGTTGTGTTTTTCTTCAATTTTTTTTTTTTTTTGTTATTAATATAGATGTAGAATGTGTGTTTTTTTTGGCTTTAATTCGTCAATTCAAATGAAATCGAAAACTGAAAATAGATATTCATAAAAGAAAAAAAAAAAACAAAATATCGAAAACACAAACAAATCAAATAAAATTAAAAGAAAAAAAAATAAAATACACTGTGATTCTTCAAGTAAACGTGTGATAAATGAAAAAAAAGAGATACCGACACAAGAAAGAAAAAAAAATTCAAAAAGAAGGAAAATAAATCCAGTGATATTCCGGTGTCAAATACGAAACGATTTACATAATTGCCGCCGATCGAAGAACTTCAACAACAACAACCACAAATCGGCAAGTGAAAGTGTACAAGAAGGGAAGTTTTAGATTAGTGAACGCGAAAGAGGGAGAGTAAAAGAGAAGAGAATAGAAAGAGATTTTGTGCATTACCAAAGAGCGTTTGATGTTTCAAGTGCGACAGTGCCAGCCAAATTAGTGTGCGTGAGAAAGTGAATAAAAATATCCATGGTGCCGATAGACGGATTCATGCATCAAATTGAACGGCTTTTCTACGAAATGTACTGACATTTTTTTTTTTTTTATTTTACAATATACAAAACGACAAAATAGAAAAGAAGAAGCAAAAAAAAAAACAAACACACGAGTGTAATAATGAAATTGTGGCCGAATCCCTCAATGACATCAACATTAACAACACGAAACATGAGCCAACCGGTGGATACTCTGTTACGACATGTTAGCTCATTGTACTACCAGTTGTTCATCATTGTTTCTGTAATGCTCATACCATGCACATTGAATGTACGGCACAGTGCATTTGCATTTGCATCTGCATCTGCTGTTTCGGCGGCTTCTGCTGCATCGTCTTCGTCATCATCGTCGTCCGCGTCGTCGTCGACGCCATCGTTGCCACAATCAGCAGCAGCTGAAAACAATTATGAACTACATGCGACTCATATTAGTATCGACACGATAATGATGGCGGTCGATAATAATAATGATTTGTCACAATTAACATTTGAGCCGAATTTTTTGCATTTCGATGAGCTTTCGGTTGGTGAAACGGCCAACAAAGTAGTGACAATATTCAATCGGCATGTGAATCGTAGCGTATATTTAGGTTCAATATCTGGTTCGGTATCGGATTTTTATAGTTCATTTTTTGAAGAAAATCTTGTGCCACCGTTGTCCAACACCACATTTACAGTGGTGTTTATGCCGCGCCAGCAACAGGCCACCATACAGGGCCATTTAATAATACACACATCGTTTGGTGTGCTAAATTATGAGGTGAGGGGCAAAGGTGTTGAATGCCCGTATCGTTTGAGCCCATTGGTTGGCCTCAAAGCACCCATGAATGCCACACTTATGCCCGAAATTCATATGTACAATCCGTACGATACGCCGTTACAAATTGTTGAAGTTTATTCGAGTGGTGGCCAATTTCAATTAGAACTACCCACAAATGATGATGATGATGATGATCCGAGTGATGCAATTAGTGCACCGACGGCTGGCCAAAATTCGGCCGGCACGACCACAACAAATGCAAATACAGAACGATCACAAACAATTTGGGAAATTCCACCGCATTGTTCAAAGCCAGTGATTCGTGTACGTTTCACAGCAACACATGCCGGCAATTCAACGGCATACATTCGCATCAAAGTGTCAGCACGCAAAAATGCAGCGCTTGAAAAAGCAGTTATCGTTTTACCAATTGAAGTGGAAATTTTCAAAGAGCATGGCATTTATTCGAGTACACCGTTTCTAAATTTTGGCCTCGGTGGAACCAATGATCGGTCAAAAAGTGTCACATTTCGTCTACTGAATTCGGGCGATGAACCATATGAAATTACCGGATATTCGGTGGAGGCGGAAGACAATGTAAAAAGCGGAATTGCATTGGAAATGAATAGTGCACGTGAAGCTGTCAACGAAACATATCACACAATGACAGCGACAGTCAATTGGTCACGAATATCAGCCGAACAATTCTTTCGTGGTAACATTCTAATACAAACACGACGAAAAGATGCCATGGATGCAGCATCAAAAGCAAAACGTTTCCAGTATCGTGTGCCATTTGTTGGTGGTATTTTACGTGGTTCAATTCAATACAATGAATCATTAACACGATTCCATCAGACAACCGCTGTATCGAGCATTCCGGATGACAAAATACAAACACCGATTGTACGAGATTTTCGTATAAAAAATAATTTTGACGTTGCATTGGCCATTACAAATCTCACCATGTCAGCCGACACACTTATCTATTTTCGTGCCGATAAATTTAAAGCGAAACTATTGGCGCCCGGCGAAGAAGCCAATATATTCCAAATTTTGCAACAGCCAGCCGCTGCCCGGCATTCGGTCACCCGATCATTTCATTTACACACAAATGTTAGTGTGTATGCCATTGAGCTGTTCAGTTTCAATGGTTTATTGAAACGTTTGCTGCCAATCACCGATCAAACCAAACAATTTGATGACATCGGCATCGATGAGAAAAGCATCAATTTTGGTATTTTACCACTGTCAACGTTGTCACAAATTATGCTCGCTCTAGTCAATCACAATCCTATTCCAATTAATATTCATAATTGGAAGGGTACCATTTCAAGTGCGGCACATATCGGTATCACCGTTCCCGGTTGCAGTAAACTCACAATGAAAGGCTTAAAATTTTGCAACATCGTTAAACCCGGCGAATGGATTGTCTTTCAAATTGGTGTTACATCGAATACGGTCGGCACATTTGAAGGAAAGTTCACCGTTCAAACGGACTACGAAGTAATCAGTACACCGATAAGGTTTAGCACTGATATGGGCACATTAAAGTTTATCACAAATATGGTTGACACCGAAAATTGTTTCCCGGTGAGTAAAAAAAACAAAAAACAAAAAACCAAATTGTGAACAACAAAAACCAAAACAAACACACAATCATTATCAATTTCAAATCTCTCTAGTTCAAGCATAATAAAAAAAAAAACAATTAAATATACAGAATTCAGGGACCAACCCACCAAGATTATATCACAAAATTGTGATTCACAATGGTTTTGCGGTTGATTTACTCATGTTGTTGATATCAAATCATGTAAAATGCTGCACATTTGCCTCTTGCAAGTACTTTACGCAGGCTATAGCTCATTTAGAATTGGTTATTCAGAATGAACTGAAAAGAAATTGTAGCGGTTTCCTTGAAAATGTGTGTAACACAACCAAACCCAATAAATGCCCTAATCAATACAGACACTCTCACATTCAAGCATTCATTCAAAATACGTGTTGTATGCTCGAGTATGCTCGAGTTGCGGTTTTTTTTCCGTTGGCATTTGTTGTTGTTGTTGTTGAAATGATCTCCGCTATTTGGCTTTGAAATTTGAGAAAGAGATGGGAAAATGCGTTGACAATGCCACACTGTGCACACAGTACACACAGTACACACGCTCGGCTTTATATAATCGGTTTGTAATCAGGCGAATCATCGCGTGCAAAAACACTTCAACACTTGAACTCTGTGAAATAAGCCACCGAATATCATATTTACACGCATGATAGCGATGCTTTATTGCACAGCGTATCACACATATCAAATATTCTATGCTTCGAAAAATAGAAAACAACCAACATGTGATCAACGAATTAAAAGAAAACAAATGATTTTACAATTTACTAAAACATTTTCTGAGTGATTCTCATTTTGCATAGATGCTTCTTGGGTGCTTGCATACGCATATATATTTTGGTCCTTTGACCGTATTTTGGTGTTAAAATAACGAAAGCATGGGTGTCCCCCCCGAACCAATCCATAGATCTTTTGTAGTGTGTAGGAGAAACGGCGTGCTTCATTCGTTTCTTCTCCACCCAATTAAGATACAAGAGCGACGTACGGTAAAATCCGTAATGTCACCGATTATATTGTATACCAACGGTAGGAAAATTTTCATCTCCATTTTGTTTAATTTGTTTTTTTTTTCTTCTTTTCTTCTTTTGATTGTGTATTAGTTGTTGTTGCGTGCGCTTGCACATCAAAATTTGTTTTGTTCGAATCATTTGGATATAAATAGAGTTTGAATGAATGCTACTTTTCGATAAATATTCGATGAATTTGGGCTTTGCAACTTGATTTCAAACAATTTCTATCGCTCTGTTGAAACATTCAAACGAATCCGGCACGAACGAAGGATCTGATTAATGTGATTACGATAAAATTTCACATATATTTCGGCTGATTCGTGTGATGAAAATTCAAACGAAGTAAGCAAGAGAGAAGAAACAAAAAAAAAACGAGCACATAAAATCGAGTACGATCAATGTTTTTTTTCCCACTGATTAAAATCGTTAGCTCTCTCACACTTCAGCCCTTTCCTTTTGTGTGTATGTGTGTATGTGTGTCCTTTTTTCTCTCTCTCTCGTTTATTTTCGGTCAATTTTAAGGTACAAATCGGTAACAACAAAAAAATGTACATCGCATACCAAATCGACACCACAACCATTCATTTTATGCGGTGCCATAACCCAAGTTCACATCGAACCAATTCAATTGAATCGGGAATTATTTTCGAGTCGATATCGTTTTGTTTCGTGGTGTATCGTATTCGATATCGGAATTGGAGGCCGTTTTTGTTGTTGTTGTCGTTGTTGTTGTTCTGTAACCAACATATTTTTCTCGAAAAAAAAACCCAAACGAAACGAAACATCAAATCATTCTTTAATGTTCTACGATATTTCATGATGTGGCCACTATATGACGTGTACATCGGTGAATGGTTTATGGTTTTTTGTTTTATTTGTTTCATCATCCATATCGGTCGGCTCGTAAAATCCGCACACCCCGAACTGGATTGTAGCCGAATAATAATAGCTTAATTGAATGGTATTGGTTGCCTTTAAAATATGCACGACTCTTTAATTGTGAATCGCCCCCCTACCCCATCGATTTACCATTACCAACTCGAATATCACTCATTTTTATTCGAATAAAATATGTTATTCCGGTCATATGGCTAACGCCGCAAAATGGAAACTTTGATAAACAACATTGTGCGAAGTTTTGGTATGTTTTTCTTCATTCTCCGTTATGCCGCATGCGGTGAACTACGCAACATGATTAATGTCTCACTTTTTTTTTCAATCATTCGACCAACTATTAACTCAACGCTTCATTTTTATTTATGTGTAAAATATAAATTCCTTTCGATATTTCGAACTTCGAAGTCATCAGACTGGACAAAATTAAGACAATAAAAGCTTGAACAATTTTGCAAAGAGGATAAATGCACTTCGTGCTCCGGTATTCATACTAAATTGATTTTCAACACACACATACACACAAACACCACCAACACCTTTCTATAAATGTGTAATAACAACGTTTCCGTGTTATTTATTCAAACACCAATTCAATCGCACCAACCAAATCAGTGATCAATGGTTGATTTTACTGATAAACTTTTTCCGTTCAACTGGATGCATGCACTATTAAAATCATAAATAATCACGGAACAAGTAGAATGCTGAGTCATGCTTCGGCCATGGTGAAGGCCAATTTGAAATAAACAGGGTGTTTTTATATCCGTTTGTGATCGGGTTGGTCAATATTTCAAGTTTAGATCTATTATGTAAAATGGATAAAATTACTTTTGATGAGAGATACTCTTTCATTTCATGTGTGTCTGTGTTTTTTATTTTTTGTTTGTTTCATTCTCTTAATCGAGAAATCGATAGAGAAATGATGAATCACAACTAACATAAAAAGCTTTTAGAATGTTTCGATTGAACAATTAAAGTTATATTAACAACATCAACATTTGTTCGGTTCCAAGGGAATTGATTTGAAAGCGCGAGGTAAAATTCATTTTGAACATTTGGACGTGAGCTTTAATTAGCTGTGAAAGTTCATTAACAAAAAATTCTCGATTCGTCATAGAGAAAATAAATGTAAACATCATCCATTTGGTTTTTTGAAGGATGGAAATTAATGCAATTACCATCACACGTAATATTGAAATCACAATATAAATTGATTCTCATGATTGATTTTTTTCTTCTTCTTTTGTTTTGTTTGTTTATCATTGACAGGGTGGACTGTGTAAAGTGAATTTATCAGCATACTCAACGTTTACACGTTCGATGCACATAAAAACGATTCAAGCAAATAATATTTGTTTGGACAATGTTGTAAAGATCGATCGAACATCCACGTTGGACTTGCAAGACTATGAAACATATGACGATTGTCATGCAACCGATTTGTCGCGCGCAATCGATTGTCCGAATGATGTTGATTGTAAATCAACGCAATCATCACATGTGATATATGAAGATGGTGAGAAGCCAATTATTGTTGCACAAGGTGAATCATTTATCGATCAATTGGAAATTGCGATACCAAAAATCTGTGATGAGCGATGTGCACTGGATGCATCGCAATTGGAAGAAACGGCTGAACAAAATCGACAACGATTTATATTGTTGAAAAAGCAATTGGATCGCTTTCATGCGTTGTCGGCCAAATTTCAAAAGCTTACGTTTCATGTGCAAACCAATCACATTAAGCGTTATGATTTTAACAGTAGCATCGATATTGTGTGGCCAAAATTGGTAAAAGGTCCAATCGAATTTCCAATTTCACAAGTTGGACACGAGCTCATCAAGCACATCGATATATTCAATCCATTCGATGATACACTTCAAATTCAATATCAAATTCATGATGCAGAACGGTTTGGCATTGATGTGCAACTACCGCCCGATATCGTTGACAATTGCCCGAATGCCGTTGTAACAATGGATCCAGTATTTTCATTGGGTGACAATAAACAATCCGAAATATTGGTGATACCACCACGAACATATCAAAAGATTACGGCCAAATTTATGTCGGAAAATCCGGGCACGTACAGTACACTTCTGTACATTCGGAACAATTTTACGGTGCTCGAAGCCATTTGGTTGACGGTTAAATCGGTGGTGCCATTGTTTAAATTTGGCAATCGAAAGCCGGGCTCAAAAACACCGTTACTATTCGAATTGACCGATAAACATTTACGTGATTGCAATCATCCCAATGTGAATATGCGATCGGTCACCGCGAAACGTACATTTACCGCAAAAAATAGCGGCGAAGTGCCGATTTATATGCATGCGTTGCGAATCGATGATTTACCATGTGAAGGATATGGGTATCGGATTTTGGAGTGTGCACCATTTGAATTGCCACCGAATGGATCCAAGAGAATTGAGATTGCATTCACACCGGATTTCACATTGACCACGGTCGAAAAAACGTTGTACTTAGAAACGTCGTTAAATTATTCCGTCAATTATACGTTACGCAGTGTGATATCACCATTGTCTCTAGGTGTGTGTAGCAAGGCGTTGGCACGACCCGAATGGGAATCAATGATGAAAAATGTGACCGCTGTCGTGTTGGCCGTTTCATTTATTTGTGTGTTATTTGCTGCCTATTTGGATTCAATGAAATTACTTAAAGTGCACGTTGAAAATATGTCAAAGGCGAAAGGTGCACTGCAGCCAACTCTGGATTTACGGCAAATCGGCTTGAAAAGTCTATTTGCCGACGATGCATCGAAAGGTGGATCAAACGGTGGAACAAATGGAACCGGTTCAACCATTTCATCGACGGCATCGTCAAATAGTCCGGCAACGGCCAAACAAAATTCACAAATCACATCATCATTGACGTGCAATGCTAAAGCGAACGGTAGCATTTGCAAGAAGAAATCAAGCGAGAAAAAGCGAACATCATGCACAGCAACTGATATTAGCATTGCTCCAAAGAAATCGTACATCACAGAAATTGCAAAAAAATTCACACCAAAAAAATCCGATGTCAAACAAAAACCGGACCAGTTGAAGGCGAAGAGTTCACCACCGCCAGCCGTAACCGGTAAAAAAGAGAAACGATCCAAAGATGATTCGTTGAATGCAAATTTTGAAGAAGAAGAAACATCATCGACCACCACGGAGAGCTCAAGCCATTCGGATGATAAATCACCAAATGCAAAAACAAAAGTGAAAAAATCCAATCAAACGAAAGATCTCTCAAATGTACTTCGATTGCCGAAAGATAAGAAGAGTGCCGTAAAAAAATCGAAAAGTTTACCAATCAATTACGAATCTCCGGACAACGATAGTAGCACATTAAGCCAGCCATCACCAGCAACTGACAAAATGCACGAACCAAACATTGGTAATCATACAAATTTGTTCGATATTTCGGATGCAATCAGTGACGATGGTATTAAATGCCTGAACACATCGGACGAATTTTCGATACTGGGCACACCGCCAAGCAAATCAAACATGATGAAATTGATGAACGGTAAAACACCGGGACGTGAACGAAACAAAGCTAGTGAACCGATTTCAAGTCGTAAATTAATCGTAAGCACGGCATTTGAATTTTCATCACCATTGGCTGAACATCAAGACATTGGCAAATTAAAGCCACAGCAAAATGACACAACAACAACAACAGCAGCAGCACCACCAGCAACAGCAACAGTAACAGCAACAGCACCAGCACCAGCATCAGCACCAGCACCAGCATCAGCACCATCACCCACATCGATGTCATCGATTCTCAAGCAGCAATTAAATAAATCGAATGGTAAATCGATGAAACTGATGAAATCGAAAAATGACACCAAACCAAAAGATCGAAAAGCCTCGAAAAAGCATGCAGCTGCCGATGATACATTTTCGAATCATTCATCATTTGAAAATTTGGTCACAGATAGCAATCGGAAAAAATCATCGCCTGGTGTGGATTTGGGGCCGATTGGAACACGAAAATCACCATCGTCAACACCAATTTGGGAGCCAATGCATTCAATTCACAATCCAATACCAATCAATACGGCCAACTCAATGAATAGCCTGGCTGGTGGATCAAACAGCTTCTTTTCCGGAATCTATCCACCGCGCAATGATGACGGTTTAAATGGAATGATGAATCAACATCAATTGAATGCGTCCGAACAATTCAATCAGCTGCGTCATCAACTACAAAATGCTGAAACAATGCGATACTTGAATGGCATGTACGGAGGAAACACTGCAGTTGATCAGCATAAACAAAATCTATGGGATACAACACTTTTAACGCTTTTACTGCAACAGCGACAACAACAGCAGCTACAACAGCAACAGGTTTGTTTTATTTGAACATCGATAAGAAAATCGAATAATTTGATTTTTCATTTTTTTTTTGTTTTTGTTTTTTGTTTTTCGTACAGCAAATGGCACAGCAGAGACTCCAGAGTGTCTATTCATCGGCACCAAATAGTCTATGGAATTCGGGAAATGTATTTGAGGCTCCACAACCAAATCCATCAACATCGTATTGGTCAACACCATCGTCATCCGTCAACAATGTGCCTGAGATTCGGCCACCACCTGGATTCGGATATGTAAACACTGGACGTGAACAGAGAGCATTACATGCACAGCAAGAGCGAACATTTCAACACTATCAACAGCAACAGGTAATTCAATTGAAATTCAATTTAAATGTTGTGCATTTGCGCGTCACCTCCCATCGACACTAACATTTTACATTTAATTGACTAGATTCAAAAACAACAGCTGCAAGCGCAACAACAGCAACAACAGCAACAACAGCAACAGCAACAGCAACAACAGCAACAACAGAACCAGACTGCCCAATCCGATCCAATGCAATACGATTTGTTCAGTTCGCTTAGTTCGCTTAGCTCGATTTGGTCATCAGACAATAGTTGGAACAATCCAACAAATGATCCCACAAAAAATACCAAATGATGACATGCAGGACAATGCCCATTTCGATTTTCATTTTTTACTCTTATGTTGAATTTTTACGTTAATTCTTTTCTTTTTCTGCCAATTGCGACTCGAATGAATATGAAATGAACAGAAGTCACATACCAAAGCATAACATTTATTAATATTTAGACTTAAACTGCTGGAATTTTTACGCGAAACATGAACATAAAAAAAAAAATCAAATCAAAAAAATCAAATTCAATCAAACAATAACAAACACCGACTGGTTTTCTATCAATTTTAATTTTATCATTTGTGATTTTTCCTCAACACTTTTTCTTTCATGTTTTTTTTTTCTTTCATTTGAACTAACAAATTGCACCTCAAACTTACATTTCAATGTAATCCCTTCTCAGAGCTCCATACATTTTTTTCAATGAATTACAAAACTACCAAAATGATTTTAAAAAAAAAAAAACGATGTTTCGTAGACACAAACCGTAACTTACAGTCAATAAATCGGAGACACTCGACTGAATAAATAAATGTGTTTTTCTTGATAAATTCTAATATTAGAGCATAATGCTGGGCTACATAACGTAAGTAGTAAGTATTAGAGAAACGGAACGAAAGGATAGTTTTGATACGCTACAGAACCTCTGGTTTTTATATTTTGTAGCAAGATAAGTGGACCTGGAAGCGAGTCGAGTCGGAACGAGGTCTCAAAACTCACACGAAGCATTCTCGCTCCGCTCATGCTCGAAGTAAGTGAGCGGATAGATGTCTTATTCGGAAATAATAAGTTGTTCCTCATGTGGAGGACAATTTCCAAAAAGTCTGTCAGGATCATACGGTGCTTGTTGAATGTTAGAATTGATGTTCTTCTTCTTCAAAAAATGACGCACGCATACAAATGCAAGTGTCGCACGATCGACATCTGTGTGTTTACTTACAGAAGAAGAAGAACATGAAAACATGACATTGACTTCAATGCAAAAAGATATGCTCGTAGCGCAGTATGATCAGGATGGAAACAAACACTAAGGCCAATGGTATTTGTAATATGAGTTTTGTCACTTTTGCTTTGAATCCTCCGCTGTATGGTGTTTTATGCATGACAATGGCGTTAGTTTGTTTGTGAATGTCAAGAAGTGACAAAAATCGCATTGCTCTTTAGATGATTGGGGGAAATTGATTGGGGGTAAGTATTGCGTAAAAAACATTAAAAATTATGAAAAATTGTCTTTTAATCAAAATTGATACAAAAGAAATTAACTAGAATAACTCGGAAAATATGAAAGTAAATACCCCCCTGTATGAGAACGTGTGAATTTATATGATCACATTCATTTAATACCTACCCAGACATGCTCACGCATTACCGGAAGCAAAACACTGAAACCTCTAAATTTAAAAAAAAATGGTCTTTAAATTATTATTAACATTATTATAACACCGCCAGAACAATTATTGAAACAATTCTCTTTATTATGGTTTTGTAATTTTTGTTTTTTGTTTTTTGTTTTTTGTTTTTTTTTTTTTTTTTTGTAAAGCACACTATTTGTTTTGTAGTTTTCTTGTCTTTTTTGTTTGTAAATTCTCTTCTATTGCAGAAGGTACATTTATTTTGAAGGAAAAGAAACCCTTTTTGAAAATGATCAACATAATTAAATTAAATGTTAAATTGAATTTTGTTCCAAAAATGTCTTATGTATCATCAAAAATGAAAACAATTAACAATGTTATGACATTCTGAATAATAACTTTGCAGCGAAGAAGTTTGAATAAGAAACGGCTTCCATAATATGCTTATATAAAACTTTTCATGGTAATAATATTTGTCTTTTCTTTCTTTCATCTCATGTTCATGCTCAAAAGTTTCTCTCTGACGTGAGTGGTTTTTGTTTTTGTTTTTGTTTTTTTGTAAAATATTCGCTGATCAAAGGAGATTCAAACTGTTTATAAAGATTCAAAAGAAATTCAAAACCGCAATAAAATGAGAAGCTTATAAGATAGTTTCCATAATTTGGTTGTGTTGTTTTTTTTGTTCGGTTAGAAAAGTGTGTGTTGTTATATGTTTTTTTTTCGTTTTGTTTTTCTCTCTCTTCGCGGACACTTGTAATTTGTTTGTGAAAATGGGCATCAATGAATTGACAAACAATATAGACCAATGCTATATGGTTCAAATAATTTCCATTACATTTGCAGGCTCTTCTAAATACTTTTATATGAATCTACAAAGAATAATCAAATAGATCGAACAATCTTCATAAAAAGCCACAGTCATCATTGTACCAAAAAAAATTGAAAGCAAATACTTTGTATAAGTATATAAATCCATTTGCCATTTGTTTTGCTGTGCAAACGTTTCCGATAACAAAATACTGTGGAAAAAGTAGATCAATGCGTATACAGAAATTGCCTGATATTCTAAGATTTGAAACTATTTCAAACATTTGTTTTTATTGTGAAGCTCTCAAGCGTCGGTCTGTTTTCAATCCATTTCACAATTAAACGATACAATTTTTCATGTTTGCATGTAATCATAGGTAATTCTTGTTTCTCAGCTTTGACGCCCATATAAATATAAAGTTTTTTTTTTTTTTCATTTCACACTCGACTAATGAGCTTTCAGTTTTGTTCAAGATAAATGTTCAGAAAACTAATCAGCTGCCTTCGATTTTTCGATTTTCAACGAAATATGTTTTTGCGTGTGTGTTTTCTTTTTGTGTGTGTTTGACTTGATTAGATTTTAAATTAAATAATTACTTACATTCGAATTTTTCATTTATTTCTCATTATTTGAATCAAACTACAATTAGATAGTTTCGATTATGATGCCTAAAATTTAAAATGTTTTGTAGCAAAATTCCTGATTCAATTCGATTTTAGTTAAAATTGTGACAGTGTTTTTTTGTTGTTGTTGTTGTTGTTTGGCTTTCCCAACGATTCCATGAAAGCCACTGTGCTTTTTTTTATTTATAAATATTAAACATCTAGGTCTTTTTGTGGTTATTATTTGATCAAATTTTGAATGCGATTTTTTTTTCGTACAAATTCATCTGTACACTTTCAGGTGACTTTTAAACATGGCATCATACTAGTGCGGATAATTATTACCTTTTATTTCTTTTTTTTTTTTTTAAACGATCTTTCGGTCACGAATTCTGCATGCAAATCAGTATCAAAATTAATTTCCAAATTAAATTGCGCAGAGTTTCAAAAATTTACAACAAAATCATTTATCAAGCAAAGAAAATCTAAAGGGGCATTTTTTTCAAAACATTTGATTTAAATCATTTACATACACAATCATCCGTTTCAAATTGTTGGTAAGTTTCACGAAATCGAAATTTTAAAACAAGACGATTGCACGCATCGAAATTTGAAAATAGTGAACTGTTCATGGCTCCAATTTTGACTAAGGTCAAGCTGAACTCAAAGGCCTAAAATAAGGATTTTGATTCATTTCCGACAATTTGTCAACTATTGAAATTTTACTCAAATGAGCTCAGGATAATTTGCTTTATTTCATATTAAAAACCGAATTTCCATCTACCGAAATATAATCTTTACTACCGCTTAGGTTTTCCGGTGTTCACTATTCTAAAATATTTTTTTTCCTCCGAACGTTCGAAATATATCGAATTTGAATGAATTATATTCCGGAAATTATGAAAACAAGTGATTTAAAATATGAAAAAAATTTATAATTGTTCCAATCAAATCAACAGATTTGGTTGTGATTCATTAATTTATGCTATTGAAATATAAACTTTTCCATTTTAAATAGTTGATTTTGTTGATTTCTAAAATTTGGACCATTACGATGCATGTGAGTACATTGATTAACTTTGTTTTGAAAAATTGGCTCCCTATTGGCTGTTCAATATGATAAATGGAAAACCGAATAATTAAAATCGTTTGAACAATTGAAGAAAAAAAACAAACAAACAAAAAAGCAAAACAGAAATCGTATACAGAACAAAGCTCTAGAGTTTGTGTGGCTTTGATTAATTCTATGGTCAACAATTAAAACAAATTCAACATATAAAATAAATAAGAGAGAGAGAGAGAGAGAGAGAAAGAGAGAGAGAGAGAGAGAGAGATAGAAAAAAAAATCTTCATTCATATTGGCGATATGTTTTTTTGTGTATTTCTCTATTTGCTTTTATCATGTGAAAAGGTGCTCGTTTCTAGTAATGTATTTTTTTTAGTACAAAAAGTGTTTTTTTTTCTTCAAACAAAATAATGTGACTGAGAATAGCAGCTTTTGTATATAGAATTTGCCAATCGAGAAGTGCAACATGAAATTCTGTTCAAACAAAAATGAAACCGAACCAAAATGTCGATTTTCTATTGTGAATCAACAATGTCCATGTTGCATTTTTGCATAAATCAAACTCTTTATGTTCGCTTTCATTCGCAGGCACGCCTAATTATAATGTTTGTTTTGTTTTCATTTCTTTTCATTTCTTTTCATTTCATTTTCTGTGTGTTTCTGTCCTATATCAATTAATAGCTAAAATTTGCCTAAAATCTAAAAGGTAGGTACATGATCTAATGGAAATATGACTAATTCGAAATATTGCGATACACGTTGATGTTTCAAAAAAAAAAAAAAAAAAAAAATTATCATGCGCACCCGCATGCGGATATTTTTGAATCATCATACGCATATGCCGTCGTGAAAAACTATATATTTGTTCAGGCCATTCAATGGACTTGAATTTGTTTTTTCATTTTTTTTTTCATGTGTTTTTCTTTTTCATTTCTTTTTCATTTCTTTTTTTTTTTGTATGTATCAAATGACTATCTGGTTGGTGAAAAATGTTACAAAAATGGTTTACATCAAAACGAAATGTGTCTGAATGGAAAACGTTGACTGGATTTGGAGGTATTTGTATTTGTGTGTGTGTGTGTGTGTGTTTATTTTAATTATTGGAATCATGGCTTTTATGGATTTGTTGTTTGTTGCATTTATGCAATTTTCAGTGTTAATTGGAGCAATGGTTTAAAATCTATATGGAATTTTTTGTTTGAGCTGGTCTGCAAGGGGTTCGAAGATGATAAATGAATATCCTCACACAAAAATATATGCTCTTGATATGAAAAAAGTTGGCATCGTTCTCTGTATAATAAACATACGTCATTTACAACCCAAAAAAAAAATGTGACCGAAGAACACAAAAATGTGGTTCATATTTGAAAAAAAAAAAAAAAAAAAAAAAAATTAGACAAATGGGTGCGAGCTCAGAAGTCTGATGCTTTGCTGCGCTGCTATGAGGTATTTCAGTTTGCATTCAGTTCAAATTCAGTTTGATGCGTTTCAGTTTGGTTTTTGTCTTGTTAAGCATCTTCGGAACTATAAATAGTGTATAAAAGTCTGATGGATTTTTTTACTTTATCGGTTAAACAAAACAAATGCTTTCAAAATATTAGAATGAACTTGAACTGTTGTCTGTTGTGTTGTTGTATGTGTTTTTTGTTTGTTTGTTTGTTTGTTATTAAGTCTTGTGATTTCGAGCATGGCAGTTATGTCTCTATTTTTTTGCAATGATGTTGGGATCATTTTCAATATAAGAAAAAGACAAACAAAAAAATGGAAATAAAAAGTCGAATCGGATCGGTTATTTGTTTGTTGGTTTGTGTAAAACTGTCATTGTCATTTGATAGATTAAAGGTAATGGTTTTCTGTATATATGCCTAAATGTGACGATATGTACATCTTATCATTAAATGTAGTTTTTCTTCTCGTTTGTTGTATGTTTTTGTGATTCCTTATGTGTTTGTGTGTGTGTCGGTGCTGGGCTTTGTTTTTCTATCCCATTCAAAATTTATTCAGCTTCAGAAAGGTAAAAATGTTAATACTCAGTAGAAAAACACCATTCTTTTTGTTTGTCTCATTAATTAAGTAATAGTTTTTGTTTTGTTTTCAATTTTCACGACCGACACATAACTTTCTTTTAGATTAGTTACAGTTTCCCTGACAATTAATTTCAAGTTTTTTTTTAATGTAATTTTTTTTTTCATTTTATTTCGTGTTTTTTTTTTTCTTTCATTAAATTTCTCAATAAATGCTTTTCAACGCAATCAACAGCGTTTTATTCAGTGTTGTTGTTTTTGTTGTTTGCCCTTTAATTTACTATCGATAAATCGAATATTCTTGCGTTGGGCGATTATTGGAACCACATTTCTGCCCCATCTATTTTTAATTGAGCATTTCAAACAGATACTAAAAAAATCTTCTTTGTTTTTTGTTGTTTTTTTTTTTTTGTATTATACCCATAGTCATTTGCATTTGTAATTTGTTTATCAAATGTTATCGACACATTGTACATCACGTCAATCAAAACTTAACATGATTGACGGCGCAATCTTCACTCTTCATGAAATTTCATCTTATATCTTTTAATGCATTTTGTGGATATTTTGCATTTTATTAATAATATTTTTTTTGACAAATTGTTTTTTGTTTAATATCATTTAGTCGATAATGTATATCATTGTCGATTTGGTGGAGAGGGGGAGGAGAGGTGGTGGCGAGCTCTTAAAACCCTTATATACAACACTCATTGTTAAATTTGTTTTTTGTTTTGTTTTGTTTTTGTTTTTGTTTTTTTTTTTTATAAATGTACATTACATCTAAGATCCTGAAGCGAATCGCTTTTAAGTGCAATTAATTTTATTTTTTTCATCGTAATTCTTCGGATACGCCAGCGATTTTTTGATCCGGAGCGCAGTTAGCCGAGCGGCTGGATTATGATACCAACATTCTCGCATCACCTTTGCGATAATTGATAGCTCATCGGACACATGCCATCTATTCGGTATGGTGGGTCGCAGTTTGTCAATGCAAATCACCTAATTAAATATCAACAATTGCATTATTCAGAATTTGTTCGAATGAAATTTCGAATCGATGTGTTAAGATCTCAGTAAATTATCACACAAACCTTGCGCATTTCTTCGATCGTTGGATCGGGCGGTACCACATCATAGTAGGGCAATTGATATTCATCATAAACGCCACCAAAGTTACAACGCCGCGCAATCTCCCATAAAATTAGACCGAATGCATACACATCGGCCCGTTTAAATGAATCAAAATGATTCATGTTCATTGATTCGTCGAGCACCTGAAAATGAGATTCCACAAATTGAATGGTTATTAGCGTATTAGCCGAAATTGAAATCATCAAATCAGAAGTTTAGAATAGAATCAAAATCAAACCTCTGGCGACATATAACGTTTTGTTCCGACGCGATGATTTGATGGTATATCAACGGTATCAGTTTTAATATCATGTCGAACTGCCAATCCTAAATCACCGATGGCACACGTCAAATTTGATTTAACCAAAATATTTTTGGACTTCAAATCACGATGTGCTATGGCCGGTTTGCCTAAGTTTCAATGGAATCAAATGATCAATCAAATCAATAATTATTTTTTTGAATTTCTACAATCGAATGAACATGAGACCGAATGAATTGTACCTCTTGTGCCAACGATATCCATATGCAAGTGTGCCAAGCCCGTTGCAATCGATAGAGCCATGGCCAGCATGACCTTAGTATCAACCGTTCTCATTGTTAGGAAATCAAATAGTGAACCATTCTCATGGTAATCGGTCACCAACCACAATTGTGTCCATGTTCCGTTGTCTAAAAATATTGAGAAAGAAAATTGTAGGAACAAAAGACAGATTAAAGGACGATTCTTCAATGTTACTCAGTGCATCAGCTGCGCGCAATGATTTAACTCACCTTTGTTGTCTGCCGCAATGAAACCCAAAATATTTTCATGGCGCAACATAACGGTTTGGTAAATTTCCGCTTCACGGAACCACGAACATTCCTCGCGACTAGAAAAGATTTTGACGGCAACAAATTCACCGCGCCAGCTACCACGCCATACTTCACCGAATCGTCCTTTGCCAATCACTTCGATTAGCTGAATTTGACGGGCTATTGACCTTTGAACCAACAACGGAAGACCAGCTGAAAACAAAAACATACCAATTCCAAATAGATGTTGAGATGGGAATAATGGATTAATTAATAATGGACACTTACCGGATCCCGAGCCAGATGTTGTCATTTCAATGATGTCTTGAATGGTATTGCCACTGAGAATCGGATCGCATACCGAATCTTCGGATTGGATAAATTGACGCATGCCAGAGCCACGCTTGCGACGCTGTACATACCAATAGCTGGACAATGTGACCATGCAGAATAGCAATGTCCCGCCAAATATAATGAAGATCAACTCCCATGTTGTCAACTCTGAGTAAAAACTGCCTACTGAAAAGCATTCGTATGCATATTAGGAATTGATTGAAAGAAACATAAAAATTGTGTTTCATTAGATTGCTGGCCAATTAGCTCTTTTTTTCTGGTTTAGATTTGCATTCAATGGAATCAACAAGTTATGGAAATCTATTGACTGGTAAAGTGCTATGTAATCAATATGGATGCCGAACGCTCCGAATATCTCTCATACAAACCGAAACATAGAACGCTCAACACTTTTTCGTTTTGCGTCTGTGTTTTGGTAAAAAAACATAAATGTTTGGCATATCTTCGGAACGTTCTAGGTATACATATGTTGCACAATGCACATGTACGAGGAATGGAACGAAACTTTTCTTCACAATTGACTCCATAAACGATTTCTGTCCATAATTTTAGAATTGTCACGAACATTATATTTTATTGAAAGATGAAGATCAAATTGCGATTTGAAATGAACAGATTGAGAATGATAAGAAATCGTTTAATGGGCTTCAACTGTGTTCAATAAAAATCCCTTGCGTGATTTGCGTGTGAATTAGGACACGATACATGTTAATACATCCAAAGTTGGACCTTATTAATGTTTGGCAATAAAAATGTGTATCGAAATTTTCTTAAATGTCATTATTAGTTATTAACAGGATAATTTCTCACAAGATGCTCAACAGAAACACATGTCAAACGATTGTTGGCGACAAAATAACAACATTTGAGGATTAAATCAAGGGGTGAATCACCATTGAAAATAGAATACATTTCCAGATTTGTTTCAGTGCTTTTCCAATACTTTTCACCACTGTTCAATATTTTTTCAATGGTTTTCAATGATGTTCAATAGTTTCAATGCGCGTATATATCTTCATAGTTCTCCAAGTCGAATCGATTTCGTGTAAAAGTTGTGTACTAGAAAATACTGAATTCATTGAAAATATTGAAAAGCATTGACAAGTATTGAAAAACACTGAACACCGTATTGAAAATGATTAAAAATGGAATTTCAATGGTACTTCACCCCTTGGATTAAATATTCATCAATCATATTACACTGTTTTAGATTCAATACAAATTTTTATTGATAACCACTAAATAATTGTCCAACCCGAATTATGGCCAGCCAAAAATGTAATTTTTGGAAGACGGAAAACGCACACATTTAAGCACAATATAGATAAATACTACGTAAAGCATATTACAATTGATTCAATTTGATGACAAATTGAAAAGCATGTGAATTTAAAGAAAAAAAACGGGGGACGACACAACAAACAAGAATCATAAAAACATGCAAGCAAATTAAAACTTAGCGTCAATATTTAAATTCTACAACTAAAATTTATCAAAAACACAAACAATATTTTAAAAACTAAAAATGAGATAAGCCTAAGATCAATATGTTTGTCCAAAAAAAAAAAAAAATTCAATGTCCCATAAAAACAACAACTAAATAACTGGGCGGCTTAACAAAATTACGAAAGCAATATGAGAGAATGTAATTGGGGAAGAAGGAAAATGATCATGCAACAGTTCGGACAAATCAGGTCACAATCCTAGGATGACTTGATTCAAGACATTTCATTTATTTACGAAAAAATATCGAATTTCTTACTCAACATTTTGTTTGCATTTTTTTTGTCCCTTTCAAATTAGTCTAATGCTATTGATGAGTGACTGCAATTCCAACACTTATATACCGATCTTTTTAAACAAAACATGTGTCGCTGGAAATATACAAAACCGTTTTCGAGACAAAACGGAACACAGTGCATATTAACTGATTCTGTTTTATTCTATCATGCTCGGCGAAACAAAATGTCGGTGAAACAAAAAAAAAAAAAAAAAAAAAATACATTCAAACTAAATGCAAAAATTGTCGACACATACAATTTGGAGCAAAATTTGTGACACATTTAAATGTGGAAAAATTTTCCACACACACGTTTATTGACGTAAACGAGATTGGAATTTGGTTCATCACCACATAAAACAGCAAATTAACATTCCAAGTGGATGGAATTTTTGTACTTTTTGTTTTGTTTGTGTTGAAGAAGAAGTGAATGTTTTGACGTTGATTCGATCTGATTGTGTTGAATCAGATATGTGAATTCGGGCACTTCTATTGTATTCCAAATTGGTTTGAATGTGAGGAAAAAAAATTGTTGCAAACTTCAATTTCATCTGAAGTTAATTTGATTCTGACCACATTAGATCCAGGCGAAATGACAAACATTTACTTTAGACAAATGACATTTAATTTAACATGACTCTGATAACATTAAGAATGATGTCCCGATATAAACTTAGAAATAGTGAGTAACAGATTGCGATGTAGACAAGTACATAGGCACATTGACAGTGAAACAAATCCAGAAGACATGGTACAACCTCAAATGGAGCATGAGATATTACTTTTGCTTGATTTATAAGATGTGATTTGGCCCACACCAAAAACAAAAGAAACCAACCCAAAATCACGAAAATATAATTCAATATCTAAAAATCGACAGACGAACGGACGGACGGATGATTTTATGAAAATTACAAAGTACGCCCGAATGGTGAACGCTGTGCGTGTGACTACTTTCAACGACCATAACAACAACAACAACAGAAATAACATGGTTTTCCACCAAAATAACACAGAAACATTCATATCGAAATGGCGACAGGTTGCTATTGAATGTTCTGTCGAAATAACAGCAAATGATAAGATGAAAATGTGATTTGACCGTTTCATTCAGTCACAATAAATGACACCAAGCGTGACACAAACAGATATTAAATGCCAAATGTCCCACCGAAAAAAAGAAATTTGACATTGATTTCCCGATATATTTATATAAATTACGTTTACGTTGGTGAATCAGATGAACTGATTCCACGAATAACATGCAAATTAAAGTGGATCACATCACAGATGGGAAATATGAGAATTTATAGGCATTGAATGAAGAAACAACTTGGAGAGCGATGGGCAATGACTGATCGACGATACGACGGATTTGCGAAATGGATTTTTTTTCTCATAAAAATTAAATAAATAAAACGAAAAAAAAAATTTGGTCAATTTTGGGTGATGATTGGGTGTTGATGTTGTTGGATGCTGTGTGAAAATCATTTCATCTCACCTCGTTTGGGTAATTCAAATCGAATGAATTTGTTACAATAATCACTCCTACAGCACTTTATCTCAAAAAATGGATTAACGCTTTTCTCTTCGCACATTACTGGCTTTGACGCTGGAAAGAGCTTTTCTTCATCCACACACCTTTTCATTTTTAAATTTGCATGCCATTTTTTGTTTGGTTTTGGTCGTGTGCGATCATTTTACACGTATTCAATTTTGGAATAATATTCAATGTATTCGAATTTTAATTTTATACGGAGTGTCAAATTATAGTGATTTAAATCAATACGAATTTTTGTTGACAATTTTCCAAAAAAAAAAAAGTCGATTCAAAAGAGCATGGAATGGAATCGATCGTGTACGAGAGGTGTGTTGCAGTGTTTCAAATGCGAAGCGCAGGTAATAAGGTGCATTTTGTGTTGTGTGTGTGCGTGTGCAAGTGCGTTATTAGCGGGATTTTTGTTTTATGTGTTATCCACGAACGAGCGAACGAACAGTAGTAGTGCAATCAGGATATTGGATTTAAAAAATAAAATAAAAAAAAAGAACAAAAAAGTTGATAAAATTGTTTATATTGGAATTGGATGTCATTTGCTATTTTCTCAATGCTGAAACATTCTTTCAATTTTATTTTTTGTTTTTTTTGTATCAATTTAAGCTTATATGTTTCGATGAAGAAATATCGGTTAAGCACAACACTTTTGGGATGATGAATGCCAATGAAGTAAAAATTGCGTGTTTTGATGATTTGATTAAATGAAATTAAAATATGATTGAGGATTCAAACGGACGAATTCAATGTGCTCGTCATCACAGTGTTCTGTGCACAAAATTTAAGAACTCATATTTAATATGCCGGATGCGGAAGCAACACTGGTCAATAGGATCATGATCTTCTTTTTTTTTCGTATTATCACACTCCAAAAGATTACAATTTTTGTGTGCGGTAAATATTTGTTTCTTGTATATAAATTAAAAATGGTGTTGTGGTTGTAAACAAGATCAAGTAATAAATAATGCGTTTTATCGCGTGTTGAAAAGTGTCAGGGCGCGAATGCAAATATATATATATATATTTTGTTGGATTTATTCGATTGGTTGAGAGCGGGCATGTCAATAATACGATAAACTCAAAAGTCATAAAGCATGAATGATGATAAGGGAAATGTCAGTAATAAAGAATACGTAATACATGGACAATACATGTTATACGATCATCGTATGTATGCCAAAGGGCGCTCGTTCAATGTTGACATTTATGTGCTTCTTCTTCAAAAAATGACACACGCATACAAACGCAAGTGCCGTACGCAGCTCAGTAGCAAAACGCATACTTTGATATTTCTCGTTTGACATCTCTGTGTATATATACAGAGAAGAAGAAGACCATAAAACACGACATTGACAGCAATGTTAAGTTATATGGAGTATCAGCGCATGATGTATGCAGAAACGGCCTATTGCATGGCATCAATTCTCTTTTTTATACTGAAATGAAAAATTGCACCGTCAAACAAAAATAGCGCCAATTGTTGATAATTTTGTTCAACACATTTTGACCGAAATGTGGTAAGGAGGAGATGAAATTGGAAATTGGTTCAAATGTGTTCAAAAGTTGATTGTAACAAAGCGATGAGACATCAATGGACACGTGAGACAGATTCGCCAATTGGGTGATGACAGTTTTTTTCTGTTGTTGTTGTGTGTGGGCGCATAACAACAACAAATTACAGCTCAATCACTGACTGAAGAATCACCGATGAAATAAACACAATTGCAACTGTGTAGGTCAATTGTTAGCCGAGAGGCTAATGCCTGCACAGTGGTGCACTCTCGATAACGGTTTTCTTATTGCTTGTTTGTTTGTACCACAATAAATAAAAACAAGTGATAACACACAAACACTCACTCAGCTCAGCGAATACATGTTGTTTGCTTGCTTTGTTTCGTTCCATAATTAGAATTGAGTTACAACGGAAAAAAGGATTCGAATCTAAAACGGTCATCGTCAGTTGATTTGTTACTTCTGTGTTGTTTTTTTTTTTTTTTAAACTTTCTGTTACGTGCGTAACAATATAGCTGTGCGATCTCTGTTTATCATATCAATTTGCTGGTGTACAGTGTACACAGATGGGCTGACAAGTAAGGGGTATGTTTTGATGCGAAGAGAGTGAAAAAAGGCCAATATTCACTTGCGATTAGTAAAGGTTAATCCAGTGATAAGATTACAGTGTCAAAATGAAATAACAACGAACGAGTATATTTGTGCGGTTTTTGAAATAACAAACCGACTCATAATTACTACAAAGAGATATAATGATCGACATGTTTTCTATTGGTTTTCGTTGATTTCGTTTTATCATTTTATTTCGCTCTCAACCGATCACTCACTCATTGTTTTCATTTCGCTTCGGCTATTAATATTGTCGATTCATCACATCTATTTTATAAGTGCATTTTGGTTTCGGCTTCTATCACAAACTTTCAATCTCGGTGTGTGTTCGATGAATGTTTTTTTGTTTTGTTTGTTGTTGATTGTCGCTTTATTTGTCGACGGTATTTATCGCCGCTGTTGTTAAATGATTATCGTTCATTTTCTTACTCCGTCAACGATTTCACTACGCGGTCAGCGTTTACTCATTTTCATAACATGGATTTCATTTCCCCCCATACGTTTGACTATCTCTCCGAGTAATTTATGATTAGAAACGTAAAGATGATATTGAATGAAGATAATGTCAAAATGGTTAGATTTCGAAAATATTTTTTGTTTTTTTTTTTGTTTTGTTTTGTCAAATGGCACAAAGAAATGGAAAATAATGCTTTTTTTGAATGACGTGATGTGAATGGCGTGATATGATGGTGCTGGATGACGTTTTCAGTTACAGGACAGTAGAGACTTGATCATGAAAAACATGGACGGCATATTAAACTAACATGAGACTTTCCTTGAACTCGAAACCAATGTCGAAATATGGCACCGAACGGAACTGGGCATTTATTTATTTTATTATTATTTTTTTTCTGTTCACAATGCAACATAAATACGGACAGTGTTTGATTGAATTTTTTGCTGTTATTCGCAAAAATTTTATCAGCTTTATTGAACGAACAAAAAAAAATATAATCAAAAACAACAACAAGAAAGAGCAGTTATTTGCGAATGACACCGAATAAAAAAGAAGAACACACATGAGAAATGGACATCGGTTTGATATTGTTGAAAATAAACAAATATCGCTCATTCAAAATATTCATATTCGATTGAGAAATGGGCGAGAACAGGACGACAACAACAACAAAAAAAAAAGAGGTGACGGCGCCATTTCGAGCAAAACCGATCGATTGATATGCCAACGATGAAACTACGTCAATAGCCGGAGAGTAAACTATATTATAATCCATAAAACTGATGGACGTCACGCATATATTTCGAAATAGTCAAAACATCAACGCAATATCGTTCACGCGTGCAATCACCACCCAAATCATCTTATGTTAAGAATCGTTGTCATGTGGCTGCGAATGCATGTGAATTGTGCGAATTAATGCAAACAACTGATGAAATTCAACTGGTTAATTTGAGACAATGCCTATTCGATTGACATGACAAATGTCGCAACTGGAAAAATGTCGCAACTGGAAAAATGTCGCAACTAGAAAAATGTCGAATCTGTTCCAGGCCTGCCTGTCTCATTGTTAATCAAATTTTTTTTTTCGGTAATTTTAATAAAATATTCTTTTTTTTTTGCAGCAGAGAAACATAAATGGCTATAGAAAATTGGGATTAGAACATATAAACGAAGACAGAAGCAAATAAAATTTGTACGCTGGTTAACAAAAAAAAGTGGACAAAGTCATAGCGATTTTTTTTTTTTTTTGGATTGTATCAGGCAAAAAGAATAGAACAAATACATTGGTTTAAATTGTACTACAAGAAATCTGCTGAGCCGAACAAACAGTAAAGCATAGCTTTCTACATTTAGTTGCATTTTAAGTAGGAAGAAGAAGAAGAAATAAAAAATTAGAAGGGAAGACACAGAAGAACGGAAAAAGAATTCTAATAGCTAAAATCTAGAAGGAAGCTTATACGATAAATCTAAGCATTTTCAGAGTTATATTGCGCTTATTTTCTATGAAATTGATGTTCAATAAACCCATGTAAAGGGTTTATTAGACTAATTACATTTTATCCTATTCATTTCTTATTATTCTTTTTTGTTCTTGTTTTTTTTTTTGCTTATATGTGTGCTTATTCATTTCCATTTGTTTTTCTTGTATGTGTGCGCAATACGGGGTGTGTTGTTTAAAAATTATGAATACATTTAGAGAAATGTGTGCGTGTGTGTGTGTGTGTGTGTGTGTGGTGTATTTGTGTATGTGTAAAAGTTTCAAAAACAAACAAACAAAAAAAAAAATGAGAGCGAATCAAAATACCTCCTGGACGATCTCTGATCAATGTGAGCGTTTTATCATTATTGCAAAAATCAGTGGAACAGCATTTCACATTGTATGTATCTCGTTTCTCCTTGTTCACCTCACATTCCAATGGACGCCGGCCCGGCAGATAGTAGGTCTTATTCAAACAGCTGTGACACGAATATTTGGTTTTGGTTGGATTTTTTTTCGTTTCAGTTTTATAATTCTTGTTTTTTTTTCTTGTTGTTATTGTTGTGTGTGTGTGTGTTATTGTTGTTTGTTTGTTGTTTATTTCATTTGATTTGTATTTCTATAGATTTTAATTTTGATTGAAGACCCTATGAATTTCTCACACACACCCCCAAATCAAGAGTAAAACATCTCTTGAATAAATCTCAGAAAACAGGTAAACTTTTCATCGTATCGGCTCAGTTAAAATTACAATTATGGATTTTCAATTTGAACAGAGACATTTGTGTCATTTAAATTTAAAAATGCAACACTCAAAAACTCTGTGTTTCGAACACTTAAAAAAAACATATAAATTCTCAATCAATATTTGTGGTACAAATTTTGTGTTTGTTTGGATGGGAGGACAAACGAAAATTAATTTTAAAATTCGATGAAATATCGCATTGACAAACATTCTTATTGATTTGCCAAAATTGGTTTTTTTTTAAATTTGATTAATTAAGGTTGATGAATAAAAAATCGAAACAAAAATATTACGTTCAGAATGTTCAATGGCCAAATAAATTCTGAAAACGAAATGATGTTTTTTTTTTTTAATGCAAGAGCCAAATTTTGTTTGATTAGAATTTCTTTCAAAAAAAAAAAGTGAAAAACAAATGGTGCGGTTATTTAAAAAGAAAAAAAAACTCAAACAAAGCCTTATTTAGACAAAACGTCAAGAAAAAAGACACACACGTCATTAGTTCAAGGGGGGAGCAAAAAAAATTCAATTCACTTGTATATCGAATTGTAATGTAAAAAATGCATTCGAAATAATGACGAATATTTGGCCTTAAATTCCAAATGTTACGAATAACATTATTATAACTCTTAAGCATTTTCAATTTTGATTACATCTTCGAGAAAGAAAAAAAAAACGTTTGTTAAACGACGAACCGAAACTATAGCTATTGGCATTATATTTATGTGTTGGTGTTATAATATGAAACAAGGGGGAAGAATATAAGACGAGCGATTAATTGTGGCTACACACGTTTGAAATCAGTAATTCTCACTGTTATACAGTTTTTATGCTGTTTGAAGATGGCGCAGAGATGAAAGACCAAAAGCAAAAAAAAAAAATTCATTGGACGAAAAACGATTAATGAAAAAAAGGGGTTTCGAAAAAAAAAAACAAACACTAAATGTGTGTATTTGCATATATCCCACCTTGAATGTATTCTTTGACTGGACTCTTGCGATAATCGAGAATGGTCGGTTTCAAATGCTTGTTACAGAAATCGGCAGTGCTGCAACATGCATGACCGCCAACTGGAGCGGTTGGACGCGCCGTCGGCCCTTTACGATTTGTATTGCACCAAATTGAACGACCAGGCGGAAAGAATTGCGATTGATTAAGACATCTAAATCAAAATTGGTTTTTGATGCAATTTTAAGTTCAGTTTTTTGTTTTTTGTTTGTATTCATTTAAAACGGGTTTTGGGTGAATTTTTTTTTGTTCACGTGAAAATATGGGCATGGTAAGATACCACTACGAGGCTATGGGCACGGCGAAGCTGACATACATATGATATTTACATTTAAGTTGAAAGAAAGTATTGTTGTGATGTATTCAAAATCATTTTGCCGAAAGAAAAATCCAAAATTTAACACGAAAACGAACATTTTTAAAATCGAAAATCAACAATATTTGAAAAAGAAAATGTGAATAAAAAAAAAAATCAAATACGATTGCCAAAGAAGCGCCAACCAAACAAATCAAAATAAACGGATTTACTCAAAATTGGCGATATTAAATCATGGCACATTCAGCATCAACGGCTGCTTCGGCTTTCAGAAGCTCTGTGCATGTGCATGTGTGTGTGTGTGTGAATTGTATATACAGAATTTGTATTACAAATTTAATGCATTTTAACGAGTTGCACTCATTTCGTTTTCAGAACTCATTGTGTCGCTTGTTCGAGCTCATATCATCGTCTAGAATCTTTCATTCAAAATAAATCTTGTCCATTTATTTGTTGTTGGGAGTGCCCATCATAAAACGCATATTATATTCGATTTCGAAGGACAATGCAGCATAAAGTGACAAAGCGATATTCTATATTTTCTTCTTGTGTTTTTCTTTCTCTATCTCTATGTCTCCGTTTCTCCTTTTCTTTCTTTATTTTATTTATTCTATTTTCAGTAGGACTTTTACCATTGCACACACGGCAAATCGATGATGAAAGTTTTAATGAGTCTGATGTGTGAAACCGTATTTAGATTTGAACTCAAAAGAACTGTCATGATTGATTTTTATGAAATTGAAAAGGTTGTGTAACGGAAATTTCTTACAAAAAAAAAAAAAAAATTCAAATGAAGATCTCGGATTTTGCTTCATATCAATCTGAGCGCGAGGAATATATTGATGTGTGATTTTTGAACCGATTTGAAATTGGTTCGATTGGTGTGTTTGCCTCAGTTGAGTACTCACAAAAGATGGTAAAATTCGAATAAAAAACGAAATGTTCGAACGAAAAATCGGCGAAGGGTGAATTTTTTGAATTGTTTTGTTTTTGGTTTTGATGAGACAATTGGGGTAAAATGTATGATTTTAGTCGATTTTGGTTTACCTGTACGAATAAGTTAGCTCATTTTTACGCGCCTCCACCGATGTAAAACACAGTCCATCCGTTTCACACGTGAGTTGTGGGCATATATCACAGTGACACTTTAATCGTCCTAAAAATCGTGTGTTTTTTGTTTTTGTTTTTAACATTGAAATAAACAAAAGACAACAATTTAATTAAAAAAATATTTAAAATTCATTTTCGTTACATCAAACTAGATCAAAAGATGGCGAAAGTCCAAATTGATTTGTTTCATTTTGAAGTGAACTTACTTTTTGGTTCGGCTGGTGCGACAGCAGTGTTTGAGTGTGCTCCATTATGGTTGAATTTATCATCATCATGATGATAACTTGGACTCATATTACTTAAATTACTATTTACACTGCTAATTGTATCATTTTTATTATTGTTATTGCTGCTCGGTGAATGACGAATTGTGAAATTCTTCAGCTGTTCATTGTCAATATCCGTGGTATGTCGATGAATGGTAGATGCTGAAGGAAACAAAACAAACAAAAAAACAATTAAACAATACACGTACACATGAGACTCGTGAATGTCAACATCATAAATGTTAAGAAAACCAAGGCAGGCGGTTCCATTCCTTGGGTTACTTACCGTTGCCAATTGTTGAGATGGATAATGCAATGAGTCCAACCAAAATGCCATTGTGCCAACGCACGATGCGATGTGTACTTCCATTAGATGTATGTGCCATGGTTGTGAGTGTAATACACATCGATAAATTTGTTAATGGTACACACAAACACACACAAGATGATGCAGCCCTGAGCAACAAAATCCAAGATGATGCTTGAATCCTCTTTTCGTTTCGGTTTTCGATGCAAAACCGTTTGTTGTTATTCACTACAAACTTAGTCTAAACATATTCGCAAATTAGACGACACTGCGTATCGACACACACTTTTGATTTGTATTTATTTTTGTTGTTGTTGTTGTTGGTTTTTCTTGTTTTGTCAATTAGACAACTTGCGTCAATTTCATGCGATTTTCAATGGACTATGGAGTTAGTCCACGCAATTCGTTTTTGCCCTTTCTTTTTTCGTTCACTTTGATTTGTCTTGTTGAAAATGAAATTCGGACAAACACATACTCAATCACTAATTTGACGATCACAACATCACCAAATCTATGTGCGTTTATAACTTATTTATTGAATTTTTTTTATGCGCATTTGGCTTTAGTTCATTCTACATACACACACAAACAACAGATGATGAGCATAGTATTAACAGTAGAAAAAAGAACACTCTTTGAAAGGAATACAACAAAAAAAACCATCCAAAGAAAAAGACGCAGACGAAACAGTAAATATATTCGCGAATCAAGCCCGTAAAACACTGATTTAATTTATGCTCAATATCTACACTGTGTTCAGAGTATGTCACTCTCTCTCACTCTCTTTGTTTGTGTCCCAATTTGATCGCCGTATGTTGTTCTCTATCGCAATCAATTCGAATTTATTCACCGATCCTATTTCTGGGTGCTATGGTTTGTCTACTTCTCTCTCTCACTCTCTGTCTATCTTCCTGTCTTTGTCTTCGCCTGGCATATATGTTTGTTTGATTGCTGTTTATTTCAAAGAAAATCGAAAATTAAACGTTTTTAAGAATTGTGCACCACATGGTGTATTCACACCACTGGTACTATTATCACTTAAGATATTTAAAAAAAAAACACACACACACGCACACATGAGCACATTCAATGTAATCACAATCCAGCTATGATCAAAATAATATACCAAAACATATTTTGGTTAATGTTATTCAATTGTTGTTTTCTCGTTGATTTGTTTTGTGCCTTGATTGATTTCACAATGGATTCGCGTTGTTGTCCTTTTCATATGGAGCTGAAATATTATTTAATATTCTCTGTACCTCCAAAATCATTCGAATGAGTGAAAAAACAACAAATGATATATCATCGGAAATTTCTTGCGATAGCAACTGGTGTGCGCAATTCGAATTTTGTTTTTTTTTCTAATTCGGTTAAATCGATTGACGCAATATTTCATCTGAAGATTCATACGAGAACAGCAATAATAACCAAGTCAAGCAATTCACCGGGGTACGTTGATTTATGATGGGTTTTTATTCGATTGATATGATTTTTGGTTAAACACAACGTGCACTTAGCTATTTTGCACTATTTTTCTAGTTGAATCACTAGAAGATTCACAATTACTGTGTACTTAATTTTGTTTGTTTGTTTGTTTTTTTGCAGTGAGTTTGCAAACACTAGAATATAAGAGGCAAAAATAATCCCATTTTGTGTCGTATCTTATCGAAATTATCATATGTTGTTATGAATTGCGTTGTTGGTGGTATTCGGTTGGTGTTATGATATGATAATAATTCAATAGCGAGAAATTAAATTGAACAGTGTGGTCGTGTCACCGCAATCATAACAGTCCGTTTGTTTTCTTGAACAAATTTAAAATCAAAATTACAATGCGTCCTTTCTATTTGTTTGGTTCCAGCATTAAGAAAAATATACACACACAAGAAAAAGCGCGATCGCGAATAGTCAGCGAAATGTAGCCAGACCACGGTGTGAAAGAAAAGGAGCCGTAGATCTGGCTGGTTGAATGGTAGCAAAACATTTATAGTTTTTAGATTCGTAACAACAACAAAAAATCCGCGTAAATTAGTGCCAATTTTAGATTTATTATTGTTATTTGGGCTGTTTTGTCGCACATTTGTTGGCATATGATGAGACCACACTCACACGCACACACACACTCGCACCACACCGAATCGGCCAACAAGCGAACAGAAAAAAAATAATAATAAACGAAATTGAGCTGCAGCTCATACACCAAAAATTCCAATGTAGCAACAGCAATAGGCAACAGCTAAACACAAATGGCCCCAGCATCACCCGAGTACAAAAACCTAATGAATATATTCCTTCGTGCTTGCTTGCTTACTTTCGCGAGAGATCCGACAGATCAAGTTAGAGTCTCTCTCTTTTTTTTTCTACTTGATTGTTTCGCACAATTTTGATTGCGGTAATGTGTACGCTATGATACGCGATGTATATATTCCACCTAGACGACACGATATTTGTGTTCTCTTTTCTTTGACTGTTTTGTTGTTGTTGTTGTTGTTGTTGTTGTTTCTTAATATTTATACCACATTGTGTGCAATGCTCTTTTTGGTTGCTGCTGTTGTTGTTGTTGTTGCTCTCGTCAATTCACCGTCACCGTCAAACCGTTGTCGTCTTTCGTCTGTAGCACTCACTCGGTTTCTATTTATTGCTTTATATTTTATTTTATTTGTCGTGTTCCTTGTGCTGGCTTCCTTTTTTCTATTACATTTAGCATTTGTTTCATTGAATGTGCTTGCGTTTATGTGTATTTGTGTGAATGTGTGACACACTCACTTCGGATCACACACAAATTCGTGTGTATATTTACTTAATTCACTTGAATTCTCTTTCTCTTTATGGTTGTTGTGTGTGTTTTTTTTTGCTTTGTGGAACTTACACTTTAATTTTTCGGCATGTTGTTATTCTGTTGAATTGATTGTTGCTTTAAAAAAAAATGCTTTCGCACTCATACACAAGTAGAGCGGCGTAAGAAATCGTTTGTGTTCGGCTCTCTATCCTTTTCTCTATCAGTTCAAGTCACTCTTTTCTCGTTTCTTCTTCTTATTTTTTTTTGTGCGCTCAGTTTTTTTGTTGTTGTTGTTTTCACCTCACACACAATTCTGATTATTTACAGTTTAGATTGGTCTGTATTTAGAGTCATTTGATTCGATGTTGTCAAAATAATGTTGAATGAACGAGGACACACACAAGAGACAGAAGAAAAAAAAACCACCAAAACTATGGTGCACAATGTATATTGCGTGGATGGTAGTTTTGTATGTGCATTGATGATGTACTAATCGCTTTTGGCATTTGCTTGCCGTTGAAATGATACTCTTTGGATGTTTAGTTGTGTGTGTGTGTGTGTTTGTTTGTCTCTGTAGATCTTTTCGTCTTCAATTCCCAATCTCTATCTAAACACACACTCCGTTCACTACCAAACGGATCATAATTTATACACAAATTGAATGCATCAAATGCAAAATTAAACGCAATAAATCGTCAAAATTGCTCTCACAATTGAATGGCATCAAATCATTATCAAATGTAAATACGAGGATTTCTGTACGTGTGTGTGTGTTGGACACAATTGAGCTGTGTTGATGTTGTATATCACTAGAAGTACCAACGAATGGCCGAACTAGATTCGAGATTCAGTGAGTGTTTTGTTATTCCAAGCGAAATGGATGCGATTTTAAATCAAAATGTACACATCAAAACATAATCACATGATGAATGAAATCCCTATTGCCATTGTTTAGTGTTTTTGTTGTTGTTGTTGTTGTTGTTATCACTTTTCAATTTATAAAATTGTTTTCGATTGTTTATATCGTGCGGGCAGCAATTTTCGATGATATACCAGCCAATCACTTCACTTTGGATCACATGAAATGTCTATGGCGCACTATATATTTACTCTGTGTCTTCGCTCTGAAAGCAATCGCACTCAATTTGGTTGGCAGTTTGATTGGATGGAACGTTCTTGTTGAACGATTAAATTAGCACCACACAAAAAAAAACACAATATATTATCAATTTACTTATTTCAGTCGTTTGCAAATGCTGTAAATTGATAATTTTGTCTGATGTTTTTTTTTCGTTCGTTCGGTTGATGCTAACCCTTAAAATGTTGGAACACTGTCAATTGCTATGCAAATAGCACATTTCAATCGATTGGAGTCTTTTGCATTTGATTATGCATTCAAAAAAAAACAAGAAAAATTCAAAATACAAGAATGCAGACAAAATCCGAAAGTGTGTTTAATTAAAATGAATGCTAATTAATTTAAAACGCACTGTACAATCTATTTGGTGCACTTTATTTCATAGCTATTCTAATTAGATGTTGTGTGTGTGTGTTATTTTTTTTTTTTTTTTTTTGATGTAATTTTTTGGTGTGTACTCGAACATACACACACAAAAAGCAAAAGAAACAAAATTTCAATTTTCAAGACCGCACCAAACTAATAATTCACGGCACAAATCACACATTGAACAAATGTTGATTGCGTTGATGAAATGTGAAATCGGTTGTTGTAAAGCGTTTTTGCCGAAAATCAAACTCGAAAATAAAGAGAAAATCAGTTGTGTGATGCACAAAACAGCACAAGCACTCGATTCATGTACAAATACTCATTTAATGAGAAACGTCGCCATTAAGGGTTTTTCTTTTTCTTTTTTTTTCCTTTCAGTCTTCTTCTTTTTCGTTTTGCTGCTGCTTGTTTTTTTTTTTTTTATTTCATTGACTACAAAATACCGAAATGCAATACAGACAAACAACGGCTGCCATCATACATCGAAAACCATGCAATACTTAACGTATTTAGTGTTGATATTAAGTTATTCTGAGTTTCTATGTTGCTATGTTTCGATGTTTCAATGCATACGATGTTTCAATGGGCGAGTGTGCGCGTGTGTGTGTGTGTGTATCACTCGTCGCAGCCCAACACCAAATTTATTGTGCGTTTGTTGAAATGTTCTATACAACAGAGCACACATAAGCGCATGAACAAATTTGATTGTGTTTTCTATACCATGAATTTCGATTGACGTCTTTTGAGTACCGACTTGAGTGTCGATGTTTTTTGTGAAATATTCATTACCAAACCAGCAATTTTACGAACCAAATTACATTTATATTTACAGTTACATCGCCAGAAGTAAGAAAAATTCGTAGAAAAAACTGTTTTAAACAAATTTCATTTAAATTGTTTCAATCAATAAATTCATTCTGTCGCTGCTGATCGGAATGGTTAGCCGAATCACCCCGACTGTAATTCAACTCTCTGAAAGTATTCAAGTGATACTCAACCGTTTTGGCATTTGACGTTTTTTCATTCACATGTGACAATCACCCGTTTGACAGTTACGGTTAATGGCTGAAATTCTTCAACTTCACTAGCGTTTGTGTAGTTAAAAGACCCGGCTACTTCAATAAAGACCAAGTTTTAAAAATCGAATATCATCGGTGTGAAAATTGTGTTAATTTTATTAAAAAATCATGGTTTCGTTTCCCGGAAGCATTGCATTCGATGAATTCGGCAAGCCTTTTATCATTTTACGTGATCAAGAGCAACAAAAGCGTCTCACAGGGAATGCTGCAATTAAGGTTAGTTTTCTGTCTCAATCCCGTACAAAATAATGTTCCATTGTGTGTTTTCCTATGGATGAATCATATCGATGGCGAATATTTATTTTCGGCAAATGGAAAAACTCTATGAAAAATGCAATGATTTGCTGCCAATGCCATTGAATTTATGGATTTTCTTCACTATGAATTAAGTTCAGTCCATGAAAATTGGATTTTTATTTGAAAATGCCATGAAATTCGTATTTTATGAAAAATCTGTTGTGTCTTGTGATCATTTGTTTTAGCTCCGCCCATTATGTACAATTTCGAACATTTCGTACACATGTCGAATGTTCTCGGTGTATTTGAATGCATGATGAATATTATTCAAATGTTTCTCACTAAATTGATTTTTAACACATTTGTATTGATTTGTTTTTGATATGGATTTTAATGTGAAATCATTTTATTTTGCACATGATTTTAGAGCCATATTATGGCTGGAAAGCAAATTGCATCGACGCTAAAAACATCGCTCGGTCCAAAAGGTTTGGATAAAATGATGGTAAGCAGTGATGGTGATGTGACGGTCACAAATGATGGTGCAACAATTCTGAAAATGATGGACGTCGATCATGAAATTGGCAAATTGATGGTACAATTGAGTCAGTCGCAGGACGATGAAATTGGTGATGGTACAACCGGTGTGGTTGTTTTGGCTGGCGCTCTACTTGATCAAGCTGAAGCATTGCTCGATCGTGGTATTCATCCAATTCGTATTGCGGATGGTTTTGAATTGGCCGCAAAATGTGCAGTGGAAAAATTGGACGCAATTGCCGAACCATTTCCCGTATCGTTGAACGACACAGAGCCTTTAGTACGCGTTGCTATGACCACACTCGGTAGCAAAATCATCAATAAGTGTCATCGTCAAATGGCCGAAATTGCTGTTAACGCTGTCCTCACTGTTGCTGGTACGAATTAAGAAATATTGTTATTGATGTTTTGTTAATGAGTCATCAATGATGACCAAAGCTTCGTGCATTCCGTGAATTGTTTTGTTAATTTGAAAATTTGTACGTTTTTAGACTTGGAAAAGAAAGATGTCAATTTCGAGCTGATTAAAATCGAAGGCAAAGTAGGCGGTCGCATGGAAGATACAATGTTAGTGAAAGGTGTCGTTTTGGACAAAACAATGAGTCATCCACAAATGCCAAAAAGCATGAAGGTAATGCTAATAACGGGACTAAACACCTACTTCGATGCTAAATGACACAGTTTTTAATTGTTTTTCACAATTTCAATTTTAGGATGTAAAAATGGCAATTTTAACCTGCCCATTTGAACCACCAAAACCAAAAACCAAGCATAAGTTGGATGTTAAATCAGCAGAAGACTACAAATTGTTGCGAGCCTATGAAGCAGAAAAATTCGAAACGATGGTTAAACAAGTGAAAGATGCTGGTGCCACTTTGGCCATTTGCCAGTGGGGTTTCGATGATGAAGCAAATCATTTGTTGTTGCAACACAATTTGCCAGCCGTTCGATGGGTTGGTGGACCAGAAATTGAATTGCTTGCTATTGCAACCGGTGGCCGAATTGTGCCACGTTTCGAAGAGCTCAGTGCCGATAAGCTGGGACATGCGGGTATTGTACGTGAATTGGCATTCGGAACCACCAAGGATAAAATGCTTGTGGTTGAAGACTGCAAAAATACAAAAGCGGTGACAATTTTGATTCGTGGCGGTAATCAAATGATCATTGCCGAAGCAAAACGTTCAATTCATGATGCATTGTGTGTGGTTCGTTCGCTTATCAAAGATTCACGTATCGTTTATGGTGGTGGTGCAGCTGAAATTGCATGCTCATTGGCCGTGGCCAAGGAAGCTGATCAACTCTCATCACTCGAACAGTATGCATTTAGAGCATTCAGTGTTGCTCTCGAAAGTATTCCTTTGGCATTGGCTGAAAACAGTGGCTTAGCACCAATTGAAACCTTATCGGAATTGAAATCAAGACATGTCAATGAAAGCTGCTCATCGCTAGGTGTTGATTGTATGTTGACTGGAGAATCAGACATGAGAAAACATCACGTTATTGAATCATTGCATTCAAAGAAACAACAACTCATTTTGGCTACACAACTCGTTAAAATGATCTTGAAAATCGATGATGTTCGTTCGCCCAACGATAGTCACGGTCACGGTTATTAAACAACATCCATTCTCTAACCATATGTTAACATTAACAAGCCAGAGAAACAACTACACTCATCAAATTCTTCGATTTAATTTATCGTAATGCTTCATGCTAAACAATAAAACAACAACAGCAAAACGAAAACAAAACATATTAGTTCCATGTAAACACCAACACACACACACACACCACACTCAGTCTCAGTCAACAATGTGACACTGTTTTGATTTATATTAAACACTTAATAAAAAAAAAACGTCTAATAAAATTACCACTTTATTTTGCTTAACTATCGAAAATTGTTCTTTTAATGTGTACATTTTCTATCAATAGGGAGCATTTAATTATGCCGCATGTCACATGCAACGCCAGAGCCTCATATACTTTTGAGGTTCAGGTGGATAAAACTCAAATTGTGTCTTCATGCGGCTCAGAGTTTTCTGAGTGTTGTTTCGGTTGTGACTTTCCAACGGGACGAAGTTTGCTTCAAACTTTTATACTGAAATTTAGTGCTTTACTCTGAAAAAAACATTTGCAGGGTTTTCAATAAAAACTTGTAGTGAAATGTCGTCAAATGTCAAATGCATTTAAAAACTTGTGATGAAACGACATTTCACTACAAGTTTTATTTGAAAACCCTGCAAATATTTTGTCACAGAACAAAAATACCTCCTTCATAATTTTAGCTCTTTTGGTTCAGCCGTAATATCACTCTGTTTTTTTTTCACCACCAAATTCTCGATAAAAAAAATTTTAAAGAGAGATTTCAAACAATTATTTGCCGATTTTTATTTTAGAATGGCAAACGAGAGCATTTGTTTGGAACCCTATTTTATGTTCATTTAGCCGCTTGTGCTACTTTGATTGGTGCTAAGTATATAACAGCAGTGAGTGACACTGGAGAATTTATCGACATAGTCCACTGACGGTTAACTGGTACAATGTAATTTACGCGATCATCGCGCGTTCATTTCCGTTATGTCTACAGTGCATTTCTGTGACTCTACGTGTTTTTAGACAGAAATAAAATAGTGGAAACTAAAGTACTAACTCTCTCTCTCTCTCTCTCTCTCTCTCTCTATTTCTCAATTTGATAGCTAATCAATGTCTTAATATTGAACATTTTGTTTCATTTCTAATGTGATTTAATATTTAAAATCTACTAAATTCCCTATGACGGGTAAACATATGCATTGCAAACCTTATTTATTCCCAATGTAACCATAATCCACGAGATCACTAACCATGTCGTTAACCCAACGGCTGTATTCCTCTTGCGTTTCTCCTTCAAACTTGTGTATTAAATCGGCTTCTTCACCATTTTCAGCGAGTTGAGCGTACTCATCTAAATTGGACACATCAGTAGCCTTCGCTACTCGGATTGATATAACCATCGGTGCTATTAATAGTGCATACTCGCCAAATTGTTTGAGTTGTGACTGGAAGTTTTCATATGTATACAATTTACTTGGATCACTACCAAGCTTTTGGATTGTCTCACTTAATGTCGAGTAGTATGTCTTGATTAGCTTATCGTAGTGCTTGGCGCGAAATGCTTTATCGGTCGAAGAAAACACATTATAATGGAAATCAAGCGCTGGTGAACTATAGTGAGAGATTTGCCAATCCACAAAATTGATCGACTTTAATTCCTTCTTCTGAAAATAATTGATCGTTATTTAATCTCAATAGGAAACAAGCAAAACATTTGCCGCATGCAAATCAAAACACATGCCAACTTACAGCGTTATTCGAATATTGAAACATAAAATTGTTGTTCCAACAATCTCCATGTCTAACGACCGCCAATTCAGTACTAGATGGTCCTGCTAAATATTCGTTAATTATTTTCAAATACGATTTCCGTAAGTTTTGCACAAGTGCCTTATGTTCTGGGTTTTCCATCGCATTAATCAGTCTATCGACTAAAATGGTTTTGATTAGTAAACGTGAATTGTATGTGTTTGACAAACACTGTTTGTAATACACAAATTATGTATAGACATAACATTTTAATCCAACCTGATTGTTCAATGAATGTTCCAAGTGATCCATGAAATATAATTTCCATTGCAACATCTTTAAGTTGCATAAATTCAGCAAACTCATTTGGCCGTTGATCTTTCATGGCAAAAGAAATGGCATGGAATTTGGCCATTTCTCTTAACACGAGCAGCTGATGATCAAGTGGGATTATTTGCTCTTTGGGCCACATCGTGAAATTGTTTACCTTCAAATCCTCCATGATCAAAACATATGTGTCATGCTCCTCGCTCACTTCACACATGTAGACTTTTGGAAATGCTAAGAACGAATCGGCCTCACTCAGGCCTTTTTCTCGTTGGAACCGAACAAAGGCGGGCAACAGTTTCGAATACATATAAATTTCACGATCAAAGACCAAGTTCGCTTTCCAGCTCTTCTTTCGAATGTCACTCAATGGTGGTGCCTTGCAAATTAAATACAACACTTCCTGTTTGCTGATGCCATTCATTCGTCTTGTTCCAGACACTGTGATCGCACTCATCACACCAAAAAAGTTATCACCATGCTTTGATCCCGCCGTCGTTTCGATGCTATGATTAACAAATCCTTCATTTTCGGCCACTTTGTGCAGACAATTTGTGATGAAATCAGACAACATCTTGGTTAGATTTGTTAGATCGTCCATAAAGTGTGTTTTTACTCAATAAAAGATTAATTGAAATCTAGATTGAGTCTACCAGTCCCATCGCTTAACTGAGATTACGTCAGGCGTGCTGTCTCATTTTTATTTGGTTTAAGGCTCATTCGAAGTACTCCAAAATAAATTTTATGGCGCCCATAAAATTTCTAAAGCTATATTCCTCTATCAATATCTGTTTAGTTAAGTTTAGAATCTTTATGAATATGCTAGAAAATCATTCCACGTGCGGTGCATAGGAAACATATTAATTTTTACTAAAGTTAAGATTTCAATTTTATTGGGCTCCATAAATTTTTTTGGAGCATTTCAAATTTAATGCCTGCTTAGAGGTGTGTATACTGCATACTCAAAATATAAACTCAATAATCTTACGCAGTGATTGTAGTAATCTTTTTTACTGGTTAATGAAAAAATTTAAAGAAAATCAAAAAAAATACAATTCGCTACAGTTAAAGTAACTCGTTATAGATGTTTAAGTTCCTTATTACTTAAAAAGACATAAGAAAGTAAACTTTGAAAAATGCACTCCTCAAAGGGCAAATCTAGCCACAGATTTGAAAATTGTTGACAGTATTTTTTACCCCTGAAAGAAGGATTTTTGAAGTTAATATCTTAAACCAAAGAACATACTATCACGTTGGACTGTCACTGAGTCTCAGTGGAAATGAGACTTCAAATTACATAGAAACGAAGTGACAGTCCAAAAATGATATAACTTTGAAACACTCGCATGTTGTCACGACGTTCATGAACTCTGTTTCAAAGTCTGAAGTTCAAACATTTAATTACAATTCGATTTTTCTATTTGCCAGTAATTCAATTTATGGCCTTATAAAATTAAAATCTCCTTTGAAGACATTATTGAACATATATTGATAACGCTTTCGAATTTTTATGGAGGTCCATAAAATGTGTGGTGTATGGTGGAGTTAATCTGAAGTTTCGACTCCTTCTCAAACAACATACTGCAATTGTTTTGGCAATGCATACCAGGGGTGGATTAAGGGGAATTGTGGTATTTGTGACATTGTTGAATGCCAGCTATCGGTGCATCAAACATTGAAATTTGTACAATCATCGCAAGTTCATTTTCGTTATGATTACTGTCCACTCAATTAAGATCCATATTGTTCAGTTTTACCCGAACGTATTTCTCCCGAACGAATCATTCGGAACGGAATAAAGAAAGAAAGAAAGAAAGAAAGAAAGAAAGAAAGAAAGAAAGAAAGAAAGAGAGAGAGAAAGAAAGAAATACAGTAAGGTCTCGCTAATGGAAACACTTTTTGCGAATAGACCGTGGACTCCATAATGTAAACACCACGGACTCGCTAATGGCAGCTAATGGTCTCAGTAACATCATTGTGTAAGTTTTCAAAACAGCTGAGCACCAAGACATTTTTTTTACTGAATATTGATTGCATTTACCCATTTGCTTAATTCAACATCTATGCATTTTTTGTCAATCAATATGTTTCTTTCAATTTTAATGTTTACATTTTGCGCCATTGAACTTGTGATTGTTGTTAAACTCATTATTGTTTTTTCAATTTGAAATCAGTAGTCTTTGATGATATAATGTTAATTTGAACTCAGTTTGTCAGCTCGCCTGATGATGAAAGTATGGCATGGTCCTAATCTATGCTAGTTTGGCTAACGTTCTCGCTAATTTAACTAATGTCAATAATATGCCTCTAATATTGCTATGTTGATTGTTGTTGTCTCAAATACAAAGACAAATACACACAAAACCTCCATAAGAAATCCACAGAAAGCATACTGTGCGTGATATTTTTCCGCGTGCGCCACCTTCTGAATGAGGCGCACGCGCACATTTGGAGAATGGAACACACAGAAGCGGAGGTTTCAGTGCATATTTCGTTGTTTATGGCGATGTTAATATCGTTAATTTTGCTATTTTTCTCTAGTTTTCTGTCATAAATACTATTTTTCTATTAATGTTTTTCCCCATTAAGCATGGCTTTCGAACACGTTTGGGAATAAAATGCAATTTTACATTAGAATAAGAAGTGTTCTACTTATTTTTATCTAAGAAAGAAATATCAACAAAAACAAATATTTTGGTGTTTATTCTCTTTATTATCGTTGAAGTATTAGTAAGAAAATTGACCTGATATCAATTATACCTTCACTAGCGCGGAAATTCAGATTAAGATAATAAATATTGACTATAAACTAATATAACCATAATTTACAAGATCAGCGACAGCATCGTTTATCAAGCGACTGTATTTCTTTTGTGTGTCACTGTCAAACTGATGCAGTAAATCAACATCTTCCCCTTTTTCAAGGCGCTCAGCGTATTCATCCAAGTCGGTGAGATCTTTTTCTTGCGCTAATCTGATTGATATGATGACAGGTGCATATAACAATGCATAATCACTGAATTGTCGGAGTTGCATTTGAAACTGTTCGTAAGTGTATAGTTTATTCGGATCACTGCCCAGTTTTTGAATTGTTTCACTTAATGTAGAGTAATATGTTGTTAAAAGTGTCTCATAATGCTTATCACGAAACGTTTTGTCCGTTGACGTAAAAATGTTGTAGAGCACATCAACCGCAGGCGAACAATAGTGAACTAGTTGCCAGTCTACAAAACTGATTGCCTTTAATCCTGTTCTCTGCTTGCAAAAGAATAAAAAAAACAATTGAATGAACATTTGTTTCTGTTCAACGGTTCATAAATACACAAATTCTTGGTGAGGTCTGGGGAATTTTCATCTTTCACCAGATTAGGTCACTTGTGAACCACTATCAAATTTTGTGTTAGCTTACATTTTCGCCACTATATTGATAAAAGATGTTGTTATTCCACAAATCACCGTGCCGCATAACCGCCAATTCCGTACTTGGTGGTCCAAGTAGCAAATTTTCCATCGATTTTAAATATGTATTTTGGAAATTCGACATGATTTTCTTATGATCTGGATTTTCTAGTGCATCGGTTGCTCTTTCGAGAATTTTTTTCCAGCAACTTCTCAGCGATCCATTGATAATCACATCAAATGTGAGGTCTTTAAGTTGTTTGAATTCAGCAAACTCATTTGGCCGCTGGTCTTTCATTGCAAACGATACAGCATGATATTTGGCCATCTCTTTTAATACTAGCAACTCATGTTCGAGAGAGATTGTTTCCTCTTTTGGCCACATCACAAAGTTTTTTGCTCTCAAATCTTCCATGATCAAAACATATGTGTCGTGCTCCTCGCTCACTTCACACATGTACACTTTTGGAAAGGCTAGAAATGAATCGGCCTCACTTAAACCTTTTTCTTGTTGAAATCTCACAAAAGCAGGCAACAATTTTGAATAAGCATAAATTTCACGTTCGAACACCAGGTAAGATTTCCAGGTCTTCTTTCGTATTTCACTCAATGGTGGAATTTTACAAATCAGATGCAGCTCATCGCGTTTGCTTATGCCATTTTTCCCTCTTATTCCTGATAACGTGATGAATGCCACAACACCCAGTAAATTATCGCCTCGCTTTGATCCTGCTGTAGTTTCAATTTTATAATCAACAAATCCTTCCTCTTTGGCCACTTTGTGTACACAATTTTTTAAGAAATCGGACAACATTTTGGTTAAAATCGTTTGATCGTCCACAATGTATTGACATCTAGATCCCGTCTACCAGACGTATCGCGAGTGACTGAGATTACATTCAGCGTGCCGGCTCATTTATAGAATAGGTGATCTAAGGCTCGTTTGATCTAAGGCATCGAACTGAAGCTTTGATTTTTACTCAAATTAAGATTTCAATTTTATTGAATCCCATAAATTTGTTTTTGAGCATTTCAATACCTCTTATCACTCAAAATATAAACTCACAGTGATTGCAGCAATCTCTTTTACTGCATTAACCATGGTTAATGAGATATTCGAAATAAAAAAATTTACCATTTGTTACAGTTAATGATAAACATTAACTCAATGTAGCTCGTTGTAGACATAGGTTCTGACACTGCCGAATTAAGGGGGGCGTCATGGCAGAAAATGCGACAGGGGTCCCAAAAAAAATCGATTCTATCTAGTATCTAGAGAAAAAGGGGTTTTTGGTTCCACTCACCGTCTGGCAGCATAATAACATTGAAATAAAACGCCACCTATCGTATCAATTTTCGAACTAGGCCGAGACGTCGGTGTCCATTCAAATGGACCTATGTATGTGCTATATTTTGCGGTTGAGTTTTTTGTTCTTGTTCATTGTAGAAAAAATATAAAATAATTCAAATACGAAGTGAAGCATTTTTGCATATTCTTCTTCAAGCAAAGAAATTGTCCTAGCTCAAAAATAAGAGCTGAGAAAAAAGTGAACAAACAAAATAATTCCTCGAATCCAATAATATAAACAAAACATAAATATTCGTAACGTTCTACTTCCTACTTGCGAAAACACAGTGAATATGAACAAAAAAAAAACATATAAAAACGAAACTGATAGTTTCAGTTGAACTTCGATTCAAATGGACATCGGTGTTCATTCAAATAGACAAATATGACTTCACCCACATTTTGTACAATGTTATTTCCACTCTCACTTCGGTAGTTATAAGCTACCAACTAATAATATTTGTACTTCCCGATTCAAATTTATTTTGTTTTAACATTATAAAACATAAATCAAAATGTAAACAATATGCTAACAAGAACCAATGCAACGTGAATGTGTCGCGGCAAAATTGACATTGAATAGCATTTCATTAATTTGAAAATCGATACGATAGGTGGCGTTTTGAAATGGAAAAATTTACAATTAGCATTGAATTCAATGTAAACGTCAAAAATGCTGCCAGACTGTGGTTCCACTCAAATCAAAAAGGGCTACTTGTGCGTGGAATTTCAAAGTCCATTCTATCTAGTGTAAGCTGGGTCTCAGAAAAGTTGAGGACCTAAAAAAAAAGTCCTCAGCTCCGAAAATTCATAGAGAGTCCACGAATTCACAGGGGGTCCGAAAAGTTAAGGGGGCGGGGTCATCTGAGACCTTCGAGGCTATGTCAGAACCTATGGTTGTAGATGTTTAGTCCATTTCTCGAGAAATATTTTAGATCAAAATAAGGCGAACAAATTGCCACGTCAACCTTGAAAAAATCACTCTTCATCGGTCATATGAATATACAATGTTGAAAGATAGTGAAAGACAGACAGCGCCACAACGCATAAATTAATTTCTCACTATTTTTTCTTATTGATATTTTCCAATAAACTGTATTGTGTTCGACAGACGCCTTGATGTCAAACTTCTTGAGAGGATCTTTTACTTCGGAAAAGAATATTTTTGGGGTTAACCTCTCAAATGTTGCATGCTGTCACGATGTTCGTGATCTTGGTTTCAAAGTCTGAAGGTCAGATATTAAATTGCAAATCGTAAGTTTTTTCGATTGTTCTATTTGTCTTCTAATTTATGGGGCCTTTTACAGTTAACATTTTATTTAAAGAAATTTATTAAACATATATTGATTGATGATTCAGAATTTTAAGAACCCATAAAATGTATGGTGGAGTAAAGACTTTTATTTGGCTTTTCAATTTTTTTCACGGTTGTTACCTCCCTAGATTTGCCAATGAACCTATGTCAAACAACATACTGCAATTATCTTGGTCATGCATATCTTCGTCAAAACATACTGCATACCGTCTATACAACAATTTAGCTGATAATGGCTCAGCATCAAACGAAACCTTATCGGAATTGAAATTAAGAATTTGTCAATGAAAGTTGCTCATCGCTAAGCGTTACTCATTCATGTTTTTTGCTGGTGAATCAGATACGAGAAAGCCTTGCGTTTGTTTTTTTTTCATAAAGAATACTTTTCAATATATTATGATATTTATACTGAAAATATTGTGGTTTATAAATCTTTATTTTGTGATTGCATGCATTTGTAAGTATAAAGTGCTTGGTAAATAAAATGGGAGTGACATTGTTGAATGTTGTATTTATCAAACATTGCACACCATTTCATTTTATTTCCAACATGACCGAATTACATAAGTTTTTCATTCACTCTATCACCAAATCCTATATGCTTCAACAAATAGAACACAACAATCTGGTGGTTATTTTGAACAAAAGATAATTTATTTTCAGAAAATGTATACTTTTCCTCTTAAAATCCAATTCCTTTTTCCACAATTGACACCTCACATCATAAATCCTAATGAAAACCTTCATGCAGAGCCTATTTATTCCCAATGTAACCATAATCCACGAGATCACTAACCATGTCGTTAACCAAACGGCTGTATTCCTCTTGCGTTTCTCCTTCAAACTTGTGTATTAAATCGGCTTCTTCACCATTTGCAGCGAGTTGAGCGTAATCATCTAAGTTGGACACATCAGAAGCCTTCGCTACTCGGACTGATATAATCATTGGTGCCATTAATAGTGCATACTCGCCAAATTGTTTGAGTTGTGACTGGAAATTCTCATATGTATACAATTTACTTGGATCACTACCAAGCTTTTGGATTGTCTCACTTAATGTCGAGTAGTATGTCTTGATTAGCTTATCGTAGTGCTTGGCGCGAAATGCTTTATCGGTCGAAGAAAACACATTATAATGGAAATCAAGCACTGGTGAACTATAGTGAGAGACTTGCCAATCCACAAAATTAATCGACATTATTTCTTTTTTCTGAAAATAATTGATCGTCTTTTAATCTCAATAGGAAACGAGCAAAATATTTGCCGCATGCAAATCAAAACACATGCCAACTTACCGCGTTATTCGAATATTGAAACATAAAATTGTTGTTCCAACAATCTCCATGTCTGACGACGGCCAATTCAGTGCTAGATGGTCCAGTTAAATATTCGTTAATTATTTCCAAATACTTTTTTCGAAACTGTTGCACAAGTGTCTTATGTTCCGGGTTTTCCATGGCATTCATCAATCTATCGACTAAAATTGTTTCAATTGATGAGTTCAAATTGTATGTCTTTGCATTTAAATTATAATCCAACCTGATTGTTCAATGAATGTTCCAAGCGATCCATGAAATATAATTTCCATTGCAACATCTTTAAGTTGCATAAATTCAGCAAACTCAGTTGGCCGTTGATCTTTCATGGCAAAGGAAATAGCATGGAATTTGGCAATTTCTCTTAACACGAGCAGCTGATGATCAAGTGGAATTATTTGCTCTTTGGGCCACATCGTGAAATTTTTTACCTTCAAATCCTCCATGATCAAAACATATGTGTCATGCTCCTCGCTCACTTCACACATGTAGACTTTTGGAAATGCTAAGAACGAATCGGCCTCACTCAGGCCTTTTTCTCGTTGGAACCGAACAAAGGCGGGCAACAGTTTCGAATACATATAAATTTCACGATCAAAGACCAAGTTCGCTTTCCAGCTCTTCTTTCGAATGTCACTCAATGGTGGTGCCTTGCAAATTAAATACAACACTTCCTGTTTGCTGATGCCATTCATTCGTCTTGTTCCAGACACTGTGATCGCACTCATCACACCAAAAAAGTTATCACCATGCTTTGTTCCCGCTGTCGTTTCGATGCTATGATTAACAAATCCTTCATTTTCGGCCACTTTGTGCAGACAATTTGTGATGAAATCAGACAACATTTTGGTTAGATTCGTTTGATCGTCCACAAAGTGTGTTTTTATTCAATAAAATATTAATTGAAATCGATAGATAGATCGCGTCGACCAGTCCTATCACTTAACTGAGTTCACTTCAGGTGTGCTGTTTCATTTTTATATGGTCTAAGGCTCATTCCAAGTACTCCAAAATAAATCTTATGGCGCCCATAAATATTCATCGCAAAATTCTCTCCAGGGCATACTATCCAATAAATTTACTATAATATTTTTAAAATATAAATTTATCTAATAAATTTGATGCGTCCACCGATACGATGCGACTTTAACTTGAGTTTTGTTGGATGTCTCGTGCATTCCAAACATTCAGTGTGACTATCAGTGGAATCCATTGTTTTTTTTTTAGCGTCGCATCGATACGGTGGACGCATCAAATTTACTAAATAAATTTATATTTTAAAAATATTCAGTATAATAAATTTATCGAATAGTATGCCCTGTTATCCCAATGCGCTAAACTTTCGTTAATTTAAAATTGATAAGCTATACTCAAGATTATAAAGCATTTCTATTTGTTGTGTGTTGTAAGCATATCGGCTGTGTATTTTCCTGAACATAACCTGACTCGATATGCGTAGACATGTTCGGACAGGAATGCACATGATATAAATAAGTAAAAAACACTTCTTATTCTGGTGTAAAATTGCGTTTTATTCGCAAACATTTTTGAAAGCCATGCTTTCATCATCAGGCGAGCTGAAAAACTAAGTTCAAATCAAATTTACATCAACAAAGTCTACTGATTTCAAATTGAAATAACAAAAAATGATAAGTTGAATGGCACAAAATGTAAACATTAAAGTTGAAAATAAATATTGGTTGACAAAAAATGCATAGATGTTAAATTAAGCAAATGAGTAAATGCAATCAATATTCACTATAAAAAAATGTCTTTGGTGCTCAGCTGTTGTGAAAACTTACACAATGATGTTACTTGTGAACTTTGAATGTTCATATTGTGTTTCTTGTTTTGTAGATATACAAGTTTTCATAAGCATCCAAATATTGTGGCTTATTCACCTCTTTCAAAAGCCTGAAACCAGCGAACTCGTGTCCATTTTCTAACATTTGATCGGCTGGTGTTGATTTGCCGAGTTACCCTTCATGATATGGCTTATAATGTTCAGAAAAACGTTTTTCACATGCCCGACAACTCTGTCCGACATAAACCGAATCGCAATCAGTGAACAATGCTGCATAAATGCACGACTTTTTGTGATCTTCCACTTTGTCTTTTAAGGAATTGAAATTAAGAATTTGTCAATGAAAGTTGCTCATCGCTAAGCGTTACTCATTCATGTTTACTGGTGAATCAAACATGAGAAAGTCTTGCGTTTTTTTTTTTCATAAAGGATACATTTCAATATATTATGATATCATACTGAAAATATTGTGGTTTAAAATCTTTATTTTGTGATTGCATGAATTTGTAAGTATAAAGTGCTTGGTAAATAAAATGGGAGTGACATTGTTGAATGTCGGTTGTCGCTACATCAAACTTTGAAACTTGCACAATCATCGCACATTCATTTCCGTTATGATTACAGTACAATGCTGCGACTCATGAACGATGCATAATTTAGAGGGAAAAATTCTCTCTCTATGAATTTTTCAGCTAATAAATTATGGAAAATTAATGTCTTAATATTATTTATTATTTATTTATCAAACTTTGCGAACCATTTCATTTTATTTCCAACATGACCTAATTACTTAAGTTTTTCATTCACTCTGTCACCAAGTCCTATATGCTTTAACAAGTAGAACACAACAATCTGGTGGTTATTTCGGAAATTAAAAATAGTTTTTTTTCAGGTAAAATATGAACTTTTAAGAACATTTTTTTTTATAAGAACAAAAGATAGAAATATTTATTTTCAAAAAATGTATACTTTTCCTCTTAAAATCCAATTCCTTTTTCCACAATTGACACCTCACATCATAAATCCTAATGAAAACCTTCATGCAGAGCCTATTTATTCCCAATGTAACCATAATCCACGAGATCACTAACCATGTCGTTAACCAAACGGCTGTATTCCTCTTGCGTTTCTCCTTCAAACTTGTGTATTAAATCGGCGTCTTCACCATTTTCAGCGAGTTGAGCGTAATCATCTAAGTTGGACACATCAGTAGCCTTCGCTACTCGGATTGATATAATCATTGGTGCCATTAATAGTGCATACTCGCCAAATTTTTTAAGTTGTGACTGGAAGTTTTCATATGTATACAATTTACTTGGATCACTACCAAGCTTTTGGATTGTCTCACTTAATGTCGAGTAGTATGTTTTCATTAGCTTGTCATAATGCTTGTCGCGAAATGCTTTATCGGTCGAAGAAAACACATTATAATGGAAATCAAGCACTGGTGAACTATAGTGAGAGATTTGCCAATCCACAAAATTGATCGACTTTAATTCCTTTTTCTGAAAATAATTGATCGTCTTTTAATCTCAATAGGAAACGAGCAAAATATTTGCCGCATGCAAATCAAAACACATGCCAACTTACCGCGTTATTCGAATATTGAAACATAAAATTGTTGTTCCAACAATCTCCATGTCTAACGACCGCCAATTCAGTACTAGATGGTCCTGACAAATATTCGGTAATTATTTCCATATACGTTTTCCGAAACTGTTCCACAAGTGTCTTATGTTCCGGGTTTTCCATCGCATTCATTAATCTATCGACTAAAATGGTTTTGATTAGTAAACGTGAATTGTATGTGTTTGACAAACACTGTTTGTAATACACAAATTATGTATAGACATAACATTATAATCCAACCTGATTGGTCTATGAATTTTCCAAGCGATCCATGAAATATAATTTCCATTGAAACATCTTTAAGCTGCTTAAATTCAGCAAACTCAGTTGGACGTTGATCTTTCATGGCAAAAGAAATAGCATGGAATTTGGCAATTTCTCTTAGCACGAGCAGCTGATGATCAAGTGAGATCATTTGCTCTTTGGGCCACATCGTGAAATTTTTTACCTTCAAATCCTCCATGATCAAAACATATGTGTCATGCTCCTCGCTCACTTCACACATGTAGACTTTTGGAAAAGCTAAGAACGAATCGGCCTCACTTAGGCCTTTTTCTCGTTGGAACCGAACAAAGGCGGGCAACAGTTTCGAATACATATAAATTTCACGATCAAAGACCAAGTTCGATTTCCAGCTTTTCTTCCGGATTTCACTCAATGGTGGTGCCTTGCAAATTAAATACAACACGTCCTGTTTGCTGATGCCATTCATTCGTCTTGTTCCAGACACTGTGATCGCACTCATCACACCCAAAAAGTTATCACCATGCTTTGATCCCGCCGTTGTTTCGATGCTATGATTAATAAATCCTTCATTTTTGGCCACTTTGTGCAAACAATTTGTGATGAATTCAGACAACATTTTGGTGTTGGATTCGTTTGATCGTCCTCAAAGTGTGTTTTTACTCAGTAAAAGAAGTAGTGAGATCAAAATTCAGTCAACCAGACTGTCTATAGCTTAACTGGGATCATTTGACTTTTACTAGCTCATTTATAGAAGGTAGTAAAGTCATTGCATAGGCTCATTCCAAGTACTCGACCAAAAATTGTATATATTTTTCAACACCCCATATTTTTTTTCGGGAACTTCCATTTTAATCACACAAATTATTGTATAAACTCAATCATGTAGCATAATTGCAGTGATTGTAGCAATTGTTTTTACTGGCAAATGGAAAATCGAATCAAAGGGGTTAACCCCAAAGGTAGGAAATGATCTAAGTAATTTAGAACTTTATTTTTTGATGTTGACTCGTTCAACGATTCCTTCATTTGTAGTTTGAAATCGCCTTTGGTCTCCATGAAAATAATGGTGGAGCACTTGGTCTGGGCTTCACCAGACTTCACTAATAATATTGTATGTAATCTAAGTTCACCACTCCTCCTCGAACAACATATATTGTTTATATATAATTATTTCCGCGTGCATATCAGTCTCAATATATGATCCGAAGAACAGAACCGTCTATATAACAATTTACAACAATAAAATGCACACAATCGCATGCGGAAGTCAATAGTTCTAATAGAACGGAACTTTCAACTACAAAAAAAAGGTATACCTGGTTCAATGCATTTTCAAATGTATACAGACATTTTTGCCATCTCATTTTGGGATATTGTGTAAACTGACTAATTTAATACTCAATTTAATTGAGTCTGACTTTAAATTATAGAATCATTCAACACATTATTCAACATTGTAAGCTCAGCTGAAATTTGATGAATTATAATTTTTATTATTCCTCAACTGATCAGAAGGGAAATCAAATGAACTCTGGCATGGGAAATATTTTATGTCTGACACTTTTTGAATTGGATACTTGAACGGTCCTAGTCGGACGTCATTCCTCCCGTGCAATATAACATCATCTTCGTCCAATTTACGTTAACAAATCATCATCGCTATAAAATTTGGTAATTCCAGTTTCAATAGCAATTTAGATTAGAATTGTATTCTAGTTTCGAAATGCATTTGTATTGTTTTTGCAAAGGCTGCAATATCAGACAGGTCGTTGGTAGAGTTGATTTAAATATAATGCTACAAGAAAAAAAAATTTACTCTAAAGACATCTGAGATAGCCTAATATACAATATATCTAAGAATGCCAGAAAATCAATAAAATAAAACACATACAAAAGTCAATCAAGTGTAAGTCCGTATTGTCCAGTATCATCCGAACGTAATTCAGCCGCCCGTAGTATATACAAAACGAAATAATGAATGAAACAATAACAAAATGAAAAATACAATATTTCAGAGTCTATGCATTTTATTATGGTTGTTATTGTTGAGTGTCAGTAAGAAAACGATTTTCACATCTGAAGCTTAAATCTGAAACGTATAATTTATTTCTTCAATAGCGCGAGAATTCAGATCAAGATAATAAATATTGACTATAAACTAATATAACCATAATTTACAAGATCAGCGACAGCATCGTTTATCAAGCGACTATATTTCTTTTGCGTGTCACTGTCAAACTGATGCAGTAAATCAACATCTTCTCCTTTTTCAAGTCGCTCTGCGTATTCATCCAAGTCGGTGAGATCTTTTTCTTGCGCTAATCTGATTGATATGATGACAGGTGCATATAACAATGCATAATCACTGAATTGTCGGAGTTGCATTTGAAACTGTTCGTAAGTGTATAGTTTATTCGGATCACTGCCCAGTTTTTGAATTGTTTCACTTAATGTAGAGTAATATGTTGTTAAAAGTGTCTCATAATGCTTATCACGAAACGTTTTGTCCGTTGACGTAAAAATGTTGTAGAGCACATCAACCGCAGGCGAACAATAGTGAACTAGTTGCCAGTCTACAATACTGATTGCCTTTAATCCTGTTCTCTGCTTGCAAAAGAATAAAAAAACAATTGAATGAACATTTGTATCTGTTCAAAAGTTCATAAATACACAAATTCTTGGTGAGGTCTGAGGAATTGTCATCTGACACCCCACCATATTAGGTCACTTGTGAACCACTATCAAATTTTGTGTTAGCTTACATTTTCACATGTATATTGATAAAGGATGTTGTTATTCCACAAATCTCCGTGCCGCATAACCGCCAATTCCGTACTTGGTGGTCCAAGTAGCAAATTTTCCATCGATTTTCGATATGTCTGTTGGAAATTCGACATGAGTTTCTTATGATCCGGATTTTCTAGTGCATCGGTTGCTCTCTTGACTATTTTGTCAAAGCAACTTCTCAGCGATCCATTGATAATCACCTCAAATGTAAGGTCTTTAAGTTGTTTAAATTCAGCAAACTCATTTGGCCGCTGGTCTTTCATTGCAAACGATACAGCATGATATTTGGCCATCTCTTTTAATACTAGCAACTCATGTTCGAGAGAGATTGTTTCCTCTTTTGGCCACATCACAAAGTTTTTTGCTCTCAAATCTTCCATGATCAAAACATATGTGTCGTGCTCCTCGCTCACTTCACACATGTACACTTTTGGAAAGGCTAGAAATGAATCGGCCTCACTTAAACCTTTTTCTTGTTGAAATCTCACAAAAGCAGGCAACAATTTTGAATAGGCATAAATTTCACGTTCAAACACCAGATAAGATTTCCAGTTCTTCTTTCGTATTTCACTCAATGGTGGAACTTTACAAATCAGATGCAGCTCATCGTGTTTGCTAATGCTATTTTTCTCTCTTATTCCTGATAACGTGATGGCGGCCATTACACCCAAGAAATTATCACCATGCTTTGATCCTGCTGTAGTTTCAATTTTATAATCGATAAATCCTTCCTCTTTGGCCACTTTTTGTACACATTTTTTTAAGAATTCGGACAACATTTTCGCTAGAATTTGTTGTTTGCTTTGGGAAAATGTTTGCAATTCTGCAAGATGTGAACTTAAGTCGAGATGTGATATCACTGTAACTAAGAATGCATCGCGCGCAGCAATTTATTTAAGCATCCATTTAGCCAGATTGAATCCAAAGATTAGATAATAATTGTAGTGTATCATTTTTATTTAATATTATAATCACATGAATTCATCATGATATGTAATTACTTGATTAGAATTTAGTTCTCAATGATACAGCATGATGATTACATATCTGTAACAATGTTGCACACGGAATGTAATTGCACAAATATGATTGTCATCGTCAGAGACGCTATCTGGATCGACACGGTGAGTTGAAAGTCTATCGCAATGAATTTTTCATTATCAAACTTTGTTTCAAATGTCATTGCTTTTTTTTTGTATTTATATTGTTGAATATTTCATCAAATGTGCAATAATGTATGTTAGACTGTATGTTATGGAGTGTCAGCTGAACGAAATTTCAGTTCATTTGATCCAATTTGCTATTTTGAGGTGAATTGCGACAAGGCGTGAAATTTGACATGCAATTGTACTGAGATAATATTAATTCCACATGTGTGCATGCAAATTCAAAATTGTCAACAACAACATCTATTGTAGAGTCAGTGGATTAAGACACGACAAGCACGGAAACAGAATAGAAAAGATCATTTTAATGAGTCGTTTGAATGTTTGTGCGTTTGACTTTATCATACAATTTATACCATCTATTGGTTGCACAGTGCACAGTGCACAATGCACAGTATTCATCAGAACAAAGTTTATATTCACTCTGCATCATTTACGGCGGGTACCATCCACAAGTCAGAATTAGCGAAAACCCTATTTGTGTTATATCTGGATGAGACAAAATCTCAATAAGCCCAAAATACATTAATTCTGTTTTGTTTTTGGCTATTTGGCCAAAATATTTCCAAACAACACAACTAATATGAATCAAGTGGCAGAGCTCTCGATATTATGTTATTGAACAGTGTGAAAACAGCGATTGGTTGTTTAAGATCTTTCATTCAAATGGAAAATGGAAACAGACCAATTTTCAAATAAAAATATTTTTTAAACAGACAAAGAATGTTTTTTAAAAAAAAAACGCACATTTTAAATATTTTTCAGAGCTCAGTTTGAATAAATGAATATTTATTTGTATAATAAGCAAGTACAATGTAGTTCGTTCAGCGAATTTTCGGCAGAATTTATTGATCTTTTGAGAAAAAAAAATGGATGTGAATGAGTAATATTCGCTATAGTCGTGTGCAAGCATGTGCTTTTACCATAAATATTTGTAAATGTTCATTTTTCTAATAGAAATTCTTCTATTTTTTTTATTTTTTTTTGTTGCTTATATTTTTTTGTTTGGATTAATGAAAAGACAAAGACAAAAACAAAATTGTTGGGGAAAAAGAGGTAAGCTCAAACAAACATTGTTATAAATCTAGCCCAATATTATAATAATTTGTATGTAATTTATACTTTATTATTGATCTAAGAATGCTTAATTTTGAAATAGCGTGCGTGTAAAATCGATATAATCCAAGGCGCCGTTGACAGGTTGGCTGGTCTTTGGATCGATGTATGGTTTCATACGGTTGGTACAGTAATCCGCCATGTCTCGGGTGAGGTTCTGCAAGAAAAAAAAAAACAAACAAACGACATTCAAGTACTCGCAATTTCAAAAAATGGTGTAATTTTGCACAATAGCAATACACAAAATGAAAGCGAAATCTACTTACGCAATACAATTCGTCACGTGTGACATACGGACGATCGGAGGCAGTGATGGCTCTGAAGGCATTCTCAATCTCTTCGTAACTCTGCACATTTTCGGTTTCCTTAGAAATCATGAAGGCAATGTACTCTTGTAGTGACACATATCCATCGCGGTTTGGATCGACAACGCTGAGAATGGCTTCGAATTCGGGATCTGGTTGTCCTTCTTCCACCATTGGTAGATCATAACCGAGAGCACGTAAGCAGGATTTGAATTCTTGATGATTGAGTTTGCCACTCTTGTCTTTGTCGAAATGTTTGAACATCATTGAGAATTCTTTGAGCGAATCTTCGGACACACCCGAATGGTTACGGGCTTGAATCTGTTGCTCCAGATTATGTTGCATACGCATTGACAATTGGTCCAATTGATCCCATTGCTGGGCAAGGCCAACGGTTGAATGTTCAGTGTAACGATTATCCAGAATTAAATGCTCTTCAAGCAATGCACCCAGCTCTTCAATCTTCTTCAAGTCACCACGACGTGCACGTACTTCAGCTGCCTTTAAACGAAGTGCTTCAAGTTGTTGCTCCAATGCACCTGATCCCTCCATCATCGATGTTCTACATAAAAAAAATAACGCATTTTTATGATTAAAATCAATCATTACAAAATGGGCTTAGTTTAAGTGATTCACAACAATGCGCCTTGCATTGGTTAGCGATTGTTAATGGCTGAAGCGAATTTGAGACAAAACAAAATGATTGTAAAAAAAACGAAGTATGTGCTCAAGTGCCGGTGTTGTTGTTTTTTTTAGAGAAATGAGCAAAAAAATTTGAAGCTCTCTAAAAAAAAAGGAGAGCGTGGTTTTGTAATTAGAATATGCGCTTTGTTTTTGTTATGTTGCACAAATATTGAATTGAAATCTGTGTCATCGCAATTATTTACCCATCAACATTCCAGCCCAGAATGTAAAATCTGTTTTAATATTGAGATATGAATTTTTTTTTTAATAAAAAATATGTTTCGATAAAAAATATAGATAAAATCTCTCAGTCTAAGTATCTTCTTTTTTTTTTTAAACAAAAATGTGTTCTTTTTTTTCAACTATTCTCAATTCCAATTTCAATTGATTTTACGGATTTATGTTGTTGTACATACCTAGTTTCAGTTAACCATTGGTGGAATAAATTGGCATGCTTAGCGAATTCCTTGCGAAGTTTGTCGTTTTCATCTTGACGATGGGCTTCCTTGTTGAGCTCAACATCACGCTCTTCGATAATCTTTTGCAAATTGCGCCAGGTATCTTCGAGAGCTTCCATGGTGAACCAGGTGTATGGATTTGGTCCAACATTGAAACTCTTGATTTTCTGATCAAGGGCAGCCAATGCTTTGAAATCAGCCTCGGCTGATGACAAAGAGGCTTGGAATTGAGCATGTGCCTCACGCAATGCACGGATTTCCTCGATCGAATTGCACCTAAACGATTTGTTTGTTGTTGTAGCAAAATTTCAATGCAATTTTATTCAAACTTGAAAAAAATGAAAAAACACATACCGAACTGGATCGGTGAGATCTTCTTCAGCATTTTCAAACCATGAATTGAATGCAGATGCTTTCTTAGCGAAAGTCAAATACAATTCTTCGATTTGACGGAATTGATCTTGCATGGAAATCAAACGGTTTTTGCGCTCGTTCGATGCATTTCGTAGTTTTTGCCAACGAGCAATCACATCTTCATGACGTTTTAAAATGGCTGCCGATTGAGCATGATTAGCATTGATTAGTTGATCTTTTAATGCTGAAATGTTATGGATGCCTTCTTGTTCGAACGCGTTAAGACCTGTTTCGGAAGGAAAAAATTCATTGAAGTTGGTCAGTTTGCAAAATGTATGACAAATTGATAACGGCTGCAATGTTGTCACAATTGACATCTTACCTGCATCGAATGTCTCTTGCTTAGTCAATAAAGTTTGAACGGTTGACAAATCACGACCGAACTCTTCCGATCGAACGTAGCTCTCTTTATCGGCGATCCAACTTTCGACAACATCGGCTTTCCACATGAATTGTAAGTAAGCGGAATTGTCCAAAAGTGCACCCTTGCGTCGGGCAGCCAATGATGACAACAAATCAAGTTTGTTCTGCAATTGATTGCATCGTTGCGAAATGCTGTCTTGGTGATGGTTTTTGTTGGCCACCAATTGAGCACCTTGATCACAAATCAATGAGCAGCGATCGCGATGGGCGGCAAAATCAGTTTCAAATGCATCATGTTTTTTAAGCAAACCTTGTACAGCGGCCATTGAATCGCCATAGTCTTGAACCGAAAGCAATTGTTGTTTCTCGGTGATCCATGCTTCTTCTTCTTCGACTTGAGCCAAAAATTGTTGGTATGTCAACGATTCGTCAAGTTTTTGACCACGTGTAGCTGCCAAATTTTTCAATTCATCCCAAGCTTTGTTCAATGCCTTCAATCGTTGTTCAATCTCTGGCACACCCAAATTGCTAACGTCCATCAATTTTTCGCCGGCCTCTTGTACGGCTTGAATGGCCGGTTCGTGTGAGCCGAGCTCAGCCTCCAAACGCTTGTGCTTCTTCTTCAAATTTTGCACACCAGTCAAATCACGACCGTAATCATCGCTGCCAACGAGCAATTTCTTTTCTTTAATCCAACTCTCTTCATCGGCAATATCGCGGAAGAATTGATGCAATGTGAGCGCTTCGTTCAAGCGAGCTTGACGATGTGCAGCCAAATTGCAAATGCGTTCGTATCGTTCGTTGATCGATTGACGTTTCTCTTGAATGCCAGCGCTGTCAAATTGGCCGGATTCAACCAACGAATCAGCTTGATTGTTCATATCCTTGATGCGATCAGCATGAGCTTGAATGTCAGCTTCGACCAGTTGATGTTTTTTCATGAGATTTTGCACGGATGCCAAATCTTTTCCAGCATCTTCCGATGTCAACAAGCTCTCCACTTCGCCCAACCAAAAGTCCAAATCCTTGACAGCCGCAATATAGGTGCGTTGCTTGTTGGCCTCTTTCAATTTCAATGATTTTTCCGTGGTTTTGTGTGTCAAATACTCCCATTGATCGGCAATTTGTGATAAACGTTTTTGAACAGCATCTTCGCTGCCGCTACACTGTCGTTTATCAATCAAATTACCGCCCATGGCCAAAACACTCTGAATACGATCGGCATTGGCAGCCAATTCAGCTTCAAATGCTTGATGTTTCTGGTGCTTCGATTGAATATTGGCCGGATCTTTGTAGCTTTCTTCGGTGGCCAATTGCAATTTCTCTGCAATCCAATTTTCAATTTCGTCCGCATCGCGACTGAATTGTTGCAATGTTTGTTCATCGCCGAGACGTGAGCGCTTTTCAATCAAGCCTTCTTTCAAATGACGCCAACGTTCCAACACTTGTTTACGTTTATCATCAATCAAATTGGCCGCATAATGATTTTGCGCAATCAATTGGTCAGCAAGCACTTGCAATGCAGCAATTTTCTCTTCATGACCATTGATAGCTTTGTCAAAATCTTCATGCTTTTTGATGAGTGCTTCGACGTTGTCGCCTTTTGAATCAACCTCTTCAGCATTCAAGAATGCTTCACGGGCTGACATCCAATTTTCGGCTTGCTCACAATCACGCAAATACAATTGCAAATCCAAATTTTGATCCAATTGCAAACGACGTTCAGTCCATGCATTTTCTAGTTCTTCGCGTGATTTTGCCAATTCTTCGATTTTATCTTGAATTTCGGGCGCTGCATAGTGATTGGCCTGCAATAATTCGGTGCCAAATTGTTCAAAAGCAGCAAATGTGCCTGCACGCGCATCGATTTCCGTGCGATGTTCCTTTTAAAAGAGAAATCAAATCGAAATTAGTTTTTTAAGGTTGAAAAATATGTGAAGCCAGCTGCTTAACAGTGCAACGACAGTGCTGTACACAAAACAACAAATCGGGTTAATTGTTTTATTTTGCATGTGGCAATAAAATGGCAGCAACTGGGCAATAGATCCAGATAATTGAGCGTGAGCGCGTTGCACTTCGTGAGCCGCCCACACAATTGCTTTATCAGTGAGACAAGTGTTAATCCAAAATTATTAAATGAAATTCAACACGTTCAAAGCACAGTTTTTTTTTTAACATCTTGCATGCAATTTTAGCAACTCAATTAGAACAGAAACAGAACAAAATTGATAATGGATTGTGGTCGGAAATAATTTTTTCTGATATTTTCATTTTTCAAACAGAATCGAGTTTTCTCTTTGTTTTTATGGACATTGATCGAAAAACAAAAAGAAGTTGAAGATTTTTTTTTTCAATTCGATGGTTTTTTCATCCTACAGTAAAAGTAGTTTTTCATATGGGAAGCGACTAGCTATTCCCAGGGCGCTGCATTAAGACTCTTAATTTAAGAATGAAAAAACCAGTTGATTTTCTGAAAAAAAAACAACAATTTCGTAAAATCTTCATTTATCGTCTGTCTTTTGATTAATGAATTTTTGATCCAATATAAAAAAGAAAACATTTTTTTTTTGAAAAATGAATATATCGGCAATATTATTTCGACCACTCTAACAGCCCTAATAAGAAAATGATGTGAATATGGTGAACATTTGATCAAAACTGCATAAATTGTAAAAATATGACGATATTAAAAAAAAAAAAATCGATTTAGGACCAAAAAAAAAGATCAACAACAACACAAAAACAAAAGTTTGTTAATTGATTAGGAAAAAACAAATAAAAAAAACTCGGTTTTTGTTTATTGTACAAACACAGCAAAATCGCTCAAACAATGGATATGTTGTGTGTGATATGTACCAAGTACACCTGAGGTATGCCATAAAAGTAATCGATTTCAGCACGATGATTCTAGAGTGTGTGTGTTTGTGTGTACAAGAACGATGAAAATAAGGGCGCGGAGGGAAGTAATGAAACAAGAAACGAAAGAGAAAGAAAGAAAACAGAAATATGATAAATTGTAACGTATTCGTAATCAAATTTGAGCATTGAGAAATGCTAATGACAATTAGCACCAAATACACATTGATCATAAGAAGACGATCCAATTTTGGATTTGTACTGTGTGACACCAATCACCTAACAAATATATGAATATACTTGGTCTATGTTTTAGACGGCGAAGTGTTCATTTGACTCTTACCTGATGGCGTTCAATCAAAGCTTCAGCGCCGGTGACGTCATTGGCCAATTCTTCTGACGTCACAAGACCCATCATTGAGTTAATCCATGCCATTAGGTCACGGAAGTCACTCAAAAAGCGCTGCAAATCGTATGAATCAAGTAAACGTTCTTTGCGCGATGTGGCTTTTGTAATAATTTGATTCCACATTTCGTTGATTTCCTTTTGCTTGGTATAGGTTTGTTCGGCAGTGTCTGGATGTGACTGCATCAAACGATTTGCAGTTTCATCAAGTTGACGGATTTTGTCACGCAATGCGGCCAAATCACGTTCAACACCTTCATGTTTGCGTTGCAGCGTTTGTACACTGCGTAAATCTTTGCCCAAATCATCATTGTTCAATGCGTCTTCTTTTTCGCTGATCCAATCTTTTGTCTCATCAATATCACGATGGAAGCGTTGCACTTCGTGAGCTGAGCCCAATTGATTGGCACGTTCAACGGTGATTTGTTGCAGCGATGCCCATTTTTCGTTGAGATCTTGCATTTGCGTTTGGATTTTCATTGCGGCTTCGGTTTGGCCCAACGATGTCAACTGAATGGCAATCTCATTCATGCTGGCCAAACGCACTTCGTTTGCTTTTAAATCGTCATTGAAATCATCGAATTTCTTTTGCAAAACTTCGACCTCTTCCAAATCATCACCAACATCGCCAATTTGAGCGTGATTCTCTTTGTCCTTAATCCATGCTGTCAAATCAGCAGCTTCACGCACCAGCACATACGCTTTGGTTGTTTCATTCAATTTATTTTGACGTTCGCGTGCCAACGCCAACAAATTATCGTATTGTGCATTGATTTGCGATTGACGTTTGGCAATTGAATGACCATCGACTAAATTCTGTTGACTTGCACTGAGGCCAGCGTCAATTTTTTTAATGTATGCCGCTGGTACAAAGCCTTGGCGATCGTTCACTTCGACCTTCCACCAATCTTTGTTGTTCGAATTCAACAATGTTAAAATATCATTTTTTTTAATTGACACTTCACGTGGTGATTTCTCCGTGTAATCGTAAAGCGCCTGAACACATTCTTTTCCAGTGATATCCACAACGGGGGTTTCTTGTTGGCGACAATTTTTCGCCTGTTCTTGTAACGATTGAATCGTATTGCCAAACGCTTCCAAATCGGAAACTAAGGCTTCGTGCTTTTTCAGCAATGCTTCGGATGAATCTTCATCTTTGCCGTAATCGCCGCTTGAAACGATTGGCTCTTTTTCGCGCATCCATGATTCGGCTTCGTTTGCATCGGCAAAGTATTGATGGGCTTGAAGTGAATCATCCAAATCTTGTTTGCGTTGATTGGCCTTCTCCTTCAACGATGCCCATTGTTCTTTGAGCAAATCCAGTCGCAAACGGATTTCATCGCTTGAGTATGGATGATCTTCAAGCATTTGCTCACCAGATGCAACAACAGCGGCCAAACGGCTTTCGTGATTGTTAATTTCGGCCAAAACGGCTTGATGCTTTTTGATGAGATTTTGAACACCAATCAAATCACGACCACGATTTGTCGATCCGGCAATTGGCTCTTTTTCGCGAATCCATGCAGCTTCATCTTCTAAATCACGGAATAGCTGTTGCACTTGCAACGAATCGTTTAAGCGTTGTTTGCGTTCAGCCATTGGTGCAGCGAGTGCGGCATAGCGTTTCGTTAATGTCTCTTCTTTGTTGCGAATGTTATCCGCATCGAAGTGACCGCTTTCGATAAATTTGGTGGCTGTGACTTTGATGCTTTCGACACGATCTTGATGTGCCATAACATCAGCTTCAAGTAGTGCATGTTTCTTTTGAAGATTTTGAACGCTGGTCAAATCTTTACCATGATCTTCCGACAACAATTGACCCTCAATTTCGCCCAACCACAATTCAATGTCTTCGATGGTGCGATTGAATTGCTGTTGCTGTGAAGCTTCTTGCAATTTACAGCCCTTTTTGTCGGATGCCTGGACGAGCGTTTCCCACAATGTGACAATCTCTTGCATGCGAGCATTTATTTCGTTGGCTGCATAATGTTTCTTCTCAATTAAATCACTTCCAGTGGCGGTGATGTCTTCGATGCGTCCCTTGTTGGCGTTGATTTCTTGCTCAAAGTTTTGATGCTTTTGCACTTTTCCATTCAAATTGGTTGGATACAAGTAGCTGTCGTCAGTGGCAACCTTCAATTTTTCACTGATCCATCCTTTTGTTTCGTCACAATCACGCTCAAATTGTTGGAAGCGGCTTGAATCTTCGAGCAATTGACGGCGTGCAGCTGATTTTTCCAAAAGAGCCGATCGACGGGCCAACAACATCGCACGACGTTGAGCAACATCATCAGCCGCATAATGTTGACCGTCAATAAGTTTGGTGGCAAAAATGTCAAGTGCTTTGATTTTTTCTTCTTGTGCAGCCAAACTTTTTTCGAAATCTTCATGCTTTTTGATCAACGCTTCAACGGAATCGAGTGAATCGCCAAGATCTTCATTTGCCAAAAATGCTTCTTGTTTGGCCATCCATGTGTCAGCCTGTTCAGTGTCACGATAGAACAATTGCAAGTCCAAACATTGTTCGTACAAAATGCGACGATCCTCCCACAAGGTCAACAATGAACTTTTGTCATTCTCCAAAGCGGCCAATTTCTCTTGAATTTCAGCGGCTGCATAATGTTGACGCTCCAACAATTGGCGTCCAGCTTCGGTGGTAATTTTAAAGCTATCTTCACGGGCATCAATTTCACCACGATGCTCTTGATGACGTTCGAGTAATGCTTCAGCACCGGCAACATCCTTAGCCAATTCATCAGCCGAAATGACGGCCTTCATGCCATTTATCCATGACACCAAATCACGGAAGTCAGCCAAAAATCGATGCAGGAAGTATGATTCGTCGAGTTTTTGTTTACGTTCTTTTGCTTTGGCAGTCAATGATTGCCAGTATGCGGCAATTTCGGATTGCTTTTCACGAATTTGGTCACTATGATCGGCATGAATGTCACACAATCGCTTTGCTTCTGCACCCAAGGTCGACACTTTGTCTTCCAATGCGGCTAAATCACGTTCAACACCTTCGTGCTTGCGTTGTAATGCTTGAACTGGTGAACAAAAGAACAATCAAATCAGTTTTTTTTTCCAAAAAAAAAAAAATTTCAGATTTTTCTTTCATTCAACAAAAATACGAGCAAATAATTTACTTACCGCTGGCCAAATCTCGGCCATAGTCATCCGACGAAAGAACGACATCTTTTTCGGCAATCCATGCGACTGTCTCGTCGGCATCGCGATTGAAACGCTGAATTTCATGTGCACCAAATAATTTCTCTTGACGCACTGTGGCCAATTGCTTGAGTCGTTGCCATGCTTCGAACAATTCGTCTTTCTTTTTGTTGATTGTGTCACGTTCTGGATGTCCATCCTGTAGCAATTTCTCTGCCAATTGATTGACTTCAGTCACACGATATTCTTGTGATGCCATATCTTTTTGGAATTCATCGAATTTGCGTTGCAACACTTCAACGTGTTCTAAATCTTGGCCGAATTCGTCGGCTGTTACAAAGGCCTCTTTATCTTTAATCCAAAACATCACTTCTTCGCAGTGACGCAAAAATTGCACCAACACCAAAGCTTGCTGTAATTTCAAACCTTTTTCGGCCAATCGTGACAATAACAATTCCCACAAACGATGCAACTCCTCCAAACGACGTTGAATCGTTTCGGATGCAAAATGATGTTGGCTAATCATTTCTTGTCCGGTATTGTCCAAACTAACGATGGCATTGCTGTGAGCGGACACTTCAGCTTCGAATGCTTGATGCTTTTGAATTTTCGCTTGTAAATTGGTTGGATCACGATAGCTTTCTTCGCTGGCTGCTTGTAGTTTTTCTTGAATCCAACTTTCCAATTCGTCAGCATCACGTTTGAAGTATTGAAAGCGACGTGAATCTTCTAATTTTTCACGCTTTTGACGTGTTTCCACTTTGAATTCATTGTAACGATTCAACACCTGTTCACGACGCTCTTGAATATCTTCGACCGTCTCGAGGATACGCACTTCCTTCGGTGTAAATTGATCCATTTTTCACAAATTTCCCACTTTTATCTGTGAATTTTATACAAGCAATTTGATTTAATTTCGTGGTGTCTCATCAAATCTCATGGATTTGATTTTAACAATTTTGATTTACCTTAATTCTTAAATAACTTGATATCGATCTAAAATACTGCAAATTTGTATCAATGATGTCATTCGATTCGTAGAGTAGATTTGTTTCGTTTTTTGTTGTTGTTGTTTTTGACGCTGTGCTCACTCAACTGCAATGGAAAAATGTGAACAGAAAATTTGTCATAAAAGTGTGTAAGGTGAGTAATCAACTGAGAATGAATATTCTTATCAACAATGGCAAATTTGTTTTTTCTTCAACTGATAAAATTTGTTGGCCATGTCCTAAATTTAATCTTATCGAATAAGCATTGAATTATTTTCCCCGTTTCGTTACGGATGGAAACAAAAAGGCATAATTGTTCGTATTGTGTGGCGATGGTTAACGCCTTCTAAATTCATTTCTGACATAATCATTTGTAACACATCGCGCACACAAATTTCGTGAAATTTAACAAAACAATCAAAGTGTTCATATGTGTGTGTGTGTGTAAAGGTCAAACTATAATTTAATTGAATCACTCAAATTATGACGACATTCCAAAAACAAATACACTAACTACAATTGAACCCCACTTGAAACACTCAGACATTCCATTCACAATTTTAAAATAAAAGTGACGATGATTTGTGATATATTTTTTCGGAGATTTTCGTTTTTTTTTTGGCCCCATCGAATACAAGTTATCATACGAAACGTAATTCAATGGATATTTTCGGTGCAAATGGATAACTGTCTTTGGTTGTGCTATAGACGATGTGCATAGCGTTCTAAGCACGCAATTCAATCGGATGAGTTCATAATTTAGTGTATATGTGTGCCTTTTTTGTTCGTTTTTCATTTTCTTCTTCTTCTTTTTTTTCCTCGATTGCGGCTATGTATTTTTGTTGCTTCTTTTTCGATGTTGAAATGCCGCACTGGAATGTGTCGGATTTAGTTGATCAAAGTTGAATTTTTTTCGCTTTTCGTTCAATTTGTTTTCGTTTTATACAATTATACACACAGTGTTCGTTCATCTCTCGTACTTACACACATACACACATACATAAAAAAAAAACCATACAAACATACACAGAGTGGATACTATGAAGGTCTTGCCCGTAGCACGCAATCGAAGCAAACACATCCATAAGCTTACGTCATCATATCGAAAATAGAATACAAATGGAATGTATGTACTTCTGCATCTAACGGGTAGCCATCATGTTTTTTTTTTCATCGCTTCAATCATCCAAATAGTTCGATGGACTTTTTTTTTCAAGCTGGAAGTTCTAATTAGAACATTTTTTGCGTTTACGATTTTTTTTCTTTCGTCACAATATCAAACTGAATCTCACAATAAAACTCATTTCAAATTCGTTGAACAATCATTCAATTGGTCGACGAAAATTTCATCAACGCCAAAGAACTTTTCCGTGAAGTGAAATGATTTTCTCACTCTCTCTCACTACAAATTCGAACTTACAGAACCTGGGTGTGGCAAATCAGCTAACATTTCAATTTTTGTTTTTCTAAACAATAATTATCGAATGCGCAACTTGCAATAAAATTGATTTCCACTCCACTTACTTATTTTCAATAAAAAAAAATGTTACTCAGTTCAAACAATTTGATATCTTCCTGGTAAAAATTTGTCAAGTCCAACACGAAATCGATTTTTTTTTTTGTCGTCTTTCTGCTTATATGTCTTCTGTCGCACTGCTCTGCTTGGCTGTGCGGTCATATCGTTTCACAAACGAAAACATCAACATCGCATACGCAACGCAGCGTTTTTAAAGTAATTTATTTGATGGTAGCGGCACTGCGGTATAAACGAAGCGGAACGATTGAATAGAGAAAAAAAATGGCGTCGCAATTGTGCGGCTGTCAGTCAGTCGATGTTTTTTCTATGATTTGAAATATGGTGGCGCAATATTTGAAATCGGATTAAAACAACATTGAAACAAGTTCATTCATTAAATAGCAATTTGCTATTTATTTTTTATTGTTTGCTTCACATTATTATTCACAAAAATAAATTTTTCATACAAAATTTGTCGACAAAAAAAAAACACACATAACACGAAAATATTCCTAAATACTAAATGTGTTAACATCCATCTCAAATTGTCACTTAAAAATGATACAAAAAAAAATTTGGCATTTTGATATGGCTTTTACATTTCACACACACGCAAATGGGTGTGCAGGAAAATAATCTTCATTGCTTCATTTGATTATTTCTTCTCTTTTTTTTTTGTTCGCTTTCTTTCAATAGAATTTGTGCATTTGGTCTCAAAACACATTTTAACTTAAAATGTAAGCATTTCTGTGTAAAAAAAATAACTATTTCTCTTCATTGTATCTTACATAAAGTGTTGTTTTCAACTTTTAAATTGCATTTCTATACCATTTATTGTTCTTGTATCGTAACAAAGGAATTTTCAGCCTATGTGATTATTTAATGTTTCTTTTTGTTTTTTTGTTTTTTTTTTATACATTTCCTTTAACTGTTAACAGAATCGCATTTAAAATTGGCACTTGGACAACAACAACAACAAAATCAAGATAAAAGAATACTGAACGGATAACACTGGATGGAAGGTGTTAAGGTTTCTCTTGAACTGAATGCATTTCATGTTTTGAATCAATGCTAATTGGTCTGTCTAAGAGACTAGCATCTTCATGCTCTTCAATGGATTCAATGTGATGTGTTTGTGCCAATCGTTCAATTGACGGTAACCGTTGTTCGCTGCGTTCATCGCACTGCTCATGAAATTCTTTCTCTTTGAGTTCATCGATTGAATTGTGTATGGTGTATAAATTGTTGGCTGTTGATGGTGTCGTTGACACATTTGTTGATGTATTTTGTGAATCACAGCTATCATCGCCACACATTTGTGTGACATGTGATTCGCTGACACTTTTTTTGATGATATCTTGCGTTGAACCGGTCAAACGACGTAATTTTGATAGTGATGTGACATTTAAACTTAACAATGAACTGGATTTTCGTTGTGATTTTGGTAATTTTGGCTTCTTTTTCTTGATGTCCACACCATCCGATAGAATGGATGATAAATCATTGGTGGAACAGCATGTTTTCGGTGCACATTCTAGACTTTGACAACCAATTAGACACTGTGTTATCGATGTACTGTCCTTTTTCTCATCGGTGGATTTTGTTTTAAATTCGGGCTGAATTGTCACGATTGTAATACCCTGAGCATGAAAGAAATTCACCACCTCATCCTTTATGTTTACGTACACCTATCAAAAAGTAATGTGCAGAAAATGTGATTAGTCATTAGCCTATTTCCAAAACAAAAAAATCTAATTTGTTCGATACACTAAAAATTCCTGTAAATTTGAAAATTGTCGAGCAAGTTTCGGAGCACCTTCATAAGAAAATCATACGAGGTGCACATAGTGCCAGTCAGTAGTACTTCCGAAGCATATCGTAAATGGAACACAATTCAAGAGCGCATATTCCTGAATTTGAATTGAAGTTCATCAATTGCCAATGATTGGTTTTCCATTTTCAGGATTTCAAGGAGCTTCCCTACATTCAAATGTTTTCAAAAAAAAAAAAAAATAATCAAAAAACAATTACAACTCACCATCGGATTATTGAATAAAATATGCACAGTTGACACATATTTGCTGGATGTCATTTGCCAAATATGAAGATCATGAACGCTGACAATATCATCGAATGTTTTCAGTAAATCAGCTTTGAACACTTCAATATCAATCGATGCCGGAATGGTTTGCAGCAATATTAAGCATGATTCCTTCACTAAAAAAGAATATAAAATACAATTGAGTATGCACGAGAGGAAAAGTTAAAAAAAAAAACTAAAACTAAATAAAACAAATATTGACTACTCAGAATTATTTGTATTTTGATGCTGTTGCCACAGCCACCATCGCCGTCGCCTCAAACACTCTCTTTCTCTCTCTCTCTCTCGCTCTCTCTCTCTACCTTCGGCATTCAAACGCCGATCGACCGTCTATTGTGCCATTGATTCAATTGAGCAAATTGATTGAACCATGCAGGCCAAACACACAACACAAAAAATAAACATTTTAAATTCAAACATACCTTAATTGTCATTATGCATCCGCTGAGCGCGACTATGTTGCACAACATATGATATGAGTCGACTAGCAGTGTCAATGCATGAGTTATATGACTCAGAAACAATTGCATAAGGAAATAAACAATTGACAACACGAGTACAATGTAAATTTGCACCGGTTGCAATCGATAGAGCAGCTCTTTCATTGCCATTCTGTACGGCGTGTGTGTGTGTCTCGGTTTTGTTGTTGTTGTTGTTGTTGTTTTGGATTTTTTATTGGTTTTTAAAGTCGAAAATCACGTTTCGTACAAAATGAAGCGATTCGACCGGCGACTTTTGATTCGTCAATCACTTGGTCGCACGATGTTTATATATTTCGATACTGTTGGATGGCTGAGTATGCACTGCCTGAAAATTGGAAAGCAAAACATTTTTCTATTACGATCATTTCAATGAAGAAGGTTTTTGTTGTTGTTGTTGTTGTTGTTTTGTATTTAATAAATTTTATGTGTTATGCAATTGAACGTTTGAAATTGTGAAAATAAACGAACGAAAAAACAGCATTTATCACTTTGCTGTAATAAATTTAATTTTTTTTTTTTTGTTTGACTAGCAAGAGATTTACTATTTTCGGCCCATTAGTAAACATATTTTGCAGAACTACGATGATTATGAGTGGTAATCAATGTACTGTGGAGGTATCCAATGGAGTACAATCCACACCAATCTAAAAACAGACCTGAAATTCATCTTAACGATATCATTTTGTTGAAAAAAAAATAACGAGCAGAGAGCATTTTCTCATTTTATATCGAAAACTTTGGCCCGGTTTCGATTTCTATGGAAATGGAATTTAAATTTAAATCAATTTGGCCTAATGATTTACATATTTTTTCATGAAAAAGTCGATGTGGCAGCAGCCACTTCAAATCTCAACCGAAGAGATCAAGTGAAATAAATGAACGAATTGCATTGCATTGACTGAAATTAAAACTTCGGAAATTCCATCTTCGAAAATTGCCATCATGGTCGATCATGGTCCATCGAGATCTACCACGGTCGCCAAAACATTACTGGCATGATTTGATAGTGTCAACTCTAATAGTGTCTACACATATAGAAAAAACTGAATTTTTGGGAAAAATGATGATTGAAATTCCAACTTCTATAACTTGAGAACGGTTGATCCGATTTTGATGGTTGAACCCTCGTTGGATAGGTATTGAGGTGTACTACCAAATTTTTCAGAATTTACGGTAATGGGTACGGGGGTTAAAATGACAAAAAACCAAAAAAATCGATTTTCGATTTTTCAGTTTTTTCGATGCGGTGACCAAAACCTTACAGATTTCTTTCATTCTGAGAACATATTTAAAGCTTAGCTCAATACCTTTCATTTGCGGTATCTGCGGATTTTCTACCTTGTGTATTAGCGGAGTTATGGAATTTTGAAAAAAATCGACACCCTGACACTCTCCCCCCTGCTTAATTTCTTATGAGTAAGGGAATTCGGCCATTTTCGACGGTTTTGAACTGCCCACCCTGAATGGGAACAAAAACGTAGTTTTTCTTTTTTTGAATTTTTGCTTAAGTTTGTCTTATGTTTACAAACCAAAAAAAGAAAAAAACTCTTATGCTCGCCACTAAATTGATATCAATCGTTTTTTACCAAAAAAAAAAAACATAAATAAATATGATAATGGGAATCGAACCCCGGACTGTTGGGCCAGTGCGCAATCAACTAAGCCATTGCATTCAATGTAATTGAGTGCACAACTGCGTCTTTGTTTTCATTGGCTTGCGGAACGAGAATTTACAATGTGAAATGGATTTTTTCTATCTACAAACAATTATTGATTGCTATAAAAATAGAATTCTATGAGGTTTCGACATTTCTTATTTGTTTTTCTGTGTCTTTCACACTAATCATTAGAATGTTGGTCAATATTTTTAGCAAAATGCAAAAAATATTTCAATACAAAGAACACACACAATTGAGGTTATGTTTTTTGTTTACATGCAATTACATTAAACGAAAATTGATGAAAATAACATTTTTAAAATTAAATTCCCATTGCAAAATAAAATCACAAATATTTTCATTTTCGTTTTTTTTCTTCTGTTTTTAATTAGTTTGTATCGGTTTGTATACATGAAATGGTTTAGGATATGTGGTTTGTGCCCGTGCTCCAGAAAGTTTTTTGTTTCATTGCCATAAAGGAATGAGACGGCGATATCTAATTCAATGGTTGCCACTGACCCATAAGAGCCTGTGTTAATTCGGCCTTGAAGCGAACGGTACGGATAATTCGCCTGAAGTTGAGATGTTAAATGTCGATAAAGCACGTGAACAATGCCCTATAACTATTGGCTGATTGCTATAACATTTTTTGCCAATACTGGCAACCGGTCGATTTTCGAACTCTCTTAGAATGCCATGAAATGTTGTTTCTAGACATTTTAAAGTTAAAATGAAGCAAAAGGGTTTTGATGGACTACATGCACTTTCCGACCCAAAGGAAATCGAAATATTTTTGGCCCAAAATGTACAGAATCAAAAAAACACTCGAAAAAGCCCTGATTACGAACACATGTTTCACACCCATGAAAATTGGCCCGGAAATCTAAATCACTGCTTAAAACACGCTGTCAACTACTCTTATGATGCGGTGTAATCAACAATTTTCGTATTAGCCGACGTTCAATTGATTGTTCGATTGACATAGTGACCTAGAATTGATCGAGTCTATGTTGATTTTTATCTGATTTTGATGAACCGTCGATCATTTTCTCAGTAGCGCTTGTCGACATCGAATTTGACTGTGCAAAATAACACTTGAAATGTTTCTTGTTAACCATTTACATTACACCCATCCATTGGATTCGTAAAAATAGATAATTATTAGTTAATAGATTAATAAATAATCGATTATTTTGTGATAAAGACTCTCTTTTATTCTCAAATTAAGATTCAATCATGAACAATTTCAATGTTTCTTTTTTCAGTTCATTACGATTAATTAGGTACGTAGGAAAGAATGAAGTTGTGCATTTTAAAACACTGTACTCACATTTTTTCATTTTCACAAAATTGTTGCTCTATCCGATTAAGTTGACCGTTGAGATGCAAAGAACAAATCTAATACATTTTTTCATGTGGTTGAGTGCGGAAAAATCCTAACAAACAAAATTAAAGTTAATTTGAACAGAATTGATTAATACACTTGCAAAATATTTGACGATAGATAACGCAAAAATTGAATGAATTTTGATTTGATTTTTTCCCATATTTCGTTTATAAAAAATAGGAAGCCTAGATTGAAATAAATGAACTGTACATGCCTATTGAAGGCATCAATAGACGCACCTAATGAAGTGTCTTTTGAAACAAAACAAGCCCAACAAATAAAATATATTATGAGCACACCTATAATACGGGCAAAAAACTGTTGGTATGTCATCCTTTGTGGTGTCGAATTTTCTTGAACGTTTGTTGGTTCACCAATTTTTAAAACAAAGAATTTATCAGTATTTCGTTTTTGGAAAATTTTAAAGTCCAATGCGTTGCCAATGGTAATATTATCACCAACATCATCTGTAATGTCGAAAATAGTGGGGAAAAAAACCCAATAAAACAATGTTATATAAATTCAATGAAAATGAGTAAAAAAACATAAAATGTATTCATTTTAGAACTCATGAAATCAAGGGCGTACGCAGGATTTCGTTTAAGGGGGGGGGGGGGTCAAGACTGGATTTTGGCCGAAAAATCGAGGACATCGCCGAGAAAAAACCTAGGGGCGAATGCGTACTTTTTGTGCACATTTTTGTGGCATTCGCACGCATTCGCACGAATTCGTATCAGTGGACGTATAAAAACAATGCACAAACTCGCCTTATATTCGCGAATGTTTACGAATGCCGGCGAATGCCGGCGAATGTTGGTGTATACACTCACACAAATACATTCTTTCATGTTCGTGTTCAGTTAAAATGTCATAACAAACTACCACAGTACAATCATGTTTAAATAAACATATAATAAAATAGAAACCTTGTAATATGAGCACAATTTTATCAAGTGTTTTGGGCGCTTCGAAACGGAATTACAATTTCATTGAGAATTTATTGCCTGAAAATAGAACAATTTCCTTTTTATTTGGAATTATGTGTATCAATAACTAAACATTTTTCACCGAACGAACTTCAAATATTCACTTTTGGTAGTGTGAAATGTCACTTTTTCAATCACAACATACACAACAACATCTGGCATTCGCTGTGTACACGAATTATAATTCGTCCATTTGAAATGATATTCGTTCGCATTTGCAGCTTTAGAGCGGCTTGTGTGCAACATTCGCACGCATTCGCGAGAGATAAATGCCCCTAGAAAAAAACGAGGACTTTTAAAAGATTCCTAATCGAAAATTGTTGTAGAAAATGTACGATTTTTATGCAAAGTCCTCGTTTTTTGAGAAAATTTTCGCTATATCATCGATTTTCGAGAAAATTTAGGAGATTTTTCCGTGTTATACCCATTTTTCGAGCATTTTTCGCAGAAAATAAACTACAATTCTACAATGTCCTCGTTTATTTCCGAAGAGTCCTAGGTTTTCTTTCATCGTTTTCAGGTTTTCATAACTTGAGTTTCTTGAAAAAATCGAGGACAATCGTTTAGAGGGGGGTAGCTGACCCCCCTGCCCCCCCCTGCGTACGCCCATGTATGAAATTCATAATAACCCAAGCAAATGTACTCTTTGTCCATGGAACGTTTCCAAACGACGCAAAAAAAAATTAATTTCAGAATGGCTGCACGTACCTTTGTAATAAATGTCCAATGGGTGATTTCTGAACTCCGGCACACGTTCGTAAATTTCATCTTTGAAACTATCAAAACTTTCCAAACGCGGTTCAATTAAAAAAATTTTGGCTGCATTTTCATTCAATTGATTTAAAACACACATCTTATAAATTCGCGACATTTTAAAAGATGCTTTGATTTTCTTGTTCTCTTGATTATTTATCTTGATATCGATCTAAAATACTGCAAATGTGTATCAATGATGTCATTCGATTCGTAGAGTAGATTTGTTTCGTTTTGTTGTTGTTGTTGTTGTTGTTTTTGACGCTGTGCTCACTCAACTGCAATGGAAAAATGTGAACAGAAAATTTGTCATAAAAGTGTGTAAGGTGAGTAATCAACTGAGAATGAATATTCTTATCAACAATGGCAAATTTGTTTCACTTCAACTGATAAAATTGTTGGCCATGTCCTAAATTTAATCTTATCGAATAAGCATTGAGTTATTTTCCCCGTTTCGTGACGGATGGAAACAAAAAGGCATAATTGTTCGTATTGTGTGGCGATGGTTAACGCCTTCTAAATTCATTTCTGACAATCATTTGTAACACATCGCGCACACAAATTTCGTGAAATTTAACAAAACAATCAAAGTGTTCATATGTGTGTGTGTGTGTAAAGGTCGAACTATAATTTAACTGATTCGCTCAAATTATGACGACATCCCAAAAACAAAAACACTAACTACAATTGAACCGGAAGTTCTAATTAGAACATTTTTTGCGTTTACGATTTTTTTTCTTTCGTCACAATATCAAACTGAATCTCACAATAAAACTCATTTCAAATTCATTGAACAATCATTCAATTGGCCGACGAACATTTCATTAACGCCAAAGAACTTTTCCGTAAAGTGAAATGATTTTCTCACTCTCTCTCACTACAAATTCGAACTTACAGAACTAACATTTCAATTTTTGTTTTTCTAAACAATAATTATTGAATGCACAATTTCCAATAAGATTGATTTCCACTCCACTTACTTAAAATTTCAATAAAAAAAAAGTTACTCAGTTCAAACAATTTGATATCTTCCTGGTTCTTCAAAAATTTGTCACGTCCAACACGAAATCGATATTTTTTTTTTTTTTTTTTGGTCGTCTTTCTGCTTATATGTCTTCTGTCGCACTGCTCTGCTTGGCTGTGCGCTCATATCGTTTCACAAACGAAAACATCAACATCGCATACGCAACGCAGCGTTTTTAAAGTAATTTATTTGATGGTAGCGGCACTGCGGTATAAACGAAGCGGAACGATTGAATAGAGAAAAAAAAATGGCGTCGCAATTGTGCGGCTGTCAGTCAGTCGATGTTTTTTCTATGATTTGAAATATAGTGGCGCAATATTTGAAATCGGATTAAAACAACATTGAAACAAGTTCATTCATTAAATAGCAATTTGCTATTTATTTTTTATTGTTTGCTTCACATTATTATTCACAAAAATAAATTTTTTATACAAAATTTGTCGACAAAAAAAAACACACATAACACGAAAATATTCCTAAAAACTAAATGTGTTAACATCCATCTCAAATTGTCACTTAAAAATAATACAAAAAAAATTTGGCATTTTGATATGGCTTTTACATTTCACACACACGCAAATGGGTGTGCAGGAAAATAATCTTCATTTGATTATTTCTCCTCTTTTTTTTTTGTTCGCTTTCTTTCAATAGAATTTGTGCATTTGGTCTCAAAACACATTTTAACTTAAAATGTAAGCATTTCTGTGTAAAAAAAATAACTATTTCTCTTCATTGTATCTTACATAAAGTGTTGTTTTCAACTTTTAAATTGCATTTCTATACCATTTATTGTTCTTGTATCGTAACAAAGGAATTTTCAGTCTATGTGATTATTTAATGTTTCTTTTTGTTTTTTTGTTTTTTTTTACATTTCCTTAAACTGTTAACAGAATCGCATTTAAAATTGGCACTTGGACAACAACAACAACAAAATCAAGATAAAAGAATACTGAACGGATAACACTGGATGGAAGGTGTTAAGGTTTCTCTTGAACTGAATGCATTTCATGTTTTGAATCAATGCTAATTGGTCTGTCTAAGAGACTAGCATCTTCATGCTCTTCAATGGATTCAATGTGATGTGTTTGTGCCAATCGTTCAATTGACGGTAACCGTTGTTCGCTGCGTTCATCGCACTGCTCATGAAATTCTTTCTCTTTGAGTTCATCGATTGAATTGTGTATGGTGTATAAATTGTTGGCTGTTGATGGTGTCGTTGACACATTTGTTGATGTATTTTGTGAATCACAGCTATCATCGCCACACATTTGTGTGACATGTGATTCGCTGACACTTTTTTTGATGATATCTTGCGTTGAACCGGTCAAACGACGTAATTTTGATAGTGATGTGACATTTAAACTTAACAATGAACTGGATTTTCGTTGTGATTTTGGTAATTTTGGCTTCTTTTTCTTGATGTCCACACCATCCGATAGAATGGATGTTAAATCATTGGTGGAACAGCATGTTTTTGGTGCACATTCTAGACTTTGACAACCAATTAAACATTGCGTTAGCGATGTACTGTCCTTTTTCTCATCGGTGGATTTTGTTTTAAATTCGGGCTGAATTGTCACGATTGTAATACCCTGAGCATAAAAGAAATTCACCACCTCATCCTTTATGTTCACGTACACCTATTAAAAAGTAATGTGCAGAAAATGTGATTAGTCATTAGCCCTTTTCCAAAACAAAAAAATAAATTTGTTCGATATATTCAAAATTCCCGTAAATTCCCGTATTTGAAAATTGTCGAGCAAGTTTCGGAGCACCTTCATAAGAAAATCATACGAGGTGCACATAGTGCCAGTCAGTAGTACTTCCGAAGCATATCGTAAATGGAACACAATTCAAGGGCGCATATTCCTGAATTTGAATTGAAGTTCATAAATTGCCAATGATATGTTTTCCATTTTCAGGATTTCAAGGAGCTTCCCTACACTCAAATGTTTTCAAAAAAAAAAAAAAAAAAAAATCCAAAACCAATCACAACTCACCATCGGATTATTGAATAAAATATGCACAGTTGACACATATTTGCTGGATGTCATTTGCCAAATATGAAGATCATGAACGCTGACAATATCATCGAATGTTTTCAGTAAATCAGCTTTGAACACTTCAATATCAATCGATGCCGGAATGGTTTGCAGCAATATTAAGCATGATTCCTTCACTAAAAAAGAATATAAAATACAATTGAGTATGCACGAGAGGGAAAGTTGAAAAAAAAACTGAATAAAACAATCAGCTGATTTATATTGACTACTCAGGATTATTCATAGAGTGTAAAATTATAGACACACACACACACATATAGAGACCGATCAATTGGGCTGGAGGTCAGGCATATTGTGCATGATACACAATTTTCGTCATGCAAAATCGTACACGATAATCAACATAAATTGAATGCAAATCAATTGATGACTTTGATGATGAGCACACAACGTTTTCGGCCTAATTAACATTCTACCTTCGGCATTCTCGTAACGTTGTCACTGGGTGGATCACTGATCAAACTCACGCACGATCGCGCGCGCACGCATATGTTATCACTATATTTTGGTGTTTAAGGTTCAATTGAAAAGGTATGTGTGTGTTTTGTGTTCTAATACGGGGGAAAAACGTGTGTGTTCATCAATTTCATTGGGTGCGATTCACAATGCATGGACAAATACACAGTTTCCAATGGCAGTTAAAATATTCCATTGATAAAAACACAACCATAATTGATTGTGAATGTCTATTCTCTATTGTATTAAAACAATTCTATAAAATACTTACTGTATGGATAGCTTAGCACGAGTAAAGTGATGCCCGAAACAATTGATATAATTGGATCAACATACTTCGTAACGTTTTCATTGTTGGCGAAATAAACGATGACCGTACAAATGATCACAAATAATGTGCCTGTGTATTCAAAGAGAGTAAAAGAGAAAAATTGATCAGAGGCAGCATATTAAAATGGTTTGAATGAGCTTTTGTGTAAGCAATTTTGCAATCATTGTCACTTGAATTGAATAAATAACTAAAAAGGTTTCACCCAAAGAAAAAGAGGAGTGAACATTTGAAGTAAGCGCAACTTGAATTCGACTGTAAATTGGTTTGATTAAGTTTTTCAATCATAAAATAGATATGCTGTTGAAATCACACCCAGTATTACTTACTGCTAATATCACGCATCAATTCGCTGAATGTGTGTGTTGGTTGCATGCTCTGTGGTACCGCATCACCAAGCTTAATGGATTTATCTGATCCATCGATTTGAATTGATGAACCAGTACTTTGAGTCACCGCATTTATTTGATTGCATTCATTACGTTTGGTTTTTGATAGGCGCCGACTTCCACGTACTATTCCATCGCCATCCACAACCTGATCGAGAACAACATCACCGGCTGGTGTTATATGCAAAAAACTACTTTGATGATGTGCATAGCCACCGATTAGCAGATAGCAAAATGCATTCAAAATTAAACCACCAATGGCCAATGAAAATACGGCCACCGGATGATGCATTGTATCCTGATGATCGATGTGAATGAGCGTTTGTACTGCTTCAACAACCAATGAAAAACAAAATGCACCCAAAAATATACCGCCAATTAGCATGGTTAAAATTTCAATTCGCATCCATCCGAATGTGTTGCGTAATGAACGTTCATGTTGATATGCTTCCACTTCATTTACTTCAATGAATTTATTGTTATCCGACGATTTACCGAAAACTGATTGCAAATGCCTGGCTTTGTTGGTGTTGCCATTTGTTCGAACGCTATCATAGTCTTTGCAATGCTATTTGAGAAAAACAAATGAAAATCGAAACAAAACGAAAAAAGTTACAAACGTCGGTTAGCATGCATGCGGTTGGTGTATTTAAATTGTATTTTGATGCTGTTGCCACCATCGCCGTCGCCTCACACACTCTCTTTCTCTCTCGCGCTTTCTCTCTCCCTCTCTCTCTCTACCTTCGGCATTAAAACGCCGATCGGCCGTCAATTGTGCCATAGATTCAATTGAGCAAATTGATTGAACCATGCAGGCCAAACACACAACACAAAAAATAAACATTTTAAATTCAAACATACCTTAATTGTCATTATGCATCCGCTGAGCGCGACTATGTTGCACAACATATGATATGAGTCGACTAGCAGTGTCAATGCATGAGTTATATGACTCAGAAATAATTGCATAAGGAAATAGACAATTGACAACACGAGTACAACGTAAATTTGCACCGGTTGCAATCGATAGAGCAGCTCTTTCATTGCCATTCTGTACGGCGTGTGTGTGTGTCTCGGTTTTGTTGTTGTTGTTGTTTTGATTTTTATTTGTTTTTAAAGTCGAAAATCACGTTTCGTACAAAATCAAGCGATTCGACCGGCGACTTTTGATTCGTCAATCGCTTGGTCGCACCATGTATATATTTCGATACTGTTGGATGGCTGAGTATGCACTGCCTGAAAATTGGAAAGCAAAACATTTTTCTATTATAATCATTTCAATGAAGAAGGTTTTCGTCGTTGTTGTTGTTTTGTATTTAATAAATTTTATGTGTTATGCAATTGAACGTTTGAAATTGTGAAAATAAACGAACAAAAAACAGCATTTTATCACTTTGCTGTAATAAATTTTATTCATTTGTTTGACTAGCAAGAGATTTACTATTTTCGTTCCATTAGTGAATATATTTCGCAGAACTACGTTGATTATGTGTGGCAATCAATGTACGGTGGAGGTATTCAGTGGTGTAAAATGCACACCAATCTATGTATATTCGTCTTAACGTTATCATTTTGTTTGAAAATCTAACGAGCCAGAGCATTTTCACATTTTTGGCCCGATTTTGATTTCTATGGAAATGGAATTTAAATTTAAATCAATTTGGCCCAATGATTTACATATCTTCATAATTTTTCTCTTCATAATTTTTCTCTTCTTTTATTTACATTTGTGATTCTGTAACTTGCATTTGTATTTTAAATTTAAAATAAAAAAATGGCCAATTCGATGTGCCACTTCAAATATCTCATCCAAAGAAATCAAGTGAAATGAATGAACAAATTGCACTACATTGACAGCTCAAGTCAAATGATACAATTTTCAAATGAAATCATCTCGCGCGTGTGTCCGATTAAGAATGCAACAGACGGTTGCTATGCCCACGTCTAATTCATCGATGCAACAAGTGCTTCATCGCTTTTTTATTTGCTTTGTTTCATTTTACTGAACAATGTTGATTCGATTCATTAACCTTGAACAACATTTTAGTCAATTAAATCCTTAAATAAGACCATAAGAACTGCACAGTAAAGTATTTATACCATTTTTTTTTAATATGATAATAGCATTATCATCGCATTTTTTCGGCGAATGCTCTTCAATATACTGTGTGAATGTATTCATTCCAATTATTTTATAAATATATTTCAATTGAATGAGCATAAAATTCGTTTCGATGGAACCATGCAACTTTCAATCACACAGACAGATTCACAAATAAAACCGATACGAAAAAAATTGAGTGTAAAAGAAAAATAATCTCAATACAATCTTGACTAATCTAGATTGAATTCGGTTTTATGCAAATCCAGCATTTTTATAATCGAACCTGAACTGATCATTAATCACGCAAACCTATTAAATTGAAGTAAAAAGAAAGAAAATATGGAGAAAAAAAAATCCATTTGTGAAACACAGAATGCAAATTGACAGTCATTATATTCAAAATAAAAAAAAAACAATCTGTGAAATGTTTGCAATCATTCAATCGCGTAAATTGATTACGAGATAAAATCGAAAATGCAAATCAAGTAAACAATCACAAGAAAACGCATTTTGTGTGTGAGTGATGATTTAAGTGAAGTGCACAACGCATGTGATTTGCATGGGAATGAATCTATTCGAATAGGTATCGCTCGCATGATACAAATTATTGTCTTATCGTAGCGATCTTATATCTTATCTACATTGGCTTATCACTCACTATTATCGGTGTATATCTATTTTATATTAAACGATTGCAAGTGACAGTTTGTTTGTAGGAGCTTTTTTCTCAATGTTTTCAATGAAATCACACGTCTAGAATTAGTTATCGTCAAATGTTTAACCAATTTATCAAAATTATTTCAAGTTAAACTCTTTTGTTTTAGTAAAAATTTGAATTTGTTCCACTGAATCAGACTGAATATAAAATGTACGACGATTGGTGTGCAACAGCAATTAATCGCAAACTAATCAAAACATGAAATTAAAATTAATGTTATTAAAATAATTATTTAACGAAATATCAAAGAGAACAAACACGAAAGATAGAGAATGAAAACCAATTTTGGAAACTGTTATTTGATTCACGTGACGACATTCGAAATTAACACATCAATTTTGTAAAATTGTTGGCAAAACATAATTGTTTACACAGAAAAAGAATCGCCATAGTTTCACATTCAATCTAGCATTCAATTCCATCATCATCAATAAAATAGTCATTTTTCCTCTATTCGTCTATCTGCGATTGCAAATTGCATACAATGTTTCTTTCTGATGTTTGATTTTGTATGTTCTTTATCATTTGGAATATTTATTATATACAAATATTGTAACTTATCAAACTCATCATGAGCATTAAGTTGCTATCATAGTTTGTGAAATGATAATTCGCCTGAAGTTGAGATGTTAAATGTCGATAAAGCACGTGCTCTAACATTTTTTTGCCAATGCTCGCAACCGGTCAATTTTCGAACTCTCTTAGAATGCCATGAAATGTTGTTTCTAGACATTTCAAGATAAAATGTAGCAAAAGGGTTTTGATGGCACCGGACTACATGCACTTTCCGACCCAAAAGAAATCGAAATATTTTTGGCCCAAAATGTACAGAACCAAAAAAAAAAACCACTCGAAAAAGCCCTGATTGCGAACACATGTTTCGCACCCATGAAAATTTAATCCGAAAATCTAAATCACTGCTTAAAATACGTTGTCAACTACTCTTATGATGCGATGTAATCAATAATTTTAGTATTAGCCGACGTTCGATTGAGTGTTCGATTGACACAGTGACCTAGAATTGATCGAGTCTATGTTGATTTTTATCTGATTTTGATGAACCGTCGATCATTTTCGCAGTGGCGCTTGTCGACATCGAATTTGACTGTGCAAAATAACACTTGAAATGTTTCTTAGTTAAAATTAATCTAAAAATAGCCAAATTACGAAGTTAAATTAGAATTCATAATACTATATTTTGAAAGGATCAAAAGCAATGTATGAATACATAAAGAGCCGAAAATGTCGTTACTTTTGATTCGAAATGTGTTGAATGGCCAGCCACGCAATTTAAACGTCTGATGTCTAAATCACCATTTACATTCCATCCATTGGATTCGTAAAAATAGACAATTATTTGTTTATTGCAAAAATAAATCGATAAAATATGCACGACCAATTGTATTGCGATTGATCGTAAAAACACGCGCGGAACGTGATTTCGGAGAGAGAGAAAAAAACATATGCGACAATCGAAATATTGCACAACAAATGTGTGCCAAGAAGTCGTCTGTGAAACAGCGAGCACGTCATTCTGGCACACAAACAGTCAGTACATTTTCATCTACAAGCGCAAATTGTACGCTGAAATTTGCCGAATTTAAAATCTCAACCAATTTGAGGCACATTTAAATTTTCGTTGATCATTGACGATGTTGTTTACACCGATCGAATGCAATTTAAAATTGTTGGCACGTACACCATGTTGCCATTGCTGCACACAAATCAATTTCAATTTCGATTTCGTCGATCAATTTAAACCATTAGTCACCATCCCAGAGCTTATAACTAAACCGACTAAAACGGAACAAATCGAATTATTACCAATGTCAATGCCAAATTTATTTACAAATAACACAGCGCTCGAACACACAAATAAATTCGTCAAAGTTTATTAATCCCGGTACTGCCGGTTGACATTCGGTTTTGAACTGAGCACACGCAACACACAAAAAAAAAATTCAACACGATTACAGCGACGGCAATATTGCGAAAGTCACACTGAACGATTATGTGCCAGAACTGATACAAGTCTCAAGCCACAGACCCCAATAGTTTTGAGCATTTGATTTGAGTTTTTTTTGTTCACGTGTTTAACGCAGTGCATATATGCTGTTCGCTGTGCTACTGTTTTATCTTATCCTCTTTTGAATCGTGAATTATATCAAATCAACAAATTATCACTGAGGTTTTATTTTTCGACAGTATACACAAAAAAAGAGCCGCATATATTTTGCATTGATTTTTGCGTTTACTGCGATAAACCGACTATTGTTGGTGCTTTTGCTGATTTCATTGTTTCTCACTCGTTCTCTCTTCCATTGTCAATCGACGTTCGTCTGCTGATCTTGCGCTTACGATCGTAGTTCATAGGCTCACTCGATAATATTATCACGAAAGTAAATCATCTTTATCTGCTTGCGTTGCGATACAAGTGATAAAGTAGTTGCTCACATTTTGTCGCATGTGAATTTTAAATGTTCAATTGATTTTAACCAAAATTACACATTATTTTGGAATTGTGACCAAACCAAAAGCTGGATTTGATGTCTTTGACTACTTTAATGGTCAAATCAATTTTCAAATCTATGCGATTTGAAGAAGCAATACAGAAACATTTACATTTCACTGACTATTTTTAACGTTCTACTAAACCAGTTCAGTAAATAGGCCTTGTCATTTGAGGCTCCGGAATGATTTTCAGTTCAGTTGATTTTACAAAAATACACAAATTGTTAATAGAAATAGACGGTTGTGTTCGTTTTTATATTGGTTTGACTTTTTATTTTTGAATTTTATCAGTTAATAAATTACATTTCGTTGTAAAAGCGAAAACAACAACAACAAAAAAAAACAAATTATTTTGAGCAGTGAAATTTTATATTTGTAAGCAAAAATAGAACGAATTTTTGTTCGGCGCAAAAATAAAAATTTGGTTCGCGAATTTTTAATCGACTGAAAATGTTCCGTTTAAAATTTTGCGAATTCAAATAAACGCAAAGATACGGAATTTTGATGAAACAAAAAATGTGCGTGTCTATTTCGGTGCGACTTTGAGTTCGTGATCACATTCACAGCCAAGCTTAACTAATCGTAATCATTTTAAACTGAAATAAGCAAATATTATCAAGCTGTGAGTCTGGTTCCAGTCGGAATGAGCAACAATCACCGCGAAACGAATTGATGGCCCCAAAAATAGAGTCTAGCTGAGCACGTATTTATTGAATTTGACCGCATGAGACACACGCGTTATCATCGTTTTTACTCTGAAATTTATTTTGTTGGATTTTTATTCTCAAGCATTCACATTTTGCAAATACTGTTTCTTTTTTTTTTTTTAATTCGTAATGAAGGAAGATAGAGTAAGGATCAGTGGTCGCCATTGACCTTGTTAAACGATGAAACACACACAAAAAAACACACACACTATTTCGTTGTTGTGTCCAACTACATTTCTTGCGCACTTGGTTAACAAACAAAAAAAAATGTGACATACAATTTACGGTATGTGAGAATTTCAGTGAGATGAATTGACAATAGTTTTTGAAACGGAAGTAGATAACATTATATATTGCAAATGAGCATGCTAAACATGCAACGCAAACGGAAAAGATCAACAAAATTAATTTCAGTGTAAGTACTCAATTTAGTCAATTGGGAAATTTATGATAACACCACGATATTAAATGTGCTTGAATGATTTGAATTGCGTGTGTGTGCAATGTGCTCGCGAAAAATTACATAAAACTGCATATATGTCGGAATTTTTTTTTTTATTGAAATTTGCCGTATAACGTGCTGTTCAAGTTCAAGTGTATGGTACGGACCAACAAACGAAAAAAAAAAACTATGTCAAAAATTAGTCAAACGAGCCTCTGAATGTCGAATTTTATGGCAAACACTGTAATTAAAATGCCTTTAACAATTTGTTCAATGAACAATTGAACATGAACAGTGAACACACGATCGATCGATCGATCAATCATTTCGCAAAAAAAGCACAATCAATAACACAATTCAATTTCATTGTGGCCGATCATCGATTGTGTATCGAATGATGAATTGTGCACGCATGCTCAACACTCTTATCTATTTTCATTTGCTGGCATAATTTCCTTGTTGTTATCCGAATGAAAAATTTGCAACGATCATGAATAAAAAGTGCGTGAAATTATTTGCCGTGTGCATGTTAATGATGATTTCGTTTGTTTCATAGCATTCCATAATATTTATCATCAATATTTTGTGCGCTGATTTAAATTTGTATGTACAAATTGCTGCGTTTTTTTCTCCATTGAACACAATTTTGTTGAGCATTTGTTTTTATATCATTCCATGGATTGGCGCACGTGGTTAAAAGTTAACGTCTCGTACATACAAAATTTCATGTACGTAATAGTTGCTAGTTGATGGCTCTAATCACATGGTGATAGATTGCAAACATTGTAACCAAGTGAATTGTCGTCACAAAGTCGATAAGTTATCGATCGACCGTCCATTCTAGTCTTATCTCAGTGACATGGGCTCATATTGTTTATGAGTGTACGAACCTACTGAACGGTCAAAGGTTCAATCAGGAGCCGTCTCTTTCAGGTATCCAAAATTAATTCTAAACATTGAAGTAAACTTTACACTTTTCGAATGGTTCAACATCAACAAATAAATCTATGAATTCAAAACGAATGTGTGTGTTTTTTTTTGCTCTGGTTCAATCATTTTTTACGTTGTTAAAATTCAAATTGGACGATCGTGAACAGACTTGTGTGTTGAACGTAACCACGATTTTCACATGAATTTTGTGCAATTGATTGTTGCAATACAATTTGTGTTGCATTTGCGATCGCTCAACAGTGAGCGGGGGTTCGATTCGAATGCATTCTTCGATATAGCTGATGCATTTTCCAACTTGATATGCTTTGTTTACATGTATGACGTTCACAATTGGAAAACAGTACACAATTGGAATTTTGTATATTTTAATAAATTTATTATCGCATTGAAAGTGTTATGAAATTGTTTTGCGATTTAAGCACATTTTGTTTTGTTTATAACGATCATTTATGATATGAACTGTGAGCACACTGTTTTTGTATCAGTTGGATTCATTCTTTCTTCCTCTTATAATATTTATTCAGATTGTCTGCTTTCTCTAAATATCCTTAAACATTTGAGTTTATTGATATTCTCGAGTACTGAAACATTCCACAACTATTCACATATTTTTTCTGGATTATTATTTTGTTTTGTTTCGCTGACATTTCACAGTGAATCATCTGAATGAAGTGGTTCAATAATTCCATCATTTTTAATTAAGTTTCTGTCTGCATGCGTTTGATCTATCATTGATCTATTTGAGTATTTCAGTTTTGTCTGTTGATTTGTTGCTGTGCAATTTCATCAAGTGTGGAGTTCTTTTTTTTAAAGGTGTAATTGGTATTCGAAGCTCGAGTAGGGCGTATAGAAAAACTAATCCAAGTTTTTGCGGCCATAAATTGGTATTTTTTCCTTGTTTTACTTTTTTTTGTATCGAACGAAAATTATGCATGAAAGCGAGAAAAAAAAAACACAACGCAAATCAACATCAAATTTAAATTAAAATCTTCGTTGCTTACAAAGCGTAGCAAAGTGTCCGATTCGCGTCTAAAATATACCACGCACCGAAATTACCTAACTGATTTGTTGGAGTTTTATGTTTTCACTTGTTTTGATTTTGGCGCATGTGCGCGCATGCTGTTACCATTCAACACCCAGACGAGTATGCTTGAAATTGACAGTTTACATTGTTTACACGAGAGCAAACCATTTCGCAACGAAATATGAAAACAATGTATTTTTGTACACGATTTTGTTTACTTGCATCAGGTTGATGCACACACGAACCGCATCAATTGCAAATCAGGCGCCGTGAATCAGCGAAAACAAAAACCTTTGAAACAGAAAATAAATCTAACAAAATTACCGATAAGGAGATATTGAGATGTGTGTGTGTTTTTTTTTGCTTTATTTCCCCGTAATCCCGTTGCAAATGCAATTGTCGATGATTTTTAATTTTGTTTGTTTTTTTTTTTGTTTTGTCAAACTGTATTATCTGAAGTGCATAGCCGGAACATACCGAATTATCAATTTTGTAAAAATGAAAAAAAAAATGTTTGAAGAAAACTTAACACAATGTGAAAACACCACATCAAACATCAATTGAAAAACTTAAATTCAATCAACTTAATACAGATATAATCAACAGTTAAAAATTGCACGAAATTGTTTGAATTTGCTTTGCTTGTTAAGTGTGTGTAATTTTTCATTCCTTTTTGATTCGGGCCCCGATATCTGTGTATACTGTGGTGGCCCGAAACATGCGTCAATATTGTTTGAACGTACAAATCGAACTGTGCGAGCAGCTGTTTTATTCGATTCGGCACTCTAATGCGATCGTTCATATGCTTGCATACCACAGAGTGCTCACAGTGCTTACAGTGCTTACAGTGCTCAGCTCACAGTAAGCCGACTGTGAACGAGACGCAGGTTCATCCGTTCGTGTATACAAACTGCACACACACATCCAAAAAAAAACGAACAAAACGTAATGACGAAAAGGAATGAAGAAGATGAGAGTTCAGTTTTCGTACGGACGAGCACATTCTTTGTTTATCGATTATCGCTAACCCCACAAACAAAAAGAATCGATCCGAAATTCACATGAACGCAAGCAAATCGGTCATCAAGCGAAAATGTTGACTAACACATTGCTCGGTGTCACTCAAAACGATGCGCTTGCTTGGACCGATGCCGTTCAATTTGTTTTTAATATGTTGCACATTCGTTGGCAAATACATTCAACACACTGTCGAAATATTATTGAACTCACTGTCGAATGCATTCACTGCATTTTTTTGACACATTTTTTTTAAACTGTCGATTGGGTTTTGTTCAGTTGTTGATCTATTTTCAACTATTTATTCGAAACCCGCTTATGAATCCGTAATGAATTAAATGTGTTCCATCGGAAATTTACATCTCTCTCTCTCCTGAACACACTTACGTCGATTTTTGTAGTTATCGCTAAAAATATCCGAAATTTATTGGTGCATTCATTCGATGGCATATGTACGATGCAGTCACTGACTGCCAGTCAACAAAACACCATTTTACTCTTAGACAGTTTTGATTTCTCTTGTTCAATTCGGACGCAATATCAATGACTTGACGAAAAACAAAAAACAAATCACCAAAACGTTGAAAATCACTTTCGCCAAAGGCAAAGGGAATATAAAAAGAAGTGATTTTGTGATTTATTTTTGAAAAAACGGATTCAAGATACATCTTTTTATATCTTTCAGAGATGCGACAATTTTCGGTTGTCAGAAGATAAAGTTCAGTTTCTTGTTGTTGTTGTTGTTGTTGTTTTTTTTTGGTTGCTCACATGCCATATAATCCAATATGGATCGTTCACCTTTGCCTTTGCCTCCGTAAACGCGCATATTCTTGTGCTATTGGCCCAAACCCGTTGTAAGACGAAACACCATACGAAAATGTCACAAGTTTCAACGCCTACAACTTGTTCTGACCGCTTGGTTTTGTGTATGTATCCATCGTATGGAACTGAGCTCAATATAAAATCGGTGAGATGATTTAATGAAATGAATTAAGAAATTGCAAGTTAACAGTTTGAGCCACATTTCGAATGACTGATTTAAATTTATAGTCACCAAACATTGATAAGATGCGTTCAAACAAGGTAATTTAACGTCATAAATTTATTCCAAAGTTGATTTGACCGTTTTAGTTGACCAACTTTTTGAAAGCCTTCGACACATCGGATGACAACGAAACCATTATAACTGTTTAGCTTTCGACCGTAACATTGCCAATGGTAAACAGACCAATTCATTGCCAATGAAGGCATTGCCCATACTTCCGAAGCATGTCTTTTTTTGACCATCATTTTTTTCAGAGTCAGCCGTTTTTGTAACTAACTTTTTGTCGATACTTTTTTTTGTTTATTCAAATAATAAGAGAGAATTTCATCTGCTGTTTTTGGCCCAAAATGGCATCTCATGTATTCGAGAATATGGTTTAGTTTTGGCAAGGGGTGAATTACCATTGAAATTTCATTTTCAATGCTTTTCAATGCTTTTCAATACTTTCAATGTTTCAATGGTGATTCACCCTTTGAGTTTTGGTGCGTACTAAGTTTAAAAACCCAAACACATATTGTGTAATTAGAGTTGAAGTCACCGGATTCTGACAAGTAGCGTACAACACAGAGATGTATCAATAACGAAAAAATAGTGTGCATCGTACAAACAGCCAATCATAATTAATACAAACCATATTCACGATCAAACGATAACTCTTCAAAATGATAACACTTGCCCTATATAAATTTACCTCATACAATTTGATCCACGAGGTAAGGGCTATCCTGGTGAATCACTTTTAACTGTTACGAACATTTGTTTTTGATGTTCGAATTTGGTTTGAATGGAATCATCACTTGAAAATTGAAGGACATAAATAGAATTGACAGTTCTTCCCAATTTTATTCGACAACGAAAATGATTTCGAACTAGTCTAACAAATGATGATTTAACAAACATATTTTATTGGTGAGAAATTCCTACTAAATCTATGAAAAAGATAAATGTGTAAAAATTTACGTTAATCAACTCAAAGAACTTGGTGTGGAATGGTGTGTGAAAAATCACCCGTACAAATCTTATTGAAGAGGAGCAAACAAGATAGAAATCTGCAACAAAATGTTATATTCATAATACTGACTTTTGCCCAAAGAGTCTTTGACAAAGACAAACTTGGAATCTGCTTCAAATTCAAACCATCATACGATTCCACTTAATCAAACGCCCTAATTAAAAAAGAAACAACTTCATGAATGATTGTATTTCCATTTATTATTAATTTATATATATATATATATATGTATTTTGTATAATTGCATCACAATGAAAGTACACATTTTTAAACGGTGTAAAGAACAATTTTTCGAATTTCAATTTTCTTTTCGCAGCAAATTTTAAAACCGTACTCATTATTCACAATTCCTGACCTATTTCAGGTTGACGATTCCGTTTTGATAGCTTACAAAAATAGCCGTCTATTTCTCTTTTTCTATGGGTCTTTTCTCATTTTTTCCCGTAAACTTTATTAAATAATTTTTTTTGTGATGTTATGTAATGTTATTGAACTGTTTAAAAAAAAACACGTGAAAACGCTTCAACTTGGACGAATTAAGATCGAATTTATATCTATTCTCGAAACCCCTCAAAAAATGGTGTCTCTATCTGAATTTGAACGTAGTTCTGTACACAAACTTTAAATTTGTAGCATTTTTTGTGTGTGTACGTCGTTCAAAAAATATTCTTCACTTCTCTTCTCTAAACACATGCAAAAATGAATAGGTTTATCCATTAACTACTGTTTGCCTGAAAAAAAAGAAGCCGCAATTTTTTTTAGTTCGTGTTTGACGATTTGCTATGAGTGTCTACTCTATTCATTGAATTTGTCTAAAAAAAAAATCAAATATTTGTAGCGAAATTATGTTTATCTGCTCAGAAATGAGAGTATATTGTATTTTAATGTGACTTCTTTTGTAGAATATTCATTTGGTTTTTAACTTATCACTAACACAAGGATAAACCTTTGTTTGTTCCCCTGTTTCGTTCACATGCTCACATTTTTTTATTTTCTTCAGTTCAGATAATCATAATCCATTCGAACGTGCTGATTTATACTTTGTGAATCATTTTCATCGTTGAAAATAAATTATGACATTGACAGAGAATGAGGTTTGGAATTTTCTGAACGCAAGCCGAATGTGTGCATGCATCTGGATATTTGATTTTTTTTTTCTCTCATCAAAAAATCTCGCTCTGATCATAATTTAATTTCATTATGGTTGCAATGAAAGTCTCTCAAAATTTGTATTTTATTTTCCATAATAATTTGTTTCAATCTGACTTACAAGAAAAAAAATTGTAAATTTTTGTTTCTAATTCACTCAATATCACAATTTGTTTTGATTCATTTTTTTTGTTTGTCATGTTAAATTTACAAAATCAACTAACTAAAAGCAAATAAATACATTTATACACCACCAATAGAATTTGGTATGGCAAATCTGGTTCAATGATAAATTTAATAATTAGTAATAATAATTAATAGTTAAAAACTATTTCCCCATCTTGTTTCTACGAATTCTTCGTTATATTCACATCAATGGTGCTCATAGAATTTTGCTGTAGATTATAAACGGTATGAATGCATTAAATCTCCAACATTTATGACATTGATTAGTACATTTGTTTGGTTGTTTTTGTGTGTGTGTGGAAATGAACAATGGATAATTAGACAAACCTATGTATTTTTTGTATGTTTTATTGAATTAACATGTTCTCGTTGTATTCACTTAAAAACAAATGTTTTGCCTGTGAAAATGATAACAAGACAGGAATTAAACATCGAGCCAACATACTATTTTTTTTTTTCAAATAGAAACAGATAGGTAAAATGGCCAAACCATGCCAAACGAATTAAAATCTTTAAAAATATTGAAAATGGCATTTGGGCTGGATAGGCTATCGATCCAACACAGAATCATTCTTGGACTCGAAAACATTTTTTTTGTAGAACTGTGTTTGCAGCAATACTTTAAGCATTCTCTCATAAATGGGGATGAAGTAAGGTAAAACGGACGAAATGATATTATGAAAAGAAATACCATTTAGAGCTAGAGAGTATAAGGATTAGTTGTTTTTACAGTGAATTGTGTAATGGTTAAGGAGATAAATCTGAATAATTCATGAAGTGAAATAAAAAAAAAAAAAAACAATATTTCAATTAATCACCACTCAGGCTCAATTAACGCTGCGAACTAAAAGTGTCGAAAATATTTTTACAAAAGTAGTCTGTCTAAAAATGATTTAGAAGAATTTGGGACAAATGCATTTTTCGGAAAAAGGATTTTGAAAACAATTCTGCATTAAACATAAAATGTTGGCAATTCACTGGTCCCAACTAATCCCAAACGACACTAGTGACATCTGAAATGTCGACGATTTTTCGACAATTTTGCCGATTTTCTCTGGAATTTCCAACATTTTTTAAGAATTTTTAACGACATCAGTATAGAGGTAAAATAACAGCATCATACAACCTTTCTGTAGTTTGCAGCAATTTTAACACTCACACGACTCGTGGTGTATATTGTCTAAATATTATCGTAAATATTCATATTGGTTCTTGACAAATGATACGGTTAAATATGTTTTGTATACGTGTGAATACGTTTGTATATTTTGAATAGATGCAGAAAACTCATGAATATCGTTTATTGTCTCGCCGATAAAGATACATAAATGCCCCTAGTTGTAGCAGTATTATTGCAGTTTTACGGCAGTTTTTTTTTCTCACATTTTGGAACTTCAATATTTTATTTAATTCGCAATAAACTTAATTTTCCTTAGAAAACTTAGAAAAAGTGAGTAAAATCTTCATGTTCCACATGAATGAATGGTGAATGCGAATTTTTAAACATACTAATGTAAAGTCCACCTCATGTCAGCCAATAAAACGCACTCCGGTGTAGCCACACACACAGGTGCAATATCCAGAAACCAAGTTGCTAAAGCAGCCATGGCTTTGGATCTTTCAAATTCGCTTATTAATTTACCTCAAAATTAAAATCAAAGTTCTCAAGGATACGCTTCTCACACACCAAGAATTCAAAAGTTAGATTCACTGAGAGCGAACCAAATTTAATTTGTCAACAGATGTAGAATGAAAAAATTTAATTTTTGGCGTTCCCAATGCAACTTATGTGGTTCAACAACACCAACCATCACTTTTGGTTATAAATGCATCATATTTATCGAGAACAAACATCACGGAGAACGGTAGTTCTCCCAGTGGCGCACCAAAAAATACACTTTTGAGTGCAACACTATATATACGCGAATTTTTGGACTATGTGTTGCCGACCGATGTAACTCGTGAAATAGGCATTGGCGTGTAGCTTAGGACCAAACTAGACGAAAGCCGTCGTCAAAATGAATTTTTGTGGAACCACAAATTTTTTTGCTTAAGGGACGTATGGGGGTGTTTTTTTCAGATTATATAGCATACCTCCTAGGGGGTAATCTTGACCACTGTCGTTGAGTGACCAATCGATAGTACTCCTCAATACCTTTCCAACGAGTGCTCAACCATCAAAATCGGTTGACCCGTTCAAAAGTTGTATACGTTTTCCTAGAGAGGGGGGTTTCCCCTGAAAATAGCGTTGGTATGTGTGTGTGTGTGTGTGTGACGTACCTTCTCTCGATCTCTGTGATGTATGACATTATTTTTAGGGGGTCTGGGGGGCAGTTCAAAACCGTCGGAAATGGCCGAATTCCCTTACTCATAAGAAATTAATCAGGGGGAGAGTGTCGGGGTGTCGATTTTTTTCAAAATTCCATAGCTCCGCTAATACACAAGGTAGAAAATCGGCAGGTACCGCAAATGAAAGGTATTGAGCTAAACTACAAATATGTTCTCGGTATGAAAGAAATCTGTAATCAGGTTTGGTCACCACATCGAAAAAACTGAAAATTCGAAATTCGATTTTTTTGGTTTTTCGTCATTTTGACACCCGTACCCATTACCGTAAATTCTGAAAAATTACACTTTGGTAGTACACTTCAATAACTATCCAACGAGGGTTCAACCATCAAACTCGGATCAACCGTTCTCAAGTTATAGAAGTTGGAATTTCAATCATCATTTTTCCCAAAAATGCAGTTTTGGCTATATGTGTGTCAAAGTTGACAGGTTGGCACTATCAAATCATGCCCGTAATGTTTTGGCGACCGTGGTAGACCTCAATGGACCATTGTCGACCATGATGGCAATTTTCGAAGATGGAATTTTCGAAGATTGAATATTCAACAAATCCAAAATTTCAAAATTTAACTTTTGGCTCATTTTCTCATATCTTCGCTGTATTTACTTCAAAGGTACTAAAAAATTACACTTCGGTCGATTGAGTTGAACAGAATTTGATGATATATCTCAAAAAGTTGTTATTTTTAAGTGTTTTTTACAAACTGACCTTACAAAACTACTGATATAAGATGAAAAACCTCTGAACGAGGTATAAACAGAGTGGCGCACTAATAGATCCTGCCCACAAAATGACTGATATAAAAATTTACGTGGCGCTTGTGAAAATATATTGTCGTTCCACAGTCCTCAAATCATTCAACAATTTGTCCATGCCATATTACAATGAATGTGAACTAGAGTGCGCCAGTGCGAGCGAGGCGTTTTCCTATCAATTCGATTAGAGTTAGGCAACGATTTACACACTCACGGTGAGCCTGCAATCCAAATTGCGGTTGTAAATCAGTTGTATTCCAGTTTTGATTATAGCCAGTGTTATTCAAAGATAATGAAAGTGAAAACGTTCAGGACTCGCACTGGCGCACTCTAGTTCACATTCATTGTAATATGGCATGGACAAATTGTTGAATGATTTGAGGACTGTGGAACGACAATATATTTTCACAAGCGCCACGTAAAATTTTATATCAGTCATTTTGTGGGCAGGATCTATTAGTGCGCCACTCTGTTTATACCTCGTTCAGAGGTTTTTCATCTTATATCAAATGCCACAAAAAGTTCAAATGCGTCAAAATATGGTTCATGTATATCACGACTCGTGATTTACGAGCCAGTACCTCAAATCGTGCACCAAACTCAAATTTGTCCAAGTGTTCAATCAAATTTATCTCGATTCTACAGCACGAATGAATCAGATGGACAATAATATTTAATCAAAGTTCAAATCAAAATTACTGTGAGCAAATGCCATAGCACGGCTATTGTAAACAACCCTCTTGACGAATGTCTTAGATTGTATCGATATCTTTAATCGAATAGCGTCTTCAATTGCCAATTTGGAAATTAACGAGAGGACGAAACAATAGCAGAAATGGTAATGCGATATGGAGCTAGAGAGCTGTTTTAAGTGAACAATATTTGGATTAGTTGTTTTTTACAGTGAATTGTGTTAATAGTTAAGGGAAACATCTGAATAAATAATAAAATAATATTTGTTTTTCATCTTAATTTAGTCTTTTCCTTCACTACTCGGGCACAATAACTCTATATAATTTATAAGTAACTTTCTCAATTTACGTTATTCTTGTTTCATTTTGTTTCGATTAATGAACGAGCCAAACTCGAAAAATATTTATTATTAAAATGTTAATGCGTTTGAATACGCCAATGTTTTAAATCAAATGAATTTTCGCTTGCATTCGATTTGAAATCAAAATTAAAGCCAATATCTCCACACCCAACCCCAAAAAAAAAACAAAAACAAAAACGAAGGCAGATTACAATCATCAAAATGACTATGAATCTATGATATCGTGCATGCATTTGCGTTGACATGATTTAAGCGACTGGTGCCTGAATAAACGGGAAACGACCGTCGACGTCGGCAAACCGCTTCGCTCAAGTCATATTGAATGTTCGATTGGAGTAAAACCTTTTCAAAGACATCAACAATGTTATGGTTGGCCTTAGCATTACATTCGATGTATCCGCATCGCCAACGCTTAACCGTAGCCTCAACTAGATCACGTGGAACGATGCGTTCAATATCATCCTCATCGGATTTATTGCCAGCGATGACAATTGGCACATCAGGACCGCGGGCATAAATAATCTAGAGAAAATGAGAAAAAAATATTTCGAACAGTGGAAATTAGTTTGATGTGTTCACAGGCAGTTTATGAGAGCCGCCGATTTTATGAGAGCGCGCATACCTGGTGTCGTAGCTCTTTAAGTTGTTTCCATGATTCTTCATCGTCAATCGAATACACTAATAGAAAAGCGTTGCCATTGGAAATGGACAATGCTCGCATCGCGGGAAATTGATAAGATCCAGTGGTGTCGAGAATTTCGAGTGTCAACGAAGCACCGCTCGATAAATTATATTCGGCCACATATAAATCTTCGATGGTTTTATTGTACCGTTTGGTAAATTGATCATATAAAAACTGCTGAATGATGGCTGATTTACCAACTTTGGCCGCACCAAGCACAACAATACGTCGTTGCTCCTTGAATTTAATTTGCGAATGATCATTTTTACTTTGACGCCGTAACAATGTGGCCAAAAATGGTGATCGAGGCGGTGACCGATTCCTACTTGGTATCGTTTGCAGGTCATCACTCGACATCCTTTCCATTTTTATACGGCTTTGGTAAGTGTTGATTTCTAAACGAAACAAAGAAAAAGAAACAAAATATCAAAGAATTATTTGACCACGAAATAGATTTGTTGCATTAAATTCTAAATTGAAAATATTGTATAACATTTTCCACAAACTCATCGACAAACCAATCAAAAGAGAATAACACAATCTGGTGCTTTTCATGTCAATGTCAGTGCCTATAATTGTGTTGTTGTTGGTTCGATGCGGAAATTGAAACTTAATTTAACAGACATCAACACGAGACGTGAATGTAAGCTATAAAGTCTATAATGTACAAAGAAAAATCAGCAGCATCGTGCTTACGACATTTACCAGAAATGACAAATTTATCCGCTTGACAGAATGTGATGGATAGCTATTAAAAATATGTTCAGTGGAAATTTGAGAGAAAAAAAAACACATTTCAATCGAATCATCCCACTAGAAATGAAGAGCGTACAGGAGCCAGCCACACTTTGTTGCTGTCTCGCTCACTCAAACAGTTTAATGACTTTGAATTTTTGCCCATGAAATAACAACCATCACAACCATTTATGGTGAAAGCAAAACTTCTATTGATTTACGAGACGATTTTCAGCTGGAGTGATTATATTTTAGTAGGTTTTGCGGTTGAGTTAAAAGTTCATGTTCAAGTTCAACACATCATCCTGAATGATGAAAAAAAAAACCTTTAAGATGTTTAATAACATTCAGCTTTCGGCTGTTGGCTTCGATTTCATTGAACGGTCAAGATTCTTTTCTTAGTATACCGCTACAAGTTCAATTACTTCCAACTGTAACATTGTTTTGTTGAATCTGCTCATTATTCGAATCTCGAATGGCCAACACATATTTATTTTATAGGGGAATTACTTAATGCCAATCAATTTTCTTTTGTATTGATTTGATTGTACGCAATACAAATTGCGTATTTTTGGTATCGTTCATTTTATGTATCTCGCAATGATATCAAATACCTTGATATAGTTGGTGGAATCTATTACATGGAATAAAATGATTTGATTGTTGTTTTTCTGTGTGTTAAACGTGAATCTCATAATAATATACGCCGCACGCACATCATAATGTCAACTGTATCAATTGTTATTTATTAGTTTTATGTGCTTTGAGAAATTGAAACCGTTGACAGATTCACATTGAAAAGATGAAAGTTCGTAGAACTCCCAATTTTCTTTGAAGCAATCTGATTTTGAAACTCTTGAATATATTTGATTGACTTGAATACATTTAATCATAGATTTGCAAATTGGTGGGCGAGTTGGAGTGGTCAAGGATTTTTGGTGAACGGAAACAAATGAAGACAAGTTTTTGGGCAACAAATGGATTGAATAGAATGAACAATGTTCAATGAACAGTATATTGATTACTGTTAGTAAATTTATTTATTGGAATAAATATTCGGTAACGTAACGTTTGGTGGTGAGCGAAATAAATTCGTATTTTTTTGACGGTGCGAAAATGGTGGCTTTTGCTTTGAATTAAAGAAATGTAGAAATGATTATGCGTTGCAAGTATAAAGGTATTAAAATAAAAGTGCTGTTTTTTTTCTAAATTTAAATTGCAACTTATAGATATTCACTGAATTCCATAAATTCCTCAAACGGAATATTACATTTTTAATTTGCGTCTAATCAAATCATTTGCAGCGTAAAGTATTTCGGCGCACGATTTGTTGTTTTTTAAACTGCATAAAATAAAAGTATCAACAACAGAAGAAAAAAAAAGAATGAAAAAATAACAAGTCACTAGAGCCAATTCAACGGAAAACTGGCAATCAAGCTGTGGAAAATTACAGTATTAATAATATCAAAGCGAAACAAGCAGATGAGAAAATATGCAAATTTTACATGTAATAACATTTTCGACGATGGGGGAAAAAAGTGCGCGTACATTGTCTTTTCACGTATTTTCCCTTTGTTTTCGCTAGCTCATATTGCTTGCTATCACTTTCAGTCATATTTATTTACATTTTCAAGCCACGAAGTCCATACCATAAACAAAGCATGGGCCATGTGATAACTGGAGCATACAATGAATAAATTCGACTATTCGAAAGATAAGAAAAAAGACGTAGCAAGGAGGCTGGTTTTCGTTTGGTATTTTCTGTTTTTTTTTTTTGTTTTTTTTTGGTTGAGTGCGTGAGTGCGTACGACACATTCGCCATCACCTTCGTCAGTCAATGATTGGAATAGACACACTCAGGCAATAACAAACAAACAAACAAAACTTAATGGCTTTTTGAAGACAATAACCTTTGGCCAGCTGTACGACCAAGGAGAAGGAAGACAACATCAAATCAATAAGAAAAACAATCAAATGTCTAGCAGCCGCAAAGGCAAATCAACTCAAATATATCGATGTATATATAATGCTGTTGCGTTCACAATCATGTAGCCGATGTAATTTGAGACTTGTTTATGTAAACCGGGCGAGAGACTTGTGCTCAATTTCAGCGAAAAATTTGCACACCGAAATTGATTTTCGATTCTAGACATTTCAAATACGCTATCCGTTCTATCAACACTCCGCACATTCATGCAAAACAATATTATTGAAACTGCATATGAACATCTTTTCCTCTTTCAGCCTATCAGCCGGGAAAATTGGACAACGGTATTGTTTTTAGCCGTGAGAATTCAATTATTTGTAAGACTTTAATAGCCGCGAGAGAGCAAGTTCAACACATAAAAGAAATGCGAAATTCACATGAACCAACGCGGTTAATGCTATCGATGTGTGGCGTAAATCTGAGTAAAAATGGGTTTTGGCTTACAACAATGTTTGAAAGAAAGTTTCTTTGAAATGGAAGGTCTCAAGGATGGAAACTACACAGTGGGTTGGTGGTCGAACATTTGTTCATCTACTAACAACTTGTAGTGGATTATAGCGATAGCCTAGAGGAGCAGATGAAATTCATGCATATGGATCAAAATGCGTAAATCAGAAATTGAAGAAAAAAAAATTAAATGCGGCAAAAAATGACTTTAAAATATTTCAATTGTGTTGAACTGTGGCATATCCTCGCTATTTTATGTTATAAATGTCGCCCAGAAATTTCGTCCTCCTGTGACAAGTAATACCAAAATATAATACAAAAATGTTGAAAAATTCGTTTCTTTTAGCGATTTTGGGACTTTTTTTTTAAACCAAAATCAGGAGCCTATATCATAAATTCCAATTCAAAAAATAATAAACAAAATCGCTTTCCGAGAAGAATTGAATTTTAGCAACATGTCAAGCAACCTCCAAAACGCTCTTCCGAAATCGTGTAACGCTCCAATCTGTTTGAGACGGCTATAGCTCCAAAATACGCGACAATATGAATAACAGTTTGTAACATGAGTTTCGAGGAACGTTCAGAGGATACGAGTGGAAAATGCATACAAATGCAACGCTTCAGTCTCGTGTTTTAGTCCATATGCAATCTAAATTAGATTGTGTGCAGCAATTAACAAGTGTTGTTAAATAACAATATGTATGATTACAGCAAGATTATGATGTATCTCCGAACATAAAGTGAAGTTTGAACACGAAGTGATATTGTATTGTGTTAATGTGGATGGCACGTGTAATCCGCTTGTCATATGAAAAGCGTACTGAACATGAAAACTATGTACGGGAAATAATCGAATATATAAATAGTCTTCATCAGATGTTTCTAGATGTGTGATAAATGTGTGATATAATTTGTGATCACTAAACATCTAAAAATGACCACTTTAGTTACCTTTATTCTATTAACGTATTTTGAATAGTTTCTGTCACGTGCAACCCTTTGAAAATTTAAAATAGAGCATTTTATCCAATAATAAACTTTTTACCAATCAATTGAAAAATGCACACATAAAAAATATTAATAATAAGCGGATCAGCTCGAAAACGTGGTTAATGATTTACTAAACACGTGGCATTTACTTTTTGCTCAACAACGAAAAGATCCGTTTGATCGTGAATATTAAATTAATGCATTTTCACCAATCAAAAATAGATTAAACGAAATTCTTTTATGATTTTACACATACGTTACTTTAAACAACTGGATACAATGCTTATGATTTCAGTCTTATGCTTCAAGTTCGACGTTTAATTGTGAAAAAAATATCGGTTTCTATTGTGCCGTTTCAATTTCACCAGTAAAAGTAATTTTCAATGTAATTCTTTTTGTATAATGAACCGATATTGGATTCTTATAATTGAAAGAAGCTATTATAAATTGAAAAATCTCTGAACGGGGTATAAACAGAGCGCACTGAAAGATCTTGCCCACACAATGACTGATATGTTACGTGGCCCTATCGAAATATAATTGTTGGTCCACAATTCTTCAAATAATTCAACATCTTTCCATGCCCTTTCTCATTACCCACCGGGAGATATGCTATATAATCTTTAAAAAAACAAGATTCATAATCCGAAAATTCGCGTAAGTGTTGCACTCAAATATTCTCAAATTGGCTGATTAAAATACACATTTTTCACATTTCACACTCATTGACGGTTGACCCTTAAATACTTTAAAGCTGTATAACTCTGCACACAAATTTTAACACGCACATTCATTTGAATTATCCGTCTGAAACATTTGACCTCTCAGCTTAAATCGTTTCCGGCAAAAAGTATCAACCCTCAAACAAATATCAATTTTAACTTGGAATTTCCAAGAATGGTATGTCGTCTCATTCTGTCGGCCAAATTTTTAAAAAAAGCATCTTCACCCCGATTCTCAAATAGCAATGCCAATTATACGTATATGTATTCTTTATATTTGCAAAGGCATGCCTATCTGCCAATTTGTTGATTGTTTGCATTCAGTGAAACGTGGCTCGAGTGTGGCTTTTTCAATATTGACTGTTTCAAGTATGCATCTGATTATTAGTAATGTGTGAAGCCACTGGTCACGGGAAACCAGTGCAGGAAAAATATTTCGCATAGCAACGCCATAGATATGTGAATATATGTATATGTTAGAATGTTATGTGTGAAGGAAATCACCATGAAACACTTTATTGTGTAAATGAATATGATTGTATGAAGGATTCGGATGTGCTTTGTATGGCAGAAAGCCGAGCTCATCTTCAAAACGGGGAAGTTTGAAACCGAATTGAAACAGGACAATTGGAATTTTTATGTTTCAATGGGGTTTGGGTGTGTGTATGTGTGTGTGTGCGTGCGAGTTTCTAAGAGACACGTATCGTCCACGTTATTACAAAACTGATTGGATTATATGCTGTTTGTCTAGAGATGTGTCAAACCACTGAACACCCGCAACTGGTTTTCAATCATGCATATTCTGCGTCTGACCGAAAACTGAATTAAACTGTATGTTCAATACTCATGCAACATCAGTGAATTATGTGTTCTGATGGAGATCTATCAACAAAGTCAATTTGGCTGGCATGACATTCATAACGCATTTAAGCGCATTGGAGTTGGACAATTTTATTATTCATCCAAAGAAAAAAACAATTTTAAGCTAACAAACTAGGGGATGAACACATGAATTCGGATTCATAAGATTCTTAAGATTCTTCCGTTTTATTTCTATAGCATTGTTGTTGTTTCTCTCGTCCGTTTTGTTCGAATTTTCTCGTCCACACCTTTCTAACAAATGATCATGCTATTCGAATCAGTTTTATTATTTCGCGCTAATGCAACCATTGAAAAAAAAAGTCGCTCAATTCACATCGACTGCTATGGTGATTGCACAAAATACTGTGTGCACACTGCACGTTCTAGGAAATACGAGCACAAAACACTTTTAAGAGCAATTTTCCGTTTTCCACATGAAATCATCAATATCTGTTAACGCTCAATGTTTTGAAGATTAAATTATGGCACGTGTTTCAATCACTTTGAAGGAAACATCCTACCGGGATGAAAACATTCAGTACACGAGTGTACGACTGGATAGACATTTATTCAGTTTACTATTGTTTTTTTTATTTAGAGACCAAGTGCTTTGATAACAGTAGTTTGCCGATTTAAATACTTTAAGTCTAACTTAATTAAGATGAAAATGATAAATTATCTCAATGTGCCTTCAGATACATAAAGGTTGATCAAATTAGATTTTATTTCAAGTCAGGAATTGTTAGCTTTTACTTAATCGTTGACATGTAAATATTTCTATGGAATGACCAACAATCAATGTCAATTCATAAGTTTGAAGAATGGGAGTTGAAACACGGTTCCTATCAAACCAATATTACAATCTTAAAAGGCATTTTATTTGATCTAAAAAATGTAGATTTTTTTTTTCTTCTCACTGTAATTCAAGTTAATGTTATCTTTATCAAATTAGATGATAATACTCTCTTTATTAGAGAATTCTCACCGGAAAGACACATTCTCGAATAAAAAAAAATATAGTTCACTAAAGCAATATTAGACAAAAGTCACACAATAATCAAATCCATTGTTTTGAAGTTAACAAATGCATCAAATTTACAAAAGCATGAAAAAATGGGCACATTTCCAAGAAATCGGGAGATAAAGGGGGCATATCGGTATTTGGGTCCAATATGTGTGATAAGAATCTTAGAGCCCTATAGTTATATTGTTGTCATTTTTTTATTGATGAAGGTTTCTTAGGGCGCAGTCACAATTTGTATTAGTTATCTAACATGATCCATTAAAAACAAAGTGCAAAATGGAAAACAGTGCAATTAAAAAAAAAAAAAACATGACAGAAATAAACAATTCCATGAAACTGAATAACTCAATAGAAATTGAAAGATATTTTATACGCTTTGAATTGGTGCGAATCTACTTGATAAGATGTTCTGAACATCTTATACGACAAATAAGTTGAAATTTGCCTTGTATTATATACAAAATAAGGCGTTTAAGTACGGTCTGAATTTCTCGATTGCGAAAAGTACTTATACTCCTAACTTTGTATATAATGCAAGGCAAATTTCAGGCGATTTGGTGTATAAAGTGTTCAAAACTCCTTACCAAGTAGATTCGCACAAATTCAAAGCGTATAAGTAATCTTTCAATTTTGATTGAGAAGCTGCGATTTTAAGAAATTCAAATCCAATAATATCTAGAGCTGAAAAATAATTCTATACTGCATTTTGTAAGTCGCAACAATTGCGCTGTATTTCAATCGATGATATTGAAAATTGAATTATAATTCCATATTCATGAATATACCAGAACTGTTCACTTCTGATTGCATATTAACTGAAAATGATGATGAGTACCATTGAATCAATTTATAAGTGCAGATTACATTGGATATGTTGAATGTAAATTAATTACGAAGATCAGAATCATTTCTCAAAAAAAATATTGTAACAACGCATAAGCCGGTAGTGGGAGCGAGAGCGTATGAAAGACAAACAACATCAACTAAGCGGCATCAGCGGTATCAGCGTGGGAATATTCATATTCTTGGCTTTATTAAAAAAAATTGCCGAAAAAAAAATGTTTGTCCGTCCGTCTGTCTGAAAAAAAAACAAATGAAGAAATGTTCGCCAATTTCGTCGACGAAACCGTTCGACCGATTTGCACGAGAAAATGTTATGGATGGATATATGGAGAATAACGGTTGAACTACAGACAATTTACATATGAAATGCACTTGCATATTTTTATGAATATTCATTGACAACTTTGTTTGAAACTGTTCGAAAAATCAAAAAACCAATCTAAAATAAACAACAAAATGGATGAGAATGAACGATTCTAAACTGACGAAAATATGTCATCAACGATGGGCTCAGCGCGTTTTGGCAAGTAAATTGCCAGCACTTGCATTTTATTTGATTCATTTTAAACCTTGTTCGAAAATGGAAATGCACGGAGATGGAGTGGTACGATCTGTGTGCTATTGCTTGACCAAAGGATTCAATTCATACGATTTTTGTTTTGTTTTGTTGATTAAACCGAGATTTAAACAACGATTATTCGGATTGATCAGTACATCAGGACTATTGCATTTCGGTTACAGTACAAATTCTTCCTTTCAATGGTGAAACCATACAAATTCTAAAAATCAACCTCGTCATTGCATGGAACCCCACTCACTTGGAAAATATTTTCCACTTTTAATTACTTTATAATAAAAATTCCTTAGCTTCTGGTGAGTGCTAGTTTTGTGTTTTTGTTTTTTTTTTCGCGTTCACAGCTCGGAAAGGATTAGGCGTACAACGCCCTTCTTCTGTTTTAGTGGAAATTTTCGCAACAATTCGCATACATATCCACATACCAAGCGTACTTTACTGTACAGTTTAGTGCAGTACAGAGTACAGTACAAAATACAATATGCGTAACAATGATATGTATACATGGCAAATTCAGCAGAGTAACTTTTCCTACCGCTTCTGAATTACAAAGCAAATCGATTCGGAAGCAAGCGGGTGAACAATTGTATCACTGTGAAACCACAAAAAGCTTTTAGCTGGTGCTCAATTTTCCATACATCCACTCTTCGTACATGTTGTTTCTATGTAGAAAATCGCATCAATGTTTTGGGGGCATTTCGATTGAATTCGCAATTTTAAATAATCGGTCGGTTTATTATTTTCAGTGGAAAAACTTCAATCTGATAAATTCGCTTTGTGAGAATGTAGTTTTGTTACAGGAGAGATGGCGAGAGATGGAGAGAGAATGAAATGTGCCACTTAAATGTGTTGAGCCATTAATTGTATTACAGCCACTCAAAGTGATACCAACGCCAACAGAGGTGGTAAATCTTAACATAAATACAAATATGCACCCAATTTGGCTGTTTTATTTCCAAAGCATATGATCCAATCATTTTATTAGCTTAAATATTTGCATCCGATAAGATAATCTCATAAGTCCAAATGAAAACAATGGATTCCACTCATAGTTACACTGAATCTTTGAGTGCTCCGAATCCTTGGATTGAAGTAGAACAATGGATTCCACTGTTCTCTTTGAATTTATCACATAAATTTATTGTATACATGGCAAATTTTCAAGATGAAAAAAAAATCATTGGATCGTATGCCCTGGTTGGTTTCTGGGACGCATCAATTCAGTACGCAATTGTGGATTTGTCTAGGCACACTCCAAAGCAGCATCTCTTCCATCGCAATCGGATTTTGTTGGTTTTTTTTTCCATAAGCATTCGATTTTGACTGACTAATTATGGTTCTCGAAGCCAACCAAATTGAGCGCAAACCCTGTACGTTGTTTTAAACGTTGTTCAAAATGGGTCATGATTATTAATGCTGCATTTTTTTTTCTACTTCCGATATTTCGTCGGCACAATTTTCACCACAATTACCTATTTTTCATGTCAATGAAATTCAGCAGAGAAAGAAGCATTGCCTCATCTTCAAGCAGTATTTAGAGACAAATAGGTCATTCGTAAAATGCTGTGCTGTAAAATGGTGTGTGGTTTCGTTCCGGAAAAGAATAATGTTCAAAACGGAAAAATTACGTACGTCTTCTCAATTTGTGTGTGTGTGTGTGTGTGTGATGAGGCAGCCAAAGTTGACTATGTAAATGACGGTAAAAATGACGATATGCGTGAAATGAGTTCAAGAACAGTGCTCAAACTCGATTCCAATTGGAAATGACACAATTGTAATATTGGCAATCGTTTTATTCGAATCCAGTTTTGCGGTGATATACAGTTGAACCAGATTTTGATCTGGTTGGCGAAAAAGAATTGGCAAGCACACTTTATGCAGTCAACGGGATGGATGGATAATATATTTGTAGTATAGGTCTATGGCTCCTGACATTTTGCCATTTTAAAGTTTGTAATTTTGGTTTTTGTTTGATTCGCACACTCACTTTCGATTTCATTGCGTTGTGCTGCGATTTGTTTGCCTTTTTGTCTATATCCCGATTTTTGTATCGCTTCAGTCGCCAAATAGTCTATCATAAATAGGGCAACGAACGACACTTTAAACACACACAAAAAAAACACGCACAACAACTGTTCAATGACGATGATTTCAATGAATTTTCGGGTCTCTGGCCTGTGAACATTTTCTATTAAAGTGTTGTTGTTGACTTATTTCATTTATACCGCTTGCCAATGAATTCGCCATCGATGACGCATTCCACAATTTTGAATGCAAAAATTAAATATATTGAAATGTTCAGAAAAATTGACAGTAAGCAATTATCAATCAATATTTGAAATCGCTACAATAATGATTGCATTGAATGATTCAAGTGACCAATTTTTACCACAATGAATTGGGTCACCGTTAAACTGTTTTCCGCTTAAAGTTTTGTATTTTTGGTCATTGGTTCATGTCTGGTTCTATTCTGATGAATTATTTCAACTGAAAATGTACTGAGTTCGTCGTCAAATTGACTCCTCAATGAGGACGCTCCTTCGTTCTAATAGCCCCTCCATATAAGACCGAGTTCAATACATTTTCTACGAGAAGTGTGAGTTGGGATTATATTGCAATGGCACACTGCAAGTGATCGAAGCTACCCAAGCGTATGCTGGAATTTAATATTTGTGGAGACTCTAGTACGCTGTAGAGTGGCTTTTATTAAGGCCCTTTATGCCATCTCTTCGATGTTACTGATTACAGTAAATTTCACAATCAGATCAACACGACATAAAACACTGACCGATCAAAACTAGATCCTCCGCGTGCAATCTAATACCACTTGCTGCTTACTTGACAGGATTTTTCTCTGTCTCTTTCGAAATTGGTATGTTCAAGCGTTTTTTTTTTGTATCGGGAAGAAAATATTGAAAATACTTGTGGAGGAGGGTTTGGTCGAATACAAAGGACTGTTGAATTTCGTTTATTCCAATGGGTTTTTAAAATTTGTTGAACATTTTCATGAGATGTTGGGTGCAATAATAACAATGCACCGCAAATTCCACCACAAATCGGACTAAATGTATCTTAACAAGATTCCCGATGTAATTTTTTGTTGTTGTTGCAGTAGAACCGTCACATGAAATACATTCAATTCATCACGTCTTATTTTTAATACACACTGTCACTGCATTCTATATGTAAATAATCATTGCAACTTTAAAACGTCGCAATGATATTCACTTTTTTTCTAACTTTTTCATGCAATTGGATCGTTCTATTTCGTTGATCTTTGTTGATCTTTCGAATGTTTTGAACACGATTGGAATGATTTATTTTGATTTCATTCGATTCATAATACTCGAGTTCAAATGTTCCTATCCATTTTATCAAGTGGAACTGATACGGTGTCTAAGGTATTGTTCTTATAGTGAACATTCGATTCAGCGTTGCAATGTGCAAAATATGTTCGGATTCTCTTTGAGGTCCCCGACATTTCAGCACATATGTAAATAAAGCTACATTGAATGCCATTTCAATCACTTTAATCGATTGATGCAAATTCTCCGTGCGCTTGATTGAAATGTTCTTTTTTTTTGGATAGCTCAGTCTAAATGTATGCAATGCTCAAACAAAATTTGAATTCTCTTACCGATTTTATGTGATTGAATATCTGTTTTGTAAAAATTTACATCAAATTCCGTTGACGTTTGTTTGCACTTTAAAGCACTATAACATTTAAAATTTGATCGTCCGTTATGAACCCGAAAAATCCGCTCTCAACAGTTCAATAATTAAAATGGATTCAGTTTTTAAAAAAGCACAATCGATTTTAGGTAAATATTTGGCGCATTTAATTATTTACTAATGAGCACTTGGTTTATTCAGCTTGATTTTGAATAAATTGGTTTCCGTTATCAAAGCTGTTGCTGTTCGATGTCACTATCGCTGTTGCTGTTGCTGGAGTGTGTTTGGTCTGTCTGTGAAATCGTTCATCAGATGAATGATTCGAAGTAACTGTTGCGTGCTCCTATTTATACTCGATACTCCAAGCGTGCTACGTATCGATGTGCTGTTGTGCTGTAGTGCGTCTACATGCTATGCGCTTGCCAATGAATTCGCAATCGATGACGCATTCCATAATTTTGAATGTAAAAATTAAATATATTGAAATGTCCAGAAAAATTGACAGTAAACAATTTTCAATCAATAATGGAAATGACTGTAACAATGATTTCCAAAAAGATTCAAGTGACCACTTTTTACCACAAAGAATTGGGTCACCCGTTTAGCCGCTAAACTTGGGCGTTAAACGGTTTTGCGGTTAAAGTTTTCGATTCGGCGGGCATTAGTTCATGTCTGGTTATGCTGATAAAGACATTGACAAGGTATTTCTACTCTATGAATAAACTTTGGTAAATATTTGGTTTTTCTGGAGAAGTACGAGTTAGGATAAAAACCAAATCGATATGAAATATCTTGTAGTTTTGCCGCAACATTCAATTATTCACACAACTCCACCGATTTCAATGGTACGCTGCAAGTGATCGAAGCTAATAAGTATCTCAAACTCAAGGTTATCCTGGAATTTAGCATTTGTGTAAAGCATTTTCTTTGTGGCAACTCTTCGATATTACTGTTTCAAATTTATGATTGGACATCAAAACTTACAATCACATTGGCACGACATAAATGACAGAACGATCAAAGCTAGATCATCAACCGCAACATACGTCCCGCTTGTTGCTTCTCAGTAAATATGGTGAGTCATTTTATATTCCTCCGGAGGAGTAGTTTCTGTATTTTTTCTCCCATATTATCCCGCGAAGAAAAAATACAGAAACTACTCCTCCGGAGGAATAAAATGTGACCTTCATATTTACTGAGTTTGACAGGATTTTTTTCTGTTTTTTTTTTCAAATTTGTATTTTCAAGCATTTTTTTTGTGATTAGTTTTCTGGTGTATTAAATGTACCAGTCAAATTACGAAACAAAGGAATGCTGTTTTTATTTGTATCGGGGCGAAAATAGAGAAAATACTTGAGCAACATTTTGGGTGATTGCAAACGGTTTCAAAGTTTGTTCAACGATTTCATGAGATGTTAGGTGCAATAATAACCAATGCGCCGCAAATTCGACCACTAATCGGACTAAATGTACCTTAACATGATTCTCGATATTAAATCAATTATTATTTTTTTCTGTTGCAGCAGAATCGTCATATGAAAAACATTCAATTCGTCACTTGTAATTTGATACACACGTGAGTTCGCGTCAATTTCATTCACTATTGTTATCGTTTTGCTTTGACTCTAACACATAAAGGAAGACTGAGAGAGTCCTTTATTATATACATTGTGTATACAACACTCTGTACACTTTACACAGGACGCGCACAGCTTTGGTGAGACGTGTAAAGTGCACAGCTTTCGTTTGTAAATACGGATTCTCACACTTGACTTGTTTGCATCATTATTCAATGTGCTTACGAGTGTTACGTTAAGCTGTTGTTGTTGACTCTATTTGTTGTGTGTGTGTGTGTGTGTGCGTGTGTGTTATTTTTATTGGAAATTCATTCCATCCACTTGTCCAAATGATGTGAAAATTCGAATGGATCAAATAATATAAAGATAAGTGCTATTTGTGTTATGAAAACTTTGGGTCAAGACATCAGTCCGAGCGGTTTAATTATATTGTCCGTTTGTACACAAGCTGCGAAACACATTTAGTGTGAATATGAAACCAGAGAAAGCACAGTCAAATCATTTAGTGTGATTTTTCATTTCGCATCATCATCGATGTGTTGCGTGCATTGTAGCCGTGTTTGCCGTCACCATCCATCACCACACACTACCGCTACATCGGCTCCACTTCATTTTCATCATGATTGCATCAATATTCTTTCTTTCTTGTCGTCGTCGTCGTCGTCGTCGTCGTTGTTGTTTGTTGTTTGTTGTTTGTTGTTGTTGCTGCTGTAATCTCGCAATTGAAGGCACTTCACAATAAAGTGCAACGCCATTTCAATGCAAGCAAATTAAGATTGAAAAATATAACATGTGCATTGAAATTGTTGATGGCAAATGCAATTGCAATTGGACGATGCATAAAATGAAAATAATAGCACGTAATTGGTCCAACTGTGACAAACGATCTGAACACTTCATGTCCATTATTATTGTTTTCGAAATGAGAGCACCAGTCAATCAGGCGATCTTTTGCCAATGAGCCATTTGATTGAAATTGTTTGCATACAAATCCTGTCGTCTTTCGCAATGCATTTCACTGTTCTGTTGTATCAAAATCGATTCAAATTTAACATGTTGCATGAATTGCGTTCGAAAACGCCACGACTCTGACTCTGGATGGCAATCGAGTAAATAAACAAAATCGTAAAACAAACGAATGAAAAGAGCTTGGCTTGGCTAGTGCAATTCGGAGTATCTCGGAGTGGACAACGAATTAATTACACTTTGAGCGAATTGCTAGAAAAATGAAATAGATGCAAATTATTAATTACAAATGGATTTGTTTTTTCGTTTCAGACACAATATTACAGAGCTTCAAATCGGTTTTAATGGGAACATTTTCAATTTTGATTGTATTTAAGCGTATTCCGTCTTTATGGCGTAAAAATGTCAAATTTTATTGAAATTATACTACAAAAACCAAGTATGTACAATGTTATCAAAATGCCATTTTAAAAAACAAAATGCTCAACATTGCCCATTCGATGGGCAATCTCATGATTAAATGGTCAATCGTTTGATTTTAAGTTTTACGCAAGCATAATGTAATTCCATCTTAAAGTAATACTTTTTATACACATCACATGCGATAATTGTCTATCTGACTTTCTAATTACCATTGAAAATGTCTGGACTCAATAAGTGGACAGATTATATTCATTTTGATGCCGATCAAAATGCCATCCATTTCCAAGCGAAACTACGTGTCATGCAGTTGTTTTGTTGACACAATTTATTCCAGTTTCAAAAGCCCCGTATTCATTTTATCCGCGCAAGTAAAGCATATATGCTTGCGTTGCCGCCGCATTGTCTATGGAAAATGGATCAATGGTGGAACAGGATGATGATATTTGTTGAGTGTACTGTACACAAAGTACGTATGTGCTTCGCTGTGGAAATGATATCACGTTAAATTCACATAAAAATAGAGAATCCACATGTTTCAAACCGGCTATATATCCAATTTAAAGGGGGGGCACACACAAAATACAAAAAAAAACCATGCATGATTAGTGTGTGTAAAAACGAATTGTGTTCGGGCGCACTTTACAGTCAACAGCACGTTGCATCATCACGTTACTGAATATGTTTTGCAATCGAAACAATCAAAATAAAGCTTTGTTTTTTGGATGCAAAACACATGAAAATTGCTGCAAATTCAAGGAAGCAGCACGTTGGAATTTCATTTGCACAACAACAACAACAACAACAACAACCACAAAAAATGAAACCAACGAGTGCAATTATATTGCATTTCATATTGAACACCATTGATTTATGATCGTGATTTCCATGAAATAACCAGATTTGTTGTAGATTCATATTCATTTTATGTTCTGTCGGTAAAATTCATCACACACCTCATAAATGATAAACTCAAATGCTTCAAATTTCATAAATATAAAATTTTATTGTAGTTTTGATTGTTGTTGTTGTTTTTTTTTTGGTTTATACTTTGCAAGATTAGTGAAAGATTAATACAATTTATGGAGAAACAATTGGGAAAGATTGGGCGCTAAGGCGGATTTCAAATAGAATGTTTTTCAATAATAAATTAGATTTTTTTTTTTTTCATTTTCATTTTCATTAAATAATAATTTAAAAACAACAAGTGCATTGACGGTGTGATAATGTGGATTTAATATTGGGTGGGTGCCATTAAACGGGTTGGATCAGCATGAGGAGGTCTTCTTTCAAGTAGTTTCCACCTTCATTTTCGGCATTTTCACTTGGTATGAATGTAAGAATTGTGTTCGGAACAAGTCTAATCCATTGAATTGAACAAACAAAGAAAAAAAAAAATCAATTAAATGTTCATTGGAATATTAATTTTGGTTTTAATAACAACTGCAATTGACATTACCTGAGGTCGAATAACGATTTACTCTTGTCATCTTCATCTAATTTGGTGCCAATCGGTGACATCAGCCGAAATTCAATGTTTTCATTTTTCAAACACGATTGAACAAATGCATACACTTGCTCCAACTTTTCGTATACAGAGAATGTGCCTTGTAGATAAACACCATCCGGAAAGCGTACACGAATCAATGCAAATTTATACCGTTGAATATAACGTAGTTCTTCGCGTTCTCGCATGGCTTTTGTTTTTAAAATTGATGCATTCTCTAAGGCTTCCGTTCTGTTTTCCATCAAATCAAAAATCAAAATTTGTATGCTCATTTTCATTGCATATTCCATATTTCCAATAAATAAATAAATATTCAATTAAAATGTTTAAATTGCAACTGATTGTTTACCTTAGCTGCTGTTCACGTTTCAACTCTTCCGGACTGATACGGTAAAAGTCAGGCGGTAGCTCGCATTTTTTCGCCTGTGATGGTAACAGCAATTGTATATTTCGATCTAGCTCAAGTGGTATGATTTCCGAATGTTGTAGGGCTTCGAGTAGTTCTTGAAGTGCATCAACACCATCTGGATTATTTTCCTCCGTATAGATGAAGAACACTTCATTATCAATAGTCTGCTCAGTAAAACCGGCCGCCAATAGAAAGTCCAATGCACCTTCGCATGGTTGCACCTTTTCGCTAAATATTCGATTCGATTGACGTATCTTGCGATATTTTTCTTCATCCGGATGCTGCATTATATTTTGTAGATATTTGGTAAGTGTTTCTATGCACGCGGCTGATTTTTCTTTTGTATTGCAATTGAGAATGATTAAGCATGCTGTTAAGCCACGCTCATTTTCTAATTGCTCATACAAAAACTCCTTAATCTTTACTTTCCATTCGTTGCGTGGCAACACTTCATCGTTAACCATTGGACATCTGTCGATTAGGATGAGAAAATAAAGAGATGGAGAGAGAAAAAAAAAAGAAAAAAAGAAAAAGAGAAAAAGAGAGAAAAACCGTGCTATAAATATCGTATACAATAAACGTGCACATGTATAACACTACATTACTACATACACATACAGATTCATACATCTTATATCGAATCATTTATGTTATATTGTTATATAGGCTATTATGTTTGAATGTTCCTTTATGTTCAAGCAGATGTGTGCTGCAACTAACAACTAACAAATGTTCAAATACCGTTTATCGTTTAGGCAATTGAGTGTTGTTAAGATTTTTACAGTGCTGTTCAAGTGAATTTGGTGAATTTTGTGAAGTTTCTGATAAGTTCGCTGGTAGAAAACAATGCCATTTGAGATAGCAAATCGAATAATTGGCGATCAACGAATTTTTGTGATTGCTGAAATTGGTCAAAATCATCAAGGTGATATTGAAATTGCCAAGCAAATGATTGTTGATGCTAAAGCAGCTGGAGCGGATTGTGTGAAATTTCAAAAATCATGTTTAAATGAAAAATTCACAAAAAATGCTCTCGACCGTTTATATGATGGACCAAATTCATGGGGCCGAACCTATGGTGAACATAAGGAATACTTGGAGTTTAATTTCGAACAATATAAACTATTGCAAACATTTGCTAGCAAACAAAATATCATATTCACTGCATCCGCGATGGACGTTAAGTCATTGCAAGTGTTGGTTGATTTGAATGTGCCCGTGATTAAAATTGGTTCAGGTGATGCAAATAATATTCCATTGCTTAAAAAAGCTGCTGCACTACAAACACCATTGATCATTTCGACTGGCATGCAAGACGAAATGATGGTTGATCGCATCGTTGAAATTATGATGGCTTGCGGTAAAACAAACTACTGTTTATTACATTGCGTATCTGCATATCCAACGGCACCTCAAGATGTTCACCTCAATTTACTTTGCACATATCAAAAACGTTTTCCGAATATTTTGTTAGGCTATTCTGGCCATGAACAGGGAACAGCAATTTCAACTGCTGCCGTTTGCTTTGGTGCAAAGGTATTTTTAGAAAATGACATGATTTTTTCTTGTTAAATTCCAAAATCCAAATTCACATCATATTTTCGGTATTTTACAGGTAATTGAGCGTCACTTTACACTAGACAAGCAACAAAAAGGAACCGATCACAAACTTTCTCTTGAACCAACCGAACTAAAACAACTCATACAGCGCATTAGAATCATTGAAACAAATCTACCCACACAATTTTCAAATGATCAACACATTTTGGAATTTTTAACATCAATTTTGGGTGACAATGAATTAGATGATGTGAAAATGGCCATGATACCGATACAACGAAAACAAATTCAACACTGTGAAATGCCATGCCGTTTAAAATTGGGCAAATCACTGGTTTATCGTGCCAACTTGAAATCGAATACCGTACTGACGGAACATGATATTTGTGCAAAAGTCAGTGAACCGTTTGGCATATCGGCAGAACATTTTGATGAATTTTTGGGGAAAATTCTGATCAAAGATGTAGCAGAAGATGAAAATGTCGACAGAATCCATTTCCAAAACTAAGTTTTTTTATTTTTGTTTTTCTTCAATTAAATGTTGTCTTTAATTTGATTAATCCAAATTGAAATCTCATTAGTCGCCATTAGCTGACTATAGCCTACTATAGCAGTGTGAGTAATGCGAGTGATGAGGTTCAATTGGGCTCAGTAAAATTATCAAACAACAAATCTGCTACTTTCATATAGAAAAAACCACTTTAAATCACAACTAACCGGAAATAAACACCTTGCGCCGCTAAATTACGATTATGTTCGTCATCTAGTAGTTTTGGTTGAATTGGCTCTTGGCCAGCTTGTTTTTCTAAATCAGTTTTAGCTTTACGTTCAGCCTCCAGTTCCCGTTGTACTTGCGCTCGAATAGCGGCCAATGATGTATTAAAATGCGTTGTGTCTTTTTTCTGCCCTTGGATTCGTGATAATGCTGCTTGAGCTGCCGTTCTAAAATAGCAATATTTTGGCCAAATGTTTGTACAATATTCGATATAAGTCGATATAAAGTTAAATGTTGAAAGATGAAACAAAAAAAAAAACAATTGACACTAACTTGACCTCTGACGTAAGTTCGGTACGCTTTGGCGGAACATAAACATCACTTTGTGCTTTGGTTGATTTCGATGTGCTTGGATTGTTGGTGCCATCCAGACGACGACCAGGACCAGCCAACTAACATACACACATTTTTTTTTTTTAATTTTAACTTTATAAACGTTTCGATCAATTGCGAACAGTTGTTTTACATGAATTTCTTACCTTAAATTTTGCTTCAGACTTTTTCTTTTTGAAAAAGTTCTTAATCTTTTCAGCGGCAGACATTTTTTAGTATTTTTTGGATAGTTTTTTGTTGTTGTTGTTGTTGTTTTGTTTTATATTCTTGGTGTATGTTCGATTGGTAGTTTTAGTTTAGCCACAGATAGTTTAAGTTCTTCAATTTCTTTCAATGTACCTGTCAATGTGAAAGTGAAAACATTCAAATGATAAATGTGTTTCACCAAGCTATTAGTTTGTTAGCTGTATTATTGATGAAGAAGAATTGAAACCGACCAACAGAAGAAAAAAAAATCGATAGTCAAGGTCTTGGATAAACAAACACGCATATGAAAGACTCGAAAATAAATGAAATACCGGAATAAATGTGTGTTATTGATTGATGTTTACGTACTTGGTCGAATGAAGCGATCTGTAATCACACCACCGTATTTTTGCCAATAAAATCCAATTAATGCCAAATTTATGGAAAATATCACCAGAAAAATGGCCAATAAAATGGTTTGCAATTCAGTAAAATGGATCGGGCACAGGGCATTTGCCGTAACCGTTTCACTGATATTGCCAATGACATGCACAAAATCGTCAATAATATGAGCAAAACGCGTTGGCACAATATCGAAATCGATTGGGATAAAATATGTGCTAATTGTTGTGAAATTAAACAAAAATAAACTGTCCAAATTCATTGAATTTGCTGATTTGACGTTTGTGCAATTTTATTGCTGCCGTTTAGCCGTTCTTGTTTTCACACACACACACACACACACAAAATTACAACAATCCTTTTTCGAACAATAAACTTTTCGTTCAAAACGACCCAATTTTCAGACTTTTCTTCGATTAACAAATTATCTGCCAAATTTTCGTATCAATTGTTTGTGTCATCATGAGTTGGTGAATCAACTTTTTTTTTCCGCGGTTGCAGCAACAATCTGTTCCACTTGGCGAATCACATACAGATGCTAACGTTGACATTTCGATGACAGTATTGTGCGATACAGAATTTGCTGTCTTCATTTCTTTGTCTATGAACTCGTTACAATGTAGCGCCACCTATTGACCATTGAGAAAATGTCCGATTTTTTCTTTACGTTTATTCCGCAGTTTTGATAAACTGAAATCAATATTGGAATATTTGTTTCATGCACATGTTTGGTCAAATATATGTTAAACCGCGAAATAGCTAGGGAAATACAACATATAAAATTCAATGAATTGAATTAAAATTCAATCCAAAACGTATAGGAAATTTTTCATAAAATCTTCGAATTTTCTAAATGTATTTAAACAAATGATTTACCGTATCGAACTCGATCAAGAGTTATGCGAACTCATATAATTTCAATCAAAACAGAATTATCAAAGGAAAGAAAAATGATTCAAATGCAAGTGATTTGAAAAATATTTTTAAAAAAATTATGAAAAAAAAGTTGATTCGTCTTTATTTGATCGCATAAATGAGATGAATCTTACAAACCTTACAAAGCATCCAGATTGCAAGATAAATTAAACAAAAGCAAGTGCCAATAATAATAATTATAAATTTAAGCCGCTCAATCTCAAATCAATGAGGAGCACGTATGCACGTAATGAATGAGGAGAAGACCATTTCCTTATTAAATCTTGTTTGATTTGTAGATTTGACATATGCACTTGGATAAAAATATTATTTGATTATCAGAAGGTTTTTTTTTCTGTCTAATTATAAAACAGCAAAATTGGTATGATGTTTTATGTGTCCACACAAAGTATCTAAAATTTAATGTGAAAACATAGACATTGAAAAAAAGAAATAAATTGGTTTCGTCATCGCTCAATGATGTTTAGTGTTTGATTGTCAGTATGCTAAATGGGTCGTCGTTTTGATGCATTTAAATAGATGATCCAGTAGCTGACGGTGAACAATAGAAATGTCATCGGAAATAGTACTAATGAAATCTGATCAAGCCGCCCATGCTGTGATCCAACATATAAAATGCAATTTTCTGCGACATTTCGGAATCTATGAGTTAAAACAATTTGTTTCGATCAATTTAGTCGGATAAAAATGATTCGAAAATTCGATGCTACCTTTTACGGTTGCCGAAAATTGATGGTTGATTTAGTGAGGACGGTGGCGGTATACGTGATGACGGTATACAGTTAGCTTCATTGATGAGTGCTTCTTCTCGTCTCTTAGCGGCCATGGTTGAGAATTTTGCACGCGTTTCAGGTGTTATTTTATTCATGGTTGAAAATGCACGAGCTGCTTGCTCCAGTGCCGGTTTTCTCTGGATGATGAATTTAAATTTTGTATAACAATTGTTTTCTCTTGTCAACTTTTTTTCTTTTTTCTAAAATTCATGGCTTACATCACTTTCTGTTGATTGTGTTAAGTTTGTTACTGCTGACGTTGCAGTTGCTGTTGTGGTTAAATTGTGCGATGGAACGGACGTTGGCTTTTTCGGTTTTGCTTTGCGCCAATGCTTATCGTAGCGAATACCAAACAAAACAATAAAGTATTCCATCAATGCCAAGAACACAAATAAGGTACATGATATGAGCCACACCTAAACATGCAAGAACAGGCCAAAGTGCATGCACATTCATTTTATCCAAAGCAAGACATAATAAATTGAAAACCATCAAATGAACCGTTAAATTTTAATTGAATTAAATTAATTTCTTTTCATTACCTCAATGCATTTCAATTCCAAGGCATTTGGTGAATTATTTCGAACTGTATCGAACATTGTGACCAGAGATAGCAATGTTGTAACCAATAGAACCATTCGACCGGGTACAATCTCTGGAACAACAATAAAACTGCCCCATGACATTGACACAAACAATGTGGATGGTAGATAATTTTCCAGCAAATAACTTTTTACTTCACGTGACAATGTGATACCGAGACGGGCTGAACAATGATCGACATCGTTGAAGTGCAAAATTTGCGGCTCTTTAACGGTTGTAAATGACACGACATATTTTGGCAGGCGAAAGAATCCTTCATCAAAGTCTTTCGGAAATGTTATTGGATTATCACTTTTCCACCGAAAACTCATATCTTTTACCGAATATTTATCTAAATGGAATAGTGTATTTGCAAAACAAACAGGTTTTCACATAAAATTGATAGCACATTTACAATGGGAGTTAATGTGTGTGTTAACTTACAACTACTAAAATCAACTGGACAACTTTGCACATCTAATGGATATAAAACGAAATCCATATCACATTTAATGACTATGGTAGCCCTGTTTAGTTGAAAAAAAAAATATTGATGCATCAATGACTCAAAATTAAGCATTAGGGCGAACCTCATTGAGACGTACTTTGCGGACAAACTGAGCATATCCCCATGAATTGAACTTGATACGAGGGTGCTTAGGCAGGCTTATTTGTGCCGCTGAGCCAATTTTTCGAACACGATTAACTCTATAACATAACATTCTTAGGAAAATGCGTAGGACGATGTATCAAAAATCGTTCACCGAATGAGCTTGAATTTTGCAGAGACTGTTTTTTCGATCAAATCCAAATTCGTCGGGAACAATCGCGGGGCCAACAAATTTAGATGGTTTATTTTATCGAAAAAGCGATCTGAGCAAAGATTGGGCGAGCATTTAGATAACACAACAATTTTTTGATTCATGATTTGCTCATTTTATAGAAGAAATTGTAATTTAAAACTCTCATTGAGAAGAAAGAGAAAATAAAAACACCTGTGAAAACTTTGTCAAAAAAGGGGAAAGTCGTGTTCAAAAAATGGTTCAGCGGCGCAGCCGAATGTTTTCATTTCACGAATCCATCGAATTTATAGTTGGGAAATGTGCTTCTTCTTGGCCTCAAAATACGAAACTAATGCATTGCCATGGTGTCTTCACCCTATTGAGCATAGTTTGATGACAAACTTACCCCAAACTTAACACCAATGTGCTGTTTCTATACAATCGCAAGCTAGAAATTTCTTCAAACAGTTTTAACACTTTCATTTCGCGCAATTGTCGTATATACAAATCGGGCACCTGACAATGAAATTAGATCGTATTATGCAAGCTGGAAAAAAAACTTCATGTTGCATATTTCTGTTGAATTTCCAGTTCCAATTCCAATGATGTAAAATAGTGATTGCAATCGCACCAACTTCGAACATCATGAGAATCAAATAATATTCCCTGGGTTCATGGAACTGTGCGATTGCCATCACTAATGTCAAAAAAAAAATCAACTTTGGAAAATATTCTCTTTCCACATATTGACGAGCATGATAGAATTGTGCTTAGAAAAGTTTACGAAATTAACTTTTTTTAAGTATATTCTTGAGTGCAATTTTTTGAATGAAACAATTTGTATGAACATCGAATGCGATGAAATATTTTTTGTTTGTATACGTTTGGAATTTAAAAATCGATTACCCATAGTTTATGACGTTCTTCCAATTTAAGTTCAATATATTTTTGATCAATTGCATGATTCCGAAGGCTAATTCGTTTGTCCTCCCAAATTACTTGCAAAAACACATCAAACGATATCTCCTGAAAATATTTGTGTTTAGTTAATCAAATTGATTCGACAACTTCCTCAAATATTAATGATTTAATTGAATTAGTTTATTTATTTTAACAATTTTTACTTCATTATTCTCATCAACAGCTGATATTCGGTTCAAATATAAGCCTATCGTTACGTCAGTTAATGAGGTACCTGTTGATTTTTACACAAAAGATATACAAAAACATTGAATTTGAACCAATTGAAAAATTGAGCCACAGTAATTGAAAATGAAATGGGAAAAAAAGGAAGAAAAAGAAAATATCGATTGAGAGCAAACTGCAGTTTGTTGGAGATGAGAAATGGTATTTAAAGTGGATTTGCAGCGAAATGGATGTGTGTAATCTATGAAATGAACAAAATGAATGGTCTAATCACCCGGAACCAATTGGGAATTTCCATGGAAATCATATGCATATGATCGGCGATAAAATGTGTTTAATTTGTGAAATTTATGTTTTGCTTCAGAGATTATCTCATTAATTAATTGATCGTTGTACGTTGATCATGTTAATTCATTTGAAGAGCTAACAATGCAAAAGTGGTAAACAAATTCCTTCAAAAGAATATTGAAGTTGACTTTGAAAGCACGGAAATTCAGCTGCGTTATATATATATTAATACACTTGAAAAGTTAAGCGAATAAAGTCGGTCGGTTTTCCGTTCAATAAAATCAAGTATTTTCGAAAAGTAAATGAAAATACATTTGTATTGAAGATAAGTTTGGATTGTTCTTGCTAGGGCGAACAAATTTTGTGGGATTGCCTTGTGGACAAAGACAATGTCGATTTATGAAGGTAAATAGCGAATACATAAATAAAATATGTATCGTTCGAATGTTGTTGTTTTTGTTTTTTGCTTGCAAAGCGTTTATTGCACTGAAGAGAGCACCAATTTTAACCGATTTGAACGTGTTTTGCACGTGGTTAACTTGTGTGCGAAAGAGTCAAAAATACCAAAATGAAACAAATAGATAGAGAGCATAAAATATGAAACGGGGGAACGTAAAAACCATGCAAAGCAAACATAAACTTTAAATCGACTTTCACGCTAACATCAAACGACGGCAAACAAATGCGCCAAAAAAACAACAACAACAACTGAAAACTACCAGAAAAACAACTGAATTCTAAAGCAAACGAAGCGCATGGCAACTCAAGATGCACGAAACATAGTAGAGCGCGCTTTTTTGGCAATTACGCTATTGATTTAATAATTTTTATTTGATTCATTCTCGCATGCATGGATCTCCGTGACGAATGCGTTTTTCTTTTGTTTCCTTCTTTTTCTTTTTATTCGAAGAAATGTCAGTCAAATTAAGGAGCAAAATGAAAGGGAAACCAATCGCTATTTCGATATTATTACTTTCGAAGTTAAAGGTTCATACAATTTTTCGCTTATTTTCGTTAACACTTTCAATGGCATTCGAGGTGAACACATAAAAGCTCAAATGGATATTTTCTGTTAGCTTGAACAAGTGAATTACAAATCCAAATTTGAGTGCTTACTATTTATATGAAGAGCGATTCGATGAAAAAAAAAAAACAAACAAAATATGAAGAAGAAAACAAAAAAAAACAACGAAAAAGCAAATAAATGGTCTTACTTGGTCTTGAATTTTTATCGTAGCTTGAATCCATCGTGTACGGTGTTTGAATTGTTGACTGTGGCGTCATTGTGATCATTTTGATTTTAAACAGTATAATCGCACTGAAAAGATCCATAGATTTTTGCAATATTTTTAGATTTTTTTTTTTTTGTTATTAATCATTTATTTAAGTAATCATTTTTCATATTTAAACAAAAAAAAACTCATATATTCAACATTCGAATGTGAAATGATACTTTCTTGAGCTAAAACATTCTCACGCACATTAATCTAATTCGGATATGGAATTCGATAATAAAAAAATGCGACAAAAATGCGACACCACCAGACAATTATTGACAAATGGCAAAAAAGTTGCCGCAATCATGTTTTGTTCTAATTTCAGCTGACATGACAAGACATTAATCGAAACCGTGTGATAAAATATAGTTTTAGTGCAGGCTTTCTAACCATGAGGCCAAAGCTTGTTTATCATTTTGGCGAAGAGCTGTTCTATTGTTGACAGTTGAACTTTATCCAGTCAAATGTTCGTGATTTCGGTTTGATTCAAACTTAAATTTGCTCGCTAATAGCATTCTTTGATAGTTGTTCTGTATATGTTCGTTTGTCAATGTCATCCACCTAATCGAACTACATCATATTGGACCTGGAAGCGAGTGGAGTTCCCTCCGTGGTCTGACGAGCGAAAGACATGTGACTATAGTCTCTCTTATAAGAGTTCAGAACATATTTCGCTCACTTCCTTTGAGCAGAATGGAGCTCTGAGTCGCTAAACTTGTATGATCCGTGTACGAGCGACTCGAGTCACTTCCAGGTCCACATTACATCACTCATATGAACTGTTGTTGACAATTCACATATGAAAGCTGTGCTTCTACCTGATTAATAGATTGAATACATTCAAATTATGTAATTTTCTGCAAACCCAAGTTTGATGAACGGTGATGATATGCAACGCTTTTACATCTATTGACATCTTTCAAGCCATCGTTGTGCGTGCGTTACTACATAAATGCTTTCAAAGAATTTGCGGTAGTATTTTTTTCATGGTTTTTTATACAAACGCCCTTGACACTTGGATTTTGTTACCGAATGTTATGAGTTCTCAGTAAAATTACGATTTCTATCAACCCTTTATAAGAAACAAATCAATGCACTTGTCTGAAAGAAGCAGAATGAACGTATTGAAATCCATTTGACTGGGGCTGGATCAAATCAATCAAACCAAGTATTAAGATCAATTTCGGTGTACGTGAAACTGAAATTACAACAAACACCATTCTTTTCTTCTAATGTAAATTTATCTCTAAATATTCGTGATTGCCACTAAGTCATAACAAGCGGTGTTCATCAAATTGTCTCTAAAATATGAACCAGACACCAAATCATTCCACTTCGTTACTTTTTAACATTTTAACACCAAATATCGACGAATTTTGGTTTCAAAAACAATGGTTCGCTTGGCAATATTACAAGCTCTAAGAAAATCCGATGCATTATAGAGTTACATTTCGTAGAGAATTTTGATTGACAACGTTATTTCAGAATAGCACGTGTCTCTATCTTATATTAATGACAATTCGGTCGATTCATTTTTGATTACTTAATCTGGAAAATAAATATTCTCCTATGCGAATTGATGCTATTTTCGTCAAGACTCACTATTTATACTGAGAAAGCATCTCTATTCCTTTCCACAGATGCATAAAATTGTTAACGAACATTTTTACGCCAATATTTTTACTTACAATCTTTTTTTTTTTTTTTTTAAACAACTAAAATATTGAAAGTTGACCTTCAACAAATTATTTCTTTATACATCGTGTCAAGCGACAAATAACTATGAAATTGATTAATTATTCAGTTGATTGTACATAAAACTGCGTTGTTCAATTCAAAACAAAAAGAAAAAAAAGAAGGAAATATACTCGCCAATCTTCAACAATGTTTAAGCGAACGGATCGTGAAAAGTGTATTTAAAATGAAATGTAGAAATTGTTTATCGTAAATTATTGCAGAGACCATAGAAAATTGCATCATATTAGTGTTGATTGATGTGGTATTGATTGGCACGTGAACATTGGCAACACGGTGGTCATGGTGGTCATAATACGACGTGTTATAAATTTCAAATGCATATGCAAATTGAGCTGTGTGTAGTAAGTGCGTTATTTTAAAGCAATGGCTTCAACGTTGTAAACACGCCTCAAAATGCACAGTATTTACGGTTCAGAAGAGAATTTTTAATTGATTCGTTAATTTGACATTAAAACAACAACAACAACAACGGCGGCGGCGGCGGCTGTAAAGAGCTATGAGAAATGGATTTTGTAATTGAATGTTTGCGACTCATTGGCGTGTTTTTGTTGCTTCTTTCTTTCACTTTCCGTTTGTATTGTGAAAATTAAATTTATACTATATTGTTTTGTACATTGTTTTTGTTTGAAACTGGGTACATAATACTATAATTCATTTGATATTGAAACCAAACCAAACCAAACCAAACCAAATCAAATAATAATTTTTGTAAAAGTGGTAAATTAGTTGAGAAGGCGTAACAGTCAGCCCAATTATAATGCGGTCTTGAACAGGGATCCATTTCAATTTGGCCAATGGAACAAAAATACGGCCAACAATGTGTCAATTGTGTATGCCAATTGACCGCATCAAATAAATATAATATAAATATATAAATGAGATTTATTAATTCTTGACCCAATTCAAGACATTTGGCCACAATTCAGAGAAAGTGAAGGATTAATTATACACAAATGCAATTGACGTCAATATTTCTCAACTAACTAAACAGTTGCAGTGCACATGAAACCTTTGTAAGTACATATTTTAGTAAACAATCTTATAAACATCGGCAATGCTCGGAGAAATGAAAAGCGCAACACATTTCATTGAATGTGAAATGATTTTTCTATCTTATGCAAGGCCAATTGAAAACAGTAGACGATGATGGACATGTCATAATACGTGATATCACTTCCTGGAATGTTTCGCTGAAGATTGAAACACAAAATCAAAGAAGCCCAACCATTCCTTTTGATCAATTCGAGAGCTGTGAATATTTTCGGATTTCGGTTACCAAACAAGAATAACAACACCAATTGCAAGTGGGCTGTGAATTGTGTAAATGCAATGCAAAACAATGCCACGATTAATTTTTGTTTGTTTATTCGTTTGCACGTCGACATGTTCGAGGTGCCCAAAAGTTTTGAATGGAGTACAAGTGCAAGTGCACACAACTGCGAACATCCATCTATAGAATGAAAACCCTGAACATCATGGCAATGTGTATTCATCAAAATCGGTAAATAGCATTCGCATGCACGAGTGCACATATAATACTGCAAAATATAATATTTATTCGCGTCGTTATTCTTAATTTTAAAGTTGATTTTTATATTGGTTGTGACTTTTAGACACTTCTGCAGTTTTTTTTGTTGTTCAATGTTGGCTATAGAAATGAAGTGAGAAATGCCAACACACATGTGATTTGGTGGTTTTTTTTTCATTCATTTTTTTGTTTGTTTGTATTGCACGAAATCGTGTTCAACACACGTAATAGCTTTTTCGGCCAACATTAGACAAAAATAAATTGTGCAAAATGAAAAATTGCATCAAATTATCCGACCATTTTCCAAAATCACTTCAATGTAAAAATGAAAACTTAAATTCACTGGGGGGAAGACAAAAAAAAAACGGATAAAAACAAGGCCTTTTATGTCAAAAAAGTGCCATGCAAATGCGTGAGAATGTCTGCGAATGTCTGCGAATGTATGCAAATGCGTACAAAAAACACCGAATGTTTGCGAATGCCTATGAATCTGTCTAAATGCCTGCGAATGTCTATGAATTCATTCGGCAAATTTGAAACTTTCATTGGTTTTACTTGTTTACAAAAAGTAATTTTGTGTTTTTAGATTGCCGATATTTATCAATTCATGGACATTCAAGTGTAAAAATGGTGAACTTTTTTTTTCAAAAAAAATCTCTTAGTTTTGATCAAATACTTTTGTAAAGCAAAAACATCGCTGTCACGATTGACAACAGCAAACCACTCCATGCTACAACATTCACGCGCCCATACGCACGTGTTTCAACGGACAAATATAAGAGTGTATACGAATATCCGTACAGCGCAGCGAATGTTTGCAAGTCCCATTGCTCTATGAATGTCTAAAATGGTGAGCGAATGTTTAAGAAAATCTGCGAATGCCTGCGAATGCCTGCGAATGTGTATGTAAACATGCAAATGCGTGCACATTTCTGAATATTTTGACGAATAAATACGTATCCACAGATACATAAAAGGCCTTGGATAAAAAATGCATTTCAAATCATTTTCAAAGCTCAAAAATAAATGAAAAGAAAAAAAACAATCAACTCGCAGTGGCTCACCAAATGATATCCAGCGACCGCATAATTATATTCGAATGAAAAATGATTTTGGTATTTTGTATCTGTTTTCGATAGTTCAATTGAACCGATATAAATTTAAATCGGTCATAGGATTGAAAACATGCGGTGAATATTGATGAAGTTTTATCCGAGTTATCGTGAATCCAGCATGTTAACCGAAAACCAAATTGTCCCTCGTGTGTGTCTTGTTTTTATATCACATGGTGCAATGAATTGATATGGATTGAACTAAACCGAACAACAACAACAACAACAACAACTACAATATGTTAACCACGGATTTCCTTAATATATTCACCGAAACCGCGGTGAATGGAACGCAACACGTGTCTCTTACGCCACTCTCGATTAAAACTCGTTCACCCCGTTTTTGCGTTTTTTTTTTCTTTTCTCTCTCTCTCTTCAGAACGTTTGAATGGCGTATTCTTATTAATTCGAAACAATGCTATGTGCAATTCCAATTGTTTGTAAGGAAAATTGCAGCAAACGTCTTAGTCATTCAAGAGCAGAAAAATAACTGATTTTGTTTACCCGCGCATTTCACCTCCATCGCGTGTATGACTTCGTTTTCACGAATTTCGCATTAGTTTTATAAATTCGATCCAGACGCTAGTTCACCTCATGGTAAGCAATTTCGCTAGAACGCCACACAAACAAAGCGAAGGATGAAGGCAACCGCGTATTCATAGGTTCGCAGAATCATGTAACGTGCACATTAGTCATTTAAAATCAATGCATGTCCTTTAAAAGTGATGCAAAAAATATTTTAAACATATTTTTTTGTTTTTTAAATAATTACAAACGTCTCTCGCCTTGACGTCCCGTCACAGGATTCAATCTGAAACAGGAAAACGTTGAGTTCGTATATATGAAGAAAAAAAAACAGAAAACCTGGAAAACAAAAGGGAAAAAACTACACCGTAAAAAAAGGTACCAAAGGTATTTTTGTTTGATACCTGGTATGCAGTAGGCAAAGGTGTCCGAGGGGTCCACTAGCTCCCTGAGATTTATACATACGATATTCGATACTATCCTTTAAACGATTTTTTCGCATTTTTGATTTGACCAACATTTGATTTGTTGGCATTGAAGACTAGGAAAGCTGAAGAAAGGATTTATGTTGAATGTAAATGTTTCAAATCAAATCCGAAAAGCTCAAGTGGTGTTAAAAAATGAACCAATCTAAATGGAACGTTTTTGCATCAGATCTTTTTACATTTGTTTTAGACAACAGAAAAACGATGCTAAACACCTTCACAGAAAAACAATTCTTTGTTGCAAAAGTTTACTTTGAAATAGTAATAGTTTAGTAGTGATATGTACTACGAAGTTGTTCAATATTTTTATCGAAGGTCACAATTATTTTCATCGTTTCATGTTTGAAATTTCAATGAACCATCGCAACAAACGTTTGTTAATTAAAAATTTAAATTGAATTGATTGAGGCGTCATTTGTTGTTTAATTGGGAAATAAGACATTTTAATGCAAACATCAAACAATTGAAATGATCTATTTTTACAATTTATTCATATTGGAGTTGGGCGCATGGGGATAGTCAAGTAAGTATGCTAAAAGGCATAATTTCGATTAATTTAAACCCGTTTGTATTTTCTTAATATAAAATCTATTTATCAAATGGCTTGAAGCGGTATTTCTTCAACTTTTGAAAACAAAACATTCATTGTTCTGCTTGGAAATGTGTGAATGGAATGAAAACATCAAAACGTTAATTTTTCTCTTTATTTTTTTATTTATTTAATAATTTTATTTAATAATTTAATTTAATAATTAATATTATATACAATGATTTATAATGTTTATCTTAATTTCTTATAGAGTTGCAATCCCATCGTTCAGTCAAGTTTGGAGAGTGGACCAACATGGATAGCGATGACACCATCATTTGAATCGGCGGGCAAAAAAATATGTGCATCTCCATCCCCATTGACGACAATACTTTTACCGGTGCACGAATTGTCAACTCTTTGACCCGAAATGATGTCACAATAAGTTCCGGCTGGTAAATTTGGTTTTAAATGTACATCGAAATTATTTGATTCACGATTGAATGCAATGAACGTGCGATCTCCACGGCTAAATGCGATTTGATTCTTTCCATTGTCGTACCACATTGAAATTGGTGCATCGCCAGCAACATTCCGAAAGTCAACCATATTTGCAGTAGTATTCCATCGATGTTCGCAAACCCAACCGTTGCCACACGATCCATCCTCGTTGATTGTTGGCGAGAGCAGGTTAAATTTATCATCGTGAGGCGGTGCATAGTCTTTATTATTGTCTGGAAATTCGTATGAGCTCATGACGCGTACAGTTCCGTATGGATGAGCCAAAGCCCACGTGGTTGCCATACGATAATCTTTTCCATGTCGATACGAAAGTATTATTGGATTACTATCACGTTGGATGTCATGGTTATCGACGAAAACAAGTGCGTCTTCACTTGGAACGAAACGCCACCCAGTTCCCCAGTTGCGGAGATGTTGCAGCTCGACGTGACCACGAAATACTCGTCCAATCTCAGACGCATATTGAAATTCAGTTATAGCGCCCTGAAACAAAAAAAAAACAAATAAAAAACAATCGAAACAATGTTAACATGTGTAGTAACAGCATACAACACGAGATACAACATCAAATACAATCAACTCAATCTAATGTTCATGGGAATCATTGAATAAATGTTAACCGTGTAAAACCGAAGTAGAGAAGCACGTGCACGTGCATATCGATAAACGTAGACTTCCCATACTCAAACGTCACTCATCTATGACTCATCTGTTTACACTTGTGTATCAATTTTTACACAAACATTAGAATGAGTGAATTGTTTGCAGAGAGAATATCACTGCAATTGAAAGCTTCAAATCGAAGAGATTTGGTTTTAACATACCAATGGAGTGTATTCGGTATTCTTGACTTGGCTGTTGCCGTGATCAATAACCTCCTGTACAATGTACGGTCGTGCACCGGCTTCGAATCCATGATCAGTGTTCAGTGGTTTAAGATTGTCATAGATTTTTTTCAAATCATGTGGCCACATATGCTTAGCAGCATCAATACGGAATCCAGCCACTCCATGGCCCGTCAAACTGTCCATAAGCGAAATCATCTTTTCTCGGACATACGGAATCGACTGATTCAAATCACGCAATCCAACCAATTCACAATTTCGCAATTGAATTGGTTCATCCCAATTGTTGATTCCGCAGGGAGGTGAATTGAAATGTGATTCAGTGAATGGCACCTCTGGGTAGGAACGTTCGATTGGATTAGCGGTTGAGCCGCCTGTACCAATACCATTTTGAATAGCTCCAGTCATGTGGTTGATAATTAAATCGACATAAATTCGAACGCCCACCGCATTGCATCGTTTTACCATATCAGCAAATTCTATCTCATTACCGGATCGCGTTGTTAGCTTATATGAAATGGGCTGATAACGTTCATACCAAGATCGACCTTCAATAATCACATTTTCCGTCACCGGTGACACCTAATGTTCGTTTAAAATAATTTTTCAAAACCATTCATTTGGAGTTTTTTTCATTTAGAAGGAATAATTGAAATCCTCAATGTGATTGTACAAATGTATATTTTATAGGGTAAACAAGCGTAAAAGAGTGGATTTAAGACTAAGTTTATCAAATGGTTAAGTTATGTAGGATGCACAAATGCACAAGCACATACCTGAACGCCACCATAACCTTTTGGCCCTAAGAAACGCTCACACTCCAATGCAATATCATTCCATTTCCACTCAAACAGATGAACCATTACACTTCGGCCGGGCACAAAGTTCAAATTCTTCGATGCACTACTTGTTGCTATTGCAATAGAAAGTGCAAAAAATATCAATAACTGCATCTTTGTTACTTTTCAGCTTAATTTTTTTTTTTTTTTTAAGTCGGATTTTATATGGGAGGGAAATAGAGTAGTCACTTTGCCACTTGTTTATTTTCTGACTCCATACCAAATCGTCATCGGTTTAAGTATTGTTTTTTGTTCGTCATATTTCGAAATTTGATTCCACTCGGTAGGGAAATCTTATCTTATCAAAATCGAACAAATCAAAACATGGCACCTGTTTATCTGCCAAATGAAATTCGTACCACATTCTGATTGTTTTTTGTTGTGTGTGGTTGACTTTTGAAATTGCATTGAAAACTCACGAAATCATGTTATATCTGTTCCAATCTATGCATAGTCCGCAAGCTGAAGTGTGACATTCCTTCGTACACGTGCAATTGACATTTCATGCATTCCATTTTTGTTGTTGTTGTTGTTGTTGTTGAGCAGAAATGATGATCACTCTAGCGAGTTATTTTTAGTAACATTTCGTATGCCGCATCCTGAATGGAATTTCGAAATTATTTGGTTTGGATAAATTGAAGTGGTTGATTTTGCGTTTGCACGTATTCTTTGATGACTTTTATCTATCATATTCGGTTTCGTTATCTGATTTAGACCATTCTTAGGCATGTGGTGTTACTATGCATGCCCACAAGTATTTGATTAACATTTCAACGGTCATTGTGAAATGATGCAGATTTTTATGACTTAGCGCAAACAAACTCAGTGCCATGGCACTGTGGCATCAATGGCAAGTATTCTTTTGTTTGAATCGAGTCATGAGTCCCTTTTAAAAATTTGATAGTGGCAATGAACAGCTGATTTTGTTGCCGGATATTTTTTTTTTTAATTACTAATGTTTTTACACTTGTTTTGACATTACACACATAATGGAAAAATAACAAAAAAATGAAATTTGAAAAATGAAATTTGAAAAATATTTAAAATGTGTCTGTTTTTTTTTGGAGGCCAATATATTACGTGCCTATTTCTACGATGCAAAGTATGACAAACAAATTTAGAACAGTTTATGTGAACATCGATGACATGATTTATCGATACATTTTGATATGGTAAAAAAAACAAACTGGACTACTTGAAAATAGCTTGAATTGGTTGATGAAGTCATTTCTCCTTTCGATACGATACGATATTCAAGTGGGCATTTGTCTATTTGTTGTGTGTTGCTTAAAAACTTAAACGCAATATACGAAATGAAAACGCAAAAGTTTAATATGATGATTGTTTTGAACAACAGCACCTTGATAACACAATGACCGGAGTCATTAAATAATTAAAAAAGTTAATTAAAGTCGAATCAAAATAGGAATTTAATAAGCGTTCCAATTGTTTTTATATTAAAAGGCCCAAAACGATAAGAGGGAATTTTTTGTTGGTTTCTTTTTGAAATCGCATTGGCCACGAGTTTTGAGTAAAATTTACGACAGTTCCTTGTTGTGAAATTATAATTTATTGCATTTTAAATTAATTTGAACACTGTTTACTGAATACCCTGTTATAATACTATGTAAATATATGCGTTTTTATGCTAGTTTGGAGAGTGGACCAACATGGATGGCAAAAACGCCATCGTTTGAATCAACTGGAATGACAATGTGTGCATTTCCGTCCTTTTTGACGACAACACTTTTACCAGTGCACGAATTGTTGACGCGTTTACCGGAAATAATATCGCAATAGGTGCCAGCTGGTAGATTTGTTTGCAATGTTACATCAAAATTATAGAATTCACGATTGAATGCGATAAATGCGCGATTTCCACGACTGAATGCAATTTGATTGCGTCCATTGTCAAACCACATTGAAATTGGTGCATCACCAGCAACATTCCGGAAGCTAACCATATTTGCAGTAGTGGGCCAACGATGTTCACAAACCCAACCGTTGCCACATGATCCATCTTGGTTGATTTTTGGCGACAGAATGTTGAATTTTGCATCGTGTGGTGGTCCTTGATCGTTGGCACCGAGTGGAAAGTTGAATGAGCTCATTACACGAACCGTTCCGTATGGATGTGCCAAAGCCCATGAGGTGGCCATTCGATAATCTTTTCCATTTCGATATGTAAGAACCTCAGCACCGCCAGCTCCATGGCCACGTTGATTGTCATGATTGTCAACAAAAGCCAATGCATCTCCACTTGGAACAAATGACCATCCACTTCCCCAGTTTCGGAGATATTTCAATTCTACATGACCGCGAAACACACGTCCAATTTCTTTTGAAAAACGGAATTCAGTAACAGCAGCCTGAAAATCGCAATTAAATTAATTTTATGTTTGAACAAAACAAAAACAAATTGGTTCATATGATTTGGTTTGTATTTGGCCATTGAATTCAACCTACCAATGGTGTGTATTCACCGTTTCCAATTGCTTCACCGCCCAAATCAATAACTTCTTGTACAACGTATGGTAGTGAGCCTTCTTTGAATCCATGTTCAGTACTCAATGGTTTAAGATTATTAAAAATTTTCTCCAAATTATGTGGCCACATGTGTTTGGCGGCATCAACACGGAATCCAGCCACTCCATGATCAATCAAACCATTCATAAATGAGACAATTTTTTCTCGAACATATGGAACGGAATGATTCAAATCGCGTAGTCCAACCAATTCGCAGTTTCGCACTTGATACGGATCACCATAATTATGAATGCTACAAGCGGGTGAATTGAAATGCGAATCATCTAATGGAACCTCTGGATAGTGGCGATTGGCGGGGTCTGCTGTTGAACCACCCGTACCAATATTGCGTCCGTTACTGGCAGACATGTGATTGAACACGATATCAACATAAATTCGAACGCCCACCGCATTGCATCGTTTTACCATATCAGCAAATTCTATTTCATCGCCGGATCGCGTGGTTAGCTTATATGAAATAGGCTGATAACGTTCATACCATGGCCGTCCTTCAACAATCACATTTTCTGTTACCGGTGATACCTGATGTTAATTAAGATAAAACACTATTTATTAAAAATATTCTAATTAAATTCTGTAGTCTTTTTTTTGAATATTGGTAGATCTGTTCGTCGTCATAAACAATTTTTGTTTTGTTTTGCGCAAATAGTTTTTCATTTAAATTTCTAGTTCTTCTTTTATCAGAACAACAGATCTATTATTGCAAAAAACTTATTGTCACAATGTAAAAGAGCAAAATTATATCATTTTTTGGACTCTCACTTCATTTTTATGTAATTTGAAGTCTCAAAAATGGATATTTCCTTTTGAGATTTGGTCATAGTCCAACATGATCCTAATTATTTCATAAAATAATGAACATTTTTCATACCTGAACGCCAGCATAACCTTTTGGACCTAAGAAACGCTCACACTCCAATGCAATATCATTCCATTTCCACTCGAACAAATGAACCATCACACTTCGGCCAGGCACAAAGTTCGGATTCTTTGTTACCTTGGCATTGACTGTTCCAATGGCACTGATCGCCACAAAAAGCACAATGAATTGTGATAAATGCATTGCTTTCGATTAAAATAAACCGTTTTGCTGTTGCTAATTCTTGAATTTAAAATAGATTCGTTTAAACTTTCCTCTTTGACGGTAATTAGCTTATGAATGAATTTTGCTATTCAAATACCAATTATATATATTCTGGCTAGACATGGCAGATATTTTATTATTGACTTTGAATTGACGCATGTACATTTTATACACGTGCGCATTCCGACGGAAATTTACAGTACGTAGTAAGATCAGCTCACGTGCGGATTTTTTTTTTCCAAAGTTCATAAGTCAAGTGGGCGGTTTTCCGGGGAGGAGTTGAGTTGTCTTCACAACAGTCAGAGCAAAATCTTCAAGAGATATATGTATATATATTTGAAACACCAAACGGAACTGCCGTATCTCACACACTTCGATTAGCTTGCAGCGCATGTCTTTGGCGCAGGACACTTAGTTCGATTTGGTGCGTCGAATATATATATAGAAGTATAATAAAGATAACCTTTATAATCCTATATAAATATACGTTTCGCAAACTGTGCCCCCCACCAGATATCATTATCTCTCGACGATTTTGCTCTGAGTGTTGTGAAGACTGCTCAACTCCTCCCCGAAAAACCGCCTACTTGACAACTTCTGAACTTTGGAAAAAGTTTCCGCACGTGAGCTGATCCTACTACTCCCCAACAAGGGGGAGTAGGGTTAATTAGAACTCTCAGGCTCCCCGGACCACTACTATAGTAGTATATATAGATAAAATGGACTTGGAAATCATCACTTTTGATTTGAATGGATCCAAAAAATTCCAAAAATTTTACAATCTTTTTTGGTCGTCAACTCCTTCTAAGACTCGGTTTACACAAGATAGACTTGACTTTTCTTCGTTCCCGCCAAAAAATGTTGCTTACCTCCCCTGAATACCACCTTCTTGAGAACTTATGCCTCGAATCAAAAGTTCATCAATGCATGCGTAGAGCGCATGCATGGAGACATCTTGACTCGTGCAGCTTTTCAAGTTTACCATATGTGATGTCTGTGTCTATTGCTTCGTGTCACTAAATATAGCTATTGAAACACGAGTGTTTGATGAAAATATTTTTATTGTAAACAAATTGAGACGTTTTTTTTCTTTCTATTAGAAACACATTTATTCAATCCCAAATGAAAATTAGCGAAAAAAAAATCAAATACTAATCTAAACAAATCAACAAAGTTGTAGTAGCTAAATAAGGGTGTTCGAGATCGATGAATAATATTGGAATCAAGTTTTTTTTGCAATTATGAAAAATAGTAAAGCAAACAGAACAAAGCAAGAAAAATGTAATAAAACTAGTCATTTCCTTTTTGAGCTGTTGTGGTTGCTATTGCTATTTGCCGTGCAATCCTCTGGTAAATCATGCTTATTTATTATACTCTATTAATTTGGCTTATATCCATCAGGTTGATAAAATTCACGGACAGTTGAAGTTGTGTTTTAAGAATATTCGGACGCGCTAATACAAAATCCAGAGACAAAAATACAAGAAGTAAAATATTGACAATGAATCGAATTAGAATGAGTCATTACACAAATACACAAATTCGAATATTTGTTCGATAACAGAAAAATCACTAAAAAAGCATCTTCGGGCCATGGTTACAGTCTCCAAAACCGATTGCCGTTCGTCTCTAGCACGTCAGAGTCTTTTTTCATTGACGCAATCCCGAAATGTTTTGGCCAATTGAGTTTGAACGGTTTGAACATATACAGCCATTAAATCTGTCCCTCATTTAGACAATTTGTCTATTCGTGTTGAATATCGATGATTCAATGAAATTTGAGTGCACACACGAATTCTAAAATAATTTTTAAGATAAACATCACTGAGCCAATATAATAAATTGAAATTATTCAAGGGTACGTTTTAAATAAAAATAACTCGCTAGCCGCGTCACAAATTTGATATCAGTAATTTTGTGTAACAATTTCGCTATCGGCATAAGTATCTACCGCTCCAAGAGGTGTTTTATTTGTTATCAATACTTTTGTACGAAAAAAAAATCGTAAACATCTTGAAAACTAAATAAATATCGTTAGATTGATTGAATTAATCAATCGGTATTATCCTATCCATGCATTCTAGAAGATTATTTTTTAGTATCAGTTTTCACATGTTTAGTACTTGAAGTTCGATTTCGGAAAAATAAATTCGGCCGACCAAAACAATAAAAGTGGCGGTGAAAAATGTACAATATTGTTGACAGAATTGGTGTACTTTGATGACACCAAATGATCACATTTTGAAATTATTTGAACGCCACTTCTAGTTTTGTTGCCCGAATTCTGGATAGAATGAGAGAGCATTGAAATTGCAATTTGAATAGATTTTTAGTATTAACATATATGTTTATTAGCTATAGCCATAGCTGCCAATGGCAGCCTGCCATTCAAATGTTACGTATTATTTTAGCCAAGATTCACAGGTTTGTATGAGAAGTGTCTTGAATTCTGATGAAATTAAGTTAAGACTTGATGTAACATCGTCATTTCTGTACATAAAATATAAATTATATTCATGAATAATATGCGCTTATCCGTGTTTATTCGTTTTATCCTTACAAAATAAGTGTTCCTATCAATAATATTAATCACATTGAGTGATTTTCGCATTTTCAAGCAACTTTTGAACGTGGACCAATATGGATGGCAAAAACGCCTTCGGTTGAATCGACAGGTATGAAAATGTGCGCATTTCCATCTTCATTGACGACAGTGCTTCGGCCAGTACACGAATCATTGTTTCGTTGACCTGAAATAATATCGCAATAGGTGCCGGCTGGTAGATTTGTATGTAATTTCATATTAAAATCATAGAATTCGCGATTGAAAGCGATAAATGTGCGATTCCCACGACTGAATGCGATTTGATTTCGTCCATTGTCAAACCACTTTGAAATTGGTGCATCGCTAGCAACATTCCGGAAATCAACCATATTTGCAGTGGTAGGCCATCGATGTTCACAAATCCAGCCGTTGCCACATGATCCATCTTCGTTGATTGTTGGAGATATAATATTGAATTGTTCATCATGGGGTGGTCCCTGATTACCAGCACCAACTGGAAAATCATATGAGCTCATGGCACGCACCGTTCCGTATGGATATGCCAAAGCCCATGAGGTGGCCATTCGATAATCCTTTCCATTTCGATATGTAAGGATTTCAGCACCGCCAGCTCCATGGCCGCGCTGATTATCGTGGTTGTCAACAAAAACAAGTGCATCTTCGCCATCAACAAATGACCATTCAGTTCCCCAATTCCGAAGATATTGTAGCTCTACTTGACCGTGAAACACTCGTCCGATATCTTTTGAAAATCGGAATTCAGTAATTGGTGCCTGCAATTAAAATTAATTTTGTTTCATGTACTTCATTTGTTATCATGAGAAATTCAATTCAACCTACTAATGGAGTGTATTCGGTGTTCTTGATTACGCCACCGCCCAAATCAATAACTTCTTGAACAATGTACGGATATGCACCGGCTTCGAATCCATGATCAGTATTCAGTGGTTTAATGCTGTCGTAGATTTTCTTTAAATCATGTGGCCACATATGCTTGGTAGCATCAATACGGAATCCAGCCACTCCATGACCAATCAACACATCCATTAATGCAACAATCTTTTCTCTGACATAAGGATGTGTTTGATTTAAATCGCGTAATCTCACCAATTCACAGTTTCGTATATCATTCGCATCTGACTTCCTAACAATCTGGCAGATTGGTGAATTAAAATGTGAATCATCGAATGGAACGGCTGGGTAGGAACGTTCGTTTGGATTGGCGGTTGAGCCGCCTGTACCAATATGCACGGGATATATGCCCGTCATGTGGTTGATAACTAAATCAACATAAATTCGAACGCCCACCGCATTGCATCGTTTCACCATATCAGCAAATTCTATTTCATCACCAGATCGCGTGGTTAGCTTATATGAAATGGGCTGATAACGCTCATACCATGGACGACCTTCAACAACCAAATTCTCTGTTACCGGTGATACCTGATGTTAATTAAGATAAAACACTATTTATTAAAAATATTCTAAATAAATGCCGTAGCCTTTTTTAATATTGGTAGATCTGTTCGTCATCATAGCCAAATTTTTTTGAGCTCTCATTAGATTTATCGAAAAAACTTTCTTAAACCGATCTTCCGTATTGAGCGGAATCTACAATATTATTTGAGCATAATTCGATATTTGCCAAAAAACTGATCACCTTTTTTCAGACTTAACTGTCATTAACGCTCTAATTGGCATAAATTTTCACTCAAATTTTGACTCAATGAAAAGAACCTTACTCAATAATGAGAAAAGTAAAACTTCAAAAATGTGTCAAAACTCACTCAAAAGATCTTTTATGTGAGAGCTGTTTCGATTGACTCGATTGAGATAGAGAATTGAAAATTCTTTACCCCACAGAAAATGAGACGAAATAGCTAAACTATCGGTATTAAAATCCATAAGAAATACATTGAAGCAATGAAAAATTCTTTTTAAATATTGTGCATTTTGTATACCTGAACGCCACCATAACCGTTTGGGCCTAAGAAACGCTCACACTCCAATGCGATATCCTTCCATTTCCACTCGAACAAATGAACCATCACACTACGGCCAGGCGCAAAGTTCAAATTCTTCGTTTCTTTGGCATGTGCTATTCCAATGGCATTGATTGCCATGCAAAGCAAAAAGAATTGTAATAACTGCATTGCTTTCGAATTCAAAATAGATCCGTTTGAACTTTCCTCTTTGACAGTAATTAGCTAATGAATCAATTTTGCTATTTAAATACCAATTATATATTTTGGTCACACATGCCAGCTATTTTATTATTGAATTTGAGTTGACGCATACACATTCCAATTGATAATTATAGGCTCCCCTTATCAAGCCGGACAAATGAGACAATCACACCACATAATTAGTGCTCATTTTGTTCTAATTTGTGCCACCAAGACCTTCGGTGTCCTCAATCGGGGAGATAAAACCCATTTTATGTAATATTTGGACTAGCTGTCGTACATGGGTCACCTGGGTAGGCTACACCGTCTGATGTAACACCGTATCTATTTCATTACCAACACGCACTGTTGGCCTATATAAAATGGGTTGACTTTCAATAACTAGGTTTTCCATTACCGGCCTGCCACCTGATCTTTATTACAATAACTTAAAAAAAAACTCTCCCTTTTGAGGCATTTCATTTAGCAAACACATTCGAATTCCTTTGGCTGTACAGATGTACATTTCACAACGAAAAAGAATGAATTTAAAAATAAGTTTAAGCAATGATGCTTAACATCCCTATCTCGGTAATGTAAACGATGTGGTAGCCTCGCAAGACCACGCCATCTCGTTTTGCCATGATCAAATTATACATCAATGTTTGTATTTTTGCATGTTATCTCTACACAGTTTGTCACCAGTGTGGACGCAATAGCGCAGTCGAATGCTCTCTTACACAAGTAAATAACATAGCAATACAGATGAATATAGATGGCGTGAATTCTATTTTCAACTAATTTATTCGAACCGTTAGGCACCATTGAGTTTAAGAATATGTTTACAGAATGGTTCGGCACGTTTACCTCGTTTGTAAACTACAGAGTAACATTTTGGACCCAAGCAACGCTCACACTACAATATCATTCCATTTCCACTCGAACAAATGAACCATCACACTGAATAAATATGTACATCACTAATATGGAATTCGAATTCGACCTCTAACAATTGATTTCCATTGTGAATGAGAATGTGCTCCCAAGCGTATTTTGAAGCCATATTTTGCCCCTTAGCATTTTTTTCAGTGTAGTTCATACTTACTTGTTTCAATGACCAATTAGTTATTAGCTGTAAGCCTAGTGTTTATATTAATTAGTCGCTCAAAATGTTAACTCTGCTGAAATTAGAATCCATCGGAAAAAACGATCGACCTTCAAAAGTGATGAAAATCGATATCAATGAAAAGACGAAAATATTTCATTTAATTTCATATCATGTTCGTCCTTTTAAGCCAATGATAATCAATCGAAAATTGTATTCAATATAGTTTTGTTTATTTTTTAATCGTTCGTTTCAAAATGTGAAACTTTCAAATTGAGAGCTTCTAAATTACTATCTTTAGTAGCGATTTTAATCCATTCAGGTTTTCTTCTAGAATTGAAATAAACAAAAATTGGTTGGAATACACATTTGATTCCAATGAGCAAAGTAATGGTAAGAAAACAGTTAGTTCAAAATGTTCAAATGTTAAAATTGTTAACTTAAAAGCCTGAAGCTATGCATTCAAACAATTCAAATTTCGACCAAAAGGTGGAGGTTTTTATCGCTTCTAAGCTCGACAATAAAGCTCATTCACATCTTTGTAAGTTGTTTTGCAATTGTTGTATTGCCATTAATGTGACAAAATATACAGTTACTGATTAAACGGCACAATTAAATAATGATAACAAATAAATCGCTGTGAAATTGAGCAAAATAAAATTGTCTTTAACTTAAAACATTTTATTAATATTTTAAAAATTTCTACTTGATAAACAATTTCCATTTGATTTCATTAACATTTTTTTTTTTGTAAGTGGTATGTTCTATAAATGGGAACAAATAAATTTTTATCACATTTTTGATATATTTCGGTAAAGTCATGGCAATGCAACACGAAATTTGTTGGTTCGAATTGAACGGATGAGCTTAAAGTGTCGTTGTTGCTTGCAATTTCAAGTAGCGATTGCTGTTCTCAATATCAATGGAATGTTGATCAGCTGCATAGCAAACGGTTGATGGAATGGCACGTCGATGATGTGTAATTTTGGTGGCCGCCCAAATGAATGCAAAAATACTGGTGATTAGCACACCGATACTGAAACTTGGCATAAATGTGTCGTTAAATTGATTCATGAGTTGCGATGCGTATGCCTTTTCAACTGTTGGCTGAATGGATTTTAATGTACTCGAAATCGTGTGACTGACATCAGATTGATAGACTGTTGTGTATTCTTGAATATAATCATCGTTATTCACCGCATGCGCTTCACGATGATCATTTTGCATAGAATTGGCAATTTTCTCAAACGAAGAAATATCCGATACAGCCTGTGTTTTTTTGGTTGTTATCGAAACCGGAGCGAATAAATGTTCGTTATCTTCGTCGGTTGTGAGCATATTTTCAATTTGCTTCAATTTAGTGATATTTGAACACCCAACCACTAAATCTTGTTGATCATCTTTCCTTTGGACCAGCACTAAACAGAAACGGTACTTGCTGCCAATCGTAAACCGTGCCGTATCATACAATATAACACTGACAATCTGTTCATTTTCCAATTTATTACTTTCGCAATGCACCTGAAACGGACCAAAAAAAAGGAACATCCCAATCGAATGAAACCGTGAACGCAATCATGCATAGAATATTTTACTATTAACTCATACCGGCCTATTTTCCATCAGGCTTTCCATTGATTTGGATTCTTTATATACAAAAATGGCATCACATGAAATATCTTGACTGTCCAGCACAACGCTCCAGGTCAATATCAAGCCATAGTCCATTGATAAGTGGATACTTTTCAAAATAATCTGAATTGAAAATGAAATGAAGTGAATTTTGTGATTAACGTTTCAATGCAGTAATTGAAGATCCAATGAAATTCACTTACATCATCACTAAATTTATTTACGAACGTTAAATTGTTTTCCTTTGATCGTATTTCAAGCTGTTGAAGCACATTCCCGTTATTAGTGGTGTTTACATTTCCATCACAATTAAGTGATTCCAGTGGAATTTCTTGCAGTGTTCCTCCCTCTAGGTGTGGTGGAGTGGCACATACGGCGGTCAATTGATCCTAACAGTTTCCGATTAAAAATTAAAATCAATTGAAAATCACTCAAAATTCAATGTAAATGTGCTCATTTGCATACCTTGGGTGATATGTTCGACCTAAGCATCCACTCGGCGAATGGCTTAATAGAGCAATCACAGGACAAAGGGTTATCTTTTAAGGATAGGCTTTCTATGGACTTTGCTCGGCTGAAAGCATTTTTCGTTACAATTGAAATGTCATTTCCATCGAGGCGTAACTCTTTTAGCGATGGCAATGGCAATATTAGATCTGTCGTCAAAGCCCTGTGGAACACGAATAGAAATGAATACAAATTCGTATTAACTCAGTTTCAAAACGTTTAAAAAGTCATCATCATCTCTTAAATATGTTGGCTATATACAAACCTCAAGAAATTATGGGTCAAATTCAAAACAACCAATCGCGATAAATGTTTTAATGATGCACCAGATATCGCAACAATGCCATTGTAGCTTAAATCCAGCATTTGTAAAGAGCTGAGACCGGAAAATGCATGATCTTGTAAAACATCAATTTGATTGTGTCGTAACGTAAGTCGCATTAGAAATGGGAAATTTTCCAAAGCACCGGTGTGCACGCTGGTTAGGAGATTTGTGCCCAGATTTAATGATTCCAAAGACCCAAGTGTTGGTAGTAGCTCCTGTGTTAACGGTCCTCGTAGTAAATTTGATGATAAATCAAGCTCCCTAAAAACATTAAACACATTTACCGAACAATTCCAATCATATCGAACGCAAGACGGCACTCACTTCAAATTAACACATTTGCCAATCGCTAGCAAACTATTTCCAGACTCCAGACGATTCCCATTCAATTTAAGTGTTTGCAGTTTTTTCAGTGTTAGAAAAGATCGTGATGATATCTCAGAAATGTTGTTATCGCTCAACTCTAAGTAGGTAAGATTTTGTAGCATCTACAAATGAAGCAATTGAAAGTTTTGACACTCATTAGAACCAAGTGTGTTATATTGTAGTTCAATGAAATCCGTTGCGTCAATGGTTCTTTTTCATTTCGTGTGATTCGGTAAATCACGCTGAAACAATTTTTTTAATTTCCAAGTGAATCCAAGAAATTCAGTTGGAACTTACAAATATTGAATTTCTTTAGTCATGTGAATGGCCGTGAAGTTGCTTGAACTTACCAAAAAATCGGATGAATCCAAATATTTGATACGATTATTGGACAAATCCAAACGATCTAATGATGTGAGCGGTGCAAGTGATTGTGATGGAACAATTGGTAGAGCATTATTTGGAAGTCCAAGCACTTGCAGTGGTATTTTAAGGCCCAAAAATGCTTTACGATGGACTCGTTTAATTTCACCGGACGATATAACTAATCCATGCAGTGAAACATTATTAAAGATGCGAGCTTCGCTTAAAAATGACACATTTTTTAATGTACAATCCAACAAAGACACTGGATAATTGGAGGTTCGTAGACCTTGAGCAATTTGTTGAAGTCCATGTATATCACCACTGCATCGTAACGTGTACGGTATTTCACAGCTGCATTCCAAATATCGGCTATTCTCACTAATATTTGGGCATTTCCAATTATCAGCAAGCTGATCAATTCCCGTCGATTTGATTTTTCGCTTGCGTAAATCATTTTTATTGTAAACTTTACCACTTGACAAAATTTGTTTTACTGATGATGAACGATTTGGTGTTTGTACTTTTTCGTTGGCGCTTCGATTGTCAACATTTGCAATGGCATGGTTAATTGAAGTCTTGGTAATATCAATGCTTTGGTTTCTCCGTGGCCAATTATCTTCCATCAATTCACTATGTACAGAAAGTTTTTCGAATTGTTCGGTAAATTCATTGGACGGCTGCACTGTAAATGGTTCATGTGCTGGAATATTTGATGCGGTTGTATGGATTTCAATTAACGGCTCATTTATGGTCGTTGAGTCTATACGGTGAATGACTAGCAACACACTCAGCAGATGCAAACTGAAACGAAGCGAATAGAAGTTAGTCAATTCTATCAAATAAGATATGAAAAACGGCCTGAAAATAAACGAACATTCATTTAAATGTAAATCATTTTAATAAGCGATTGTGACCACGATACACACGTTTGCTTATTCCTATTCGTTATTGCTACTCAATGTTCAAACGAAACGTGTAAAAAGCCTATCGATTGTCTCAAATAAAATAAATCAATACAAAAAATCCTAGTGTGTTCGTGTGTTTGTTTTTTTGTTTTTTTGTTTGTTAAATCTTTTTCCACTCTTTTTTATGTGTCGAATGTTAAGATTTGTGCTCACTGCCCATGCATCAGGGTCCCACTCAAATTTTTATTATTATTAAACATTTCACAATGATATTCAACTCATAACCTACGCAAATTACATGGTTGCGATGGTATGGTTGGAGCGTGTGCAAAGGCGCATAGCGCAACACACGATCGTTGAAAACACATCCAATTCATGAATGCATTTTGATCCATCGAGTGTAAAATACACCGAACCAGATGTTTAGCACAATGTGCTTGAGCATTGTGCACACTAGGCACACACACACACACACACACACACATAATTTGATCGTTGATTGGATCAGTCGTGCTAACATTGGCAACAGGCTCATCTATTACAGTGCACAATTTTACTAGCTGCTATTCATAATGGTGGAACACGTCTAATGAAACCAGTGCTTGGAATGTGCCGCAACAATGAAGATATTTCCATTAGGGCAATGTCTTTTGAGCAGTCAAAGTCAGTGCGCAGAAAAAAAAATTGTCTGATGTTCAAAATACAAAAAATTCAACATTTTTAAACTCTCATGCAGAGAACATAAACACCAATGGGTATACTAAAATTAATGAAATGTGTGTGTGCGTGAAGAACAAGTCTCGCCCACGTACATCATCGCTGCACAAGTTAATGAATTACTAATGTCAAGAAAGTTGCGTGTCAAACAGATGTATAGATTGGGGATTGGATTTGAGTTTGGTTTTGGGGTTTGGTCACAAATATGCATGCATTCATAAATTGTGTGGATATGTCATAAGACCATGTATACAACATTTTCGTTATAAAAAAAAAACAAATAACTTGGACCAAAAGATAAAAAAGTTTTGTTTTTTATTGAAACATTTACTATTTGCCCGTGATCGTTGGTTGAATTAACGTAAATGCAAATCCATTCACTATTTATGCAATTCGAATGACAAGCATTCCGTTAATATGCACTAAAATGCATGCATTTCATTGCACTGGAACTTATCTATTCACCCAAATTGCCAAGAGTTACACAAAACATCATCATCATTGGAAAAAACTCCATTGTATTGTGATGTTAATAAAATAGAAATTAACGATTACTTCCCAATATTCAATGTTTCAAATTCTTCTTTGTGATTGTAATTGTCTCAGAATGGCGGTCGTTTATGTGCGACACACGATTAATTTATAAAATGCCATCGACAAAAAGTGGTAAAGATAAAAAGCTTGAACAAAACCATTTCCGATTCTCTTTTTTTTTGTTTGTCATTTTATTCTGTTGTGTGTGTGTGTGTGTGTGCTGTACACTATGTTGTTCTTTTGTGCTTTGCTCCGAACTGTTTTAGCCCATGTCCGATGTTCAAATGGTGTGCGATGTGCGCTTATTGTGATTCGTATTGTTATTGCCGGTAATGACAGAGCTGTTTACTATGCGCACTGAATGGATTGCTAGTTGGTCGTTAATACTCTCTTTTGGTATTTTGGTATTTCGCTTTTTTGTTTACATCACATACGCCGTTTCTGAGCGTAACACTGGTGTTCGATGTTTGATGTAGGCGAAAGAGTATGAGCACATCATTTTGTGGTCGATTTGAACTGGAAGCACAGTGAATGAATGAATGAACGAAATAAAAAAGAGTAGCAAAAGCAGCAACGGCGGCGGCGGCGACGGTGACGGTAACAGCTACAAACGGTTGAAAGGTGTACTGAATATGCACGATGCGATCGAATAAAAAATTCTGATCGCGTAACGCGAAAACAATGGAGACCTTACAATTGGACGATTTTGTGTGGAAGTACTGAAGTGTTTACTCTGGCACAAATGGAAGATGCAACGTTCATTTTGATTCTAGTAAAATTATTGTCTTTCTATTCTTTTATTTCAAAAACAATAACAACAACAACAATAACAACAAAAATGAAATTTATTTATATATATAAAAAAAAGACAGACTGCTGAATACATTTCCGCTCGTGGTTGTGGAAGTGAGCGAAGTAAAGACACAAGAAAGTAGATATGGCAAAACACGCAGCAAAACGAAAACAAAAAAAAATGATGAATAACACATTAAGGTGCCGCTGTCATTTCGATCGGCAATCAAAGTCACATTTAGTTTGCTGCTTTACATTTCAATGGAAATCCTTTTTTTTAAACTTGAGCGGGGCGTGTCTAATTCAAAACAAACAGACTCACCTGAATTGCAACATGTTGACCTTATTGAAATACGTAACGAGATATCCGGACAATTTGATTGCGATTTTTGTTGTTGAATTTCGTCTTTTCGCCCCCTCGTCTCACCTCTCTGGCCCGGCTCCGGTTTACTCCTCTTCAGTTCACTCACTTGATTTAATTGTGATTTTTTCTATGTTGGATTTTTTTTTGCTTCCAAATTTCACAAATCAATTAAATAATGAACACTTTATTTGAACGATTTTTCACACAAATCCGGTGTCTATTGTTCTTGAAACGCGGATTGAACGACATGTTTGCTGTAACTCTATCACAAAACGCATAACATTGACAAATAATAAATGTGCACAAATTTACTTGTTAATTGAATTTAAATTGTTTGAGGTTCTGATTCGTTGTTCGAATGTTCGTGATTTGGTTATTTTTGGAAATAATTCGACTAATTATAAAAACACCATCAAATTTGTATATTTAGTAGTTGACGATTTCGAGGCATGTCAGACGTGAATCTATCGATAATTCGATCGAATATGCCATTTCAATGAGCTGCTGGTGAATGACGAGTCATTCCATATCTATTTCCTAATCCACTCAAAAAAATACAAAAACCACAATTCACACAATTCCATGAAATTTCAAGCTTGCGCTGAACACATTTTTGTTTTGTTTTGTTTCAGGTAAATTGACAATAGTTTTATTCATCAATCACAATTTCACTGCAGAGTATGGAAGTGTATGATGAAATCAGAACACAACGAAGCGAGAAAATAAAAATAAATGCGATAAGGTTCAAAGCCAATTCCAAAACGAAAGAAGATCCGAAGCAGAGATGAAGATAGAGCGCAACAGCTCGTGCTCTGCTTGTAGTCGAAAACTTGGCAAAGAACATTCATACACCGACACACACAAACACAAACCACACACTTAATTTCAACCTACGCACTAATGATTTTATTTTACCATAATTTATTGAAATCACTTCTTTATGTCATTTGCGCTGGAGAATCTTTTTTTGTGCGCGGGCTGGTTTCGTTGTTTACAAAATGTGGACGCCAAAACTGTTCGATCCACGCACACACACACACACACACCACAGCTACTTTATGGCAACTCGATTGAACTATGATTTATTTTTTACTGCTTCGCTTGACTACTAATTCCGACCGAAAAGTCCTACAAAATAAAAATGAAAAAAAATGAAAAACCAACAACAACAAAAAACCGTTAAAAACTTAAGCATTGCAATTAAAATTTTAACAATCAAATACAAAATCGTGTACTGATTTTATGGAAACAGACAGTTATAGAATAAGTAATTTCATTGTTTAGTACAATTTTGTGGGTTCAAAAAAACGTTTCAGTTGAAGCCGTGACAGTCATTTCTTTTTTTTTTCTCGCTCTGTCCGCCTCTTTTTGTGCCGAAATGTCATAGTATCGTTTTGCCGTATTTTTTTTTGTGCACGAAAAAGACAACACACAAAATGAATTAAAAGAGGAAGAAAAAAAAACTACATCTTTTAATAGTGATCTCATTTGAGGCGACTAATTGACATGCATAGCACATTCAGTGAACTGCAAGCTATATGCCGAATGTGTCCATTTGGCAGAGTCAATGATACACCGAAAAAGCAACACATCGACCGATTCGGTCGACTAACAAACAAATCCCAAAATCCCAAACAGTTTTAACACAGAGCATGTTTCAATCGAACATTTAAAAGAAGAAACCAACACAAAAACAAACGAAAAAAAAAGAAGAAAATCAAATCAAAAGTTACTCTCGTTCATGCTTTTTTGTTTCTTCGCCTGGTTTCTGGGAAGCAGAAGAGGAACGGTCCAAATTTCGACGGATGTCAACAATGTCTTTCTGTCTTGAATAATTTATTCATTGAATAATATGAATGGTATGGTTGCTCGCTCGCTTGATCGTTTTTTTTTTATTTCTTCAGCAACATACCAACAGCCCAAACAAAATATGTTGCATTTGTTGCTGTTGCTCGTTGAGAATCATGCACGTTTCAACCTCAATTGAGGTTACACCTATACACATTTCTGCCCACACATCACCACCAAACAACAGCAACAACAACAACAACAAAACATGACACGAACGTTTGTGCCAATCTACGAAATCCACAACGAACTTAAAACACCACAGATTTTCTACTTTATCTCTTCACTTCGATGCTCTTTCCATGTTCTTTGGCGGTTTTTGTTTATATTTATTTATTTCTCCTTTTTTTTCTTATCGTATGTTTATGTCTACTCTCTCTCTCTCTCTCTCTCTCTCTCTCTCTTCCTCTCTCTCTTCCTCTCTCTCTTGCACACACCCCAATGACACTTTTTGTGCAATTTCCAGGTATCATTTAAATCACAAATATTCAATTGATTACAATGGGAGTCGCGAATCCTTGAATTTAATAATTCAGTGTGCACTGTCTTTTTCGGGTTTGATGTTGATCAAATCCGTTTCGTTCGAAATTTTAAATATTGATACAGAAAATTTCGTTCAAAAAATTTCTTCTTCAAATATCTTGGAAATTGATGACTCGATTTTTTATCGGAAACACACAATTTAATCTTCATCGAATGTTTGATGCGTTTAAATAATAAAAAATCCATTTTTCTGTACCTGAACAATTGATTATGCCAAATTTCCAAACATCTGTTTGTTTGATGTTTTTTTTTTTGATTGAATGTCGAATTCAACTCAATACCAGTGGATTATTGCAGTCACACAATCATCAGCGACCGTAGTTGACATGATTTTTCTGTTCGTTTTTGTCTAATAAACACCATACATTACACTACTACGTTCAATTAACACAATCACAAAAGATCGCGATCGATCACACACTCTTTCGAAATTCCGTTGAATAAATAGAATACAAGAGAACCATAAACGTGCATCGTTACGGCATGATCACCAAACATATACTGGCTGCTTTCAGTCTCTGTTTGTGACTGAAGGCAGCGATTGTATGGTTCATACTGTCGCACACTGTGCTTCATACGCACATTGCTATGTGTGGCTAAACGTATGGGCACTGAACAGGTAAACTGAACTATGCGAAGGCAGCTCACATTGTTAAATCAATTCATTCTCGATCGAGGTAAAATCGCACACGACATTTAGAACAGTTCATTGTTATTGCTCACAAAAGAAAACGACTCATTGAATTCAATTGACTGCACGTTTTATTCAAAAAGTTTTTATTCAAAAAGTTTCAAAGATGCTTATTTTGCATAAATAAGTCGATGTCGCGACATTTAATGGAACAAAAATCGTTTTGAACAATACTTATCGCATCCATAGATGATGAGACCACAAACGTTTCAATAACAAAACGCCGAAATGTATGCAATAGAGGTTTAAAAAAACGGCTACCGCTGGTCGAGGAGATCATGTTGCGCGGAACATATCGCGATATTGAAGTAACATGCAACATCAAGTGACCTTCATGATGGAATCAGCCTTCGTAATCTTAACCACTTTGGTGGAATCAAATCGACACGCTTAGGTCTGTTTTGTCATTTCATATAAGGATTTCTTTGGAAAATGAAATTTTCGTCGAAATTCAATATAAATTTTGGTATTTATCTGGTTTTTTTTTAACACTGAAATGAAAACACGCCATTCAATGTGGGGCGAATATAAAATAATTGTTCTTTTATTAAGTGATTTGAACTTTTCCTGAAATATTGGTAATCAAATTGTATCGTTGACAACAAAAATATCAAAGTGTGTTTTTTTTTCATGTGATTTTGAAGCAAGACTTCAATAAAACCATTTTTGCCATTTCTCACCAATCGATTACAATGACTATTCCTATCTACTAAATTACTTAATTGAACGTTTGAATACGTAAATGAATATGATTTGAATGTGATTTGTTCGGCTCTTCATGCATATATCAACTTAGACACAAAAAATGCCACAATTATGAAATATTTAAACTAAAACGTAATGAAACAAAAAGTGTTGGATTGTTTTTCATCGTCAATTTCAAGGGCGATGATTGTGATGTTCGTCAGGTTTGAAGTGCGCCATGATTTTTCCATTAATGTCCTTTGTTTTTGCTTGCACACGACAATGCATTCGATGTTTTACGCAATGCCAATGGATGCAATTGGTTGTGGTACGATTGTGGCAATATTTGTACCCATTGTTGACCAATAAATTGCCACCCCGTGCTCCTGTCACGAAACATGCCTCAACAGTAAACTCTGAATGAATAGAGTTGAGATTGAAATCATTGAATGATTTATTATCAAAAGATCAAACTTTCCGTACCTTCTTCTTGTTTTGGTTTGCCTTTTGCACAAGCGTGCGGTTTCAACAGTTGTTCATTTCCCTCCAAATGTTGAGCCGGTTCATCCCCACAGCTGTTCTCTTCGTGCTTAATTTCATATCCACCCATAGCGCCTTCTTCAAAACCATTCACATCTTCTTCATTCCAATCGTTCTCTTGTGACCAATCGTTATCGTAGCCGTAGCCATCATTTTCATTGTTGTTTAGATCATGGTACTGGTTCGTTGGTTGTTGTTCAGCGTCATTTTTGGCTTCCATTTGAATTAAAGCTCGCATCAACCACTCATATTCGGTTTTGGTCAATGTCACCATTTCTTCTGTGTCATTTTCATCATTGGCAGCGTCATTTGGCATCAATTTTTGTTCGTTTTCAGTCCACGAAGCTGATTTACGTGATCGATTTGAACCTTTTCGCGACTTGCTGTTTGTTGTTACGAAAGTGGGAGGAACTTTGTTTTCTTTCAAAACTGTTTTCTTGTGTTTTTGATCGTTGATCGTCTGGCCTAAGGCCCGAGGAACTTTTGGCGCATTTGCATTTCGTCGTGGATAAATCTTTTTTATCACAGCCTTTGTATGATTTTCTTCCTCTGTATCGATTTCTGGCTCGTATTCTGAACCGCTTTTCTCTTCCAACGATGGTCGTGTTTTTGGTGCATTTTTTGTGATTCGAACGTCAGTTGCACGCAATGGATGGTCTTTTGGAATCTTTTTAGCACCAGCATAAACATTGATATTAATCGGGCCATTCGTCGGTTTATATGGATTTGGCCGCTCACATGTCAGATAATCGTTTCCTTCCAAGCCACGAATTTCCAGATTTTCACCAGCCAACAACAATGGTGTCACGTCGTCGACCTTAACCACCCCACCATACATGAATGAAAGCAAATTTGTCATCGTTGAATATGTGATTTCAGGAAATTCAATGAACTTCACTGTAAAAACAATAGAAAATATGAAAAATGTGAACATTAGGTTAACAGTTTTAATTAGTTTTTATGGATTATTTCTACCTTCAACTGGTTCGAAGGGTGATAGAACACTTAACATTGCCTCAAAATATGGTGAACAGGCTGACAATGCAATTCGATGGGCATTCAAACGCTTTTCATGAACTATAAGGGTAATATTAAAACCAGCATTTGCATCAAACAGAGCCTTGAATCCATCTGCGAACTGTTCACCACGGTTGCTCCAAATAATTTCAGCTGGTTTGGACTCATTCATTCCTTTCATAATTTTTGGAACATTCATATCGTACAAATCTGTTAAAATGTTCAAATCTCGGGCTGCCGTCACAAAACGTTTCATTTCCGATTTGTAAACGTAAGCACAACCAAAGTAAATATAGTCGAGCACTTTCTTCATGATATTGCTTGAGATTTCTGGCCATTCAACTTCAATCAAAAGAAAAAGAACAAAAATGAAAAAAAAGATGCATTCCTTGAGAAAATACTCACTTTCTCGAGCTGTTGGATTGGCATCAAATACAGCTTTGAGTGTGGATGAAGCAATGCCTAACACCAGTCGATGTGTTTGGAATTGTTGACCTTCCGTTGTAATGGTCAGGTCAGTTTGATGCTCATCTTGATACAGTTTGGCAATTCCATAAGCAAATGAATCACATCGATTGTTCCATGTCACATTGAAAATCGGATTGAGAATCTGAACTGATGAAGCCATCTTTTACCGTTCTTTTTTACACTCTGTTGAAATAAACACAAAAAACCAAACCAAATGAATGAAATTGATTTAAAACGACAAAACACCAGTTGATTGTTTCAATATGTTTAGAATGATTAAATAATATCATGAATGCCAATGATACAAAGCAACATTTGCAGAATGTGCACAAAAAACGTGCCGGGCGCGTTTTTAACATTTTACAAATTTTACAAATGTTTTGTCTTAATCAATTAGTTTTCACCTAAAACGAAAGATTTTGATTAAAATGAAAAATAGAATTCCGGATTGTTGAGATTTTAAAACGAAATTATTATATTTAAAGGGATCACTGTGAAAGTGGCGTAAAAATGCACTTAAATCTCCTTTTTTTTATGGATTATTCTTTCTATTCCTCAGTTGTTAGTATGGATAAAATCATTTAAAATAGACAAAAATATATCAATTTATTTGAACTCACCGTTTCCAAAATTAACAAGATAACACACTGATTTAAATTTCTATCCAAATTATCCTTGGAATTCACTGTGATAAACACTTGATTGTATGCGAAAGCTGCCAAAAAAATCAGTCTTTAAAGGTCAAACGCTACGATCGAAATGATATCCCATGCTCACACAATCGGTTGATGCACCTGAATGCATCATCAGATGACAGTTGTGTTGAAATGATAGCTGCTGCTCATTCCTGGTATGCGTTCAACACATTCAAAACGAACAAATATTGTGTAGAACACAAAAGGGTTGATTGTGTTGATCTGAGTCTGTTGATGAACCTCATCACACTATCACTTTCACCGCCACGAAGTTCCATACATAGTTGATTTGGCACATTATGTCGCTGCATAATGCCCTGAAACCTCCACCAAAGCATTTAATCAAACGTAAACACTTCAAGTTGCATCGCTTAAGTCATCGCAAGTACTGTAAAATATCAAACACATATTACTTGAATGGTAAAAATATGAATGTCGCATTTATACAACTGAAGTAACCATACTGCATCTTCGTTTAAGGTACGCTTCACGTTCTGATCAAATTGTGGCCTTCCGTTTGATTGGTGTAACCTCATTTGGGTCGTTCAAATCACTTGTCATTTGAGTTTTTGTACCGTTTATTTAATCTTGATTTTCAACCAGCCATCCTTGTAATTGTGAGCTATTTGAACTGTCCGCCATTTTGTTTTTCTTCTTTTTGAGCTGATCTTATACGGATTGAGCTCTGTAAAGAAAATTGTATTTTGTTATTCATTGCAATCATTTCCATGAGATTTAAGAGTCTAACAGCGATTCTTGTACAAAATCCAAATTTTCCAACTCACCCCAAAAATTTGTGTCGACACCAAGTACGAAAATTCAATTGTTGTGTTTGTTTTTATATTCAACAAAAATGCAACTGTTGAAATTGTGGATTAATTTTATATTAATTATCTAAATTCGATATGATTTGGTGTACAATGTCAAAATCATATCGAATTTTGATAATATAAAATAATTAGTTTATTTTCGTTGCTATTTAAATTCACTTGACTATAAATCCGTTGATTGTTGTCGATAGCGTAAATCAAAACGTTTTAGCAGTCAAACACCGTGCAAGTCCTGTGAGAAGTAATTTCAAAATGATTTTGCTGAACGAATGAAAATGAAAGTATGCCGATGTTGATCAGTGTAGACGAGATGTACAACCATACAATCAAATGTTTATAAACATACACGAGCCGAGTGGTAGCATGGAGATGTGATATGAATGTATGAGTAGTTTTTTGAAACACAGCATTCGATTGAAATCGCCGTAATTGTGAGCTCAACACCCCGAGTAATGCTTTACCAGCACAATTTGTGAGGTTTTGAATGAGATGAAATCTATGTATTGTTTCAACGGATTATTGAATGTACGGTGACGAATCAGCTAATGAACTAATTTTCAAAATTGGCCAGATTCATTGAATTTACAAACCTTTGTCTACAGTTTAGAACTCTGTTATGCGGTTTAAATGCACTGAAACTCGATCATCGCGATTGTACGCGTCCAAAAATCACCATAAGCAATATGTATTGCACATACTCCGAAAATTGCGATAAGTCCTATTATCTGGTTTGATTCCATTCATGCATGCCATCAAAAATCAACGTGTACTTACAGGTGCATATTAGTTGAACACCTTCAGCCGCATCAGAAGGTAGTGTTATGAGCTTTACAATGGAAAAATATCGCATTATGTCCAATTATAAAACGTCACATTTTGTTTTTTACACACCAATTGCATTGCCAATGGTGTTAGCTGGGCAAGTAATTTTGCATATTTGCCTGATTTTTGTTGATCAAAATGTTTCCAACAGTAGTGTTTGTCAAAATGTTGTCAAAATTACTGTTTTAGATATGAGAATGCGCAATTGTTCGACAGTATTCGGAAAATTTGCTATAAAATGGCCCATTTCTATCTGGTACAAAACGATTTACTAGATTGCTTTGGCGCGGCAGCACTAAAGAAGCCTGGAACTGACATTGAAGATGGAAAAAGGCTTGGCTAGCTGTAAAGACAATGGAATATGGCAACGATGAACAGAAATTCATTTTGAGGCAAAATTATGGCAAAAATGGTGAAAAATACATTTTTTACGAAGCCTCTATTTTATTGGCTTTCAAAAGACATGTGGCAAACAAAACATGACATGACAACACTTTCCGAATTTTAAGGGGAAAATAGTTCTTTGTGATCTGTTGCACCGTATTCAAACTCACAGTTCACACAAACCTGTCAGTGTGCGTACGCTACCATAAAATACACTTCGTCTTTTTCTTCATTTGCAGAGCATTTTTGTAGCATATATTTCTCACCTATGCAATGATGCGATGCATACCTCAGTTTTATGGAGTCACAAAGCAAAGTTTCCTAATTCATATTTCTTGTTGTTTACAGATCCGGAGTGTGTCAGCATGGTGCGACAAGTGTATATTGACTTGGATTATTCAGAAATCTACAGCCGCTCTGAAGAAAAAACCTACAATGACATCAAACAACAAATCGAGGAACTTTCACCACCAACCAAACTACTGCATATTATTCCAATGAAAACATTGAATCGCACCTTTAATCATATATGACAACAAAAAATTGAATGCATTTTGTATTTCAATAAGAAGAGAGTTGGTAACACTGTCTTACAATTTGACCTCTTTCATTATACTTTACCAATGTAAATGATCCAATGACGTGACGTTCTAACTCAGCACATATTAAAACACATATTTTGTTATATATGGTTTAGCATTTCATTTTATTTTTCAATCAAAATTTTGATTGTTGATTCTTCACAAACCAAAAATCAATCGGATTAGACTAATATTGCCCCGGAAAATACTACAGCACAATATTTTTCAATTCAGCCATTTGTATATTTTTTTTTGTCTTACAATACGAAAAAAATGTCTATTTTATACAAAGGAATAATTTGTCTAAATATCGTTTACTCATCCAAATAGATTCTGTTAATTGTAAACAATGATTTAAATGCATTGAAGAAAAAAAAAATGTGGCGACAATTTTGGAACCGGATTTTTCAAACAGTTAGATAATTCACGTTTACAAATCGATTCGTAAAAAATATCTAAATCGGTTATTATTTCTTTAATTTGTTTAATTTTCATTCTTAAACAGTAACGCTCTTAATTTGGGGTTTGCATTTTTGTTTTTTGTTTGAACAATTTTAAGTTTGGTTAAAATTGAAATTCATTCTATAAAATAACGGTAAACAGTGGCGAATTAGCTAATGAATTACAAACATGAGAAATGCCTACTTTTTCTACCCACAAAAAAAAACATGCGAAACGAAAACAATTGAACGGAAATGCGTTCGCTGTGTAACAGTGTGTGTGTGTGTGTGTGTGTTGTTAAGGTTGTATTAAGGCAATTCTGTTTGTGCTTTCATTCATTTTAGCTTCGCATACAAATACAGATTTTATTGATATCGCAATTTTTGCGAATTTCTTTTGGACTATTTTGGTGGTTTATACACAAAAAAAAAAAAAATTCAATAGTAATATTTTGCTCTAATGAATGTAGTTAAATAAGATTTTTTTGTCTGTTTTTGTTTTCCATTTTCATCACAATAAATAATGTTCTTTGATATTCTCGAAATGTTGTTGTTTCACAACAGGTTGTTTATTTGGCCCACCTGAAAAAAATTTAAAAAAAAAAAAGAAAAAGAAAAAGAAAAACATACGTTAAAATGTGTTGCGTGTCAAAATTGAATGGTTATTGCCAATAACTGTTATTGGACAAAGTTAATCGAATGAAAAATTTAGAAATGCCATAAATTTGAAATGAGTGTATGCATACCAAGGTTTTTCGATGTGCTTCCTTTTCCAAGACTACTTGTGTTTGTTGCGGCGAAAATTTTAAAACAGCTGCAATCACTTTAATTAGCGTTGTACTATTCGAATTTATGTTGTTGGTTAAATACTGAATAAAAGAAAGCACAACACACAATTTTATTAGCATCACAAATAAAGAATGACATGTAAACATTGAATGGATTTGCAGTGCTTACCTGGAACATAATATTTTTCAAATATTCAAATTCGGTATTTGCTGACATATCGTCTGAATGATGCAGTGAAACCTAAATAATTGAGAACAAAAAACAATTTTGGAATATTATTTTATTTATCAAAACAAAAATTTTCTGAATGAAAAAAAAAATACGTACAAGTGTTTCATCCAACTGTCGTGACAGTTTGCTATTTTGTAATTTAAGCCGTTCATGTGCTTGTTCCAGTATGAGATAATTTTCGCACTGTTGCTCCAAAAATAGATTTCGATTTGAAACGTCTTGCACTTCGCTTAGGATTTTGTTCATTTTTTGTTCCAATTCGCTTTTTTCCCGTTTCAATTGCATCACCATTGTGGTATCCGTATCGGCATCACTGTTGCTTTCATCATTTGAATGATTATCAGTTGAAAATGTGCTCTCCGCTTGACTATCATTCAATTTCACCTCTTGCATTTGCTGTTGCTCTTTTAATTCAACTAATTGTTGGGATAGAATCTCATTGTTTGCTTTAAGTTCGGATTGCTTTTCACGATATGCCTTGGCATTTTCTCTTAATTCATCAATTTCATGGTTTAATTCAGCAATTTCACGTTGATTGGTGCGTTTCACTTCGGCCAATTCATATTTTAAATTTTCATGCGATCGTTTCAATTCTTCGGCATCGTCAATTGATGGAGTTGCTTGAATTTTTCCTTCTAATGCATTGATTTTTTCTTGTAATTCTGCCATTTCTTTGGCATTAGCATCAAGTTTTTCGGATTGAGCATTTAAATCAACATTTAAATCACTGATTATGGCTCGACATGATTCCAATTCTTTTTGTGAGCTCACCAATTGCTCCGCACTTTGTGTAAGTTTCGTTACATTTTCGTCGAGCTCTGATTTTATGGCAGTGTTCACTTCATGTTGTTCTTTATTTACATCCAACTGTTGATTGAGCAATTGTTTTGTACTCTCCAATTCACCGATCAATTTCTCCGATTTGGTTTCAATTGAATCTTTGGCAATTTGAAGGTCATCGTTTAAGAATTTTATGGTTTTTAATTGCTCTTTTAATTGTTTGATTTCATTTTGTAGTTCTTCGGTGAATTCTTGTGATCTTTGGCATATCGATTTCAATTGTTCAATTTCATTGTCTTTGTCATCAAATACTTTGGTACGATCACGTTTTTCCTCGTTCAACACATACAATTCACATTGTTGTGACTTTAATTTTTCTTTGATTTCGGTGATTTCGTTATTCAGCACCACAATTTCATTGTTTTTTGTTTTTAAATCATTTTCAAGTTGTTTCGTCGATTTATTGAGATATTCATTTTCGATTTTTATCTGTTCAAAACTCTCTAGATCCGTTTCGAGCTCAGCCAAACGCTTGAGTGAGTCTTGCAATTCATTTTTATCGCTATTTGATTTATTTAACGATTCCTCCAATCCAAATGATTGCTCTTGCAATGTGCTGATTTCATTTTGAAGACTTGTTGCTTGTTCTTGCCATTTTTCCTTTTCAACATTGACTCCCTTGAGGCTCACATTCAATGTCTCCAAATGATTTTCCAGATCAATTTTATTGGTTTGCAGTGCATTGTTTTCACTTTGAATCGATTCCAATTCAACACGTAATTGATCACAGGTTTGTGTGAGTTCAGTTTTCTGTTTCTCCAGCAACGATTGCTGATCGACCGCACACAATTTTTCCTTTTCTTTGCATTCAATTTGATCTAACAGTGATCGATGTTCTAGATCCATTTGTTCTTTGTTATTAAATAGTTCAGCATAATCGTCGAGTGATTTTTTCAATTTATCTTGTAAACGAACATTTTCTTCCTTCAGTGAATCTGATGCGAGCGTTAAATCTGATAGACGATCGTTCAACTCTTGATTGACTGTTGTCTCTTTTTTTAATGTATTTTCCAATTCTTTTTGTGACACTTGCAATCGATTGTTGTTTTCCTCAAGCAAACAATTCTTTTCAGCCAACTGTGAATTCTCACATTCGATGCTCTTCAATTTCGTTTCATAATCTTTGATTTTATTCGTTAATAATTGCACGTGTTCGTTGGCTTGTGAATCGTTTTCAGAATTGGCCGATTTTTCCTCGAGAATTTGCTTCTCTCGTTCTAATTCCGAATAATTTTCACGAACATCCTTCAATTGCTCTTCCAATCGGCCAATTTCTTGTATAATATTCGTCACTTGTATTTGCAATTCGGATTTTTCACGAATTTCTTTTTCCAGTGTTTTTTCCAGATCACGTTTTTCACTTTTCAGTGAATCAATTTTTGTTTTGAGCCCAACCACTTCCGATTGTGAATCATCTTTTTCTTTATTCTCATCCTTTTTACTCAATGACTCTTCTAAGCTGGCAATTGTCTGTTTGGCAGCTGAACATTCCTCAGTTAAGGTGGCCATTTGAGATTTTATCTCATCCATCAAACGATTTGCTTCGGTTAGTTGAGTTTTGGTTGCTTCAAATTCAGCTGAAACATTGCTCTTCTCCTCAAACAGTTGCTTGAAACGTGATTCCAGTTTCATTTTATCCGCTTTAATTGAATCAAAATCGGCCGTCACTCGTTTCATTGCATCACGATGTTCGTTCAGCATCTCCACCGATCTTTTTTGCTCGTCACTCAATTGTTTACTCAGTTCAGCGTTTGCATCTTTCATGGATTTCAATTCAGTTTCCAATTTTTCGTGACTTTCAATGACACGTGATCGCGTAATTTCTTCCAATTGTTCATTTTTTCGCATCAACGAATCATAACGCGCTTTGAATTTTTCCAATTCCAATGAATTTTTGGCGAGAATACTTTGCTTCTCACTTTCCAACACAATCACTTTGGCTTTCAACTCTTTGTTATCCGTTTCAGCGATAATCGATTTCTTTTTCATATCATCAACTTGAGCTTCAAGTGTTCGTTTTGCATCGGTCAATTCACGAACACTTGCATTCGCTTTGCTGTTTAACTCACGCAATTCGGTAACAATTTCATTGAGACATTCTTTTTCGCTGGCCGATTGTGCTGCATCATTTTTCAATGATTTCATTTCCTTTTCACGATTTTCTAGCTCCGAATGGATGGCAAGTTTATTTTGCGCCAGTAAAATTGTATTCTCTTCTTCACGTGCAATTAACTCATTTACTTGTTTTTGTGATGCTTCAAGCGATCGGCTTAATTCATTTGATTTGATTCGTTCATCGGTAATTTGTTTTTTCAGAGCATTCAATTGGGCTTCAAGCATTTGAATTCGATCATTCGAATCGTTAATCATAATGCTTGCACCGGCAATGATTGCATTCTCTTTATCGGTTGTATCCGTTGTACTGTCATCCGTGGTGTCGCTGATATTTATTAAATTGCCCGAACTGGAATCGCTGTTGTTCGATTGTTGTGTTCCATTCACATCGTTCAATGAGATTAAATTGTCATTGCCATTTTTAACAATTTCATCAGGATTTTCGCCGTGCAACGATAATTTCGTTTTCAGTGTTTCAATAATGCATTGTTGTTCGTCCATTTCCATTCGAAGGGCGGCTTCAAGATGAGCCTTGGCCTGTTGTTCCAATGAGCATTGTTCCCGCAATTCACTTATACGCCGTAGGGCTTTGTCTTGCGTTTCAACCAACACCGACTGAAATGGAAATCAATTTTTCAGTTAATCATTTTCAAAACTACTACCACTCAATTAAAGATTCAGAAATACAATTTATCCACGTTTTTGGTACCTACCCGAGCTTTATTATTATCGCGCTCGAGATCACGATACCTCCTCACCAATTCCGTATATCGACTTCGATACTTTTGATATCGTTCCAGTGATTTTTTGTACGCATCATAGAGTTTCTCTTTGCTGATAACATCTAATTGGGCTTCATAGCCAACCGTTGATGCACTGTCCTCAAATTCGCTGGCCGATGCATCCAAATCGGATTGAAAACTGTAGGCGGTCGGTGATGTGTCAAATGTGGGCAAACGAAATGATACATCGCTTGCCATGGAAGAGTTTGACAATTTTCGTACTCGAACCGCTGGCACGGATCCATTGTTTGGTGTGTGCGGTGTGGTTTGATTTTGAAAATTCGTTATTGAATTTGGACTGAACGATGATTTTGCGGACGAATTGGTTTGATTTAAGCGATGCGGTGAATTTTGAGGAGTGTCTAAAATTATAAAACACAATTCACGTGAATACAGAGATAATATAGAACAAAAAATGATTTCATAACATTTCCAACTCACCTTCTTCCGTAATGCTAAAGAAATTATCATTTGACGGTACCGATTCGGACGTTGTGCTTGATGCTGAGCTTACTGCCGCCTAATTTTACAAGAATTTAAAAAAAAAAAAACCAAATTGAATGATAAAATGAAAGAGTCATATTTTTAATGGGCATTTTCGATACGGCAATCGCAAAGGGAAGTGTAAATGCAGGGACAAAATTAGTTAGCAGTATACGTGAAGCATGAGATTAGAATATTCGAGTCGAATGACACTTAGGCAATGACACTGTGTGCTGCACTTTAATAATTATCGTCAACATATTGACTATTGCCATGAACACGCCTGAATCCATAATACACTACACCGTCATATATTTGCATACTCATAATGTGCATATGTGAATGTTTTGCAATTTTAACAATTTTCGTGATGTTTTTTTTTCTTCTGTCGATTTGTCCAAGGTAAGACAAAATCGAGTGAAAAAAAACATGCGATTCATTTGGTTTCGATCATTTACTGTTCATTAATTTCTTAACAAACACTAATATTTATCTAAATTACTTAAAACACCTAATCACTTTTGGGCGAAATGGCTTAGCTCACACACAATATTTCATGTTTTCCCGTTGTGCACTACATTTTATCATCGCCTCGTTTCATATTAAAAAAAAACATTTTTTTTTTTGTTGATTTCGAAATTTTTAATTGGCTTTCACAATTACCTGTGCAACTTGAGCAAGCTGTTGGATTCGTGACGGTGATGATTTCACCTCTTCGGCAATTTTATCTTTAAGTTTTTTAAACATGATTTTCTATGAATTTACACCAATTGATATTGTCACAATCACAATCGACTAAACAATCCGGAATTTAATATGCTCAATGGTTTTTGATTTTTATTTTCCTTTCGTTCGTTTTTCAAATGATTAACAACACAAATAAAAAAATACGAGTAAACACAAACGATATAGTTGATTGTTTTGATTGGAATTTGGTCGGTGATAGTTCGTATACGATTTTTCAAATCGTTTCTCTTTCACCTCAATAGAAACTTGGCATTTTCGTTTGCCAATTTCAAAAATAAAACCACTAACTTATGACACAATTCTACATTTGAAGATTTTGAATTTTACAATTAAAAAAATGTTATTTTTGCTATGTATTTTCAAATTTCAGCCAGCAATTAATTTATGAATATAGCGATTTTTTTTTTTTTTGATGAGCTTTGCACACAGACACACACCGTTTGCACATACACACACGCAACTATTCTTACAACAAATAATAAAATAAATGAAAAAAAAACAACAACTAGACACCTTTTGCTGTCAATCGACGTGTAATATTTTCATTCTCTTTCGTTTATTTTCTGTGCACCTCTCATTCACACCCATTTGACTTGATGTCGTCATATTTCCCACCATCAACATTCACATTTGTACAAATACTGTTTTTAGTACTAGATATGAACAGATTTCCGCATAAATGTTTCATATTTTCAGTTGAATGGCATTTTTGGCTGTCTTTTTTATTGTCCAAAATATCAAACAATGATAAAAATGATGAATCACAAAATAATTTTTCAAAGAAATTTGTTTTCATAAACATAGAATATTTGATAGTTGTTGATGGTTTCAATAAAAAAAAATCTAGTACATTGAAATTGGTTCGCACACATCAATGAATGCATTCGGTGACATGTTGGCATTGACAAGCGGTGCCGATGGTTTTTTTTTAGTACAACCTCAAAAGTATGCAAACTCCATTCAAAGTGTCAATGTGAATGATAATATGGCGGCATGAAACGTTTTCGATGCGTACAAACTGACCATTACAATCACTAACAAAAAAAATAATAAGAAGCAACGAAAAAATAGAAGAAAGTTACAAGAAAAAAACTTGAAACATATTTGTTTCATTAGATTAAGTTACAAATCAAATCGAAAATTGTCGATTTTTTGTGAATTATTGTGAGACACTTAAAACAATTGGAAGCAATCAAAAAGATCAGGTAACATTTCATCGACATATATTTAGCTTCAGTGAGCGGCATGCAAAAGACGTAAATGTTTGGTTATAACAAATTACGTTTTGTTTGTATATAAATTTTGCTGAGCATTTTTTTGTGTGTCGGTTTTATTTACTTCAAAATAAATTTTTATGTTCACTGTAAGAGTGTTTTCAGTATGAAAATTTATTTTCCATTCATAATTTAATGTGTTGATGGTTCTAAAACCAGATTTTTTTGTGTGTGTTCATGTGTTCGGAATGAAATTGTGACATTTTCGTTTGTAATTTACATCGACATTTTTTTCAATATTTCATTTTTAGGCGGAGCAGTGACTTAAATTGTTATAAACATGGCGATTCCGCCGTATATGATACCACCAAATCCATGGGCCGCCCATATGATGGCACAACAGCAAGCGCAAGCGTTTGCCGCTGCACAGGCTCAAATGCTTGGCCAACCGCAAATGCCACCACAAGCGCAAATGCAACAAATTCCACCGGGAATACCAGGTGCTACAAATGGTCAAATGCCACCACCAATTGTACCAATGCCCGATATTATGACCGACGATAAATTACAAGAGAAATCCCAAAAATGGCATCAAATTCAAACGAAACGTTTTGCTGAAAAGCGTAAATTTGGTTTTGTTGATGCGCAAAAAGAGGACATGCCACCGGAGCATATTCGGAAAATTATACGCGATCATGGTGATATGACGAGCCGAAAGTATCGACATGATAAGCGTGTTTATTTGGGTGCATTGAAGTATATGCCACATGCTGTACTCAAATTACTGGAAAATATGCCGATGCCATGGGAACAAATTCGTGATGTTAACGTGTTGTATCACATTACCGGTGCAATTACATTCGTTAATGAAATTCCATGGGTGATTGAACCAGTTTATATCGCACAATGGGGGTAAGTTTATTTGACGCAATTTTTTATTTTATTTTGAAACATTGAAATATTTCATCTGACTTGAGTCTTGAATTCAAAAGATTATTTAAACGAGAACTAATATATTTTGTTATCCATAGAACAATGTGGGTTATGATGCGTCGTGAAAAGCGTGATCGTCGTCATTTCAAAAGAATGCGATTCCCACCGTTCGATGATGAAGAACCACCTCTGGATTATGCTGACAATGTGCTGGACGTTGAACCACTGGAAGCAATTCAAATTGAACTGGATCCTGAAGAAGATTCACCAATTTTTGATTGGTTCTATGAACATAAACCACTCGTTGGAACAAAGTGAGTCCAATTTAGCCGCGAAAAGAAAAACAAAAGTGCATCATTTGTTATTTAAATGTGTATTTCATTTCATTAGATTTGTAAATGGATCAACATACCGCAAATGGAATTTGTCGCTACCTCAAATGGCCTCATTGTATCGGCTTGCTAATCAACTGTTGACTGATTTAGTTGATGATAATTTCTTTTATTTATTCGATCCGAAGAGTTTTTTCACAGCCAAAGCATTGAATATGGCCATTCCAGGTGGTCCTAAATTTGAACCCCTGATCAAGGATCATAATGTCGGGTTAGTTAGAATTAAAATCGATTCAATCGATTGATCGTTTGAATTTTCATGATACAATTTTTTCCAAAATGAAATTTTCAGTGATGACGATTGGAACGAATTTAATGACATCAACAAAGTGATTATTCGTCAACCGATTCGTACCGAATATCGAATTGCATTTCCATATTTATACAATAATATGCCACATTTTGTGCATCTTTCATGGTAAGTCTTTGAACTCAACTCATTTTATTTACTTTTACAATGAAAGTTATTTAAAAAGTTAGACATTAGAGACATTTAATGTCGTTCCATTTGATCGAAATGCCTATTTCGAGTGAATATTAGGTAATCAAGAAACCAAATGGTAGATTAAACACAGCCACTGAAGAAAATTTACTATAATATGCGATTTAATTTAATTTTCCCATGGCGTGGCTCGTGATGTTTGTCTTTTAGTAAAGATTTTTCTAATAGGCAGCTAAATAGCCACAAACATATTTATTTTTCATATCAACACTGTGTTTTTTTTTAAAAAAAACTACTCTTTGCTAGACTCTTTGTTACTATGAAATAATAAAGTGAAAACAAAAATCCAATTTTCTTGTTATCGTTGTGTTTGAAGGTATCACGCTCCAAATGTGGTGTACATTAAAACCGAAGATCCCGATTTGCCAGCATTTTACTTTGATCCATTGATCAATCCAATTTCACATCGACAATCGATAAAAGTGGTTGAAGTAAGCGGTTTTGATGAAGATGAAGAATTCACATTGGACGAAGAAGTGCAACCATTTTTACAAGACACACCATTGTACACGGACAACACAGCAAATGGTATTTCATTGCTTTGGGCACCACGTCCATTCAATATGCGATCGGGTCGTATGCGTCGTGCTATTGATATTCCATTAGTGAAATCATGGTATAAAGAGCATTGCCCACCGGGTCATCCGGTTAAAGTGCGTGTCAGTTATCAAAAACTGTTAAAATACTATGTATTGAATGCACTAAAACATCGTCGGCCAAAACCACAGAAGAAACGTTACCTATTCCGTTCATTTAAAGCAACGAAATTCTTTCAAACCACCACATTGGATTGGGTTGAAGCCGGTTTGCAAGTGTGCCGTCAGGGTTACAATATGCTCAATCTATTGATTCATCGGAAAAATTTGAATTATTTGCATTTGGATTACAATTTCAATTTGAAACCGGTCAAAACATTGACCACCAAAGAGCGTAAGAAGTCACGGTTCGGAAATGGTGAGTTAATATTTTCATTTTTTGTGGTTTGAATTTGAAATACTGTAGCATCAGCTAACTACAACCTTTTAAAAATTTAAAAAAATTTAAAAAGTCAAATTTTTATTTGCTTCTCATCTCTAGCTTTCCATTTGTGTCGTGAAATTTTACGTTTAACCAAATTGATTATCGATTCACACGTTCAGTATCGTTTGAATAACGTTGATGCTTTCCAATTGGCGGACGGTTTACAGTATATTTTTGCTCATGTTGGTCAACTAACTGGAATGTATCGTTACAAATACAAATTGATGCGACAAATTCGAATGTGCAAAGATTTAAAGCATTTAATCTACTATCGATTTAATACGGTAAATTAGAAAAATCTCTTTTATTTTACATTTGTTTAAGCTGAAGCTAATGCTTAACTTTGTCCATTTTCAGGGTCCCGTTGGTAAGGGTCCTGGTTGTGGTTTTTGGGCACCCGGTTGGCGTGTATGGCTATTTTTCATGCGTGGTATTACACCGCTGCTGGAACGTTGGCTGGGCAATTTGCTATCACGTCAATTCGAAGGTCGTCATTCAAAAGGTGTTGCCAAAACGGTGACCAAACAACGTGTTGAATCGCATTTCGATTTGGAATTGCGTGCATCAGTTATGCATGATATCGTCGATATGATGCCAGAAGGTATCAAACAAAATAAAGCGCGTACCATTTTGCAGCATTTGTCAGAAGCATGGCGATGTTGGAAAGCAAATATCCCATGGAAAGTGCCCGGTTTACCAATACCAATTGAAAATATGATTTTACGTTATGTTAAAATGAAAGCCGATTGGTGGACAAATACAGCGCATTACAATCGAGAGCGTATACGTCGTGGTGCAACCGTTGATAAAACGGTGTGCAAAAAAAATTTGGGACGCTTAACTCGTTTGTATTTGAAAGCTGAACAAGAACGTCAACACAACTATTTGAAAGATGGACCGTATATTTCACCCGAAGAAGCGGTTGCCATTTATACAACAACCGTACATTGGCTGGAATCGAGACGTTTTGCACCAATACCATTTCCACCGTTGTCATACAAACACGATACAAAATTGTTGATTTTGGCATTGGAACGTCTCAAGGAAGCCTATAGCGTTAAATCACGTTTGAATCAAAGCCAACGTGAAGAATTGGGTTTAATTGAACAAGCTTATGATAATCCACATGAAGCATTGTCACGTATCAAACGTCATTTGCTAACACAACGTGCATTCAAAGAAGTTGGAATCGAATTTATGGATTTGTACAGCCATTTGATTCCAGTTTATGATGTTGAACCATTGGAAAAGATCACCGATGCATATTTAGATCAATATTTATGGTATGAAGCAGACAAACGCCGATTGTTCCCACCATGGGTGAAACCCAGTGACACTGAACCACCACCGTTGCTCGTCTACAAATGGTGCCAAGGTTAGACCAATTAACTTTTTTATTTTTTAAAATATTCGCAGCAATAGAGTGTCTCAATGGTTTTTTTGTCCTCAATTCACAGGTATCAACAATTTGCAAGATGTATGGGATGTTGCTGAAGGTGAATGCAACGTATTGCTTGAATCACGTTTCGAAAAATTGTATGAAAAAATCGATTTAACATTGTTGAATCGTTTGCTACGTTTGATTGTCGATCACAATATTGCTGATTACATGACCGCCAAAAATAATGTTGTCATCAATTACAAAGATATGAACCATACAAACAGTTATGGAATCATTCGTGGTTTACAATTTGCATCGTTTGTTGCACAGTATTATGGGCTTGTGCTGGATTTATTGGTGTTGGGTCTTCAGCGTGCCAGTGAAATGGCTGGTCCACCACAAATGCCAAACGATTTCTTAACTTTCCAAGATTCGGCCACCGAAACCAATCATCCGATTCGATTGTACTGCCGTTATGTTGATCGTATTCATCTATTTTTCCGTTTTACCGCCGAAGAGGCACGAGATTTAATTCAACGATATCTTACTGAACATCCAGATCCAAACAATGAAAATATTGTCGGATACAATAATAAAAAATGTTGGCCAAGAGATGCTCGTATGCGTCTTATGAAGCACGATGTTAATTTGTAAGTCGTCAAACTCCCTTCAGAATTGTATTCAGGAGAAAATGAAATTAAATTTGCTGATTTTATATATTTTTGTTTATTGCAGAGGCCGCGCTGTATTCTGGGACATTAAAAATCGTTTGCCACGTTCAGTGACAACAATTCAATGGGAAAATACATTCGTTTCAGTTTATTCCAAAGACAATCCAAATTTGCTATTCAATATGTCTGGATTTGAATGCCGAATTTTACCAAAGGTAACCAAATTGCAAGCAGCTTCCTTTGATTGCGATTGCAAAATTACTAAATGTTTTGCTGTCTTTTTCAATAGTGTCGAACTCAACACGAAGAATTCACCCATCGTGATGGTGTATGGAATTTACAAAATGAAGTAACAAAAGAGCGTACCGCTCAATGTTTCTTGCGTGTGGATGATGAATCATTGGGACGCTTCCACAATCGTGTTCGTCAAATTTTAATGGCATCTGGTTCAACGACATTCACAAAAATTGTCAACAAATGGAATACCGCATTGATTGGTTTGATGACATATTTCCGTGAAGCAGTTGTAAATACCCAGGAATTATTGGATTTACTGGTTAAATGTGAAAATAAAATTCAAACACGTATAAAAATTGGTTTGAATTCAAAAATGCCCTCAAGATTTCCGCCGGTTGTGTTTTACACACCAAAAGAATTGGGCGGTTTGGGTATGTTGAGTATGGGACACGTATTAATTCCACAATCCGATTTACGATGGTCGAAACAAACCGATGTTGGCATTACACATTTCCGATCAGGTTCGCATACATTTTAAATTCAAAACGATAAGAACATTGTTTAATCGGTTATTTTTGTTTGTTTTTTTTTTGCTTTGCTCTGCTTCTGTTCAGGTATGTCACACGATGAGGATCAATTGATTCCGAATTTGTACCGTTACATTCAGCCATGGGAGTCTGAATTCATCGATTCACAGCGTGTATGGGCCGAATATGCATTGAAACGTCAAGAAGCGAACGCACAGAATCGCCGATTAACATTGGAAGATTTGGAAGACAGCTGGGATCGTGGTATTCCACGTATCAATACATTGTTCCAGAAAGATCGACACACTTTGGCCTATGACAAAGGATGGCGCATTCGAACGGAATTCAAACAGTATCAAGTTCTAAAACAAAATCCATTCTGGTGGACACATCAACGGCACGATGGAAAATTATGGAATTTAAATAATTACCGAACCGATATGATTCAAGCACTTGGCGGTGTTGAAGGTATTCTAGAGCATACACTGTTCAAGGGAACCTATTTCCCAACATGGGAAGGTTTGTTCTGGGAAAAAGCATCCGGTTTTGAAGAGTCAATGAAATATAAAAAATTGACCAATGCACAACGTTCCGGTTTGAATCAAATTCCAAATCGTCGGTTTACATTGTGGTGGTCGCCAACCATCAATCGTGCGAATGTTTATGTTGGTTTCCAGGTGCAATTGGATTTGACTGGTATTTTTATGCACGGTAAAATTCCAACATTGAAAATTTCATTGATTCAAATATTCCGTGCGCATTTATGGCAAAAGATTCACGAATCCATTGTGATGGATTTGTGTCAAGTGTTCGATCAAGAATTGGATGCACTGGAAATTGAAACGGTACAAAAAGAAACCATCCATCCACGTAAATCATACAAAATGAATTCATCGTGTGCGGATATATTGCTGTTCCCTGCATACAAATGGAATGTATCGCGTCCATCATTGTTGGCGGATACCAAAGACACTATGGACAATACAACCACACAAAAATACTGGTTGGATGTTCAATTGCGTTGGGGTGATTACGATTCGCACGATGTTGAACGTTATTCACGGGCTAAATTTTTGGACTACACCACCGATAACATGTCCATTTATCCATCACCAACAGGTGTTTTAATTGCCATCGATTTAGCATACAATTTGCATAGTGCATACGGTAACTGGTTCCCTGGATGCAAACCGCTCATTCAACAAGCCATGGCCAAAATTATGAAAGCCAATCCGGCTTTGTATGTGTTGCGTGAACGTATTCGAAAAGCATTGCAATTGTACAGTTCAGAACCAACGGAACCGTATCTTTCGTCACAGAATTATGGTGAATTGTTTTCAAATCAAATCATTTGGTTTGTTGACGACACAAATGTGTATCGTGTTACCATTCACAAAACATTCGAAGGAAATTTAACCACGAAACCAATTAACGGCGCCATTTTCATTTTCAATCCTCGTACGGGGCAATTGTTTTTGAAAATTATTCATACATCTGTGTGGGCTGGACAGAAACGTTTGGGTCAATTGGCCAAATGGAAAACGGCCGAAGAAGTGGCTGCATTGATTCGTTCATTACCCGTTGAAGAACAACCCAAACAAATTATTGTCACACGTAAAGGTATGTTGGATCCATTGGAAGTGCATTTGTTGGATTTCCCAAACATTGTCATCAAGGGTTCCGAATTGCAATTGCCGTTCCAGGCATGTTTGAAGGTTGAGAAATTCGGTGATTTAATTTTGAAAGCAACTGAACCACAAATGGTTCTGTTCAATTTGTACGATGATTGGTTGAAAACAATTTCATCATACACGGCATTCTCACGTTTGATTCTCATTTTGCGTGCGCTACATGTCAATACCGAACGCACAAAGGTGATTTTGAAACCGGACAAAACAACAATTACCGAAGCCCATCACATTTGGCCAACGCTCAGCGATGAAGAATGGATTAAAGTTGAAGTTCAACTTAAGGATTTAATTTTGGCCGATTACGGTAAAAAGAATAATGTTAATGTTGCGTCATTGACACAATCGGAAATCCGTGATATCATTTTGGGTATGGAAATTTCTGCACCATCAGCTCAACGGCAACAAATTGCCGAAATTGAGAAACAAACAAAAGAGCAATCACAACTCACCGCAACCACAACACGGACGACAAATAAACATGGTGATGAAATTATTACATCGACCACATCGAATTATGAAACGCAAACATTTAGCTCGAAAACGGAATGGCGTGTTCGTGCCATTTCAGCAACCAATCTACATTTGCGTACCAATCACATTTATGTCAGTTCCGATGATATCAAAGAAACCGGTTACACATACATTCTGCCAAAGAATGTTCTCAAGAAATTTGTCACGATTTCGGATTTGCGTGCCCAAATCGCTGGTTATTTGTATGGTGTAAGTCCACCGGATAATCCACAGGTGAAAGAAATCCGTTGCATTGTAATGCCACCGCAATGGGGAACCCATCAAACAATCAATCTACCAACCGGGTTGCCGGGTCATCAATATCTCAAAGATATGGAACCGTTGGGCTGGATTCACACTCAGCCGAATGAATTGCCACAATTATCACCGCAAGACATCAGTACACATGCAAAAATCATGTCCGACAATCCAACATGGGATGGCGAAAAAACCATTGTGATAACATGCTCGTTTACGCCTGGTTCATGTTCACTCACCGCATACAAATTGACACCGTCCGGTTTTGAGTGGGGCTCAAAGAATACCGATAAAGGAAATAATCCAAAGGGTTATCTACCAAGTCATTATGAACGCGTTCAAATGCTACTGTCAAATAAATTCTTAGGCTTCTTTATGATCCCATCGCAAGGCAGTTGGAATTATAATTTCATGGGCGTACGACACGATCCAAATATGAAATATGAACTTCAATTGGCCAATCCAAAAGAATTTTATCATGAAATCCATCGGCCGTCACATTTCTTGCTATTCTCCAATTTGGAAGATGGCGGTGCTGATGGTAGCGGTGGCGCCGATCGTGACGATGCATTCGCTTAAATCAACGGAGCAGATGCAATTTTGCAATTGACGAACGCTGAATAGTTATTTAAGATCTTATTCTTTTTAATGTTCAATTCACATTTTACTTTTCCATTTTAATTTCTTTTTTACTCTGTAAATTCAGGTCAATGATTTTAGTTAAGCCCTTCAAAGTTTTAGTTTTTTTTTTGGCTCTATTAGCATGGAATCCATTTATAAGCTGAAATTTACTAATGATGAAATAGTAGAATTAAAACAAAAAAATTAAGAAACTATAAAATGAATAAAACTCAATAAAAAAATAAAATTTAAATCATCATTTATTTTCGGTAGAATGACAGAATCCCTTGAAAATTCCAAACTTATACTTCTTATTTGCTAAATCTTCTGAGCTTTTGAATTCGTATGGGAATTGTTTAAATAGTAGAAAAGAATGAAAGTTTTCAACAATGAATACGGAGTACGATCTCAACCAGACACCAATGACTGAGGGTGATTTTTACATCAACTATAATGAAACGGTTCAATTTGATTTCTTAAGCATCAAAAGTAGACTTACGTTCCAAAGTGACCTCTCACTTTTGTGTTTCTTATTGATATTTTTAAATATGATGGTGACAGAAAAAAATTTGGCAAAGATGAAAGATAGTTCTGTTTTTTTATGTCATACATCCGTATGGTGGAAGAATTTCGACGTGGTGGGCAAACCAGAGTTATTTTTTTTTTAAATACACTGCCAAGTTTTACTTGAAACTAGTGCTTGATGTTTACGGTGATATGATTACATTGATTTTTTGTATTGTTAACCATTTTGAAATTAACATTTTGGGATTTAATTCAATCCAATTTAATAAAAAAATCGTAGAGTTTGTTTTCGACTTTTAGTTAGAAATGTGCGAAATTTTATGCAAAAACGTCCAAAGTTGAATATCCTTTGTATTAGATGTACCATTCACAAGGTGTAACGGCCAAGTTCACTCGAATCGAAAATTCCACGTAATTGATTTCCTTATCAACAACACTTTTGAAAGTTAATCGCGAAAATTATACCAAAGTAATAATCACACACATTTAGTTCAGAGGTAGCAAAATATGTTTAATGTGATGGTGAAAGAGTATTTTACCGCCATTTGGTTTGCATGTGGCGGTAATTTCTATATAAAATACAAAAATCCGCTGTCAGAAATCATATTCATAGTCATTATCGGCTATAGCCAAAAACATTGTAATATATTTTCAATTTGTCAGAGCGCAACAATATGATTTGTAGTTCTGCATCTCTCGTTTCGACACACAGTAATGCTTTGACGAAGCAGAAGAAATGCAACCATAGTAGCTATGAGAATATTTGTGAGTTCTTCTTCAACTCTTCGTTTCCTTTTGCTTCTATTCTTCCATCTCTGTGTAGCTATGTATATCAGAGCGCGAGTTGAACATCATACCAATCATGTTGTCGCACTCTGATGAACGTAAATAATATATTTCGAATATTTTTGGCTGCAGCCGATCACAATTGTGTGCTCACAATCGTCTTGATAGAAAATTCGGAATTTTATATAGAAATTACCATCACATAGAAATCAAATGGCGGCACAATGTGCAGTCCAATTTTGTTATTATTCAAATGAGTAAATTTTCGATCCTCCTAAATTTTCGATCCACCCAATCAACGACCAACTCAATTCAGTTCAAATACAAGCTAGAGCTTGTATTTAAAAAAAAAATCTGATTAGAAATAGTGAGTGAACAGTTATATCTTGAGCAGCCAATGAAATTCGCGAAGCATCATCTAATTGATTAATTATCATCTTGTACCACCCTTTTGAAGCTGGAAAAACAAAACAAAAAATGGCAGTTGAACCGCTTAGAATGAATTCCTGACTTCATTGCATCGTTTGCAAAAGTGATACTTTAACAGTGTTATGCATTTCTTGAAATTTTGATATCTAGATAAATAATAGATATTTTACGTTTTTTGGTTTTCGTATCTAGATGAATAATAGATATTATTAGCTTCTAGTCGAAAAAGATAAGATAAAATAAGATAAGATATCTTTTCAGAACTCTACAGATATTCTTATGCAAAACAAAAACAAAACAACAAAAATAAACCAAAGAATAATGAACATTTTTTGCCGAAATTGGAATCATTTGACAGTTCATGTATAAACACCAGTGTTCGCAATCGGGTTTTTTCGCGGGTTTTTCGGAGTCCCTCAGAATGACATGAAATTTTAGTTCTAGGTGTTTCGGACTAAAAGGAAGAGCTTGTATTTAAAAAAAAATACTACTTTTAGCCTTGAAAAAAAAAACGCTAAAAAACACACACAACTTAATACATACAGCTGACTCACTTGCGTCCAGTCACTTAAAATGCTAATGTCCTAATTGCTGATTTTTTCGACGATGGGCCCAGCCAGACCCTTTTCATTTTCAATTAAAAGAATGATGAACACTTTGGAATCATTTTACAAATATATGAAAAATACATAAGTGTTGCCACTGTTTTTACATAGTGTTTATACATGAACTGTCAAATGATTCCAATTTCGGCTAAAAATTCAAAAAAACAGTATTCTTTAACTTTACTCCCGATTGAGCTAGTGACTTGACATTCTAGGTCAAATCCAAAAATTTCATCGACTATCATTTAAAAAAAAAAGAAGAAGAATTCATATATTAGACAGATAGTTATAAGGACGTTCTGGTGTAAACATCACTTAAGCACCTCATGTGATCTGGCTGGACTCCATACATTTCACACACTTTCATAGAACTTGAAATGTTTACTTCTTAGTTGAGGGTAAATATCTATAGTTGAGAGTTATGGGTAAATTGCCAACTGCGTTGGAATTTTTAAGACGTATCTCACTAAGCAATCAACGAAATTAACAGTTAACAGAGGGAGAAATGGTTTGTGAGCGGATACTACGTAACATAAATACTGTACGTATTTGATCGCGCTACAATTGTAAAATGTGAGAAGTCTTAGTTTCGCCCTATTGGCACGAAAGCTGAAATGCACACAAAACAGAATTTAAAAAAAATGAAACATGTAGAAAATATTAAATCAATAAAATAAGGTTTAAAATGAAACTCATTCGTTTTTTTTATTCATTAAACATTAAGGCAATTGTTATTTGTTTTGTACCGACTAAACAGTTTTTTTTCTCATTTCATTTTGTTCTCATTTTTTTTTCATAACCAAAATATGATTCATATTCATTTGTATATCTTCATTTTTTTTTTATTGACAAATGCAAACATTTGTGTTTCGATGTGAACAAAGTGGGGGGGAAAGGGAGGAGGGAAGGGAGGAGGGAAGGGATGATGTGTATCAAATGTTATATTTTATCCACACAAAAAATTAATCTTTGTTTTGTTTTTTTGTTTTTTTTTTTCGTTATCAACAAGGTACAATTTTTTTTTCGTGCTACTTTACAATGACAAAAATACACAATTAATTCGTATCATTTAAATTTTGTTTTCTTTTTGAACTGATTTAGAGAAGACAGCACACATCAACTTCAATAAATCTCAATAAATCTTTTAATAATGTTTTGTTTCATTCAATTTTTAAGTTTTGTTAATGATTTTTTGTTGGTGTCATATCGACAATGACTTCTCATTGATTTGGATTTGTTTGCTTCAAAACACAATTTAAAAAAAAAAAATAATAAAGGAACAAATAATTTTAATTTAAAAGGGTGAACAAAAAAAATTCTTGATTAATACAATTTATGAATGTATTATCTTTGTTTTAAATTGCAAAACCACGTTAATTCAACTACTTTGTCAATATTTTATTGTATATAGAAAAAGAATTGTACTGAATTTAAAAAAAAAAAGAAATAAAAATCCTAATCCCTAAAAGTCTTAATCGAACTAGCTATTGATATCAAGAAAATATGTTCTTCGAATGTCTTTCGACATATTGTTTACATAAGAGTATGTGTTTGTGGAGCGAGAACAAAAAAAAAACATTTTTTTTTGTTAATTGTAATTCATATTTTTAAACAAACAAACATAACTTGTTGCTCGTCATCTAATATATATATTGTCGCCTGAATGCAAACCGATGGACTCGTATGCACAAAATAGTTGCTGTTGTTTTTCTTTATCTTGTTGTTGCACAGAGAACAATTCAAAAGTTTATATTTTTTTTTTACAAATGAATCTACTGAATAATAATAATAATAATTAAAAAAAACACATTTGGGGCGGGCTCGTTTTGAGTCGAAACCATTCGACCGGGGGTTACAAAGCACATTGAAACTTATCGACTTTTAAGTGTTTACTTCTTGTTGTCCTTGGATGTGATTTACAGCTTATGAATCGGTTCGCCCACTCACTGCTGTCGAGCAAAGCAGTTACCAAAAACACGACGTGTAATCGAAACAAGAAGAAGAGGAAGAAGAAGAAGAAGAAATAGAAAATGTGTTAGTGAGATTGATCTAAAATTGGAAATAAAAACTGAATAAGCCAAATATGAATCGCATACCTTTATTGGTGTTGCCAGCGCCGCTTTGATTGTTTCGCTGCTGGAAACGTTTTGGATTATCACAGTCATTGTTGTAGTCGGATCGTTGCTGTTGCTGTTGCCATTTTTGCTGTAATCGCGGCGGTAGCGTGCGATTATTCATAAAATTGTCTTTGTTGCGTGAATAATTTTTGCGATTGTACGATTGGAAATGTTCGAAATTGTCATTCTCCTGATTGCGTCTATTGAACGAATCATGTCTGGTGCGAGTATTAAAATCTTTTCCTTTGCCATCAACACTGCCGCCTCGAATTAAATTGCGTCGATTATAATTTCCACCACCGCCTCCGACGCCGACGCCGCCGCCGCCACCGCCAACGACATCATTGTGTCGTCCATTATTGTTGGAATTTTCTCGATCATAATCACCACGCTTATTATATCCATTGCGTGGATCATTGCGCGGTGAATTTCGTCCAGCATTACGCCAATTTTGATGATAATTTTGTGTTTGCTTGGAATCGTTGTTTCGCGGTGCACGTTTTTCATTTTGATGTAAATCTTCATTTGATTGGCGATAAAATTCGGACCGAAAACGATTTAAGCTATTGCGGCGGCTACGATTTGTGTGCGACGATTGCGGTGATATGCGCTCTTGTGGACTGGCCGGATTTGAACTGTACGATGCAACACTTAACGTATCAAATTTATTACTGCTGCTGCCGCCGCTATTATTTAAATGCGGTGTAAAATCGATCGGTATTTCTTCTTCACGTTCGACCGCCTCAAACCAATTGAATGTCTCTAATTTTGGATGCAAACTGAGCGGTACACTGTCATGTGATTCAGTTGGACTAGCAACAGATTCGGTTTTTTGTTGATCTTGGCAATTTGTTGATATTGTGAGCAAAGCTGGCCGATTTGCGGGAATCGTTGGACTGGTACTTTGATTGTCATTGCATGCGGTTTGATTGTTATTTAACGAATTTGTTTGGCTTAAACATATTTCAGAGGTGGACTCTTTTAGCGTTCGACTATTTCGTGTTGCATCCAATGATTCCGTACTGCGATCCGTATTCCGTTTTCCATCTTTTGATAATTCCGAATTACTATTTTGAAAGTATTTCAGTCGATCGCTGGCTTTTAGCGGCCGATTTAAATATTCCCGATTGATTCGTCGATGCTCATCTTGGCCACCGTTTGTTTTTAAACCGTCAAAATCTTTTTTCAAATTTCGTAAACTGTAGCTTCGATTTGGCAGTTCATCGAGTTTTTGTGTGTCTTTTTTTGCATCGGGTGGCGGTCGTCGTTTACGATTTTCCACGCTGTCATGTTCATCTAAATATTTATTATACAATTTTCCAATTTCTGCGCCAACACTTTTGAATCCACTGTAATAGAGATCGAGTGACATGAGCAAAAATGCTTTTGTTACCGCAATCAAATGCGGCACTTCGATTAGACATTTGCGTAGCTCATAAAATAACGTTTCGATTTCATTTGAATGGTGTGATTTGGCCAGAGCTCCATTTAAGGTAACCTGAAATTTTACAAAATACATCGAGAACAGTGTGAGGATGATCAACTCTTCGGTGGGGGGTCAAATTCTTGCGCGCACATCGCGTGCACAACACTTACTTGGGTGAGAAGCAGTCGGGCGAATTGCACATTAAACACATGTGTCGGATCATTTGAACATTTAGCTGATTCAGTTTTTAATTCTTTGGCCAACAATTCGAATAGGCTACGGCCAATTATTAATACGGGATGCGATTTTTGATGCATGCGATTATAAAATTCACCGAGTAATGTGATCGAATTGTAGAACCGAGCCGTACTGTCCGATTTGAGTTTCTCCACATCTAATCAAGGACAAAATTCAAAACAAAACAATCACAACAATTAATGTTAATACTCGAAATTAAATTTCGATTAGAACATTTTTGTTTTGTTGGAAGCACTTACTTGAATAGTTTTGTTGTAGCATATTTAAAATATGCGCTCGGAAAATGCTATTTCCATCCGAAGATTGTAAATGCTCACGAAGACCATCAAAATGGCTTGATGTGAACAATACGGCAAAATTAACGGCAAAGTCTTCATCCTCAAGTGCCCGTTCATTGAAGTATTGCAATGCTGACCTGCATCAGAACACAAACACACGCACACACAACAATATCACCAAAATTGTGAAAAATCGAAAATGAAAGGAATGGAAATTACAGCTGGCAAACTTTGTCACACACTTACCACAGCATATTTTCATCACCCTCAAGCACTTCATTGATGTCACATGCTAGATATCGAAGTTTTTTATCCAAAACGATTGAATCGTCATTTGGATCCAACGATTGGATTAGCGCACAGAATGAATGAAAAGGGCTCTCCATTTCACTCGTTCGGCTGTAATTGATCCACACTTGTTACCACACTACTCTCTCTTGTCTGTTTGTGTATGTGTCTTTTGTTGATGGTACCAAATGTAATTAATACGCGACTCAACTTCAGCGCCCGTATCCTTCCCTCTCTTTCGCGTTTTCCTCTTTCAATGCCTTTGAAAAATTCACACCGAAAAAAGTGGCAGAAGAAAAAAAAAGAAGAAGAACCCAAACCAAATAAAAAAAAAACACAAATTAGATTTGATACATTAAAAAGGAACGCACTTTTCTGTAGATTTTCCACATATTATTTGTGTCTCTGTCTCATCGTCGACTGAAAAATGGCAACAACAGAAGAAGAATTTAAAAACAAACAACACACACAAACAAACAAAAAAATGAAGAAGAAGAAGAAAAGCCAAGCGGAGAAAATTGCACGAACACACGCCGGAACGCAATTAATAAGTAAGTTGTTGTTGTTGTTGTTTTCTTTTCTTCTTATTAAATATAAAAACAACACCAGCCACAGTTACACGGTCTATACATACGGAGGTGATTTTCCTTGTCATTTTGCGCTGTATACATAAGAATAACAACACCACCAGCCAATAAAATCTACCGTACCGTTTTCTGTGTTGCCTTCTTCTTCTTATTTTTTTTTTTTTTTTAATATATTCTTCTACCTTCTTCTATATTGAATTGCTATTGTTTTTGGCACGTTTCTATGAAGAAAACAACAACAACAACAACAACAACAACAACCATAATTGAGAAAAACACATACAATCTACACACGCACACACAACGCGATATTCTCGCGTTATTTTCTTTATATACCTAACTCTTTTTTTTTAGTTTGCTTTGTAATTGAATAGGGAATTAAGAATGAGAGAGAGAAAACAAAGAAACTGTAAATAATTTTGTTGTTGTTGTTGTTGTATACAAAAATGTTATGTCAAATTGAATGCAATGAAGAGAGTGAGAGAGCGAACAAAAAAACACCGACACATGCGAATGTGATTCATTTTTCAGCGTGAAATTAACTAACCAAACTTTAAACACACTATAATCTATATCTAACACCAAATGAAACAAAAACCAACAAAACTATGTGATGAGGAAATGAAATGTTGTTGAAACACACTTGGTTTTGCATCACGCACAGAAAATCACACATAGATGATGAAATTTCATTTTCGTGATAAAAAGAACTAAACCTGAACGCAACGAGAAAAAAATAAAAAAATATCAATTTGAAACCACCACTAGCATTAACAACAACAAAAACACCAAATAAAATTGCACACACATTCACAAAACCAAAAAAAAAAAATTACCGATAAAGAAATCAGTCGAACGAAGAGACAGTGTTTAATCTAGGATTTGAGACTTTTGTTTATGCGAAAACATTTTTTCGAAACATAGAAGCAAATGGAAATTTGTAGAAAAATTAAATGAACATTGAAGAGAAAGAGAGAAAAAAAAAATCACACGCACAATTGATTATCGGCAACGAGCACAAAATTGCACAATCAAATTTAAATTTTTAAACTGTTTGCTAATGTCTTTTTTGTTTCTTATGTTTTTTGTTTTTTTTTATTGTTTACGCCGTTTTAGTATAGAGAATTTTATTTTGATTAACGAAATAAAATCAAAAACGATAAAATAAATGTATAATATTATTCTAATAGTGGCTTTGATTCTTCTAGTTATTGTTCGTGTCCCGTTCTATCATTCAGTGTGTGGTTTTTTTTTATGCTGTAACAATTATGGCTTGTGTGCTCACTGTGTTATGTGTGGTGCAAGTCAAATGTGAAAGTGTGTGTGTTTATGTGTTCGCGTGCGTGTGTGTTACCCAGAGAGCGCGCGTGAGTGTATGTGTGTGTGTGTGTGTGTGTGTGTGTGTGTGTGTGTGTGTGTGTGTGTGCTGAAGGTATGTGTGCGCTTTGCACTGACAGAAATTGACGTTACGATGGAGTGTTTGTATCTTGTTTTGAATTTTTCTGTCGACGGCTGCTTCTTCTTCTTTTTCTTGTTTGCGCATCAATCCGTCACATTTGTGTTTGATGTGTGTGTTCGTTGTTCATTTCTCTTTTCGTTTTTTTTTTAGTAAGATTGTGTGTTGTCGTTCAAGCAATCAGCTACTCAACCAGCGGCCAATTCAAACATACACACGGGAATGTATGTTTGAATTGGTGGTGATGGTATGCTGTGTATTTGTATGGTTCAACATATACACATATTCAAGTTCAATACCAGCGCCAAAACAACGAAAGAACGCGCTCATCGCCTCGATTTCATCTTCTTGTTGTATTTTTTGTTGTTGCTTGTTTGCTTGCTTGCTTGTTTGATTCGAAGCGAATTCATTGCACTCCGTTTCATCGTTTTCAGATGATTGAGTGACTGTATTACAATGTATTTCCTAGTGTTATTATTACGACATTGGCAGGGTCGATGCTTTTTCCAATCGGTTTTCGCTCAAACACTCACTCATTTCGTTTTGTTCTCTCTCTCTTTCTCTCTCTCGCTCCCATTTGCAACGATGCGCTGAATTTTTTTTTATTCAATTCGTTTGCCATTTGCTGACAGTAAATTGCTGTGGCACTTCGTGCCACTGGTCACATCTGTCTCTTATAATCAATTGATACACCAACGTCTAAATAAGCAACCGAAACGATAAAATAAAATGAATAAATTTAGATATATGTTGAGTGAACCGGAATGTCTATGGTGTGTACTTGGTTCGTCTTGGTTTTGTTGGTTTTTTTTTGTCGGTTACGCTCAATTGGCGACCGGTTTCGGCGTCTTCACGTTGTATATCAGCCATTAGATAGATAAGTGGTCAATGCACTAGACGTCTATAATTTTATTGTTGGCATTTTTTTTATTTGTTCTTGTTTTATACTTTGTTTCTTTCAATTGATTTTATTTTTGTGCTGCATTTCGAGTTCGTGCGAATCGATGACATTAGATTCGTGAGTTTTGGTTTTGAACATGCTTGGATAGGCCACGAATGTCGTCGTCGTTGTTGATAGTGTGCTTTTGTTACATTTTAGCTTACATGGTGCACGCTGATGATTTCTCTTATGAGAAGAAAAGAGACACCAGATAGAGATAGAGGGAGAGATAGAGAATTTTAAAAATAATATTGAGACGAAATATGGTGTTGCGCTGAATGTAATGTCCGATCATTGTATCATGTTCATTCTGTTTTAATGCCAAATGTTGATAAGTTAACTGCTACATGCTTTGAGGATTATGTTTTACTGAAACTACCGCTAAATGATTCTTGTCTGCATAATCGAAATGCAATGGAAACGGTTTCGCGCAATTTTCGAACAGTTCGGCAGATGTATTGATGTTACAGGTGTTTGTTATGTGTTGAGCTTCTGCCACTGAGAAACGAGGCTCAAGTCAAATTAATTACATTAAATGAAATAAGTTTAGTAGCAATCAATCACCATACAAAATGAAGTAATTACTGAAAATTGCTTGAAGATTTTTTTTTCTCATTTTATGAAACAAATTCCGACGGTGTGAAGCATTGCATTTTGTATTACATTTTAACGACTTTAAGGTGCTCAATAGTCGTTTACACGCAAAATTGCAATAAAACATGATCCATTAACCAATTACTTAATTGTGTGTCTGACACTGGCCTTTATACATCCAAATGGGATTTCTTTTTTTTGCTTCTCATTAAATGTGTTTAATGAAATGTTAATAATAAAAAGAAAAAACCAAATTGAAACACAGTTCTTCAATAAATTCGCTAAACTGGTAACATTCTCAAATTTTATTTCGACTAATACGTTATAATTCATGAAATAAAGATAATACGATCTTTAGGCGAGGGTCATTTGGTGTTCGTTTTACTTTCACTTTCGACAAATTCATTTTTCTGTTCGGCTTCCTTTTTCCGAATCTCTTCCAATGCCGTTTCAAGATAGAGTTTGCGCGTTGTCAATGGAAGGTTGTTAAATCGAAGATAGCCAGGATATTCATTACCTTTAACTGAGTATAAGTCTGATCCACTCAATTCACGAATGGCAATATTTTTATTCAGAACTTTTTCATAATAACGAATTCCAGCTTCGATCATATCTGAAGAGATTTCAGAAGAGAAAATAGTTAACTAGTTAAGTAAGAAAATGATCGCAAATAATTTATAAACGTGAGAGGTGAAACAAATTTGGTGATATTGAAAGCCCAATGCCTTCCATTTCAATATAAATTCAATATTTGGACTACTTTAGCTGTCAGGTTGCTAGCGAATGCAATCAGAGACAGTTTGCCTTACCTTTATCCATGCTGGCCAATTGCTTGTCAACGCGGGTTGCCTGTTGAATCCTTATAAAGTCAGTGACACATGTATAAATACCATACGCAAATACCGATAGAAGTCCATACGCGGAAAATCGACCCTATTGAATGTGATTTATGTTCATCGAATTAAAAAATGGCAAATACATTCGTTTTGTGTTTTTTTTTTCGCGGAATATACAAGTTGGTACCCACTTTCCATGATAGAAGAGTGCTGGGATAAAATTCTTGATTGATACTTACAACTCTTGGTGCTTGAAAAAGATTCAATTTTTTATTCAGTGCTTGAGCCGAACAATACAACCCAAAAACAGTAAAGGTTGGAATCAGTGACTGATGCACATAATTGTAATTGCGCAGCTCGAGTACGGCACGTGTGATGCCAAACAATTTTTCATCTTCAGTCAAGACAAGTGAATTTTCAAGTAAAGCACCATATTTGCCATTCCAATCGATTGTTTGATTTCGTAGTTTCATGTTTAAACGATCAATATCCCGTGTTGAATCATAAAAGAAATTCAATGGTAATCCAACCCATCCATAGTATGTTGAATTCACTGAGCCTATTTCAATTCACACACACACAAAAATTCAAACTGATCAATTAATCTGTTGGTTTTTTATCAATCCGATGTTGATTTGATGATAAATCATACCACAAGTTTTAGTATCGAATCCGCTCACCACAAACGATTTCAAATTGACAACCTCTTTTGGTGGTAGTTTTGCTTTATCGGATGCCGCATCAATTATAAGCTCCAAATTTTCAGGCACTTCAACCGGCAATCCATTTCTTTTGGAATTTCAAAATTATTTTTAGTTTGATAATTTATTGATTGAAATCAGAGCTCTCATTACCTGTATGCTCGGATGAAGTTTATATACTGTGAAATAAGAATGGTGTCTGATGCATACCAAAGGGAGCCAACACCGAGCGCAATTGCACCCATAAATTTGTACGAAAAATATCGGCCGCGTGATGTTTGAAAGTAATTTAATTTTTCGACAATTTTCGATTTTTTTGTCTGAGGATTTTGTGGAAATTTCAAATAATTGTCCGTAGCCATTTCTGTTGATTGTTTTGTTTATTTTTTCCCCTCCTAATAAAACGATATTATTGTTATGCCGCAATTTGAACAATTGTGAAATTGAAGTTTGGTTAAGTCATTTGAATGTTTTTCTTTTTTTTATTTCAATTGATTTTGACATTTAGTACAGAACAACAACAACAACAACAAAAAAGACATTTAACGTCAAAATGGAGCAGCCCAATTCGATGGAGGTGACGTTTTATATTTCCAATAAGATTTTTAATCACAGCACAACAGAAATTGAACGAATTTCTCAACAATTTTTAACAATATTATTGCAAAATGCCAAAAATTTACACCAAGCAAAAGTGCAGCAGCACCACCAAATGCACCAATGAAATCAGCAAAACTGTAAATTACATCGCGACGATTACGAACTTTGGTCGACACAATTTCCCATCGAAATGATGCTTTTGGTGAAAAAAGCACCTCATCTGTCCTGCAAATGAATGGAGTGAATACAACATTCAATTGAAATAAATTGAAGTGTTGTTTTTTTAACACAATAAAAAAAGAGCCAAACACTGAACATTTCAAAAATACATACCAAAACCGAAAGGAACGACTGCGTTCGGTGTACGAATAATGTATACAGCTTTGAGGGCATTTGCAACTTCGTAACGTCCACATTGGCCATGATTTCTCATGTAAGCACAAGTAACCACTGAGTTTACACTCCGGTGCATCTAAAAACAATACAAATTTCTAGTTTAAATCCACCGTCAATCGACAATATTCGAAACGATTTACCGACAAATGGATAAAAGAATGGTACGCAATTGCATAGTTCGATGGCATTTCGCGCTCGACAATTCATTTCGCATAATTTTCCACTGTATTTCTGTGCGTGTGTGTGTTCAAGGAATTACGTTGGTAATTTAAATCTCGAAAATTTGGTGAAAGTCAATGTTTGCAAACACGATACGTACCGGAATTTCATCAAAAATCTCACTACGAAATACACATTTGCGTTGTTCAAAATTCAACGATTTCAGCGAATCCGATGCTCTGAGGAGAATGTTTGAAAATCTTTCGTAAACATCGTTATACATGAGAATGTGTTTGAAAATACATGAAAATATGCGTCTTTTACAAAGTTTCCGTGAATTTGTATGTGATAGTGAGCTCCGAGGATGGATTGAAAAGTTGAACTGGTGCATCAAAAACTGGCAATTCTTCGGGCGAATGTACTTCAACGGTTGCTGTAACATTGTAGTAATCAACTCTCAAAAAGCATAAATTCTTGTACATAAAACATTTTGAAATGTCACTTAACTCATCGACTGAATGGATTTTCCTGCAAATAGTTTCGATTACAATGTGAGAAATTTATCAAAATCAAATTGTTTCAATGGTAATGCTTGAAAAATTACTCTGTCGTTAAAATTTTGCTAATCGGTGCATTAATCACATGGCACATTCCACGTTCGCTTAAAACTTGCCGTGAATCAATCGAAAGGGATTCATCGAAGGCTCGTACAACATGTTGATAATTTGGATATACCTAAAATGATGTCAAATAACCTGTATCAAACTAAATCTATCGTTAAATAAATGTTAAAATCTAGATGAATCATCATGCGAAAAAAGATTACGAACAAATTCAACGAGCTCACGTAAATTCAAGTTATTTAATCGTTTATCATCTCCGTAATTGAATATTGAAAAGATTCGATCCACTGTTAAATTTGCCATCGTTCTAACAAATTGCGAATAGTATTCGAATTTTTCATCAGTTGGACCAACACGCCAGGTTCTTCTCATCCGTAAATTTTAGCAGCAAAATCCGAGTGAATTGTGAGTTATACACAAAAATGAATAACAATTCAACAATTTATATGGATAAAACGGGTGTTAAACAACAGTACAAACCTTTGAACATATTTTTCGACTTGTGACTCATTAAATTTAAGTGCATAACATATTGTAATGGCTGGCATAGTTCCATTCCAGTTGCGGTAGTCTCGTTCGAGTGATATCACCGTTGGATTCGCTTTATATCGAGCCCATTGATTGAAGCACATGTAAAACAAGCCACAACAAATTGCCAATACCATAAACAACCAGATAATTCTACAAAGACACAAATACATGTTCGCCTTTTTAGTTACGGGAAATGTGATGACCGCAGGCAACACATTTCACAGATCGATACAGCAAATCGATAAATTTCGTGGAAAATTCAATTGTTTTTGCCGTTAGCTTCTCGTTTGTCGATTTGTATTTCATGAACATTTCAGCATGTAAACCGAACACTGCCGTTTTGTTTATTTTATTAAAATCGATTGAACCAAACACAAAGTTGTTACATCAAAAGAAAAAGCCACAGATGAATTACGGCAATTCAATCATTTTTCTTTTCAACATTTTCATCACAACAAGTTTTTTTAAGTCAAAGTTTTCCAGTCAAACGCAGTTTTATTTCGATCCGCTTTGTACTTACCGTTCCAAAACGTGCCTGCCTTCATCAATTATGTGATGGATTCCGTCCAATTGAAAAAACTTTAAGAAACCGCCAATCTTTTGAATAAAACGATCCAATCGATTAATGATACTAAAGAATTTGTTACGGCGCCTTTTTGTTCGTCGTGAAATGTTTGCCGGTTTTTTTATTGCAATTTTCTGCATTGTACACGTTTGACGGGTAACGAAATGAGCTTGAAATGTCATCAATTGTTAGTGTCGTACTAAAACTTGATTTACAAAAACACCTTCGGCTAGAAAATTCGGCTTTTTTTTTCATTGGCGTGTTAAAATGTCCATTATCGTAATGTCCTAATGGTTCTTAATGGCTAATAATCAGCGCATTTAAGTTTTTTTAGATTGAAATCATGTCTGTGATCCGGACAAAAGTCACTAAGTGACTGTTTCATAGTTGCCCAAAAGAAAATGATTGCGAAGCTATTTTTAAGCTTCAATTTAAGTGGCGAGCGGTGGTAATGGTGATGATTCACCATATATTTTGGGCATTTAATAAACTTTCCCGGCATTTCAAAAAATTATTTTGGATGTAGTAGACGTCTTGGAGGCAAAGACAAACAACAATTTGTCGGGATTTGAGATTTCACGGTCTGCAACTTAACGGCGGGTCCTGTCACCCCAGAAAGAAAAAATGTTTTTGGCGATTAATGTTTATCTGTCTATCATGGCTAAAACCAAATGAATTTATCTTAAGTAATAAATTTGGCAATGCGGTCAATGACAAATGATTCCGAATTTGATTCCACAGATATAAATTGATTCGATTAATCGTGGATTCGATATCATAATCGGTTTTTGATCTAGTTTCATCATTTTGGTGTTGTATGCAGTGTCAATGCTTATCTATCCCTGTTAAAACCATGAATTGGCCAATCGTATCGAATGACTTGCGGTAAATGATTGTATTCAATGGACCACAAGGACACTTTCATGATATGTTCAAAATTAAAAAAAAAAGTTAAAATCAATATAAATATAGGCATCTCCAACAGTTGTCTACTCAGTTTGCGTATCAACGTAATCAAAATGTTTCTGTCAGGTAAATTGGAAAATTCGAGTAAACTGGACACTGGTTCAGCTAAAGATCTATCACTCAAGCCGGGTATTACCGTTATCAGTTCATCAGACATTTAATGGAACAAACATACCGTTAATGGATGCGATCGCCCATATGTATAACATACCAATTATCACATATATTGAACAAAAGTTGATTAAAAATGATAACATAATGTTGTTTAACATTTTGAAAATAATAAAAGAAGGTAAAGAGTATAATTGCCTTCACATATCGAACGAAAGGGGTGAAATGGCAGTCCAACATTTGATGATCCAAAGTATGTGTTTACTCCATCATTTTCTGGATGTTCTTTTGTTGTCGATCATTTAAATGCGAATCAATTACGCGTATATCACATCACGGGTGGCAAAGAAGATGAAGAATATAATAATAAATCAAATGACGAGCATGGAAAAGGAATGATTGCTTCATTGCAGTATGTTAATTATGGTTATAGTCCGAGTAAGATCGGCAATACAACAACATTTGATCATCATGTCAATGGAATAGCATGCCTTTATTACAGTCACATAACAGGTTCTTGGAATATAAACTATCAAGGACTTCAATTTAGCACCACCGTTCCAGCAGCGATTCAAGAAATCAATGGTTCTACAGTGCGAGCAATTTTATCACGATACGTGAATATTGTTAGACATGATACATTGCATTTAGATCCAATAGAACCACTCGCAACCGCTGCGTTTTCAGATCAAACAATGAGCGGCTATAAGATACTGATTAGGCCGTCAAACAGCTCTGATAGATTTCTATTCGGGATAAATACTGGCTCTAATCAAATTGCTATAGCCAATCGAACAATGCAATCGCACATTCAACATACCAATAATCAAAATAATCAACAATTATCCATTGATCCCGATGTTCATCAATCTATACAGTTGCCAACACTTCCAACGATGATAACTAATAATCAGTTTGCGTCACTTTCTCTAAATTCATCCAATCGGCCAGGGATTGGTCAGCATATGTTGCCATCTTCGCATTAAAACTTGATAAAATATGGGCAGTAGCATTTTATTCCCCCGGGGGGCTAGTTTCTGAATTGATTCTATTATTATTTCGTAGAATATGGTAGGAACATTTTTAGAAATGCTTTATCCGATCAAAACCGATTTTGACCACTGACAGTTAGTAGTAACCTACCTTCACTTACTCAAAATGTGTGCATGAGCAGTGTCAATTTTGGGCATAACTACGCTATGCAAATCACATGACCTAGCCTACTATGCGCCCTAACGCGTTTGTATGGGCTGAGTCCTTTGAACAAGAAACACGTTATACATTTTGGTTTTTCTCATAAATGATACTTTATTATCTAGATAATTCACACATACAATGTCTTATGAATAAAATATTTGATTAATATATGAACTTTGGATTTTACTTTTTTTTATCATCATTTTGTTTTCTATCTTTCCCATTCAAAGTAGTTTGTTTTTTTGTATTGTTGGTAATTTTTTCAATATTGTGGTTGAAAATGATTTCCATTTTAATCTAACATATGATTAATATTTGATTAAAATTAAAACGAGAAAAAAACATCCAGAAATTGATTGAATTTTTTTTTTATTTTTTTTTTTATTCACGACAATGTCTGGTTTGCATGCGTGTGTTTTTTGTTTAAATATTTAAATATGTGATTTGAATGGAAATCAATTGAGCAAAATAATTTCAATTTTGTTTTGTCTCTATTCGCGCTGTATTCTACGTGATTACGACTGAAAATTGTATGTGCTTTTGTTTTTCTTAATTTGTTGTTGTTGTTGAAATTTGTTAAAAAATTATATTAAAATTGTCCATTTATTTGTATTTGCTTTGAGTGTGTCCGTGTGGGTGTGGGTGTGTGTGTGTGCTTGTGAGTGTATATTGTTATTTATTTCACGTAAAAATGGAGATTATTTTTGTAACAAAAGCTTGTCAACTCGATATTCATGCTTATGTCATTTTCAATAACCCTTAAAAGTATTTTACTTGCACGAAAAAAAAGTAACATGGTACAATATAAATGTTTGCGGTGTTTGGGTGTAAGTCGTGGGTGTGTTTTTTTTTATTACAATGTAAATTTTTCGTGCCATGTAAATCTAAAAATCACTTCGTGAACGAGACTTGAATTTAGTGGAAAAATGTAAATTGAGACAGAGTTTTCGAAAAAAAAAGAGAGGAGGGGAGAACGAGACAGATAGAGCGATAGAGAGAGAGAGGGTGAGAGTTTTAGATTGGAAAATGGAAATAGATAAGAAAAGAGTAAATAGCACGATTAAATGTGACTAAAAGTGTATAGTAAATCGTTTTGATATCGGTTTTGAAATGTGACTAAATTGATAGAGATAAACAAACAATCAGAATCACTTTGAAATGATATTCATGTGTGAATGTTTGACAATATGTGAAAAATGATTAATTTTTTGTTGTTGTTATATTCTCTATTTTGAATTTAGTTTACTTCTATCGATTATCTATATCGATTTGATTGCTAACAATAATTGTATTTGTTTGTTTTTGTTTTGTTCATTTTGTTTTTCAAATAATTCCGTGTAACAACCCAAAAAAAATTGTATAAATTTCTCCCATGAAATAGACGATAGTAAAATGTGCTTAGTTAAATAAGATTGATACTGAAAGTGAAATGCACCAATGATCACTGACTATCGCAGCCATCTAGGATGGTGGCATCCAATTCGTGGATTTTCATTTCACACGTTTGCCATTGCTCTTTTCGATCAATATACCAACATAGACAATATATCGTTTATTTGTTTTTTTTTTATTACTCTTTCTCTTTAATATGCACATCATCTTTTTTTAATTTGGTTTTGGTTCGAATTGGTTGCATCTCTCATGGGTGGTCGTTCACTTTTCTCTCATTTGTTTTAAAGCTAAGGCCGAAGTCATAGAATAGATATATCATACATCCTTAATATAAATCTACTTCTAAATTTTAATTAAATTTTCTTTTATATCTGTTGTTTTTTAAAGTGAATTTAATGATTTTTCGTTTTTATCTTATTTTTTGTTGGGAGCCGAACAACCGAACAATTTTGGCTAACCTTTTTTCGTTCTGATATATTTTGTCATATGTGAAAAAGAATTTAAAATAATACTTATAATAATAGGATAAATGTGCATATTTGACCATGTGAACGATGGGAGCCGGCATCACAAATAACAGATTTTTTTTCCAACATTCTGAAAATAAAGTGTTGCCTTTAAACCCAAGCAACCAATAAAAATACATTGGGCTTCCGAAATGAAACTTGAACAGAAGCACCTTAATCGTAAATAAAAATGGTTCGATTGTCATTTGAGCTTACACCACTCAAAACAAAGCTCGAGAGAGATTGATTTACGGTGTTCAGCATCGATGACAGTCATTTATTTCAGCAAAAGAATCTACTTGCTTTGAAACCTGATGAAGAAAAATACTTGGGTGGGTTAATACAATGGAAAACGAAAATTAATCAAATCCATTTGGTGATGCCAGCCATTTAAATTTGGAATCGTTTTTTTTGTGAAGATCACTTTTCTTTTTTGAAACGTGGTCATAAGATTAATTAAAATTGATCATTTATTTTCGCTTCGCATGTTTGTTTTTAAATCTGTTTTTATATTAGATTACTAGAAACGATACACCTTTTTTTTTGGACCCACAACCAGCAAGCCAAACACTTGCCATTGAATTATCATGTTTCGATTGATTTCGGTCCACATCAATTTGTGAATTGTATTTTTTTCGTTTGTGTTTTTGTGTTTGTTTGTTTGTTTGTTTGTTTTCAGTTTTGTCTTCGTCAAGCCAAAATAAATATATATGAATTTGGTTGATGTATATTGTATACACCTGACACCATTTTTTTTTGACACATTCCATGGCCGTCCTGCAAGGAGACCGTGTCTTGAAATCAAGACGAATTCCAACAATGCCATAAAAAAAACACGTAATCATTTTCATTCAATTTATGAACATTTCAAATACATAAAATTAAAAGTGTACAATGGACAGGATGTTTTCCGTCCGTCTGGGGTCCTTTCGTCCATTTAGTGATTTGGGACGGACGGACATTTTTCATATTGTCCGACTTGAAAAGAAGGACGGACGTCCGTGAAGATGTTTGTTCATCGTAGAATTGTATTTGGATAACGGATGGAGACAAATTCTTGTCTATCGCAAATCACGGATGGACGGACGGACGGACAACACCCTGTCCACCTTTGAAAATGAAATGGTAATCTGTAGAAATAATCGGATGAAAAATGTGCACAAAAAATAATTTTCGTTTTTTGTTTCAGTATTCCGAAACAGGTTCGTGAAATAAAATCGCATTTGTATTAAGAAGTATTTTCGTTTTTATAATTCCAAAGAAAAATATTCGATTAAAAAAGTGAATTTGATATTTTTGGCATGAAGCAGACATTGCATTGATTTTAATTTGACGAGTCTAGTTGGAGAGTGTCTTTGGAAATGCACACATAATTCGTCAAAATTCAAAACATTCTCGTCGATTATATTCGTTTAAGTTTCTCTTGAGCCAGTCTTTAATCAGCTTAGTCTTGATGGCAGCCCAAGTCATTGCCCAACAATCGATACGCTCAGTTATTGTTACTGTTTGTTTCTTTTTCATTATTGTTGAAATTGGGTCATGTCAGTTTGAAAAGTAAACAAATCGAAATTGACCACAACAATCATTTATAACTGTATAAAAATATATTCACACAAATTTGTGTCTATTTTGTACTTGTAATAAAGATAACCATCACGTTGTATGTGCATGTGCTATGACTCAAAACGTTAAGTATATTCAAACAAAAAAGTCCAAAGAGGCTTTCGATTTGTTTCAAAGACAAAACCAGCATTTTACGAATTTCCATTGGATCCAATGAATGGTAAATTGATAACAATCCAATAAATGTTGCTTAGGAGCAAAATTAAGCTCTGATTAACCGAAATTCGTTCAATTTATTCAATCGCAAATGTCATGCATTAAAATGGTCCATTTTAAATGGCCTATGTGGAAAATTTAAAAGGTTTTTCAAACATAAATTCAATTAAATCAAGATAAACGAATCTCTTAAACAACTGGATGTGAAAATGTGTCATCACCACCGAACTTGATAGCGGTCGCTTGGCCTTCAAATGTAGTAAACTAGGTGACTAGGTGTTGGTATCATACCATTGGTCTTTTGACCATCCATATAAATTCATTAGCCTGACAATGTGTGATATGTGTAACGTTATGATCTATTGATGTTTCTCTTTTGTTTTCTTTATAAACTACAATAAAAATGTATACTGTTCGCTTGTTCGCTTGTTCATTTGTTTGCAAATATAAATTTATATTCATCATATGTTCTCTGGCAATTGTCCCGCTACCTCTGTTGGCTTATCGAATGCTAAGTTTGTATCGTTTAAAATGGTTGTTATTTTGTGTATCATTTTCCATCAACACAGATAGTGTTGTTCATTAGTGTTAAAAACGACAGTAAATATTTAGCTTTTTTTTTATTACATAATTTTGTTTTTTTTTTTTTTTTTTTGAAATACACATGTTTTATCAGCGCGTTGTATACACATTATAAACCTAAATGTTAAATATGTTTTATTTGTATCATTAATAGAAAAGTTTATAATAAGAGTAAAATATGTTGAAGGATTTTTTTGTCTACGGTGAAATGGATCATCTAAGGCATGTAGTAGATTTTTATTTATGTTTTTTTTTTCTCTTTTTCTCTCATTTTTCATATGTATGTGTGTGTGTGTGTGTTTGTGTGATGTTATTGTTTTGAATGTGTATATGAATTATTTGGGAGTTTATCGATATGGAAAATTCGATCATTTTTTCCATCATCGATCATTGTTTCGTCATATCATTAACATGACATATTTAAATATATATATTTATATTTATAGCTTTTATATTTCGAGTGCTCCTACATAAAGTGGGTGAGGGGGATCGGTTTTGTCAATGGTGGTCGAATTAAACAGCTTAAAATGCATATTTCTATTTAATGCATGTTTATCTAGAAGGTTTCAATATGTCTGGTCATTTCTGGTCCATGTCAAGGCAATTTCAACACCCGCGCTTTTCAGCCCCATATATTTGTTTACTAACCCGTGCTAATTGTGTTGGATTCATTCGATCAAAACCATTCATACATTGTTCTTTCAAACGAGAAAAAAAGCGTATTCTTTAATTGTTCGACTCTATTTTGTATGGTGTGATAAAAAAAAAAAAACAAAAAAAATAATGTTATGATGTGATGTGATAAATATCGTCGATTTGCTTTGAGGTATGTGCATTTGATCACATCAATTTCAATACGACTAGCAACAGAAAAATACCACGAAACAAATAAATGAATGAATGAATCCAGACGATGGTTGAGAATGTCGAATCGTCCGCATGAAACAATAACGCAATTTTATGGCTTTCTCAATTTTAAAAGACAACCACCGAATGGTTTCATGTAGAATCAAAGACAAGCTTTACTATTGTTTGCTGTATCCATTGCCTATTTTCATGCATCAATCCAATAATCGAATAAAGTGTTTGTTTTTTTCGTTTATCAAAATCCCGAGTTGGTAGTCGTATTGTCTTAAGAATTAAAGCTATTTTGAAAAGGTTCCTCTTAAAAAAGAAAAAAAAAAACAAAAAAACAAAAAAAATAGTTGAAAAATCACTGAAGTCCAGTGACTGAACAGCTGTAATATCTGTGCTTGCATTTTAGAGGATTTAATAAATGTTCAGTGTTTATCGCATAGCTGTTTAGTATCTCCGATTCCATTTGTTTTTTGTCTGTGTTCATCAAACAGAAGAAAAAAAACATCATTCGTTTTCTTTTCGATTCGTTTGAGTGGTTTATCGTGAATGGGGGAAGAACACAAAATGAAAAACATTAAGTGTGCAAGTATACATGAGCATTTTAGGTCACAATTCACATTATGTGATTCGATTCCGCGCTCTAGCGCCATTCACAATTCCAATCGCTGTCATTAACTTAATTAAAATGATTTGACATTTAAGTCCTTGTCCCAAATTTTGTGTCGCTTTTTTCGCTCTTTCGCTCTCTCTCTCTTTTTCTCCATTCAAATGACTAAATAAGCGCATTGCAATGCAATCCACTGGCTTTTCACCATGTATGGCCGTTTTATTTAGTCGCTATTTTTCCTTTCATCATTACACACTTTTCCAATATACTTTGCACACACAATACATATCAAGAGTTGTTTTGTTGTTTGTCAGTTGTTATTTTGTTTGTTTGTTTGTTTTTGGAGCAATTTTTACTGCATACTCTCTGTTTTTATAACATCATAAAATTTGGTGGCGCATTTCTCTGTCGTTGTCATTTCGAATGATAACGTTTTAGTTGCGCAAATTGTTGCGCTGAACGTGACAAATGCATATATACACTCACAATTTCCTTTTCTTTTTGTTGTTGTTGTTGGTTGCAGAAAATTTGGTGTATTTCATGTTCTGTGTTTTTCTTTATCGGTTTGTCGTCCAGTTATTATCTGTTGTCATCATAAAATCGAACACAAAACAAGAAAAAACGAAAAACAATAGCGGATGGAGTGGGAGAATGGGGTTGGAGATGAGCTTTAATGTCACAACTGATATTTCCGTTCATTCGAATGTATTTTGATAGCATCTATAGTACTCGTGCATGACTTGTTTTTTCTCTCTCTCCCCCCCTCTCTTTCTCTGTGTTGGGCACTTAGAGATGCTGAGTAAGAAAAAACCGATTAACCAAAATGAACTTAGCAGTTGTGATATGAATCTAAAATGAAGAACATCAAGTGTTAAATGATTTTTTTTTTCATTTTCAGGATGGATATCGAGCTAGGTTTGTTATTTTAATAGTTTGTTTTGTTGCAATGATGATTTTTTTCTTATGTCGTCGAATGGTAAACCCCCATTTGGTTATTCGATTTTGAAATAGGACCTTAAACTAAAATTGTATTTAATTTGAGTGCAAATGGATGGAGAGGTTTGGATGTGTGTGTGTTTTTATGTGTGAAATAAAGAAAGTAAAAATAATGGACACTGCGACTTGTGGTAGCTTCATTTTATGATTTCACCATATTTTATCACTTTTGGTCCGAAATAACATTAGATTCGGTGCGATAGTGTGACGCTAGAATAAGTTTCTGGTGACTAAAAGACTCAATCGATCTCAAGTGAATGCGCTTGAGTGTATATGGCGTGTCAACATCGAAACTGATCCAATTTGTGTGTGTGTGTGTTTGTTTGTTTTGTTCATCTATTTTGAGCGAGACTAATTTCAGTTTCAATTTCAATACTAATGTGCCAAGTACCATGTACTTGATGATTACATTGCCCCAGTTATGGGGCCATATGCATTTTTTTGTTTCTTGTCAGTGTTTTTGTTTTTGTCTTTCCATGTTTCAATATTAAAATTTTGTAAATTCATTCAATTTGGTTTTTGTTTGTTTTTTTTTTTTTTTTTTTACATTGATGTGAGCTTTCATTTTGTGTGTATTTTCTTAATCCATTTCCAAATTACAACATACAATATTTTACGGCATCGATTTTATTTGTTATTTTCATTGTGGAGATAATTAGAAATTTCGGTAGAATGCGCATAAGTTAATATTTCCAACCAAAAAAAAAACACCACAATTTCACCATTTGATAAATTGAAAAATTGTAGAAAATTTGCACGATTTTTCCATTTTATATACTTTGAAAACTAGAATCTTAAACTAAGATTACAAATGAGCACAGTTTTAGCTATTGATAATCATCGTTTCACTTTGCATTTAAATTAGTTAAGATATTTTTGAAGTTTAGTTTGAAAGTTTGTTTATCTCGTTTACAAATGATACATTTCAGATGGGAATAGAATCGAAATACATAAAGTATAAATAAATCTTAATCAATTTGACGAAATGACTGTTGGTTTGAATGGAAACATTGTGCTGGGTGAAACACATACCACACACACACAGACACATACGCCAGCCAAGAAAGTAAGCGAACTGAGAAAACAGAGGATTTTCGGTGGAGAGATATGGTATGGACTGCGTTGAAGAATTTGCGTGTTAGAAATGTTAGAAAGCGTATTTTAAATTGAAAAAAACAATTAAGACTTTCTAAATGGATTAAAATATCAAAAACAACAACAAAATGTTCTATCTCTCGTTCTCGTTTCTCACGAGTTTTGTCGTGTCTCTGTTGTTCGCTATCGTGAAATATTTACTGTTTTTTTTTTCAATGTTAAAATTTGCTTTGTGTGAGTGAGCGTGCCTTTGTGTCTAAATCTCTGTGTGCCGTTTTAAACCGAGTGTTCATTTGATCACCAAATTGTAGATTTGGTTTTGATGTTCGGTTGTTATTTTTGTTGTTTGTTAGTTTGTTCGTTAGTTGTTTAAACTTTGTTGGTTTACATGTAAATATTATTGTTGTTGCTATTCCGGTTGTTATTTCCCAAACGAAGAAAAAAAAAATCAGTTGTTTTATGCATACATTTATGCATAAATCTACACTAAAAGCTCACACCAATTTGAATGTTACAAAATTTCATCGGTTTCATAGTGAGGTCCCGATATTGATAACGTTGGCAAATTGGTTAGTTTCGGTGCTGAACGCTTTAATTGTGGTTGCTGTAATATTGGCTGTTGTTGCTGTTGAATCGAATGCGTTGTTGCTGTTGATGTTGCTGCTGCTGGTGTTGCTGTTGCTGTTATTGTTTGGCTGATGGCTGTAGCGGCGGCCGCAATGGCCGTGGCCGTTGTACTTGTACTGGTGGTACTGGTGCTGGTTGTCGTACTTGTACTGGTACTTGCACTGGGACATACACTTGCCGTACATGCTGGTGCTATGCCTACAATTGCCTCATATTGTGATAAATCACCATTATGACATTCCACCTCCAATTCGATTGTTTCGCGCAGCGTTCGATTTTCATCATTCTCCCATTCACGATTTTCGGAGAATCGTCGCTATAAACATTTTAGTTGAATAAAGAAAGAAGAAAGAAACGAACAATCAAAAAAATGAATTAGATTTGAAAGACTCATCAAACCAGAGTGAGAGGATCAGTCAATTAAAAATGTTACTTTCACAATTGAAACTAAATCAAAATTGATAATAATAATAACCTTTCGATCTTCATCGGTGATATTTTCAGCGCTACGCGCTTTCCGGCATAGTACACTTTGTGATCCGTGCCTTCGTAAAAATTCGATTGAATCAAAGCCACGACCTTCGGAAGATACAAAAATGGCTGAATTGATGCGACTGCGGCTACAGCGTTCGGCGATCACTGTTGACGGTTCATCTGGTTGCCAACCATGATGCACATGCTGAAAATATACACACAAACGATTCGATTAATACGAATGCAAACAGACAACCACACCAGCCACACAGCACACACATTCTTACAAAATTTGTTCGGTGGTTTCAATTGAATTTATATTACATGTGCTGACAATTTTTTTATAAATTATGTAAGATAAAAAAAAAATAATAAGACAATCACGCGTGTACTTTATTGTGTCTGTTTCGTACGTGTGGATTTGTATGTGTTTTTTTTTTGTGTGTGTGAAGAAGTGAAGAGCAATAAGACAATACCATACGATGCAATTGAATGTGCTGTTGATTTACCAAAACAGTAAAAAAAGAAAAATACACTAAACTGTTTCGGCAAATGTGATATAGCAATACTTGTACTAGCAAATTCGCATACAATTTTAAGCTTTAGCCAACGTTGAGTCAGGTGAGAGTTGCGAACAATGTCGATGTGTGTTTTTTTGTTTGTTTGTTTGTTGTTGTTTCGTTTGTATCAACGCCGAAATTCGAAAGAAAATTACAAAAAACAAACTATATTTCAATCGTTTTTCATACACACACACACGCACACATCACCATTTGTTTGGTCAAAATGTTAAAATCTAGCGTAAATCAAACCATACAAACTCGAACATGTTCCAACTTTTTTCGATGACAACAAAACAGCAACAATATAAAATGTGTGAGTGCAATTTATTTTATTTTGTTTTGTTTTTCTTTTCTTTTGCAATGTGTATGAAAATGTTTGAATTAAAGCGCAACGATTTCTAGCAAATGGGGAAAACTGTATGAGCTTGAGCATGTCGAAAATATTTTCGCAAAAAAAAAAATTTGCCAACAAAGTTCTGGGTGATGGTGGCTTTTGTCGCTCGGTGCACATCGCACGCAAAATGGAAAAATGAGAATGACAAAATGCAAGTGAAAAGACCGAAGAATAAACTGCTAAAGTTGTGGTGCATATGGATGCAATTGCTTTGGCTCTTTTGGTTACCATTTACTCTGATATTCGAATTTTCTCCATGGTTTTTTTTTTGTGTGCATACTTACGCTCGAACATCCACATGATCCAATTTGATACTAGAAAAAAATGGGTTTGAAGTCGAAAACTGCTGTGCGATATAAAACATGCGACCGAATGTGCATGGCAAAACAAAAGAAATGTGTGTTAAAATGTTGATGCAAGGAGATGTTTTGCAAAGAAAATCACCACCAGTTTCGGTGAAAATGTGCGGAAAATCGGACCTTACTTTCGCAAATGGATAAGAGTGATTGAGCCACGGAGAAAGAGATAGAGACAGAGAGAGAGAGAGAGAGAGAGAGAGATAGAGATATACAGAATGAAAGTGATAAAGAAAGCAATGCTGCACACATCCGATGGCGACAAGTGCATAAAATTCAATTTACTCGAAATTACAAACTCACATGGAAATGCATCAATTAAATGCACATCAATGTTGTCTGATTTTGTTCATGCTCTGGTGTGTCCTCATCTTGATTGACCTGTAACACATTTATATATTCATCGAATGTTGTCGCCCACTTTCATATGTAGATTAATGATACTAAAAACCTATTCATAACAGACTACTGAAGAATTGAAATTGCATTTTGTCGACTCGTGTTCACCATATCATCTTGGTTTATTTGTGCAGTACCGTTACAGTATGCATCATATCCATACCATCACTTCGATAGTGTTTGTCAACAACAACAACAACAAAAAAAAAACAGCAACAACAACAACATCATATCTTCATGTGCTTTCAATATTCAAGCTCTCTTCCAATTGAATAGCTTAAGAAAAACGGATGATGATTCAAATCGACAAACTGAATGTGTACCACGTCGTGTGGACATCTGGCACATTGCCGTGAATAGGATAGCTTTTGCTGTAAAACATGTTGACGATTCAACGCACGATGTAAAAAAAATAAAACCCCACCATAAAACTTTTCAATGCATTGGAAATAAACAGCAAACAAATTTTTCATTCTCATGACTTATCCCTTTTTGCACAGCACAATACACAGCACACATTCTCAAGCATGCAACAGAATTGAGTGTCGGGAAGTTTTTCTTCTACTTTTTTTTTCTCGCTCCCAAAACAACTAGTGACAGGAGCAGAGGTATCGAGAAAAAATTCGTTCCGACGATCACAACGATAAAACTCTCACTTTATCACAAAATGTTACACACTCTTTTTTTGCCTCTTATTTTTTTTTAACTTCGGATGTTTGTGTTTGTGTGTGTGTGTGTGTGTGTGGCTTGACACGATGAGACTAACTGCACGGGAAAAGATGATAATACGAACGAATGGTGACGGTGCACATAAGTGGCCAACCAAATATAAACCGTAAAGTTTTCCAATATTAAATAGAAAGAGAGAGCAAGGGAGAAAGAAGCCAAATCGGCAGGGACTGTTTTTTTTTGCGAGGAGGAGCTTTGAGGTGGTAATTATTGAGGCATTCTTCTACTCAGTTGACAGCACAGTATATGATTATAATCATTTTGGGACCATTCGGCGTGTGGTCAATAATTGATTGCTCAGTTGAGGAGGAAAATATATAATTAACCTTTATATAGATAAAAATGAAGATACAATAGAGTTTTTCGATTTATTTTGAAATATAGAACAATAAATAGTAATGCGATGGGAATATGATGCAATTTCTGTGTCTAAATATTCAAATTAGTTCGAAGTTTTTGATTCAGTTATTTTCATTTGTTGGCAATATTATATTTTCCTCCACACTGAGTAGGAGAACCTTCCATTATCGGTTAGTCGATAATTGCCTGCTCAAAGTGTCTCCTCCTCAGAAGGACAGTCCCTGTGATTTGGTGAACTGTTCCAGATGAGATTTTATAATTAGCTGAAATAACCTCATAATCCATGTGCCTTTTTACAAGTGCCAAGTACTTTTTCGTTTCGGCTTGCACACTTTTCTTAAGCGAAAACGTTTCGGATTTCCCTTTCACTCGAACACAAAACGTGTGGCAAGAAAATACCATTGAAAAGCATTGCATTAGCCATACAAAAACCTTTTAAAGGATTTATGAATCAAAGTTTTTCGTTTGAAATTTGTGTGCAATTGAAATATGCGCCATCCTCATAGCATGAGGCTCCTACACACAATCTCAACTCTCTCGCTCTCTCTTCCTGTCTTTTGCCTCACAAAATGCTGTAAACACAAGAACTGCAGCTACGAGGCGCGTACGCCGCCTGATTTTTCTGGAGTTTTCAATTTGCAAAATGTGGCCAAACAAACGCAAATTTCATCCATTTATGTGTGATTCATAAATGATGATGTCTTGCTGCGTGTAAATATGAAAAATTGGAGCTACATTTACTCACACTGCCATCGTTGCCAAATGATTTGAAAAATTGTGATGCATGGCAATTTTGGTGGGTCTCTTTTATAGAGTAGATTTCAATGGCCGATGACTCAATAAACGTTTGCTTTTTACGAATTTGTGTCCGTTTCTGTTCATTTCCTTCATTGCCTTCCATTCAAATCTATTCATAGTCAATGAACAGAAAAAGGCTGGAAAACGAGCTGAATAACAAAATGATTTGGATTTGCCTCATCATATGTTTTGTTTGCGTGCCAATTCGAGTGCCAATTTCGTTCATGGCCATCAAATTGCTTAATAATGTGCGAAATTATTTTTCTTCTATTTTGTTTGGCCGGAAATCTGTTGATAGGATTAAGCGGTTTGAGCATCAAACTGGTTTGTTTGTTGTTTTAAGTATCATATGTTCGATCTAAATTTGTTTTTTTGTGTTTGTGTGTGCGTTATTCAATACGCTTCTGAAACTGGTTAGCAATCATCGTGGGGGTTATTTGATTTGGATTTAGTTGAAAACTCAACATTCATCTTGCTTTTCAAAATGTAAATCACAATCCAGCAATAAAACGGTAATGGTTTACACCCTGCGGCAGCTTGCAAGTTACACCCAGACCACACACACACACACAAACACAGCACGCACTGACCAAAGATTAACAATAAATTCAGTGGAATTTATGATAGCAGCTGAAAAGAAAACAACCAAAATGTAACATAAAAACACACACACTCACACACACACACATACACACAACGAAATGGAATGCGACCCCCTTCACAGAACAAATTTGTGTGCCCTGATGAATATTGTTTTTATGTTGATCCCGGTTTCATTTTTTTACTCGAATGGATGCGCACGTTAGTGGCATTGCTGAAGGGTTTGTTTTTTTTTATGTTCATTTCACGAATGAGAAATAAAGAAACTTGAACCAATAATATGATGAACGGAACACACTTCGTAATATTACAAATTGCATTGTGATTCATGGTGTTTTGCATACGATATGCGTTGAGCATGGCTGAAATGGCAAGAGAGAGAGAGAGAGAGAGAGAGAGAGAGAGAGAGAGAGAGAGAGAGAGAGAGAGAGGGAGAGAGAGAGAGCGAACGCGATCGTGTTACAAGGGTAAAGAGGACGATAATAAAAGCGGATAATGAAGTCATAATCGGGATAAGATGGTGGCGTCGACGACGACATAGAATCTCAATAGAGAATTAGAAAGAGATTTTCTAATAGATGATAAAACTGTTGAACAATCATCACGAATTTCATGTCCAACAAAATACAGTTGTAATTGAAATGGAAATTGCAATCGAACAACGGGGCAAGGAGTACCAAGGGCAGCGAACGAACAAAAGCCATTCCAATTCAAATTTGAATTCGAACGCACTGTTGTGCTGCATGGCATAGTGCTCTATATTCGCTATACACATACATATCGTTACGATAATCGTGCATATTTTATTCATATCGTTCATACAATGTAACTTTTTAGCGCACAACGATGTCCTCATTTTATTTTTCTTCACTGTTTATTCTTGTTTTTTCGTAGCTTTTGCATCATACACAACAGATTCAACAGTAGCATGCTGCAAAATCAACAGTAAGAAGAAAGCAAAAAAAAAACTGTGATCAGACCTTTGGAATATTCATATTTCTGGTTCCACATGTTGATAACAATAAACACAAACATTTTTATATTTGTATGTTGAACTTGTAGTCTCTTCTTTTTTTCTGGCATGAAGCACAAAGGAGAAAGTCCTCATGCTCGAAGAAGCATAAATAATTTGTATTCATTTGTTCCTCTCTCTCTTCTCTCTCTCTCTCTCTCTCTCTCTCTCTCTCTCTCTCTCTCTCTCTCTCTCTCTCTCTCTCTCTCTGCGTGTGCGCCTTTTTTTTCTCATATCGAATCGTTTCGCAATTTTGTGTGCGCAACGCAATTTCTTGCTGACTTTGGTTTGCTAAATCATACACCAATTCTACCATGGTAAATTGAATAAATCAGAACCAGAAAACTCTATTGAGATAATAGAAATTGAATTTTGTCTTGAGTAAAACAACAACGCAAATATATATACATTATTATTTTGTTTTGTGTGCGCCTCACCGAATCAAGTAGTTCGTTGAATATGCAAATTAAATATTAATTTTCCAAGATTAAGCCATGAGTCATCTTGCTGTGTTGATGGGAGTTTGTTTTTAATTTTGCGTCGCCCGTAAAAAAAAAACCAACCGTTCAAACGCAAATATTTAATCATAATTTATTCGTCTGCGCTAATAAAATGGTTTTTGGGTGGCTTTTTGCCAAAATTATTCCACAATTTCGAGGTGTTAGTGGTTTTTTTGTGTGTGGTTTCATTTTCAGTGGTCAACAGATTTATGAAATTACGAATATGGCAGCGCCTCAATTGAACAGTCGTGTAAGAGATGAAGCCAATCGATGATGATTTCAACTAGAAGTTCTAGTCTACAACCAACCGAACTGATGATCACAAACTAAAAGCCATGCCACTGTAAACAAACTGAGCTCACACACCGTGACAATTAGTTCAATATTCAAGCGCATCAATTCTAGTTACATGTGACGCGAATTGGATTTGAGCCTAATGTTCAAGTCATTTGATGAGATAATTTTCATTACAAATGTTGCTTAGCAAAGTGTGGCATTTTGTTTGCTCCGCATATTTGGTATGAAGCTGCATGTTTTTGCATATTAAAAACCCATCAGTGACAATCCGTATTAAACTCAATGCACTTGAATTAAAAACTGTTGATTAAAATGGATCGCAGCCGATGTGAGCGCGAGCACAACTTCTAACACAGGCTCCACAGAAGAATCTAATAAAAAAAATATGTTTTTGAATAAATAACTTCTAATAACTTTGAAAAAAAAAAATCCAAATGTCTTTTTTTCCGCACGTTGAAAATCCTCGTGCCAATCTCTTCATCTTTGTGATCCGGGTTTCATATAAATGCAAAATTGTTAGCCTCATTTTTAAATTGCTCGAACTCCGGATATCCCATACATTCCCCATTGTTATGCAAGGAAATAAGCTGATTTTGTTGTAGAAAGTGTAAACTGCAAACATGAGCATGCAGTACACATGTACCAGTTTACAGTAAGTACGTGATTACCGCATTAATCTTCTCGATGAAATGCGTTTTAATTCCAACATATAAAATGCGATGGAAAAGCCATTTCACTGAAACATAATACAAAAACAAGACTACGTGCTGTACGCATTCCATCCATTCCACGTTATATAGATGGTGTTCGCTTACAAATTTCAGCTATTCTGAATAGCTGTATACAGGCAAACATTTTACGGTTCCCGCAAATTTCAACTATAACTTAATAATCAAGGTAACGCGTAACGGGGCAAAATCGGATGAAATGATGTTATCGCTATGAAACAATGCATTCAAATCAAATTTCTCCGGATCAAAATGTTATACAAATGTTTATTTTGAGGGGGGTGAGGAAAGGTAATTTTTGATAAGATTGTCAAGTAGATTTTTTATTTTTTTTTTGGTTCGGTAGTGATTTCTCATTTCACCAATTTCCACAAAACCCTTCAATGGTTCGTTTGTTCACGTCAAGTGTGGTCTTAGAACCTTTTTTTGTTGCTCCAAATTGTATGTGATTTATAGCTCATCAATAGCCTTTTTCTGTTATACATTCATCAAATAGTTAAACCGAAGCATCAAATGTGCTTCTTCAACGAAATCATAATATTGTTCCCATTTGATTTGAAGAACCTTTCTAGTACTATTATCAATTCCTCGGTGTGTGTGTTTGTGTGTGTGTGTATCAAGAAGAAAACGGGGAAGGAGAATCTAGTGGACCTGGTTATGAGTAAATATTGACTTGTTAGCGAATAGCGAACGAGGCAAAGGTTTTGTTGGGTCTGAAGCATCAATAAAATTGATAAATTTTACCACCGCAATCAATTCAAGAAATTCTCTTGAAATATTCAGCCAATTCTGTTGGGATGTATCACCAGTTAGACGGCGAAAGAGAGAACTTTCCATCTACTGAACCATTTATAATCTACTGTTAGCTCATCGAAAATATTAAAGTACAAATCGATAAATATGCCTGAATATTTCATAGCTTTACGATTCAATTCCATTTCATCATATCGATTTTCGGTACATCGGACTTGGAATGAGCTTATTGTTTTATTTATTTGCTATTTTCCTTCAATATATAGAATCTCACTTCGTTTCGATTTCATTCGCATCATAAAAAAAAAACTCATTTAAAAACAATGACAATGAGAACCCGACGAGTGAGTACAACTATTTTGATGACATCGACATGTGTGCTGGAGAGCAATTCTGGCTAGGTCACCAGATCCACAGAAGCAAATCATGTTTGTCTTTTGAAAAGCACTTTTGGATTCAGATTTTAATGCCAAAATATCGATGAAAATACGATTCCAGAAATAATCCGTTTAAAATTCGTTTTATTTGTATACAATCGAAGCATAAAATGGGGAACATGATAAATGATTCAAGAATACTGAATATTATATCGATTTAAAATTGAATCGACCATCTTCAAAGAACAGAGATAAGTGTTATTTATTATTTTATTAATAGAAGCTAAATAGCAGCTGATGACAATGGATTTGATTTGAAATGTAATTGTGAATTTGGTGATCGTGTGTGATTCTGTGTGCCATACGGAAAAATTCAGTGAATATAAAAATTGGTCGGGAGAAAAGCATGATTCCTTGAAAATTGAATATTACGTGCACCATTTTAACGAAAACGTAAATCATTTGAATGATCAGCAACGGAACAGATGGAGTAAATGTGTGCAATAAACAATTTTGCATTGAAATTGTGATGCGATACGCGATTTACGCAAACTTGCTCCATTTCCTAAAACTTAATGGCATTGCAGTTGAATGAGAACAAAAACAAAATGGTGTGAGTGAGAGTGAGGTACGTACGGGGGTGCATTATTGCATAAATGGTTTAACATTTCAAACTGTCAATTGTCTCTAGTGAAATAAATTTGCGAGCTGATGAAATGCAAATGGTTCACCTGCTTTGAATTGATACTCGCAGAGTGATGATTAAATGATGTTGTGTGAGGATATACAGGGTGTTACGCACTCGGTCATATGATACCACTGGTATCGTGCTAGTACATCGAAACAGAACCTACAAATTTCACTTGAGTGCATTACTATCGACCTCCAGTAGCGATGGTCCAAGATATCGTCTCTTTAGTTTCTCAATATTATAGATTTTCAATTCAATGACAAAGCCACGTTTTTTTTTCTTAACTGTGTTTTAAGGCCGAAGAGTGTTGAGAGGACTCAACATGGTGTTGAGAGTCGATAGACAATTGTTCTAGTGAATTATTGTTTATGTTTCGGTACCAGGACTCTAAGTCATAGATCTCCGACCATCGAGCGCAATACACCCTGTGATAAAAGATGGGATAAGAAAGCAGAACGAAAATCTCATCTATGAATATTTGTGCATGTGCATGACGTGAATGCGCCGCTGCGGTCGTGGCAAATATTTATTTCGAGACAAAAACAAGTTTGGTGGTTCTCACTCAGTGACTCAGGTGATGGTACACTTACTGTAACTTCAAAGGAATCATCTTCTTCATCATCATGCTCATGTTCATGTTCTTGTTCAATGGATTGGTTCCCCACACATTTTACGGTTTGTTCGTCGTCGTCATCGTCATCGTCGTCATCATCATCATCATCATCATCGTCGTCTTGTTCGTGTTGCTCAATAATCGATTGCTGTTGACGATATCGACTGCGGCTACTTAGACGACGCATACCTGGATATGGTGAGGTACCGTCCTCTATATGCTAGCTTTCATTTTCGGCCCGATGCAATAATTGAAATTGGCAACCACAATCACGATCCTGTGCACGTCGCGGGCAATTAAAACAACGATCAAGAAATCCACATCCTTCACATCGTGGCAAACACTAATTAATTTTTGTTTGTTTTTTTATTTTGTTATTTCGTGTTTTTTTTTTTTTTTTGTTAGTTTTTTTGCATCGAGGATTGCCCAAATATTTATATCAATTGTAATTCCACACACACAAAGATAGTTAGAGATAATGAATCAGCGATTTGCGTAAGCCACCCAAATGGAAAAAAAAACAAAACAAAACAAAATAAAATGGTTCAAGTTAGAAAAACGAAAATGAAAATATTGAGTCGATTTATTTTGCAGAGTTTAATGTGTGCGTATTTATCACCATCCTTTATTTCCACGCCGGTAACATGTCGTAAAATATTTATCGGTGCGGAAAATTTTGTAAAAAGGAAAGAAAAACAAATCGGTAACCATCGGCCATTCAATTTCAATTTTCAAATGTTGTTTGGTGTTGCTTTTTATTTTCATTCAATAATAACTTGGAACAAATTTATTTGCCTTTAAATTGTTCAATCATTTTAAATATCGAATCTTGCATATTGCGGTACATGAAGCCATGCATCCAACAGTGTTCCACATTTGTTTACCATATTTGGCACAATTTTCGGTTTTCATATTAAATTTTATGCACTCATAACCTTATAGCAAATCATAACCTAGCCCATTACTACCAACAACAACAACAACAACAACAACAACAGCAAACAATCAACCGGATTCAGAGAATTTCCATACTTGCCATGCCCCTGCCTCCACCCTACCCCCACCTCACTTCGCAACAACATTCTCATTTGCCTTCACTTCGAGTAAAAAACTTTTTAGCTAAGATTTTATCAAATATTCAAACAGCAAATCGAGAATATTTATGAGCGTTGCAAAAATACTTCATGTGCTGTTGCTGTTTCTGCTTTGGGCTCTCTCGACACAGGCAATGTGATACATTTGCAATGTTTGCCGCCATTTCATATTGCCGTTTTGCTGCTTTCACACGCATCGACACCCAACATCATTCGCTACGAACGTTTCAATAAATGCCAACAATCAAGCGCTCGAGCATACCGGAATAAACGTATTATATATTTGAATAAACGAATCCGGCAATTCAGCGCCACGAAAATTGAATATATTCGCCGAAGAAAATGATATTCAAGTGAATTGGAAAGGAAACTGAGAAAGAAACACACGCATACATATACACATTGGCACACAGTTCGCGGGGAATATTTTATGATCATGCAACCGAAGCCGAAGAAAATTGAAATCATGAACACATACTTGCCGAGGCAACAAACGAGAGCAACAAAATCATTAAAAGGCATTCTCAAGTATTGTATTGTGTGTGCATGCATTGATTCTTATAATTTTGCCATTCTAATGGATTTTCTATATTCATAGCATCGACTGTTTAACTCTCACTCTCTGTCTCCGTCTCTCTCTCTCTCTCTCTCTCTCTCTCTCTTGCTCCCTTTTTCTGTCTCTCATTCGCTTGTGTTTTATTTGCAAAGTCACGTGCTTTCCTATATAACAGAGAATATGAGAATACTAAAAAGCCAATGTCACTTTTGCCACATTCGGTTTTGGTCGCTGTTCGATTCATTCTACCCGCTCCGAAATCAAGAATGGAAGTGTTAGTAAGGTGTGTGCTTCGGTGCTACTCTATGTGTGTCTTTCACTTGACGAAACGTTATCGAAGTACTACGCCGCCTCAAACTGTTTGAAAATAATATGCGCGCCAATCAAAAGCTCTCAAGAGTCTACTTGAAACTTGTTGTTGTTGTTGTTTTTTTTCTCACCCATTTCGTTGAGCTCTTGCGAAGAAGCTCATCGCTTTGACTGACTCGGCTCATTTGCCAAACACCGATCCATTCATTTTATCGGCCGCAGCTTACACAAGCACTTTCTTTTGCTCATTCAACCAGAGTTCAACAGCTTTTTTTTCTTTCTGTTGTTATTATTGAATGCAATGGCATACGTCAAACGGTCAATTGAGGCATTTTGAAAGCGAAAGTAATCTGGAGAAAAAAAAATGTATAAGAAATTAAAAGAACTAAAGTGTCTAGCGGAAGATTGTGTCGGAATAATCGGAAAGGGATAATAAAAGTGTTTGAAATTCTTGAACACAAGACACATAATAGTTTGGGTTTGCTCAGTGTAAAGGTATTTTCCTGTCAGTTTTATTGTTTGCATCGTCAGGTGTTCCGTGCATGGAACATTTTCAGATGAATTCCCGTCACAATTATTTGCGCATCAATAAGTTTTGCATAACCACGTGTATAGTCATCATCGGTTTGATTGGGTTTGTTTGTGAGTGCTGTGGCAATGTGTGATTACGTGTTTGCGGGTTGAAAGCATTGAATGAACTCACTCAGCACATCTAGTGATCAACAACGTATTAAAAGGGATAGAAAAAGCGGGGGGGAGAACGAGAGAGAGAGAGAGAGACAGAGAGAGAGAGAGAGAGAGAGAGAGAGAGAATGTGTGTACAAATCTCACAAAAGCAAATACGAATCCAACACACAAAAGCACATGTGAATAAGATTTCCGTGAATGCCGCAAATCCAACACGCCAAAACCGATTTATAACTCACAAGCAGCAAAGATAACGATGGCTTCCGAGAAAAATGTTTTCATTTCATTTGTGGAAAATTAATTGGGTGTTTATGATTGAATTTCGAAATAAATTCTTCCGCCATCCATTTACGACAATCAATGCAATAACACTGAAATGTGCGAATTCATTCCTTGCCATGGTTGTGATTTATCCACAACTGGAATTTGTGTTACAGCTCCGGGGAATTTGAATCAGATTCAAGAAACTCAAATAATGATTCAATGAAGACACACAAACACAAACACAAACACACTCACAAATGTGTCATTTTGAGCTTAACTAACGGCAACATCGAACACCGAATTCCAATTACAGATCCGTTTGCTGATAAAACTATATAATATGCACATTGACACATTGATATGTACCAAAATAAATGCCTGCGTGTTAAGCTAAGATACTTAAATTCTATTGTTTGTTTGCATCTCAGCATTTCAAATCAAACATATCTCGCGTGCCACACAAATACACTTCCGTCAAACACATGTGAACGTTGAGCAATTTACTTGGAATTTGGAATTCAGTGCAAATAACTTTGCTATGCATTTTAGTTTCAGAGATTTCGTTTATCGAAATAGTTATTAAAGTGGAATAGTTTTGATTTGACATTGGAATGATATTCAATTGAAGAATATCATCACATGCTGGAGAATTTGAAAATGATGAGCTAAGCCCATGGATTGGAAGACAAATCCCCCGGAGAATTCATGTTCAACTCCCACGAATACCATGCGATTCAAGATATTCCTATTAATACCTGATGCGAATGCACACATGTTATCCGATACACGTATCAACTTTTCATAAACATTTACAAATGCCATGGAAAGGAGGAGGAATTGGACATATCGGACGAGTGATGAAAGCCTATATCTTGATCAATATCAATTTCGGTATGTGCATATGCACCACAGGTTCTGTCACATTTAAATCTAAGAGGGTCTCGACCGAAATTCGAGGGGGTCTCAGAACAATTTTTTTTTTTTTTTACTCGAATCAAAAGTTATGAGCAAAAAATAGAGAGGATCCTCAAACGATGGGGGGATCAAAATCAATGACATTTGAAATTTGGTGAATTCCAACCAAATTTGTATGACGGTTGGTAAAAATTCTAACTTGTTTTGAAATTCAACAAATTTAAGATTTCCCTTGACCGTCATTCGAATTTGTCTGTGTGTAAATACACATTAAAATTTGTTGATATTTTGATCGTAGTGTTTGGTGTGCCGGTTTTGATCTGTAATCTACAGTTTGATTGCTGTCAATTATTGTCAAAGGTTACGATAAAACGCTTCCTTCTCTCTAATAGATCATTTCATGACAACGCTATTTCTTCGTTCCAGGGACGTAGCTACACTCAAGGTGGCTTAATCAGGAACATCTAAACGATTGCAGCAATTTAAAAGCAATATAACTATGACCAAGCGGTTGCTAAAGCGTCATAGAGATTAAATGGAAAATGCTGATTCATAATCGGAAATAATCAACGCAATTACTCCATAAAACAAATGTGTCATTGTTCTTTAATCAGAATGATATCGTCCTCTGATTGTATTTCTATACATTTTTATGAGGAGGCTAAAGAATCAACACACGAAAACACGGAATAAATCGATGCGATGAAAGTACATAAATCACATTTATCGTGATTAATTTGCTGTTTGCGCCATACCAAATTTCATTTTGGTCTTTTTGTATTTATTACGTTTTTTTCGTAGATTTGATGATGCGCGCAAGCCACAAGGCTAAATCAACTGTCAGCTGTCCGATTGGGTATGTTTGATTTTGGAACGCAGAGCTCTGATGCAACCGTGAACATTCAACTGTGAACGCTTTTGAATTTTCATATAAATCTGCATTGAAACTTTTGTTGTGGCTTTATTCGAATTGTTTTGCTAATCTTGTGTTTGCTTTTAATTTGCGTTGAGCTTAACGTCACAAAAGAAACATGATAATTTTTCATGTTGCGAAATTTTCTCATTTTTTTTTCTCTAGTTTTGGTTTCAACACTTTTCTATACAAAATGAAAGTTGTACTGCAATTGAAAATGTTTGATTTTGTTTTGTCTTAACACACTCGAGAAACTCGACACACCAAGCTACCAATGTGATCAACTTTTAAGTTATAAATCTCATGAATTTTTAATGCTGCCATACATTTTTTTTCCGTTTAGCTTGTGCCAAAGTCTTACTTTAGGGGTTTTGAATTATTCATAAATGAATGAATAGCATGGATCGGTTGACGTCTTTGCTTGAACGATAAGAGAATCGTTCAAATTATTATTTTTTTTTAATTAGATGATTACAATTTGTTTGATGAGTTTTTTTTTCGGGAATTGTTGTAGATGCTTTTTTTTATTTGCCAATGTATTTCATTTAGTGTGTTATTGCATGACAAAGAAATCGATAGACACATACATCAACAATTATTAATGGCATCGAGCCGCTCGAAACAGCTACACAACAGTTAAATATCAATGGCGAAACATACTGACGTTCGCGCGTAATTAAACTCATAGACAACACTTGTCAGTAATTGTGTGTGTGTGTGTGTTCGTTCGTTCGTGTATTTGTTGAGTGGATTTTGAGCTTTGAGCTGATTCGATATCCTAATACATATTCATGTCGGCTTTAAGTAGTTTATAACACATGCAACTCCATTTCCTTAACGGTTCTATGGGGTTGGCTGTCAACCGTTGGCAGGCGCTTATGAAATGCTTACGAGACATGTGGATCAACGATTTTCACACCATTTTATTAGGCTGTTTTAGATGTGGACTGACAAACAATTGAGTGGCTGGGAAATAAAAATGCGAATACAAGATCACTCGAGCAAAAGTGCAACATTGAAAATTGTTTTGGAAAAAAGCATCATGATTTTGGAATTGTGTTGCGTTTTTACTGAATACATTTTTCTTGTCGCACAGTTTGCATGGCAAACACTGATTTTTATGTTGCATCTATGCTTGAACCGAATTCATGTTGCATTTATACGAAATATTTTGCATGTTGCACTTCTGCTTGGGTGATCCTGTACTCTCATTTCTATCCTCAGCCACTCAATTATTCCTACTATCACGTCGTTCAAATTGTTTCCAGAAATTGCAATAGATTTTTTACTATTTTTGGTAAATCAGCAGACGCTGATGCAATGCCAACTTGAAGTGAATCACGTGTGGCATTGACTAGGTGATTTAAAGCTACGGGAGGATACGTGACGTAAGTCATTCGTCTCATACGTCTATCGTTGCATAAGTCAATCGTCTCATTTTCAAGAGCAAAACATTTTTGCATACTCCTTTCTTAGAGACTTTAAATGATAAAAAAAAAATAGACAAAATTGGTCTTTAGCTACGAATTTCGTTCTAATTTTCTATGACCAAAAAAATGTCCAGTTGTTTTTTTCGAATGACAAACTGGTGAATACTATATTTAGACTTCATTCCATAGACAAGTCTTTAATTGTTATCATTTCGTTGTAATTAATGTTGCGCAAACATCTTGCTTTTTCTTCAGCCATTAATGCTGAGACAACGAGTAAATGGTAAATTCATTGAATTTTCCCGGCTGGCTGACGTTCAAGCACTGATTGCTTCGAATTGTGCCCGTGCTCAACATTTAACGCATGGATAAATGTGAAACGCCAAAAAACAAAACGGGAATATTTTCAAGCGACAAACACACACACACGAAGTGTAAGAAAAACAAAAACGTTTAATGTCATACTGTCACGGAACATTTTCATGAATAGCCATCCGTCGTTGGTTGTTCGCCGGTACACCACTACACACATCCATTAAAATTTATTCACATTCCGGTATTTTGATATTTGCATTTTTATACATTTTCTGGCAGAAAAATTCCTATGAAAATATTTGCCGCTTTTTCAAAACGCAGAGAGAACCAAATAAAACAACAACAACAACGATCAAGTAAAACTCAGTTGAGATTCCGTTTTATGCCTGGCATATTTTAATGACGCTTGGGTGTTTGCAATGAATGCATATATGCGATGGAACGGTGAAAAGCCAAACATGAATCCACATAATATGGGAAACGCTCTAAAACACGCAGCAAATAATTGCAAAATGTGCATGTAAATGGAATTTTGAATTCCATTAAGTTTTCCGAAATAAATACAAAACACACAAAATGCAGATTGCTGATGAAAATGCAGTAAAATGCACAACACAACAACGGAAGACGAATTTCATGCCAATAATTACAACAATGGATTTAGATCCATGTTTTTTGTTGTTGTTGTTTAGTTTTTTTTTTTTTTTTAAATAATAAATTCATACATTTACTTTGGTGGGTAAAAGTCTATTTTCAGCGATTGCAATCGCAAAAACTTGGCGAAATTGCAATTGTTTGTGACTTTTTCTATTGTGTGTTTTTTACAGCAATCATGACATTTAACATATGTGGTTAATGGAATGCCATAGCAAACTTAGTTGTTGATGTTGCATAAAATAAATTTGTTGCATGCATTAAAACTTCGTTTGTATTTGTATCTGTGTATATGATGGTAAATAAATGGTGATATAAACATTGGCATTGAACATTTCGATAAACTGAAAAATGTGCAACAACTTTGTATTTTAAGACGATTTTTGTCATTGAATTTTTTTAATTGTTAATTTGAATGATGGAATATATTAAAACGTTTTTCTATGGTTTGACATTGTACCTTCGTCGGTAGGACACAAGTGTGCACTATACTGCTTCTTCTTATTCGAAACTGCTCCATACATTTTGTACAGCATGTCGCCGCCATATTGAAAAATATCAATAAGAAACAATAGTGAGTTACAAAAAAAACCATATGGGGCGCTGACAGTCCATGAAGTTCAATTTAAAAGTCATTTTTGTATGAATTTGTCCTCTCGACGTGTACCTTCTGGATATTTTGAAAGTCAAATTCAAAATCAATACAACTAACAACACATGGTATGAACAAAACTATGATTTCTTTCATAGATTCTCAAAGAGGTGGTTGTAAGCTCCGAAATTTGTGGCAAAAGAATTCAATTTTTAATTAGTGAGATAAAACAGAGGTTTTTGATTCGACTTGAATTAAAAGTGATGAGTCCTCCCTATGGACATGTAAAATCTCTAGCCGATGTCGAAAATCCCTACCAAATTAAAAGTATTAACGACCAAGAAACCGTCTGAATTTGAAAGAACTTTTCAGAAACCTTTCTATTTTCAACTATAGTTCAGCGTACCGAAACAATATCTCAAACTACCGGTCACTTTCTTACAGTTATCGCTTATATTAAACCCATGGATAAAGGTCAAATCTATCAGCTATTATAATTGTAGAGTGTCCGCAGCTCAGTGGGAAATAATTTGTGAACGTCTCTATTACGATTCTTATAATTCGAAATGACAATTCTAAAAATAAATGTTAAAATTACATATGATTACAATCGAACTCAGTAATCTAGTCTCAGTTGATTGAGCCAAATTATTCGATGAGACTAATTTGGTTCGAAATCATGTGTGATTTTCATAGAACCGTTGACCTTTTTCTACCTCAATCCAAATGGAAATGCATGTGATTCGTTTATAAATGAGCGACACTTTAGAATAATAACACGTCAAAGTTATCTTAAAACAAAATAATTATGATTTATGCAGGGCGACAATAGCTAGTCAAACTCATAACATAGAATGAGATGTATGACATGAATGCTGTGCACGCGACACTTTATCCTCCATCTCATTTTGAGCATGAACATTAATTGCTCAACATCAACTGGTTTTTTTTTCTTTTCTTTGTTCTCGTTCGCCCGTGCATAAATGTCATTTCACTTAAAGTCGTTTCGAAAGCGATAAACCAAAGTTTAAGTAATTCCAAGATTCTGTAAAATTCTTCGAACTTGATAAGAAGAAAAATAACATGTTTGAACAATGTATTACTTCATAATGTGTCATTCTTAAGCGATATGACATTTTGATAGCAAAAATGGCTGCAATTGAAGCTTTGAATCACCCATTTACACCAATTAACTACGTCTGCTGATAACACCACGTGCCAGTTTCTGATCTGCAAACAAAAACCGTATTCCCTTTTGTCTAAAAGACGACTCAATCTAAGATCGAAATTATTAACATTGATGAAACTGTGCATGTAACATGAATCAACTGTGACTAGTCAGTTGATACAATTTGAAGTTAATTCTCGCTAAACGAGTGATAGAAATTCGTTTGAAATTACACTCAATTGACCGCTCTTTGCACCCAGGGTATGAAGTTAATTGTATCAATTTAAATTGATCAACATGAACAGTAATTTTCACCGACCAACCACAGAGGTATACACAAGTTGCCGACCAATTTTCATTCAAAATGAAAGCAACATGGACACCAAGTGTCTTGCTTGAAAGATCAAAGTAAAAACTTGTACAATTTAAAAACCTTGAATTTCGTTTTAAATTTCACCTTGAACTTGAATATCCGGCGTCAATTTGTTTGTAAAATTTCATTGTGACGTTCAAGTCCATTAGTAGACATTAAAAAAGAGAATTCAAAACATACAAACGTCTGCTCACGTGTATGTCTGTCATAAGAAAGACTAGCAATGTAAGCAAAATAAAATGGAAAAAAAACGTAAACAGAAATAAGGAAATGTGGCAAAAATTCCGTTTATTGGATTCAATTAGTAATGTAAACAAAACATTGTAAAATGGATTGATCGTTCACCGTATACCACATCACATGCCTATACACATTCTTCACATAATCGTAATTTACGATATCAGTAAAGAGATCGTTAATCAATGCGGTTTACTTAGTCTTCGTTTCCTTCCGTTTTCTTGTTGAAATCGAACAAAAGCAGGCAATTTATCTTGCATTTTATCACTTCTTTTAACGTTTATTCAACATTCAACAAAATACTTTGTCCGCTCATCTGCATTTGGCTGATTTCATGTTTGTTTTCTTCTTATCAATTTGATACTGTTTTGTTGTCTACAAATCCAAACTTCAGATTACTCAAGCAACATTTTCACTGTCGTTATCTGCAATTGAGTGAGTTTAGCAGGATATAATGTATATTATTTCATTCTATGAAACACACGACCAAGGCACAGATTGTTCCTTCATAACTTGTGTTTTAGTATACCATAAACTATAATATGTGTTGAAAATTTAAATTTATTTATCAAAGTACATAAAATGAGTAGTAGGAAAAAGCGGACTCGTCGGTAATCCTTGTGTCAACCATGCGGTTAACGGAAGCCCAACGCAAACCCCCCACTTTACACTGCCACTCACTCGCCCACTCATTTGATTTTTTTTCTGTTTACTCTGTGTATATCGTACTGTATCGTACAGCAAACGTTCACTTTCCTCTTGATTTTTTCCTGTTTTCTTTTGTTTTCTGATGATCATTTTTTTTCAACGAAGTAAACGTATACACCAGCGATTTGGATCTTTAATTAAATAATTTTCATAATAAATATGCCGTTGGCTATATCAATCTTGGAAATCCATGTGTACTTATTTTAAGTGACATAATTTGTTCACCGCGCGTAAAAAAGCTTGTCAACAATTTGCAACACTCGAAAGCATTCGAATCGAATTGTAGTGCATTCCAATACAATGGAATTCTATTCTTGCCAGACTAAAAAACTGTTCGAATTAACTAACAAGAAAATCAAAGTTATAACGCTGTTATATACACTAAATCGTTGTGTAGTATATGCGTATTTGTAACACATCGAGTGGAAATTCATTTAATTTACTGGTATCTTAAATAGTGAAAATGAATGGTGATACTTCTTGTTGTCAGGCACACTTAGGTCGTTGTTTGTCGGCATTTAATATAAAATAATGGTGGCAACACTTGCCTAATATGCGTGAAACTTAATGCAATAAAGTATGAAAGCGCAGATGTCTTCTTATTGCGAAGCTCAATGCGGGCGTACACAAGCATATTTTCATTAGTGGTGCAGCACTCTGCACAATCACACGGTTTGAAATTGTTTAACCGCTTCCACCGTACACCATCCATCCATCACCCTTTGACTCAAATCCCTTTTTTTGTGTGTGTTTATACGTCAAATGTGGTTGAAAAAAAAAATGCTAAACAGAGCTTCATGGTAAATTAAATTTTATCCTTCAATTTTGATGAACTCCAATGGAAAAAATACACTGACGACCAAAGAAACACGCGAAATTAAAATTCCTGTACGTAAATCGAAACAATTACAGTTTTTTTGTTATCTTTTTTTTAATTCCATTTTGTTTTTTTATGCTTTCCGTGGTGTTGATAAGCTTCAAAATGTAACCTCATGTAGTTTGGCATGGCTTTTGCGTGTTTAACTGACATTTACACGTTATGGTTTGCCCCCAAAAAAAAAAAAAAAAAAATCACCAAAAATATATCAATAGACCGCAAATATAAAAACAACCCCCAATTGCAATGCAAACAAACACGGAAGTGTGCTAAATGCAGAACAACATTGCAAACAATGCCAGTCTTCGACTGCTTCATAAATATGAAAAATATTCGGAATAAATGTCATTAATTAGATCATTGAAATGGTTATACCATCAAATGCAATTGAAATATTCATTTATGCACTTTCAATGGTGTGATTATATTGCTGCAGTGCATATTCACTTTTGCTGGCTTTTATTCAAACCATTTTCAATTTTTCAATCAAATTGATGACAGCTATTCAATTTTTATGACAATCAGATTTTATGCATTTCCAACGATTTGCGTTATACGGAATAAAATCGCAAAATGTAAACAAAAACGCGAAAATCACTTTAGCTTTCATTTGTAATCACCGATAAAATATATATTCATTTCAATAATATTCGTTTCCATGTGGCGTAAAATGCATCACAATGCATTGATGTTGATGGAATATTAATGCCTTCCAAAAATGATGGACAAATGATTTTGACATGTTTTTTTTTTGGAGGGGCGATGGCAAGGACGACAGTTGTTCTGCTGAATCAATCATACCACGCATTTCCAGGGTCAACAATCAGTCCTGCAAGGCAGCTGGATTGGTGCATTTTCGATTGGATTTAGATCAGTTACTTTTGAGTTTGGCAACTACGCTGTCATATCAACTTATTAGAGGTGTACACTGGATAACCGGTTTTTCGAATATCCGAACCGTATCCGATCCGATTCCTTCGGATACGGGTGACATTTGGTTCTCAATCAATCGCATCGGATACGAAACAGATTTCAACTTTTCAGATACGGTTATATCCGATTTATTTATCCGCACTTTTCCATGGAAATCAGTTTTTGATCGGATTTTTTCGGATACGCCCGTACACTACGTATGCGTAAACTGACTGAATTGAAATTTCAGCAGAGAGCTGAAACTCCGTTTTTCAGTCGGATATGGTTCTCGATCTGGTCCTCAAAACCACCTTAGTGAAGTGTATGGAATGAGGATAAATCTGCAGATTTTCATCCATGGATTGGTTGAAAAAAAAAGACTAATCAAGCAGTGAACTCAGGACGCTTCCAGTACCGGTTACAACCGGACATGTTCAAAAACCAAATTCAATGAATTTCCATGATGAAAATCTCAATGGGCTATTTTTTAATGTAGCCAAAAAAAACATATTCCTTGCAATGCAAAATCAATGGAATGCATAGCGAACGCTGTGAATGAAAGAGAAACAAACTCATGTTGTATTTATTTTTGAATCACTGAACAGTAGTTTGCCGTGAAAAAGCTCGTTGAACAAACTGATTAAACAAATGCCGCATTAATATACGGATGCACTGCATGACCGGAATCAAGGCCATTTATTGAACATCATTTGATTGTACACGGAATGTTTGTCAGCGATAAAAGTTTTTCAATTAAAATTCAAAACAGCGAACACGTTGAACGGTTCAATTTCGGTTCGATGCAGGACATTTTATTTTTTGTTTTTGTTTCAGGGAATATTCTGCCAGAAAATGCGCAGTGCATCTTGATGCAATTTGAAACATATACATGCAGCCCGATAAATTGGCATCATTTAAAATTCCAAAAGTTCCTACAACCGGAACTCTATACAGTTCAATTTGTCTTCGTTAAAGTTACCATTGTAAAATGCAATCATTGCCCATACCATCATGCAAAAAAAAACAAAGCTGTTTTTTTTTTGCTGCAGTTTTTGCTAACTACTGACGACAAAAACCATTTTCCACGTATAGATACACCGGAAAGTGAACTGAGCTAATGCAAACCCTATAGAACACCACGTCACGATTTATTTTTTTTTTGTACAGTTAACAGAAAAAATTAAGTGGTTAACAGTTTTTTTTCGGGATGGAGAACACTCATTATTACCCTTGAACATTCGGATCGATAAAGTGATGCAGTTAAGTGTGTGTTAAAAAAATGCTGTCTTCAACTATTGACAAACTCAGATAAGTGCTTAACATTCGCTATGCAAGGCTACATGTAATTGCAATTCAATCAATTGGCTGGCAATTTTCATCGAAGCAAAAAGAAACACCATCGATTGATATGAAAATGAAAACGTTAAGTATGCAATATTGATGCAAGTGCTTCGTTGCATTTGATGTATGTTAATTAAATTGAAAAAAAAATTAAGAGATTTAACCTTGCAACACCATTTCTTTTCGAATGTGCACGCGTCAATTTAGCAAAAGTGTTCATAAAATAGCTTAATACAGTATGTATCTGTTTTGAAGTGAAAATTCATTGAAATGGAAAATTGCTTTGAATCACGTGGTGCACCGCAATTTTTAAATAAGTTTCATTTTTTTCTACAACATCGGAAAAAGAGAGCAAAAACAAACCCATGGCTAATGCAGATATTCGATTTCACTTTGCGTTCAACATGTTTAATTTTAGTTTCCCATATTAGTCGAGGAAATTGCTTCAAGTTCACTTGAAATCGTATCGGCGTCACTTTTTGAATCCAGCGAATTCGTAGCAGTCGTTTTTGTTGTTGTTGTCGTTGTCTAGTCAGATAGTGTTAATATTATTTTCACTAAAACACCGATCAACAAAATAAACACGAATTGCCGAATTGAAATCCTTGATATTGATTCGGGTGGTGGTGATGGTTTGCCAAAACCAACGCCATTTGTTATTGTTGCTTTTGAACTTTTGGAAAAATCCTTCGATGTTTGCTGCTTTATTTCATGCATCCAATGTTTATTGTTTTTATTTTGATTCCATAACTATTTACATTTACGTTTCGTGCATGGTTTATTCCGAAATAAAACCATCAAATTCATTGGATGGAAAATTTATTCATCTGTTGAAAAAAAAACTACAACAACAACAACGAAGCAGCAACACGAAGAACAGCAACTTACGTTCAATTCGTTCACACGACTCACACATACTCAAGCAAAAGACCAACTTGTACTCAGAATTTGCCTATTTTTTTCGTCGAATAATGTCGAGCAATTTATTTTTATTCGCACTCCAGCTGTGTTCAGCTTAAGCACATGTATTTGTATGGATAAACCGAAAAAGATTTCAATATTCGCAGCATTTCGATGGCAATTCGTGAATGCGCTCGCTTTGTGCCGCATAAAATAATCTAGTAAAACATTCCATTTTAGCCGAACAGAGTGTTGCGTTTGTTGGTATTGCTTCAACAATGTGCATTTTAGTTATGTTGCGCAACCGTATTTTCTTTGCAACCAATTTCGAATTGTGTGGAAACTTTTGCTAAATTCCAACTAATTACTGCTTTACCGAATTTCGAATTCAATTTAAGTTGAATGTCGTTGCTTGTAATTCCAACTGATTATCTAAAAACATGTTTTCTAAATATCCTTCCTATTATAATACATATGAATGTATACTGACTTGAATGCGACAACACACACACACACACACACACACACACACACACACACGCCGGTTGTTTGATTTATGCATAAGAAACCATTGCATACCTTTTTCAATATAGCTATTTCTTGAAGTTATGCTTTTGTTAATTTTTCAAAGATATGCCCCATTTTCAATTTAGAAGACAGTCGACTTAAAATGTTCCATTTGGTTGAGCATTGTCTCATTGACTAAAAAAAAAAATACTTGAAAGAAAATTCCAATGCCCCCATTGTTGATGCTTTTGTATTTTCCGTTTTTGTGACAAAACCATTGTACCATCGATAAATCTATAGGGTGTCTTGAGTTCGATCGGTTTAAATTTAAAATGTTGTTCCAAATTTCTTTTTTTTTCTTTCTTAAGTCAATATGAGCAAACCAATTTCTCTTTGTCAACATGTCATAAAATTGGGAATTGTACAATTGAAAGTGAAACCTAATAGTCGAATGCCTTATGCAATCCACCTATACGACATTCCAATGTTCTAAACAATGATATTTGATATCCACACAACGCTCTAATAGACTTCTTTTGATCATTATTACCAAACATACGCACCTCATACACTCGCCTTCGTTTTACTATTATATTCGATACTGACAAAATTCATCCCGACCCAAAAACAACAACAACAAAAAACTAATACATTTTATCTTTGAAACACCGAGCCCAACACATCCTGTAGATGGAAGTATTGATAACAATGGAATGGCAAATCAAGGGAAAATGTACGATAAATTGAATGGGGCGCACCATTGTCAAGAGGCTTTAGATTGAATTGTAATATTCTTTTTCAAACATACACACAACACACACACAGACAAAAAAAGCAGAGTCCAATTTGGAATTGGAATTGGCAATTCCACTGAAGTGAATTCATTATATTGAAAATAAAGCGCAAAACAATAGACTATAAAATATTGACAAAAACGAATGGTACATTTCGCTGTATTTAGGATAAAACGGAACATGGGACAATAATAATGACAAGTGGTTCAATAGTTGACCATCAATCCTGAGTTGCTGACCAAAAAAAAAACACCAACTTCGTCCTAAATAATCGAAAATTAATCATCATCCATCGTTGTGCATTGAATGATCTTTGATGTGTTGAATGTTCATTATTTTAACATTTGTTATCACCTTTTTTTTTCCCCAGTCAGAATTAACACTTTTATGAACGTTTGAATCTTTGATCGAATCATTTCAACACGGTTTGTCTTATTTTTTGTTTACTGATTCAATATTATGTTCGACCTCACAATTTCACATTTAGATGGATTTTTTGTTTTCTTTGTGTTATTTTGTTGTTGTCGCGCGCGCTCGCGCTCGCGCGTAGGAATTGAAAAATTAGTAAACAGAAACAAACAAAAAAAAAATGGATTTTCCGAAATGAGTGTGAAACACTATGAACTTAAATAATTACCTGATGTGAATGTTGACCGTTGCATGTGCCAGCTGAACAAACGCCAGTGCCGGGCACTTTAAGCTGTTCTTGTTTATAGTCTGGCTGATATGGAAGTAACATTCGTATTTTACCCCATCGATTAAAAAATAACGCTATCGCTCCGGCCCACACGAGCAAAACTACAACTACGATACCTACTTCGACGCCACGGACCTGTCAACACAGATAAACACCAAATGGCGTGGTGGTTGCCACACACACAAAAAAAAAACAATCAATAAAAAATTTTGTGTAAATTACAGGGCATGGAACAAACGGAAAAAAACGATAATAATCTGACATGATCTGACTGACAACATTCGATTCGCAAACGAGCGATTGTGAATAACGATTTTTATCGATTGTAATTTGGATTATGAGCTCAATTTCAATCGAAATAGCAAACAAAATTATTTGGCGGGAAAGTGATTTTGAATGTGTTCGTTTCATTGGAAGGAAGCATCTGAACCAGTTTGGTGTCCTTAAAACCGTCATTCTCAATCGCTCGAATGTTCGCGCTGATTCGATATGGAAATTTGTTGGTCATCAACACATTTGGTGACCGCATTAAATTAACGCCATTTGGCTACGTGTGCTAATTTTTTTTAAAATGTCTATCTGTGAATTGGTTGCCACAGTTATATCGAGTCAGTGATATTGATTCGTTTGTTGATCATGTACATTATTTTTTACGTGTGTATTTTTTTTTTTTTTTTAAATTTTAAAATTGAGAACCCATGGACATCAATATTTACCGTTGGAAGTTCACGTGCGGTTGAATTATCGGCTGCTACATTACCGTACTCGTCTGTATATGTGATAGCGTTTCCAGTTTCGATGAATGGCGGTACAGGCGGTCCATTGCCGCTTCCCAGCGCGCCTGGATCTTGTTGTGGTGAACTTCGTGGCGGCTCTATAAAACAAATATATATGTATACAATTTTATTAATAAACATGAATTTTTAATTTGGTCGAACCGATTCAACATCACATATCAACAATGTGTTGAATGGAATTTCGACAGCAGCAAGAACAACGACAAAATGAAAAAAAAATGAGTACATTTCAACACACACTCACCCAGTGTTCTAAAGACAATTGGTCGACTTCGATATTTTTTTCCACTCCAAACGGCTGTAACCGTAAGCTGATATTGTGTGTCTGGTGATAGACCGTATAAAGTAACTGCTTCAGAGTTTCCTGCCACAACAGCAACGACTCTGTAACTTAAATTCAATCAGTTATCACATGATTACGTTTTCATTGAATATGCATCTTTTTTGTAAGATTTTTTGTTTGTTTTATTTCGTTATGTTATCGTGTATGTATGGAGGTGGGTGTGAGGGTGTTTTTGGCATTTATTCATATTTTTTTTATTTATATTTTTTTTTGACACATTTAATAAACATTTAACACAATTTCGAATATCTACAAGTATATTATGTTAAAGCTTGGCATTGAAACTCTTGCTTGATAAATAACAGGCTTTTCTTTTGATTATCAACAACATCTAACGATAATATAATAATATAGCTGAGTACAAAGCACCGTATCATCGCTTGAAACTGTGCAATGCTGTGGCGGCACAAGGCACAACGTCTTCCAAGTGTTACAGTCAACATTTATGCCATACTCGAATAAAACGGAACAAAAAGTCCAACAGTTACACACATATCTATATACGATAGCTGATAAAAAGGACTCCTTTTGTAATCAAAAATGAGGATTACTTAAGAAATGAGTTTGAGAATATATATATATATATGTAGCTTTTTGCACTCTTTTAACATTGAATAACTAAAGAATAAACGATATTGCGAATAATTTTGATAAATGACTATCTATTTTTAAACTCGTTTACTGTCAAGGAAGTACACAGTGACGTTTCTCAATAACTAGAGTTAATAGACACGTGCCACAACTGAACGTCAGCTCATCAAATCCTACAAAAGATTCCATTTTTCATTCCATTTGACTTTGCTCACTCTCTCTCTCTCTCCCTCTCTCTATACTATATATGTTCAATGTGATAGAAATCCTAAACTGTAGGACGTCGAAATATTTAATACACTTGCAATTTATTGATTGATGGAAGAATAGATTTAATCGCTTTTTACGGTATAATTGTGAAAAGTAACATTCCTTTTTCGCTATTTCGTTATAATGACGCTTGTGAGTCTTGAACTATATAATTTTCTATATAAAAGCGCTTTGCCAAATACTACTTTGAATTACATATGAGGCTGAGAATAATAACAGGCATATTGATTCGCCAATCGTTGATCAATTTACATGTTTCGATGTATAGGACATTCCTAGGTCATTTCTATTACTCCCACTTAAACGAATCCTATTTACGCTATTTACGCGATAAAAAAGAAGTGTATGATTACTGCTACTGCACCTAGCTCAGTTGTTTGAGCTCTGGTGTGTTTGCGCATACAGTTAGCCGATCCGGTACAAAAAACGACTGAAAGAGACCGTAAACAGTTTGAAACTGTCTAACAACCGGTTGAAATTGGAATTTCATTTGCATGAAGCATTCCGGTATCTCTATTTTTATTCTCATTCACAAAACTCTAATAAATTCTATAAAAAGTAATTTGTTCAAAAACAAATCAAATGAACAAAGAACATTGAATCAGTCAGATAAATTTCGCCGCTTTAGAGCTCAGGCTCGATCCCACTCGAGAATTTGTCGCACACAAACAATTCAACTGAATGCCTCCACTTACGTATGTGAAGTGAATTAGTTTTGTTTGATTCTGAGTATGGCTGGTAATTTCACATTTCAAGAACAATTCTGAATCATTTCTGCATTAAAACAGTGTTGTATTTTAAACTTAAAGAAACAATTCATAAAATTTCAAATAATTTGCTCATCTAACAAATGCACCGGTTTTTGTCATCACATTTTTTTTGTTACTCATCTTAAAACTTGCAAACTTTGCCGGCTCATACATTATGGAACTTTTTCCTAAAGTAATTGTAATTAAACTTGTCTTTTGTGTGTTTCGAATGGCACGAACAAAAAAAAATTGAAACCAAATCCAAAAATAACATTTCAATACGAATCACGTTGGAATTTGTTCACTAAGAAACAGAAAAATAACAACATAAAAAATTTAAATTATGACTCATTCAAATGAAATACCTGCAAAGTATTCACTTCGAAAAGTTCAGTTACAAAAAAAAAACAACAAGACGGCAAATGAGGACGAGTGAGACAGTGGCGAATTTGTCACACCGTTGTGTGTGAGCGTGAGCGCGCGCGCGCGCGAAGGAAAGGGAAATTCGTTTTGCAAAACGGATGGCCAAAGAAATGTGGCGACAATCACAATAAGCCACACTTCGCAACTAACTGGAACCATTGAAATGAGAATAGGAGCAAGTACTGAACGCGGCTCGATTCGGCTGATACATGCACAACATCGGATGTATTGATTCAATGATATACTCGAACGATCAATACTTCGTCGATGAATGACAATGATTGCAATAAAAAAACAAAATAAAACGAACACCACAACATCAACCGAATGAGCCGTGTATTGAGAATCTTCTCTCATCGCTTGCTTGTTTTTACTTTTCATGGTGGTTTTTCATACGAATACATTGTGTTTTTGATGGTTCGCTTGTTCACATGTTCACATTCTATGCCATACACATAACATACACATGTGGCTTATGTCAAAGCCATAATCCATACTCATTCAATACATCAATATGTTGTTGTTGTCGTTGTTGTGTATTTTTATTTTCAAACACATGACACATCGTTCGTTCGTTCGTTAGCTCGCTGTCGCTCGATTGTCTTTTTCTCTGTCGCGCTCGCTACAATTTCTTTCTCTTCTTTTGTTTGGTTCGTGTTTCACCTGCCTGGTCATGCATGAACTCAATTAAGGGAGACAAAATAAGGGAATATCGAGTATGTGAGCGAAACTCTGTCGCTCTCGCTTTCACCCGGTCTATCTGATTCAGTAACGGAATTTGTGCAAACCACACCGCCCGTCAACGTGAACATTTTGTGAAACAATTTACTTGTTTTCGTCAACGATCCTCTTCATCGGCGCTAAGGCTATTGTCTATATTTTGTAACAAAATAAACCGCAAGAGAAAAATAGCATTTGGCGAAAGACGTGTGTGTTTCAACACACGCAGAACGTGGACAAAAAAAAAAAAAAACAAATGAAGCGTCGCGAGAAAAATGAATGTCAATTTATTCATGTCCATCGTTCGAAATGCGTCACAATCGACGAAAAATTGGCATGACATGACGAAACGACATACTTTCTGTAAAATCATTCCAAAAACTTTCAACATTTTTTTTTTAATTTTTTTTTTTTTTTCAACTGACAAAATGTTGAAATTTGATTTTAAAACAAATATTCGAATGGCAATCGTTGACCTTACGTCAATGTTATTTTACGCCAAAATTAATTTTTCGATGGAATGAAATCAGAATACGGGGCAATAAAAACAACAGCAAAAAAAACATATCAATATAAAATGCGCATTCATTTTCTTCAAGTTCTTTTGCTTGATGTTTTTGGAAAACTTGAAGACATGCATGCCAAAATATTCGATGGAATATTCATTAAAAAAAAAAAAAATCTCAAGAAAAAAAAAACAAAACAAACAAAAAATTCGGTGACATTGAGTAGCATCGAAGGATTCGAACTTTGTAATGATAGCAACAAAACTTTGAAAATGCCATTGCTAATGAACAAAAATAAAGGGAAAACAAGTGAGTAACAGCAGCACCACTGCACACATCGCAAAATCACAGCAGAAGCCAGCATGAACGAACATTTTTTGTTAACGTAAATAAAAGTTTTGGCGCAGCCAAAATAAAAACACAGCAAACACACTCACACACACACACAATGAAACAATGTGACATACAATGTTTATGGCATTTGGCTTGAGGTGAGAATGCAATGCATGAGGGCGACGCACATTGTATGGCATTCGAATTAGTGAAGCAAATCAGACGAGATGACAACAAGCACAATGGTTACGATGGCAACACGGCCAATGGCATCGACAATACACTGAACTTTGACAATCGAACAATATCAACAATAAAACTTCATTTTTGCTCGCAATCCGAAGCATAAAACATATGAGCGCATTGATGCTTGGCGCAACGATGCATTTTGAGATATATTTTTCAATTGGTTTTATTTAACTCAAATGGACAAATGGTGCAGCCAAAGTTACGGTATGGAAACACGCACCGAATGAACATCATATGCGAATTTTTTACTGCATACCTACAGCGTCATATGGTTTTTTTTGTTGTTTTTAAATAATAAAATCATTCATGGCAGACAATTTATATTTTTTTTAAAAAAGATGTTTAAAAGTTGAACAACATAAATTTGAAACAAGAAGCACAGTACTCAAAAATGGTTAAATAAAATCATGATGAGGGATGATGATGATGTTGATGGCATGGCTTTGCGGAGCAGGGGCGAATAAAAAAATCATTATACACAAAATTTTCATATTTCAACCTAAAACCCTGAAGGCCAAACGATAAATCAGTCGCTTGATGCACGAATTGAAAGTCAAGCCCCATGAATGCGATATGTGCACCATGTCCACATATTCGACAGGGTGTTGCTACGATATAAACGCATGGACGTGTATTTTTCAATTGCATGTTTGAACTCATGGATGTCGAGTGTTCAGTCCATCCTCTAGGGGTGTTGATTATCAGATTTTTATTGTTGACTGGGACAAAGCATCTCATGAGTCATGGCGAACATCAACGATTTTGGCCAATATTCGCAATTTCGTTGTTCAGAATGCCAAGTTAGAAGTTATTCACACCCTGTGCAATGAGTTGCTACGGCTTTCTGCCGAAACAAAACAAAAAAATACTTTTCAATCTGTGTTGATGTGAAAACTCAGTGAATGTAAAACACTATATTCCTGCGGCAAACTCAATCACGCTCCTGCATAAGTACAGAAGCTAACTCAGACGCACACAAACCATTCTTATATCGCATACGCAGAAGTGCTGGGTCTCGAGGATCGGTTCAGTTGAATTTATCAATGGTACGCATCACTGACATTGCTTCATGTATTATTTATTCGGTCTCAAAACGTTTCACTTGATTATGATGCAACAACTCATTCCATGTTGTTCGTTTGTTTCTTGCGTTCGTTCGTCTCACTGTTTATCAGTGCTAAATATCTCTGAGCCAGATCGTGCATAACCTTATTACTTTTGATTTAGTCATTATTTATTGCCATTTCTAGTTGTTGTAATGCTTCGATGAATCCTTCCTGCTAGCCATATTTTCTATGTCGATGAAAGTCGTGAAGAATGACATTTGTGAAATTGCATTCTTGCAAAAGTTATGTGGCCCATTCTCTCTTTCTCTCTCCCTCTCCGCCTCTCTCTCTCTCTCTCTCTCTCTCTCTCTCTCTCTCTGTGTGTGTGTGTGTCGCTTTCTACAGAACCATTGATTGTAATTTGATTCAGCTTATAATATGCTCATGGGAGCCCATGTGGAAAAAGTGACGATAAAGAATTCGATTTTCCGATTGAAACTTGATTTATTTGTTGACTTCAACGAATCAACGTTCCAATATGGACATGGCAAAAAAAAATAGATGAAAAAAGGGATTTATGCCGTATATTTACGCACCAGATCTCGTTGACGTGCACAAATGGAATGTGCCAATAGAATGTGTTTGTTAAATAATAGTCGTCATTGATACATCAAAAGAGTTTTCTTTCTATTTTCGTTGTAATGTAAGATCGGTCATAGTTTAGTACAATAGAAAGTGTCAACGCTTCTACATTTCACTTCGTCGGACATGTTCTTCGTTGTATTTTGTCGATTTCATTCACAGTTATTCGTTTATTCACATTGCATTTAACAAAACCAAAATAAACGTGAGTTGAATTTGATCCGTTTTCCAGGGCAATGCACAATTTGGATATGATACAGTGAAATTGTTTGGGACAGCAGTTGCTTAGTTTGTTAGGAAAAAATATTACAGAAACTGTATTAAACTGTTCAATAGATAAACAATTTTTTTTTCTTTAGTCAATTAGATAATTATTTGATAGAATGCAACAGCATTCGGATTTTATCGGTATTTTTGTTTTGTTTACATCGCAATAATTAGGGTACGTGGTGGCTAGAGCTTTCGGTACGGCGCTAATTGGCTCACTAAGTTCAGCTGCAAACAACTTGATTTGTGATTGAATGAGCATGAATGAGTAATGGCCGATACCGAACTGTATGTTGTGCTGTGCGAGCGTGGTGCTGTTGGTCTGCAATCCTCTTACCAATGAAACACTCTAGAAAAATGCCAATACTCCTTGGACTGCATGCCGAGAGGTACGAAACATGGTCTATAGACAACGTTTCTTTGGTTTCCATCACAATAATTACAAATTTGAATCCAATGTAGTTCTGTTCGTAAAACAGTATTCAAGAATCTGAATGTTGATTTTAATAATATATTGTCCATCACAAAACATTGACGATGGGTGCCATCGACATGAGAAAAATCGCCATCGATGTTTTGTGCTTTTACAAAGGAATGCAAAGCTTTCATGTCAATTCTGCCAACAGCTATCTAAATCAAAGAACCATAAGAAAATGGGATACACAACGATCCTTCCAGATTGTCATCTAACTCGAAAGAATTTACCATCAGTCTTTTTACATACGCAGGGAATGCTGCAGATATCATAATCTGTGCAATAAAACACAGGATGAAATCCATGATGCTTACCATCGCATGCAGCATGCGATACGTACGAAAAGAAATTCAAATATAAATGTTATGGGTTTGTACTAAGCTATGCTTAGTTAGCTTGAGTGCCAAGCTATAAATCCTTTTGTGTTAGTATGCCATCTTATAGGGTGGGTCTCGATTTAAAGCCGCACACAATTTCAACGGTGACAGATCCGAGTAAAATATTTGTTGTTCAGTCTCTTACCCCCTGGTAATAATAATGTTATTATTATAATTATATTATTAATTTGAAATAAAAGATTGAAAAGATTCGGATCTTTGGTCTGTATTTATACGTTTTCAACACATGTTGTCACCCCCCCTAATTTACTGTTTGCTGCAACAACAAACATACATGTTTATAAGTGTTTAGCGACCAACATCTTGATTGAGTACGAAATTTGGAATAAAAAATATTTACATTTTTCGAAACAAATTTGAAGCAAAATTGTGTTACTAACATCGATTTAAAACCAAAGAGATATTTATTCCACAAACAATTGCCAATTTTTCAACAACTCAAAGAATTTTCAGGGCTTGGACGCCATTGACGACGAGTTACTACAAAGCCATTATCGTCGCAAAGCGACATTTTATACAAAAAGGAAGCTTCCCAAATAGCTTCAAGCCATGAATAAATTCTGGATTGAAAAATGTTCCTTTAAAAAAAAAAAACTCCTCATTTTTTTGTGGGTGTTCGAATGCACCCTACAAATGTTTCACATCTCTTTGAAACATTGCATTTGAATGTGTAAATAGCATAACATTGACAAAATACAACGAGTACATACAATTCGAGATGAATTCAAAACCAAGATTAAATTTTCTAAATACGTTATAATCCTCTTTTCCAGCACATTTACACGAAAATATGTTCTCTTTTGTGATGTCATTGATGTGTAACAACCAAGTCGAATAACATACACCGTACTTGTTCTGTATCTTTGTGCATTTCATAATTAGCAGCAATGGTATTTATGTACGTCATATCATGCAACATGATATTCTCTGTGAATTGTAGCTTACTTGGGATTTTCGACAGCATTGGTACAATCGACAAATGCTTTTCATATGTAAATTTCAATGAACAATGAGCATACGCATTCCAAATTCTATGAAATAAACTGGAGAATAGTTGGCAAATTAATTAGAGAGAGAGAGAGAGAGAGAGAGAGAGAGAGAGAGAGAGAGAGAGAGAGAGAGAGAGAGAGAGAGAGAGAGAGAGATTGTTGATGTGCTTCAAAAGAGTGCTAAATTAGCTCAAATCAAAAGATGCCTGAGAACATCAGCCATTGATTTATTTGTAAATAATCAATGAAGAACCAATCCCAAATCTAGTGGGTAGAAAAATTCATTGATCAATGATATCATTTTTGTTAAAGGAGATTATTTTCGATTTAAATTTACAAAATTTTCCACACAAAAAAAACAGTGAGTTTAATTTCGTTTAGTTGAAGTCAAGTTAATAGCGAATTGCTTAAATTGTAGCGATCGTAGTCGCACAGTGTCGGTTACCATCTGTCGGAATAACAAAACATTCCCACGGCCGGTTCATATTTTAGCGATAAAATAAGTCAACGTGACATCGATTTAGTTGGCACACAGCTAGACTAGCTTCCAATCATAAAACAATTGAACTACGCTTTCGAAATTGGTAAGCCAACTTGATCAACGTTTGCCTGTAACGTACACACAGTTTGTTCTCGCAACATCTAAATAACAAAACCAATCAGCTCTCTTTTGCACACAAAATAATAGTTTTATAAATAGTCACATAAATCAATACACAGCTAAACAACCAACTTAGAATAGCAACTCTATTTTGATCGGGTGTAAACAACATAGTGAAAATACACAACAGCGGGGCGCACCAGGAAAATGTGTGTGTGAGTGTGTTTGTGTATCGACAGATGATGTTGTTTGCCACATAATAATAATAACAGAAAAAGATACTCATGCCAAGCGCTGTTTGGCTAGCAGCATGCTTGTTATGGGATAGAATGCGTTAGTGAAATATTTGGTTCAGCTACTGGTTCAGGGCTTGTTTGAACTCTCTCTCTCTCTTTCTCTCTTTCTCTCTCTCTTTCGTGTTGCGCCTTTCTTTATCACATGTACGCGTCAGTGCAAGAGAATTATCCTTAATATAGGAGCTTTATTCAAGCCTATTAACCCAATTACGAATTCAATTTCTCTTCTTCATCTATCTCTTTCCCTTTTCGCCCATAATTTGCTCTCTGCCTGAATTAGTGAGCTGGACGACGCTAAATTCATTGCCACCGCCACTTAATTGGTGTGTCTATTGATATATTTATTCAATTTGCTATAATGAATATTGATTTATTAATAAAAAGAAACATGACAAAAAAAAAATGAACATTTTCTCGATGAATTTATCGAAGGGGTTGATATCGGAATGTCGACGTCGATTAGAAATGGAATTAGACTTTAGGTAAATTTCTCAGTTACATTTAAATACATTTCAAACATGTCAAAATGAGTCAAACAAATCTGTTATGAAAAATTGTCATACAAAATACCACAATAAAATTGTGTTTTGATTCGTATGCGTATAATTCTCGAGTCATTCCGCTCAGGTTGCAATTTCAATCGATAAAACCCAAATAATAATGTTTTTGGAAAAAGTTTCATTAGATGTTTGCTTTTGCAATTGGCTATCCGATGAAAACATAAAAGCAATCAACATGGAGAATTAATGATTGACCGGCTATTGAACTATGAGTTCCGATTTTTCCAAACCAATTTTAATGCAATTGAAAAAAAAAACAAAACCTGAGGATTGTCAAGAATGCAATCAAGCAAATTATTTACGATCGAAGGGAATAAAAATGAGGAAAAATCGAATATTGCGAAAACTGAACGTCGGAATCGGCCACCGGTCAAATGCACTAACAATTAATTTTTCTCGAGCAAAAGAGAGACAGAGAGAGAAATGTTGTATATTCGAGTGGAAAACTAAAATATATGATTACTACAAGAAGAAAACAAAACAATAATAGAAAAACAGCCCAGTGACGTGACTAGCACCAATAGCACTCATATAACTATAATGTTTCGAATTGCGTATGCGAATGCAAACACATTGAGTGTGGTCGGCTGTTGATCGGCGTCCAAACATTTATTGCGTCGAAATTCATCGATTGAATCAGTTTCAATGAAACGTTTGGTTTGTTTACAAACCAGTTTTGTTAATTTTTATTTTGGTTGTTTTTTTTCTCTATATTTCTTTTTTTTTGTTCCTTTAGTTTGAACAATCGATTTGAACATTTTTGATGTGGGACCAGATTGATTGAATTTTGAAAAGAAATCATAATAACAAACGTTAAGCCATTCGAATCGATTATAGTGAGCTGTATATTTTCAATAATAAAAGGGAGACAAAAAATGGCTCAATCACTGTCGAAAACACACACAAACACACATCAATTCACCAAACAGATCACATCCAATGCACTCAAAACTTGAGGCAATTTTGAACAAGTTTTCCATCCGCTCTGACTTTCAAATTGATAGCACGTCTCCTCTCTCTTTCTCTCTCGCTCTCGTTGTGTTGAATGCATCTGGCTGGCCATCTTTCTGAATTCGTTTTTTTTTTTTTTTTAATTTTCTTGTTGAGCTCAGAACGCACTTAAAAATAACCAAATGCGACCTAATTCAAAGCCCGCCTCGACAATATGAAACGAGAGAAAAATGATGATGAGAAATTGTTCAAAAGTACTTTAACGTGTTTCAATGGAAATTGACATGAAAAAAATACAACAACAACAACAACAACAAGCAAACAGAAAAAAATAACGAATCCGGTTTGGTTTGCAGTTGATGCAATTTGCTTTTCACTGCATTTTCTGTCGTCTATTTTTAGGTTGAAATCGTAAACTGCATTTTTGGTGTGTCAGTGTGTATCCAAAACTTTCTTCTATTTCGCTCTTCCTCTGTCTCTCTCAATACCACAAACTGAAGAATGGACGCTTTTTCAATTACTTGAAATTTTTATTGCTAGAAAAATATCTCAGTTTTGCAAAATGCATTGGATTTTGAATGAAGATGTAGACATTTAAATAAAGTCATTGAAAAACGGCAACAGGGCAAAAAAATAATATGCAAAATAAAACTGGCCAACAAAAAATTACGTAATGTTTGGCCAAGCGCCTGTGAGGGAGCATCGACTTTTTTATAAATGTAAAACCAGACTCTGGTTTTAGTAACGGATCATCATTCAATTCGAGCAATGCACTATAAACACTGATTTTATTTATTGACGTTGAAAATTGAAATAAAATTTGTTTATTCTTTTTTTTTTGGTTTTTGTTTCGGTATATTTTATTTGGCTCGTCCGGGTTGTGGTCGATGTGCGATGATGCCATTTGCTTGTGTCTCTAAATAAATTGCATTGCTGTCTGCGTAAATGTTAACGAGCAAATAATCATAAATGCCATGCAAAATGAGTAAAGATGAAATATTTAAATTATCCATTTTCATTGCGCTGTGAAAATGATATTTGACGATGAATGTGATGTTTTTGTTTAATTTTGATATTTTTGATTTTTGGATGTTTCATTTTTGGTGTGTATTGAGTGTGTCGTGCTGTTGTTTGTGTGGTTCGCGGGGGCTATAAATAAAAAAAAAAAAAACAAAGCGAAACAAAAAAAACCGCCCATGCACATAGTAAACAAAGTACTGGTCATGTGGTGCAATGCACATGATAATATCGGCTTTGAAAACGAAACGAAAAACGAAAAATTGCCAGCGCAGCAACAAATACAGCATAAATACACATTAAAATGAAAATCAAAATGATTCGTGATTCGGTTGGAATCAAACGGACAGCGTAACAAACGCAAACAACTATGATGGCGATGGTTGCTGTTTTTCTCTCTTTTTTTTTGTTATATTTCAAACGTAATAAAAATAATCGAAGTTGGTAAACACATTTTGTGGACGCGAGCGGCATCCAATATAAACGATTGTTCGTGTGGTCGAGGTTTCCCATTTCGTCTCATTTACGCCCAATTCTCGATACTATTTGGCCAGTTTTCGTTGTTCTTTCTTTTTCGTTCCGTTTTGCCCCCCTTTCCAAATGCACATTTAGCGCGAATGTATTTTTATTGTCATTGTCTTTGACCAATTGCTGTCTTGGTACACATCGTATTTTGTTGTTGTTGTTTGGATTTCGACGTTTGAAATTTGGCCTAGCTTCCAATTTCTATTGGCATTTGTACATATAGCATATTGTTGTGTATGTATGTTTATGCTATATAACATTTCTGTCATATCCACTTTTATTTCCAATTTCATTTTATGGTCAGTTACAATTTGGCCGATGTTCTATTTATTTTATGAATGAAAACCATCGATATGTGCACTTATAACGGACTTCAATATCATTTTTGCTGCCGCTTTTTTTGCCCTCCCGTCTCTTCTCTCTGCGCTTGACAAATAAACCGTTCTGGGTGCCGTTTGAAATTCCATAGTCCCAGAATGGCAAAACAATATGCTGGCTGTTTGTTGTTTTTTTTTGTGTGTGCCCTGATGTATGTTTCATTGTGAGTCACATACCAGGGCTGTGAGGGGGTTAACAGCAACACAATTTTTGGCCGATATATGAAAAGACGATAGTAGGTTGTCACGCGTCAAATGACAGTTTATGCACAAATCAAAATGAAAACACACCAATTTACCGTCTCAAGCAATTGCATGAATTACCAAGATTTGACATGTGTCATTGTTGTTATGTATCCATTTGAATGTGCTCTTTGCCAATCTTGCCACCAATGTCGTGACGATCTGGTTCAGCACAATGGTTTTTTTTTTATAGCCATGGGTAGTGAACAACACAATGAAGCTAAATAAATCGAAATCTACACTGTAACGAACACGGCAAATTGAAAATCCATACATATTTTATAAATACATTTTCACCGATAGCAACATATTGGTTTGATATGTGTTTTTCTTTCTCTCTCTCTTCCGAGTGTGTGCTTTTTTCCTGTATCAAACGATTGATGGAAGGGAAAAGTGTAATAGGCGATACCGATTCTCTAGCGACTATGACGAAATTCATAAAGTTCTCTTCATGATTGCATGAGTTTGCTCGATTTCGATTGCAGGCTGCAATTTGCAATGGGCTAGTATTAAATGTACTGTAGAATGGTTACAAATAGAAAGGCCACAGCACAATATCGTCTTGACCGAAAATTCAAACAGCCAGCAGTTGAACTAGAAACTTCACTTTCAACGTCATATTCGGCAAACTGCACTTCAAGTCGATAACGTCAACGATAATAATTTGTTTGGTCAAAGGGAAAAAAAACGATATTACAACAAAGAGAACGAGAAAAGAAGTTCGTTTACAAAGAGTGGAAAATTACAGCATGTAAGTGAATTGCTGCTATTGCCATTGCTGACGGTACAGTACTTTGACAAACAACATTGACGCAATTCAAAGAAAGTTTAAACACACAAAAAAACACACTAAATACAAAAGTGAAGGCGGTGAAACCGCCTAAAACCACATACACACCACCGATTTTCCAATTTCATGTATATTCAAACAATAAATTATCCATGGGGCTCTTGCACGTTGCCACACATTCAACATGGACGACAAAATTCACGAAAAAAAAAATGGAATTTCACTGCTTAAGTGGATTTTGGCGTATGTTCGACTATACACTTAATGTCGAATGAATTGCATTTGCTGAACGCGCTCATTACCATATGTGTGATTGTGTTGCTGTATGCGTGTATGTGTGTGTGCACGAGTTATTTGTGTTTTACCCACAAACCTATTTTCTGATCAAATATGCAATATTAAAATGTAAAGTCGAAGTTAAGATTATATGCCTACCGCATTGACCAGTTTTTTTCCACTTGCAATGTTATCGTGTGGTTGCTATTGCCTTTTTTTTGAACATGCCAAATGGTTCTCGAAGTTCGAAGGGATAAACGATGAAGCGAAGAAAGAAAAAAAATGGGACACTAAAATTTGAAGTCTCGTATGAAAATCCGTAAATAATGGTAATATTTTTTGCTCGTATGTTGTACGTGATGTAGGGAAAATGCACAGTGAGAGTGTGTTTTAAGAGCCCTGTTCACTTTTCATTTTTTATCATATTTTACATGCTGATGATGTGAAATAAATTACACAATTTCACACGACGGGGACTCGTACACAGTGTTCCGCCCATTGAAAATCGATGTGAAAATGATGGCCGGTGTGGCCAAGTGACCATTTTCGATAAACTTGTTTTTTTGTTTGTCATTGACATAAACAACTCGAATAGGGTCACCGTAATAGATGCTAAACCCAACTAAATGCAATGCCCAACGATCAATTCCATTAAGAGGGTCTTATTGAAAATCAATGGATTTGAAATGGTATTTAAATGTGTTTTTGACCGTTTTACATGGCTTTAATCGACTTTATATCGACAATTTTTGAAACTCAACGTTCGATAATAATATGCAAAACAAAAATTCAGGCAGTTTAGTGTGTTTTTTTTTGTTTAAACTGAAATATATATCCTCATTGGTACACGCAATCAATATTCATTAGTATTCAATACGTTCAACGATTTCCATTTCGAAAGTTCGAAAACCCACGAAGTGAAACGTGCGATTAAAAATCGTGCCGATACGCACTAATTTTAATACAATAAAATATGCAGAAGACAAAACCATTGGCCTTGGCATACGCAACAACTTTGTTGAGTAACCAAATTTGGTTTAGGAATTTAAGAAACTTTGAACTTGATATTTGATTCAGAAAAGATATTGCGTAATGTAGTTAGAAAGGTGCAAAAAAAAAAAAATGAAATTTGAGATGGCGTTGGGTCACCTCGTCATCGTTATGTCTATCAGAATCGAATCACACACTGCTATTTACCTCATGTATATGAAAAAAAATTTACTTATACTCATGTTATCCAACAATTGTGGGAAATCGGTAAACCAAACGGAAAAATAGACATCGAAAAATGTGAGAAAAACAAAACGAGCAAAATGAAAAATATACGGTAATTTTGCGACATAAAATCACGAATGAAAAACCCATTTGATCGTCATGTGTTGACTAAAATCGATGTTCAATTCAGACGGACACGTGACTATGGGCTTCTTCAGTATGGCAAATATTCCTGTCTCATTGAGACATTGAATCGATAAAATTGATTCAACCATTGGATCAATACGTACGCAGCAAATCGTATGTTTGTAATCGATATGCTATTTGGGTTTTCGGTGGTTGGCTTCCAAAATTATTGGCGCGGTTGCCGCCAACCAAGTGCACTCGTTTCAACATGTGATACATGTTGTTGCTTTTTGTTTCTGTTATTGCGACGTACATTTATAAAAATGTTTCAGGTTTCATTGTCATTTTATTCATATTTCATGTCTTGTGAATATCTAGAATAATTAGGATGTATTACCCTTGTTAGATGCTACTTAATGTGGTCGTTCGTATGCTCTTTTCATTCACGTATTCGTATCGTGCGATGCTTTTATTGATGTGCTCATTCACAACGATGCACAGGTATTTAACGGAAATTATGTGCGCTCATTAAAACTTCTTTACTTTTGCCTTTGGTTTTCCGTTTGGGGCAATTTATTTTTTTTTTCAAATTTCTTTTTATGTTTTCTCCTTTTCCGGTTTTGTTATAATATTATGAAATTCTCACTTTCAATAATTCTCATAAATTGCTACTAATTTTGCTTTGAAATTTATAAATAATTCCCGTTCAAAAATTCACAGCCACAATTTTTCCGACGACAACAGTTTCCACTCGAGTAGCTTTTTGTTTTTGTTTTTTTTTTTTTAAATGCCGAAACACATCATAACACACCAGAAAATACTAAAATAACACAATGAATTAATGAAATCAAAATAATTTACGGTCGAACAAACTAGGATGGGTGCTCTCGGTGGTTGATTTGAACAAGCGAACAAACACCACTGCCATCAACAACGACACAACAATTCCGTTTAAAACGCACCAAAAACGTCTTGTTCCTCGGTATACAGCGGGAGAAATGTTCACAGTTCGGGTTTGAGTTTCTTTTTCGTCTCTCTCGTTCGTCGTTTTTCGTCGTTTCTCTTCCAACAATTCAATAAAACAACAAAAACATTCCTAAAACAATGAACTAAACCCGAAAAATTTACTTCTTTATTAACATTTCAATGAGCATCGAATGAATTGTGCATTTTTTTGTATTCAACGAGAAACAGTGAACAACCTATGAAATTAAATTCAAAATGAATTTTACTTGTTCGACCGAAATGTGTGGTTTTCTCTTCCCCGAATTCGACAAAACAGGGAGCACAATTATACAGTTGCGTTCGAATCAAAATTCGGCTATCGAATGAATAGAATGTGAGAGAATGGCAAAATAGTTTCACTATTTCAATGAATTTTCATTCAAGCCAATTCAAACTACTAAACTCGCAAATTGGCGTACGGAAAGTGTTTTTTTTTTTTTCAATGCGAGAACAAGAAAAATTCAACACAGAAACTAACTCTGCACGATGAGAACGATATAATCAAAATATTCCGGAGTAACAGAAATTCCAATGAATCATTTGTCTTTATCCCACTCGATTTCCATGCCCATCTGTCTCTTTCTATTTGTTTTGGTGTCTATACAGAAAATGGCTGGTTTCGTGTTTTGCTCGTCAACGGACAATTTCTGCTTGTTCGATGGAGAAAATCGGTTCCCTTTCCGTCCCCGTTACGGTAAAACCGTAGTTTAACAATCGACAAATCAAATGAAAAGACAGCATAGACGCAAAAAGCCCATGGATATGGCACTCACACTAGAAAATAGACAAGAGAATTGGCGAAAACGAGACACACACAGAGAGAGTGAACAGGGGCGTAGCTGGAGGATCATTTCGGGGGGGGGTTTTGAAAAAAGTTTCAATAAAAAAACAACAAAGAAATTCAATAAATAGACGAATTTGAAGGTCTACTAATAATAATTGCGGCTCAACTGATTTTCAAGCAAGGAAAATTTGGCAAAAAAAGAATGATTTTCCCCTTTATCTAGAGGTGAAATTTTCCTTATTAGGAGGTTATTTTGAGGAAAAACTTCAATAGCCAATTTCTTCTGAAAATTCGTTTTTTCTCTTAAACAGATGTTCCACTATTGAGGGGTTTGACTGTACAAAACAAATCATAATGTCAATCCAAAATCCCATTGAAATTGTGTTGTAATTGAAGATTTTGAAGACAAAACTTGTCAAGTTTTCAGCAAATTAGAGCTATTTTTTCAAAGTCATTAATAGCCACAGTTTTTTCTCATTTAAGTATCAGAAAACTTTAATAGCTTGGTTGTTTTCCAGTTGGAAGTGGCAATGGAAAATTAAAAAATACATAAATTCACTAAAAATTCGCTATCCTGGGCAAATCCTATTGAGCTCCTTCAAAAGCACCTCTTCCGACGCAATATTTCGAATATTTGAACTCCAAAACTACATTTAAATTATTGCGAGCGGAGCGAGCAGAAATTTTTGAAAATAATGCGCTAGAAACTGTAAAAAAATTCTTCAAGTTCTCTGTAATTTTTTCCATACGGATCTCATTTCGGGGGGGGTTTTGACCCCAAAACCCCCCCCATTCCTACGCCACTGAGAGTGAATGAGAGAGAGTGAGAGAGTAAGTCAAGTGTTTTTCGTATTGTACGATTTATTCGTTTTGTTGTGGTGTCACCTTTGCGTGTTTTTTTCATCAAAACCGTTAATGCTTTTTGTGTATATTTGAGCCATTGAGCTGTGGGCACGAACAAGACACAGGCAAATCCCAAAATCAAGAAAAGAAGACAACAACAAAATAACACACACACAAGAATTACGGTGAAAAACCACCAGCTTAACATACTGATAGAGTATATCGTTAGAATTCGGGTGTGTGCGCATTCGCCTAATGCCATTGATCAACGCATCAAAAGCACCAAATACAATCGAACGAATAACCAAATTACGCCAGCTTTTTTTTATGTTTTTGTTTTGTTTTTATCCAAATACACAAACACGGTAATGTCATGTCTTTATTGTCACCTCTGGACAGTTCCCATAGCGGTTCGGTGTTCTTTGTGTATTTGTATTTGTGTGTGTGTGTGTGTGTGTGTGTTCACTGTTCAGTGCACGCGATTTTATTGTAATTGAAACTACCACTCTAGCAACAACAAAAAATTGCTGTTTTTTTTTCTTCTTTGTTCATTCTTTGATAAATATCTTACTTGTTTTGATTTTTGCTTTGTCCCTCTTCAAACTAAACGCCAAATGATTCACGGGTTGTCACACGAACGATGTGATATGATATGAATCTGTCTTTGATCTTGTCGTTTGTGCGCGCTATGTAACGTCAACCAATATCAACATAAACATCGGCACACAGAAAAAAAAAATAACGATATGGAAAATGCACCAATAACAACAACAACAAAAAAACACACATACACACCATGCACCACGAGAGATAACAGTAATAGAAACGGAATAGAACAAAATTTATACCAATCACATATCAAAAAAATCAAATGCAAAAAAAAAAAATTACACACGAAACACGTAAACCGTTTCGCTCTCACATACAGTGTGTGCTATTTCGGTTGAGACGACACCAGACATAAATTTCGTTTAACTGCCCTCGACTCGTGTAAACTGTGTGTATCTTTTATGAACTGCTGCACACGACTCAGAGAATAAACGTCGGCATCAAACGCAATATATAGCACAACGAGATAGGATGATAGAATTGTGAATGAGAAAAACGTTGGAGTTTTTAACGGGACTGACAAATGTGTGCGCCTTTCGAGGTATCAGCGTACAGTATGACTAACGACAACTCATGCGATACGAAATTTATTTCATTTTCATCATTTTTCCGGTTCGATTTTTCTCTTTTTCACTCGGTTTTTGTGTCTCTTTCTCTCCCGCCCTGGCTCTGCTGTGTATGTTGTGTGTGTCTACAGAGCTGGTGCTGCTGTTCAGTTCAATTGAATTCGCCTCAGTACGGAGTACACAATTTTCTTGTATTCGCTTTGCATGTGGCAGTGTGAGCGAGCGAGAGACTAGAGTTTTGCTATTTTTTTTAATTTTTTTTTTTTTTTTGAATGTGTACATACACATCTTCAGACATGTAGTGTATCGTTGAAACACTATGAGCATTATGGATGCATGTTTATTTGTATTATATAGATTCGCCTGTGGGTATAGCTAAGTGTCTATATGCTAGTCCGTAATACGATGCATGGATAACACACACACACACACAGCATTTCAAATACATCGCGCCTTTTACGACCGCTACAGTTCACTCTGACCTATCGCAATGTTCATTACGCGGACTCATTTCTCAGTGATTTGCTATTTGCTGCCTTTCAACAAAATGTTTCGGTTTTTTTTTTTTTTTGTTTTTTTTTTGGTTTTGCGCATTTGGTCTATTTTAAAAACTGTCGACGAAAATACGGAAAACAGCCACTAAAGACAAATGAAAATTGTTTATGTTGTCCTGTGTTTAAATTTGGGCTTATTGATACATTTGTATTCGCTACCGATGACTGTTTGAAAATGGCTAAAACTCGATTTTGTAAACTAAAACGCATTTCATTTAGCGTTGTTTACCGTTTTATCGATGTTACTGTTCCATCACAAACCGAACAATGACAACCTAAGATCTTGATGTGCAGTCACATGCAATTCTGCTTGTATTTTCTACGCCTTCTGCGCGCAAAACAACACAAATACAATATTTCAAATTCATTCAAGATGCTGTTCAGTCTCTCTCTCTATGCTGTGCTCCCTTTCTCCGAACACTTAAAAAAAAACGCATCGAATCAGCAATCATTCGAGCACGAGCTTAGCGCAGCAGAATCGAAACATGCAAACCACTTGAAACTCAAACCAAATGATGCAGTTTCTTAACAACAATTCAAGCATCACTTGCATCGTGCAACTTGCCATCCATATTGTAATATCCATTGTGGATTTTATTTTTAGACGCAAACAATTTCTTTGTTGCTCAATGAATTTGACTTGTTGTTTTCTTTGGTGCTGGTTTTTCATTTTTCATTCTTTTCAACAACAACAACAACAACAAATACAATTGCAAAACACAACTTGTTTTGATGCTTTTTGTGCGTTTAATAACGACACGTATCGTGTCACATAATTCATGTTCAATGGATTGTTTGTTAACTCAGCCACCCTTTTCCATTCCCATCCAGTGGGAATAGTGCATTGGAAATTTTACGAAAAACTTAGTAGTGTCGGAACACAAAATGCATTTGTCATGGCATCTAGAATCCAAACCGGATTAAAGTGCTGAATAGATGATTGAGAACCATCACGTCGTTTCAACGTGATTTACAATTAACTTTCCTTATCGCATTCATAGTGTGTTGTTTTGTTTATTTTCATTCATTAGCCGGGGGAGAGCGTGCACAGAAGATCAATCAACGTGACACTTTACAGTTCTTTTTTTTATAACCAGTTCATCGAAATCACATACGAATTTCTAATGATGCACACGTGAGAGTGTTGAAATTTTGTTGGATATAAATGTTGAACATACACATGGCTACCATATTCCTTTGATCAATTTTAATGAACTGCAGTACGGAAATTGATTTGGAATAGGATGTAAAACACGATGTGCGTCCATCGTATTTTCTATTTGAAAATGAAGTTAAAAAAAAACCGAATATCTTCACCATTTTGTTGATCACACGATTATTATTGCTGAACTCACTGACCATAACTATATTTTCAAGCATTTATCTCAATCAGTGTCAATGAGACGTCATTTTTTTACGATTACGTTCACACTTACTACGCATTTAACATGATGGATTACATAAAATCAATATCGTGCATTGCATGACTCGGCTCGGCTTGGCTCATGCTTTTACGCATGAAATTTGTGTACAAACTCGCATTTATAAACTATACAGGGTGTCCTCAGCTCTGGAGTAGAATTCTTGACTCTAAATTTGGAACAAGTCCAGCTGTATATTGAACCATATATTGGACCACAGGTATTCGTTATAAATATTTAAAAAAAAGAGCATGAAAAACCTCTTTCAGTTCAAACAATTCCAGGTTTTTGCCATATTTTCGTTTTTTTACGCACAATTCAACCCTTTTTGTTGTTAACAGGATGCTATTGAAATCATTATGCTTTTGATGTGGCACATTTCTAAACATTTGGGTTGAATCCTTGGCTAACACCAGGAAACCCTTCATATCAACATTAATTACCACCCAGAACAACCCTTTTCGGTTTTTCGACAGCGACAGTTCAAAAACTCATACATCGCAATTTTTTGTGTGTGCATAATTTAGTTGGAAAAAAAACGCCAAATTTCAACTTAAGCTTACCGAACTTATGGTACTCTACGAGGCTCTATGTAAAATAGAATTCAATGTGTTTTGTATTGTGGTCCATTTTTCTATTGATTTTTTTATTTAGTATGAATAATGGCATGAATAATGTTATTGGTTGAATGTACGATAAAAAAAAAGACGAGCTTTGAAATGTGGACACTTTAAGTGGAGGGGGGCGTTTCGAATGGTTGTATCGTGGCATGCCATATTGTTAACAAGCAACAAAAGTTTTTGTCACGACAATAATCGCATTTGGTCGATGTAAAGCCGAAAAATGCCACTGCGAATCGTTGGATCTATAAACTGCTATTCTTTTTATTTCATTTAATTATTATGAAGATGGTGGTTACTACACCAAAATCCATACGATCTGGTTGTAACAACCGAAACTCGACTACTTGAGATAATTAGTTTTTTAAACTATTGGAAAATTTCCAAGAAAATCGCTCCGGGGGGCTGAGATTATGTATTGTTACGTATGTTTTACCGCAAAAACTTCTTTAATCTGATCAAATGATTGGAATAAAGTTTGATGAAATTAAATTTGAGGTGTGTGTGTGTGTGTGTGTGTGTGGTTTCAAACCACTCGTTTGTATGGTCACTGTGCTCTATATTTGCAGCAACAATATAAAAATATGATGTTCTATGGAGTATCTGTGTTAAAAACTTTACTGCTTTAAGTCTTGTCGAGTGACGAAACCATTGGTAGAAAGTTCATTAACAAACACAAATACGTTTGATGAGGGGAAAACGAAAAAAAAAGAAGTTTGTTAGCTAAATATATGCTATCGTTCGAATACTGACAAATTTAATCGGTGAATGGATTTTAATTAGCCCACAAGAACATTGATAAATGACATACTACATGAATGGCAAACAACATCACAAGCCGCATTTAATTGTCGTTCAGTCGTGTGTGTCTTCATTTACTGACTTAAGGCCAATCGTGTCATGTCAATCGTGTGAAAGGGAAGAAAAACTCTCTCTCTCTCTCACACACACACACACACATCATCAATAAATGAAGATACAACTTTTCTCTCTTAACCATATACCTAATAGATGACCACATTCATAACGTATGCTGCTCGTAAGCCCCACATCGACGCATTTTAATTTCATTTATTTATGCATATTCCAAATAGAAAACGTATGCCGTTGAACATTTTACACACAGTAACTGGAAACACTCTCCCATATTTATTAAAAGACTTTGTAAAATTATATGAATAATCCATGCATAGAAATAATGAATTAAGGAAAAATCTTACAGCAGACACTTAGATGATACGATGTCGGGAATGGGAATATCATTGGGAATATCAAGTTTATAAAACATCCCAGAACTCTTTCAATTTCAAATATGATGTGCAGTTTACTCAAGACCAATGTTGTCATGTTGAATTTATAAAATGAGTTCTGGGAGTTTTTTGGATGTGAATTTGATATTCAAATGATCTAGTTGAAATTCGACTGTGAATTTGATGAAGAACATTGGAAACTAAAAACTAAAGTTTGATGTTTCCAACCACATCAGAAATACATAAAAAAAAATTGCCACAGCCACATATGTGAGAAAATACTTTTTAACTGTAAGCAGTACGGCAGGTAGCCGTGCAACGTTTGTGGTTATAAAAATTGAATGAAAAATGTCAGGCCCAGGAAATGCGCACACACACACACACACACACATCGTCATTCGGAAAACCATTTAAAATGGACCAGTATGCAGACTTCATGCATTTGTCAAGAGCTTTTTTTTCTCGTTTCAAACAACAACAAAACGTCGGGAACATGTCACAATTACGCACAGTTTCTGCGTTTCACGCTTGCTTTTGACAGGAAGTTGATTGTGTTGTAGCTAAAAGCCACCAGTGGCTCTTTGGGGACGCATCGCATGTGAAAATTAAATATCACTGTACATATGTAAGTTTCGAGGAACCCTTACAGAGTAGAGGCAGAAAAAAAATTGGCCATTCGATTAATTTGCTCTTAACCCAACCGGTTTTACATCATTACAATGTCCATTGGGTTTTATCTATTTCTTCAATCAAATTAAGTTTTGCGCTAGAGGCTCAGAACTATCTAATTCACATGAAAGTGTTCAATTAGTATATTAAACAGAACACGTCGAATGCTTGCAGATAATACCAATTGAGCACGAATACTCTGCCGCCGAAAAGTTACTCGTGTACAATATAGAAACACTCTCTTTCTGTCCAGCCGTGTGATTCAGACAGTAAACAAAATATTCATACACACAAACGGAGAATGCGACAACAAAAGGGAAACGGGTTTGAAAACTCAATGATTGCATTTAGATTTGAATTTAATTTTTTTTTTTTTCAGATAGAATAAGACTCGGGGTGGTCGAGTTTGAGGAGATTCTTTTGGTCCTAGAACCAAAATGTCATTCTGCCATTCTGAGAGGGTCCAAAAAAACACCCGGAAAAATGCCGACTGCGAACACTGTTTAGTATTGAAATTCGTGAATAATTATGAATATTAGCATTTTATCGGCACTATATTTTGAGGTTCTGAGCCCCAAGTTTCGGTGCTTAGCTTCAAGTCTAGAACCATTGTAGCACTTGTACAGTAAACATATAATGTCACAGTTTCTTATTTCAAAAGCTGTATGCTTTTTCTTCTTCTTTGTACCATAAACCATAGACATTATTCGCTTGAATTGAAGAAAAAGTTGGTCAAAGTCATTCAAATTGACATTGCATCGACATGATATATTCACGGCAGTGCGTGCGCTTCTGGCACATGACATTAATGACAAATTTCGATGATTGTCTCATTTTACGTATTAATAAGCATTAAATACGACATATTGTTATTCTATAATACAAATATCTTTTCAGTTGTGTTAATAGCAACTCTATCTCTCTTCCACATTCTAAATCTCTCTGTATCTATATTGCGTCTATTATTTATCATTCGGTGCGGCCTTCTATTATTAAATGTCCCTCACGGCTACATGCACAAGTGAACAAACATAATTCGAATTAATGTATGCGATTTGCTCTCTCTCTCTCTCTCTCTCTCTCTCTCTTTCTCTCTTTCTCTCTCTTTCCTACTCTCTTTTCCTGCGTGTGTGTGTGTATATTCACTTACAAAAATCTATATTAGATATTGACAAGCGTTGTCTTTGAGCATGTCCTTGCTCACGCTATCATTTCGAGCTCAGTTGTGTTATGAACACATATATCTGCATTCGTGATGTGTGTGTGTGTGTGTGTGCGTAAAATGTGATTAATACAGGGGGAGAATCAATTCTATAACTTTTCTATTTGTTGCTGGTTTTTTTTAAATAAATATTACGTAATATGCACAGCTTTCAGCTAGGCTTTCAGTTCAGCATTATACTCAAAGACGTTGTAGAACATTTTGAGGAATAAATTTCAAATAATAGCAAAAATTAGACAATAATAGCTGGTGAACAATATGGAATATTCTTTGAAAAAACATAGGCTCTTGTTGCTATTATTAAATATTGGTGTATGCATTGCAATCGATATGTTTTGTTTAGCCCCTTTAGGCAGTGAAAACCGGTTGGAGCTTAATAATTATCATAAAACATAAGCTTCATTCAATTTGATGCCTTTGAAACTTTATTAAATCTTTTCACTAAAGCTTTTCATTCAGAGACAACCGTAGTTGATATTTTGATACCTAAAATAATGATCGATGTGACATTTATAATAATAAACAGTGTTTATAAACAACACAAAGCTTGTTGAAAGCTTTTCAAGTTGAACAATTTCAATCATAAATTTCAAAATTAACGGCTTCATTTATTATCTCACTGATTCTCGAAGTTTGGACGAGCACTTAACAGAAGTGGACAATTCGATTCAGACATTTTATTTGTGTTGCATGTCATCATCATGTCCATCGACCGCGACACAATATACTTCGAATCGAATCAACATAACGATTGGCAATAATCGATGGACGTAGTTAGCAACACATATATTTAATATATGGAAAGATTTCAATGGAGAGCTGCCACAAGTGGCCAATCATATATATTTCGTTATTGTTACACATATCATCACCACACTATACATGGTGACGTAAATTATTTTTATGTTGATGCGTGTAAGTTAGCCATTCGATTGACTTCCATCTCCGTTTTGAATGTGCGACAGGCCGTTCGAATGATTCATTCAACGTTTTCATCGTTGCACATTCGTTTTTTTCTCTTTTCTCTTTTTATTCGCCAGCATGTGGCGTTTCAGTAAGTAAACAAATGCTTGACTCTCGTACGACATAACATTTTTTTTTTTTATTTCATTTGTTATATTTGATTGCATGACTTGTGCGATTGTGAAAATATCAACATGAGAAGTAAAAACAAACTGGCATATGTTCATTTTGCCCGCAAATGGTGATTATTCGTGGCCATAAAAAGTGTTGATTTGCTGTATCGCATTTGATAAACATATGTCTTTTTAAAAGGCGATTTCTTATTGGTTTTGTGTACTTTTATGTAACGTTTGTAATTTCAGGTAAATTGGATTCAGAAGATGAACTACGCACTTCCATCCAGTTCATCTTCTGAATTTAATCTTAAGATTCCACATTTGGAATATGAATGTGAACCAAAATCTTAAAACGTGACAATCGACTTCAATTCACCTGAGGTTTTGGGAGGTGTAACAACTCAACAGATTCTCCATTTGATTGATTTGAATCAAAATTTTGACCTTTGAGAGCCTTGATAAGAATCCATGATCCGACCAAAAGTGCATCAGCCTTCCCTGCACGCTCCCTTTATTCGGAAGTATCAAGAAAACTCTAAACAATTTCGTTAAAAAAAACCAATAAACGTACTATATTGCACAAGTAGAGCGGATCATCTGCACATAAATAATCATTTTAACGCAATAAAATGTTTAGTTAAATGCATTTTGAAAATTCACAACTGGTGCCGAGTTGAAATGAATGTCATTTGAATTTAGAAAATGATGTTATTTACACAAACCCACATCGATACAGCTCAAGTGCCCCGGCTACAGTTTCGTTGTGATTTTATTTTTAGTTATAAAAATATTCAATGAACTTTTGCTATTTTTACATGTACACAAAATCATAAATGCACAATTCTTGCACGTTGCAACGCAACAGCATCCATATGCAATGAGAGCTATTTTCTGGATTGTATTCAGTTTGAAATTGTATCTCTGATTTCAAATTCATTGAAATGATGGGCAGATGTGGTAAGACACAATATGCATGTGCCATGGTATCTGCAATTCCAAACAGGATTAAAGTTGCTGAATAGATGACAAAGAACCATCACATCATTCATTCATTCATTCGAGCTTACAATTATTTTCCGTTGTCCATGTGCATTTGATAGCATCTCTCCCTCTCTTTCTCTCTCTCTCGCTCTCCAACTTTGTTTGTGATTCATCATTAGGTGGGAAAGAGCATGCACAGAAGATCAATCAACGTGACAGCTTGCAATTGCATCGGCAATGCAATAAATACCGTTTTGTGTAGGTGTAAATATTGTGTTGGCCATTGAGAGTTAAAACTCACATACACACATATATGCAATTTCGGATGGTTTGTGCAAAAGATTTGGGCAAATCGATTCAATTGTTGTGTATCTTACTTCTTGGAATTAAAAGTTTTTTTTTTTAACTGAAAATGTGGCGTTTTCACATCATGTGGTTTTTAAATTTTTCAAGCATTCATCTTAATCAGTGTCAGTGTTGTGTTTTTGTTCATTCAATTCATTCTCATTTGTTGTTGAACATACGTTCAGCGTGTTAAGTAATTCGTTGAATTCCACACACCACTTCACCTCAACGTTTCTTCCATTTTTTCCATAAAAATTGAAGTGTTGATACAAAATTGTTTCATTTATTCTACTCGCACTCCATTGGGATATAAATGAAGACGCAATTACTAGAATTTTCTTGCTCTATATATCATTTTATGGGGCGGGCGGGAAAACAAATAGAACATTGAACACGATATCGTCTGGTCGAATCGAATGCGGAGCAGAGAGTGTTATTGTTGTTGGCCAAAAATAATGTTCGGCACAAAATATAAATATGAGAAACGAATTGTCGAGCATAAGCTTCTTCATGTGGAAACATAGTTTGTAATAGAGCACTTTGAACCACTTTTCATGAGCATCCGATTCATTTGCCAAAAAAAGCCCCCCATTTCCTTGATTTTTTTTCCGGAAAGTTTTTCGTTCCAGCATAGCAATTTGAACAGACACTTGTGTAAACTATCTTCAAATGAGATAATTTAACCAACTGTTTACTCACATAAACTCTCAACTTAATTCGAACGAAGTTGTGCACACAATTCGTGTTCCATTTGTTAAACTTCCGATTTATTGATGATGCAGATAAAATGCTCTCGGTTTTTGTACGAATTAGTTTTTTTTTTCTTTTTTGTTGAAGCACACCAAAGATATCTAAAGTGCTTTGAGTTCACCCAGTATCGAAAAATGACCCGCAACCAAGGTGAGAATGTGAACAAACAAATTTTCTTATGTATTCATTTGCACAGAGAATGGCATCGTTTTTGTAAGGATAGTTAAAAACTTATTTGATGCAAATGGCTTATGCAATACGGACTACTAATCACCAGTGCTGCACCTGATCAAAGATGAAACAAATCTTGCTAGCACCCACTAGCGCCCACATCACGACGTGACGCTGATTTGTTTGTCCAAAAATAGAATGAATGAAGCATTTTATTGTGTTACAGACGAATTGTTCAGCATAACTTGAGATGTAAAATTTCATGGTGAAAAGAAGTGATAGACAAATACAGTCCTTTGATTTTCCACACGACTTTTTGTACATTAGATGATTTCAATCGAATGCTAAACGACTTACGAACGACTGAAAGACGACTGGAAATCGATTAAAAAAAAATTCCAATCGTTTTTGGGTAAAAAACAATATTCAATAAATGTTCAGTCTTTTGGTAATCGATAGCCAGGCGAATTTTAACCAGTTTCAAGGGATTTTCGGTCATTTTTAATTGTGTTTTGGTCCCAAATTAGCTGCCAAATCAAATATGATTTGAAACAAATGAAACTAATAATATGAATTTTATTCCTTCCAAAATTTCCCATATTGCAAACATTCGATGCAGGACTCTACCCACAAAGCCCACAAAGTAATATGGCGCATACATTTAAAATTAATTAAAACTTTTAAAACTGTATGACATCATAATCAACCACACCAACAAATACGTTCCGTGCATAAAATATAAATATATTGTGTAAATTGTGTGTATACACTCGTTCTTATTTGCTAACGAAGTTTTTCGGTGTGACACCTGTGAATGCAACTCCAGATACATCTCTGGGAATACCATCATATAGAAAATTCCAAAAATTAACTTCTCTCGTTGAAAAAAAAACATTACTTTCAATTAAGTCTTTAATTAGAATTTTAATAGAAGCCGACAAAGTGTTGTTCATTTTTTTTTTGATAAACTGGCCTGCGAGTGATATTTTCATATGTTGGAATATATTTGTTAACGACTTCAGCTCGAAATGATTCATGTTCACTCTCATTAAGCACTTTGTGATACGTCATGTCACTCATGACTCATGTGTATGAATGATCATCTGTTTGGAAGCTAAAAAAAAATGAGATTCATCTATATCTGGCTGGTTTTTATTGTGTTCTACAGCAGTTTTACAATCATATTTATGACGCAAACTACTCAAACACATTGACAGATTATAGTCTGTTGCAAAATAGTTATTTTTGTTTCAGTTCTCTGCCACCTCGGATTGAAAGGAAGGATCCTAACGAAATGAATAACGTCGTGTATTTTGTGTAAATTATGGTATCTATACATGAAATGAGTTCTCTCCGGCTATTTTGGTTGATTTTTAATTGTCCTCTAAAGAAATTACAGGTGCAGCATGACTCGTTAGTTTGTGATTTATGCAAATCACTTTGAATTAATGCAAAGCATTCAATCATTTTTTGAGTCCAAAGACATTTTGTGTTGTTAAAGTAGAAGCAGCTGCATAATTATGGTTATAATTTCTGTTGAATTTGTGGTTTTGACCGATTTCATAATGAAGAATGAACGTAAGAAGTTTTTTCAAATTCAGGACAAATGATTTTGATTAATTTTCTGAGTGCAATGGTTTACACTTGCGTGATTCATCTGATGTCCTTTCATGCATTTATAATTTCAATTAGTTGATTGTATGATGATTTTACTCTTATTTATATGATAAAATAAATCACTTTATCAAGATAAAATGCAACATGAACAAAAATTAAAGTAAACGTTCACAAACGAAGAGGAAAGATGAAGGAATAATCCATCATCATATGAGTAAAATGTGAACTGCTAACTTGTGTTGATCTTAAGTACTATTGTTACTATTTAGTATGATTTTATGACTGTAACTAACTTACAGTATACAGTTATTGAACTGGCATGTTTTCGAATTTGTAAAAAAGAAAAAAACTTTGCATGTAAATTTTGCACAGTTTTTTCTTTATTGTTTCTTTTTCACCTATGGCTCGATATCATGCGATAACGTATTTTTTATAATGTGCAAGACCTCGAAATAAGCTCCATTCGATAGAGTCAATTTGGGTGTCGTTTCGATCTTGATAATTTAAACAACAAAAACAACACAAAACGTTTGCCATCTGTTTCTTGTTTGTTCAGCATCTATTGATATGCATTTCAACATTCACAGACCTTATTTCGATAAATCAATCAATTATTCAGGCCATTTGACGTAAGTAGTGCGTAGAAAACCTAGGTGGAAACGGTAATAGGTTCATTTCATTTGTATTGTGCTTCATGTGAAATTGACAATTGTTTGATATTGATTCGTTGTTTCTGTTGTTGTTGTGTATTTTGACATAGAAGCGAATGTTTGGTTTTTTTTTTTTTTTTGAACTTTTTAATATGAAAATTGCTGTTGAAAATAAGTAGTTGCTTTTTGATTTTCAGATATCAAAGAAGCAAACAACAATCAAAAACACAAGAAAACAGAAAATCATGAATATAAATGTGTTTATCCTGTTTACTGGATTTGTCATGGTCAATGCTCAATCATACACTGACACAGACAAACATGAATGGAATAATTTTAAGGTAAATGCTCATTGAAGATTTTTTAATAAAATTATGAAATTGCTTTGACATTGTAATACAATTCATTTAATGTAAAAAAAATTCTTATAGATAAAATATTCAAAGGAATATAAGAATTTGGCTGAAGAACTGTCGCATATGAATACATTTATTGAGAATAAACAATTGATCGAAAATCACAATAAATTGTACAAGGCTGGACTCGTTTCGTATGAAATGGGTGAGAATAAACTGATGGATTTGTCGGAAACCGAGTTCATTGCGCAGCAGGGAGGTGTAATGCTTAAGAGGTAATAATGTGCTCGATTTCGGAGCATATGTGATGTGTCAGCTCAGTGTTTATTGTTTGCTTGTTTCGTGCATATGGCCAAAAAAAAAAAAACACATTTGTTGTTCGACAATTGAATTTCGAAACAGTAAGACGGCCAATGTCAATACAGCTGTCACAAACTTTTACAGTAAACATTTCGTGCTTAATCAAATCGGATATTATCGTATACAAATCAATTATTCCATTTATTTACCCAGGCGCCGTACAATGGAATCAGTGATAAGTCAGAGATCGTTTGAGCATAAAATAGAAATTGGCCCCCGATATCCTCTGCCCAAATCGATCGATTGGAGAGACAAAGGAGCTGTATCTGAGGTAAGACATCAAGGCGGTTGTAATTCATGCTATGCATTTTCCAGTTTAAATGCAATTGAATCACATTATTTTCTTAAAACTGGCAATATGGTCTCGTTATCACCACAAAATATTGTCGATTGTGCCCAATCGTATGGAAGTATGGGCTGCACGGGTGGCGACATCATACATGTATTTCAGTATGTCAGAGATAATGGAATTAATACCGACGTATCATATCCGTATAAAGGGTTTAAAAAACCAAAATGCACCCAAAAACCAATCAATAATGCAAACATAACGATTCGTGGATATGTGGAATTGCCGGAAAATGATGAGGAACAATTGCAAATGGCCATTGCTGAATATGGTCCGGTTGCTGTTTGTATTGATGCTTCGCATAAATCATTTCAATTGTATAAAGATGGCATTTACTATGAACCGGACTGTGGTTATCCAACTCATGCAATGCTTGCCGTTGGATTCGGAACCACTGAAGATGGCGAGGAATACTACATTCTGAAAAATAGCTTTGGCACACATTTTGGCGAAAAGGGTTACATGAAATTAGCACGAAATAGAAACAATCATTGTGGCATTGCCACGTATACCGGTTATCCACTTGTCTAAGCCACATTCTATCACAGTAGTTTTGGTGTTGTGATGCCTGCTTTCACTTTCAAAAGAAAATCAAACAATTATGTCTACTTTTATTTAGTGCTTCAAATGCGCGCGACACTATTATTAAAATTAAATTTTTGTTTGAGTTGAATAATAATAAAAAAAAAGAGTTTTATTTGTCCATGGCTGTCTATGGCTGCCCTTGGCATTCGACATTCAAAATGTTATCAAATTCGGTTTTTGTTTGGTGTGATCTTGTCTCATTTTAAGCTATTAAGTATGGCATATTTTCAGTTCATTACACCTGTACTGGAATTATTATTAATGGCTTTATTTGGTTTTATTATTCATCATTTTGGTTGGCTTTCTAATGAATCGGCCCACACAGGTAGACGATACGAACGAACAAAGGGAAAGGAAGAAAAAGCGAACACACACAAAAAACGACAATAACCAACTTATGTAATTGCCGCATTTTAATGCGATGTAATTCTCATGTGGGATCCATTTGACGAGAGTGACGTGTCTGACCAATACAATATCCGTTATCCTTGCTCAAGCTATTATTTCGAAGTTAGCCCTCTTTGAATATCGTGATTAATACGAATTTTAGTTGGGACAATTATCGTTTTGCACAAATCATCACCCAAAATATCTTGAGTCGCCCAAAATTCGTATAATACACACAGAAGCTTATTGTTTGGGTTTCGAGAATACACACTTGAAATTATGTCATGGTTTCGATAACAACGGTCCAATTGGGACCGTTTAGTAGACTGTATCATTATTATGGCAAAAATAATTGGGAATATGCGCTTAAAACTTTTCAAAAACACAGGCTTCGAGGCTTTGCACATTGTATTGTTGGATTTCGAAGTTTGGCAGACAGTTTGTTTGTAATAAAAAAAACAACAATACTGCGAAAATGATGTGTGTGTGTGTGTGCAAAAGTTTTCTCAATAGACCAGAAATTTGTTTCGATGTTTGGTTTTATCACTGACAAAGACGGCTGTATTCTAAAACCCATTTTGATGTCACATAAATAAGGTGCAAAGCTAACTTCACATTCAAGTTGTGTGTCCGACGAATGTTGCCATCAATGCTGAAAATAGCGTTGCAATATGAAACCGAATCAACAAAACAATTGCCAATGGACGATAATACAGCAAAGCCAGCACACACACACACACACACACACAGTCAATATGGCAAGATTTCAATAGTGACCTGCCACAAGTGGGCAATCATTATATTTTGCTATTGTTTTATCTTGGCTTTGTGGTGTAAAATTTATATGCATGTTGCGAAGGAGTATGTGTTGACGTATGTAAGTCAGTCATTCTATTGTTTTTCCACTTGCTGTTAGGCTGTCTCTCAACGGCAACACACTCACTGATCATCATTCACAATGATTTTAGTCAACGTTTTCATCATTTTTCCATAATTCACACATTCTTCATTCTTTATTCGCCCATCGTTTGCTTTTTTTTTCCCCCAGTAAATAAACAAATGTGTGTGCGTCCCTTGCATTATAACATTTTCATTTTCGTCTGTCATCTGATTGCATGACTTTTGTGATTGTAAAAATAATGCAAAGGAAAAAAAAGAAATGAAGTGGCATATGTTGAGTATGCCGGCAAATGTCGGTTGCTCGGGCGATAAAATGTGTGTCGTTTGTAGCCTCCTCCACCGTCGCCGTTACCATCGCCGCCGCCGTCATCGTCGTCGTCATCGTAACTGCTTGCCGGATCACTTGATAAACATATGTCTTTTTAAAAGGCAATTTGTAATGGGTTTTGTGTGCTTTTTTATTTTTTTTTTTTTTGTACCGTTTGTGATTTTCGTTGGACATGGCATCCTTTCGCCGTATGTTCAGAATTCCAGAATACATCAGCTTTTTCTTTCGCATTCCACAAAACCATTTGAATTGTACACAATTTATACGTGCGGAACTTTTTCATTGCCAATATGCGCCACTGCTTTGTAATACACATTCATTTCTAAATGCCTCAGTTCAACCGTATGAAAACCATTTGCAGACGTAGTATGTTGTGACTCACACAGTGTGAACGGCAAAAGCTTTCCCTTCAGACAGCATCCAAACAAATATATTATTGTGGGCAATTCTTTTTTGTGGCAGTTGTTTATAATGGAGTCGTTGAAAGTGATTCATACGCACAAACCGCACGTTTCAGATTGGCAAAACATCAGTCGAGATAAACACAGCGACAACAGAGCATTTACAAAAAAAAAGAGAATCGGCAACAGCTCCAATATTGAATGTGGTCATGTGGCGGAGAGAGGGACAGAGAGAAAATCTCCAAACGGTTAAAAATGGTTTAGATTGTAATGGCATGCTAAAATCATGTTGTGGCTTGAGCTAAAATTTATTGGTAATCTATTGCATGATATTTCGATTCATTTTTCATGTTGTCAATTTCCAAAGTGAAATCGTTTTTTTTAAGTTTGGTTTGGTTTAGTGTGCTTTTTAGATAAGTTTCAATCAATTGGCGGTTTTTGTGGCAGAATGGACAAATATATTTCAACGAATTCTAGATTACGTCTCGTTAACGTTAAAACCCGCTGGATTCAACTGAACCGTCTCAATTTTAAAGCCACACATTTGTACTATCTTTTTTCCGAAGGATTCACATTAAAACAAGGCAATAAATTTAGCTTTAAGTTTTCTATACATTGAGGTCTGGGTCCGATTGCTCTAAAATATCCCTCAGTCCCTTTGGGTTGTAAATATCAACTCATTTTCATTCTTAACGTAAATCATAAACATTTGACGTTTTGGAAAACCTTTTCAACTAGAATATGTGAATTCATCATGTCTTGATTTATCAACACCATTAAATACCGAAAAAACCACCCAGGTCCTTAGCTGCCCTGGTTCAAACTTCTTCAGAATTGATGTCACTGATCCAATCTGCATGAGCAGAACTGTTGGGAGCATATACAAATGTTCCTGCGCTATTAGCGGTTAGGTGAAACAGATGTAGTTAATATCAGAGCGGTTATCCTGGGCTGCTTATTCAGTATGCACCATTCAAATATTTACCAAAGATCTTGTGGTAAATGTTAGGCGAAATGTCAAATTTGAGTGTAAAATCTCATGTGAAAGAAAGGCATAGAATCGTCAATTTTTCCAAAGAAAATGAATTGAAAGTGGTATAACCAACTTGAACAAAAATCTTCGAATAATTGTTGCCTGGTCATCAATGTATTTATGCTGCATTAAAACTCAGATCTTAAATGGAACAACACCTATGTCAACACTATGCATGTAAACTAGGTTCACCAAATGGACGGGGTTAATTGAGGTAGTGACTAAACCATGCAGTGGAATTAACAGATGTAACGTGTGCGAAGTATGCACTAGCGACAATTGAACTATACTCTTGATGTTTCAGCCGATTCAATCTTAAAGTGCATCTTCTTTGACTCGAGCCTTTGACTCAAACCAACATCGTTGTTTTCCGGTTCTGAACAATTCTAGTTTTGGATTGGAATTGCATTATACGTAAAAACTAATCACCATACTGTTTGTGTATAATGTTGCATCATGAAATGCAATGCGTTCGGCATGACATGCCTTAAATATCGTCAATTGAAAAGCTAAACATTTAGTTCGACAAGCTGTTGCAACGAAATGCTAACTTTTCGGTAAATCGACAAATGGTTTTGAATGCATCGAATCGATGTGTGGATAAATTCCATGGAAAATTGTGCAAAAGTGCAGATGTAGCGCTTGTTATATGAATTTCAGTTGTATTTAGACTTGGTGGGGGGGGGAATGAATACGCTTTTATTTATGAATGTGTTTGATAATATTGTTTCATGTACACGGAAAATTATAGTACAAAACGAAAGTGAAAATAATGGTGATTTCGTGTACAAGCGATATAAATGCGGTGCACACGGAATGCTTTCGAGTTTCGATTACATCGATGTACGTTTGCGTGTGTGCGTGTATTTGTGTGTATAGCGATAAAATTGTGTGCTTGTTTTAATATTTGTTAGCATGAGCGCGTTTGTCCTTTGCCACACATTATTGCTTTACTGTTATCATTTTTGTTTGTTGTGCATTATCTATCGAATTTTCGGAGTTTCCATGTGAAAATGTGTTGGCGGCATGTTTTTAATTTCGATTGTGATGTGGGAGTTGGTTTTGAATTACTTATTCTTTTTATGAAGCCAACCAACCGACAAACTGACATGCGATCAAAGCAAATACAAAACGAACAGAACCGTGGTCAGTGTTCGGAATCAAGCATACAGACACACAGACAATAAATGGATATTCATCTACAAAAAATACAAACATGTATGGAGTGTTCAATTCAAGCGTTCACAAATCAAAAACATACAAACAATAAATAAAAAATCATCGACAAAACTAAAACAATTGTAAAAGTTTTGAAGCGGATTTTTGTTTAAAGCGAACTGCGTAAATTAAACGCGGCTATTGTGTGTGGATTGCCGTTTAAAATAGACGACCAATTCATCTCAGTTGAATGCGAATCAATGTATAAAGCAGACAAATCCATACTCAATTCGAATGGAATATCCATGACAGCCGACATACGATTGAATAGACGATTCAAATGAATGGTTTAAAAAATGATCACTTTGAATCATCAAAGGAGCATTAAAACCGAGCAACATTAAATTATAAATTATGAATGTGTTTGTGTGTGTGTGTGAGGTTTGTTTCGTTTCATAAATATTTGATTAAGGCGCATTTCCGATTGGATGGTATATTCCGATGCGTACTTCACTATCGATGCGGTCACCAAAAATCGTTGTGTTACCATTTTCTACACAATAATAAAATGCACAAATAACATTTAAGTCACCATACGATATCGATGTTCAGTATGCTATATAATGCCTATTTATCGTAAATTTTATTTTTATTTTCGGTTTCGAATTTTCCGTCGTCCCATCAAATTCCACATTACAATTACAAATGCGAATGTCCTGTTATTCGATGAAAACAAGTATAATTTATATTTGTCGGATACGAACGGAACTGTGTATTCTGTGCGCAATGCGCATGGCTTTTTGTAATAAAAGTGGTGGAGACCATTTACCATTTTGAAACATCATTGGCCAACGGCTTGCAATACGAAAAACATGCAAACAAAAAGCATTTTTGTTGAACCAACGAAATATTTATATGGCTAATAAATTGAATCGATCGATTAGATCATTATTATGATCATATAATTTTCTGCATACCGGTAAAATGGAAATGTGAGTGAAATTATTCATTACTTTTTTATTATTCCGTTGTTTTCGTTAATGAATGATTTTGCTGTCGTTGCGGTTCGCATACTTATCCATTCGGCCATATGTCCCATGTCCATATCAAATGTGAATGTGAACGTAACAGAGTGTAGCGGCAGCTTAATTACAATTCAATTTAAATTTTTAAATGCAAAGTTCACAATAGAGTTTATTAGCCTGGTCAGCATGGGGAAAGACACCGATAGAAAAATAGTATTTATGACAGAAAACTAGAGAAAAATAGCAAAATTAGCGATATTAACATCGCCATAAACAACGAAATATGCACTGAAACCTTCGCTTCTGTGTGTTGCATTCTCGAAATGTGCGCGTGCGCCTCATTCAGAAGGAGGCGCACGCGGACAAACAGCACGCACAGTATGCTTTGTGTGTATTTCTGATGGAGGGTTTTTAGGATGGATTTTTCCGAACCATGTAACCCGAAAAAAATCTTCATAACTTTTGAACTAAAATTGTTTATGATCCAAGATGGAAATTGAAATGGAATTTTACGACTCAATCAATCGAACACCAATAGACAAAGTTATTGTTCTATTCAATTAGGTATTGCGGTGCATGTGATGTATTTGTCAGAGAAAGTGTCACTCATTGATGGCACCATTTCTGGGTATGGGCAAAAAACAGTGTTTCAAAGTTATATCATTTTTGGACTGTCACTTCGTTTCTATGTAATTTGAAGTCTCATTTCCATTAAGACTCAGTGACAGCCGAAAATGAAATAAATGAATAAATAACTGAACGAAATGAATTAAAAGCTGGTAATTGATTAACAACAGCACTTTGCCTAGCACTTTGCATGTGTTGGTTTCGTCCGAAATTGCTGTCAGTAGTGCCAAAAGGTGTAATTTTGGTAAATTACAGCAAGTTCGAACTGCCCAAGACCGTAGTGATACTCCCGATTCAACGAAAAAAAAAATCTTTTGGCACGGAATTGGCCGGTTTGTTCCAGTGTTTCCGTTATTATATTTGCTTAAGACGACGGTCGCGCGTCATAACAACAATAACATGTAAATTTTCTTTTGTCTGTCAACGTGTGGCGCCCTCTTGGGAATTAAACGCACTCTAAGCACGTGAACGTGTAATAGAAAGAGAAGAAGTAAATATTTGCTATTCAATCTTTCTTATAATACAATTCTTTCTGTAATGGTGTACAATTTTTTAGTACCATGAGTCACATTTAAATGTGGATACAAATCCTTTCTTCCTCTTTCTCGGTCAAATTCTCTAAGCGATCGATTGCTATTTTAATATTTTGAAAATATTTGAGTGATATTGCTCTTAAGGTGCTTAATAAGAAAAGTTTAGCATTGCTATGACACTCCGGAAAAAAATGCTTTGATCTATAATGGGATGACTAAATTCAGTTGATGTGCTTTTCGATTTGAAAATTCTAAAAATCATCGAATAGCTTTTTATTGCACTCTTATCGGGTGTTTTACAGCTCTGCTCATTCGGAGCGCGACAATCTACCGTGTAATTGAAACTGCATAAATTGTATGTTATTGTTGTTTCGAGATTCATAGTCATGATTTGGACTATTAAGTGTGACAGCAAATGAGAAAAAAAAACGGACGCGAAGCTATTCAGAATGTTGTAAAATTCATTTTGAATTTGCTTTGGAACTTTGAAGAATAATTACTAGATCAAGAGCAATTAAGATATGCCTCAGTCAAAGGTAACCAAGTCAACCACTTTCATTCCCCTGAATGCTAATCATTTATTTTTCAAGTACGCTGCGATTGGGCGGTAAAAAAAAAACGGCATTAACAACATGAATAAGAGCTTTCGTGGTTTTTTACCTTATAAATCTTTATTTATCGAACGTGTCGCGGATTTTAAGCTTGATATCTGGTCTAGACCCAATAAATAAATGTTAATGGTCAATATTGTATAGATGAGTTAACGAATGCTTATAGGCATTGTGATAATTTTCAATTTATACATTGTCGAATAGATTCAAAATGATTTATATGCATTTGAATGTGTTGGGATTTTTAATTAGTTAGCTCAATAGTTACCATTCGATAATGGTCGAAATCGATTTTCTTCGTTAAAACAATTTCGGTGTCGGGCATAATATTGAAATCACATTGAAGTGCCAAAAAAGTATTGTGTAAGTGCATTACCATGTTATTTAAGTCATTCCAATTGCTTTTTGTAGCGTTAATTAATCTTGAATGCCATTGGAATTCAGCATGTTGTTTAACACCGATGCAATCAGAACGATTTTGAATCCATACTTCCAGTCATGTTAAAAATTAAATTCTTGCTGTTTCTTTAACCAGAGTAAACAACAGCGTGGCTTGAACCCCTTTTTCAATTGGGGTTAGTTGATTGATAAATGTTCGTTTGTATTACGGTTTAGAATTAAATCGGGCTAGACTAGATTTTCTGTTGGCGATTAAATGCCAACACTCTTGACAAGGGCTTTGGACATCTTTATCGTTGATCGGACGCTCTTTTCTATCACGTTGAAATCACTGAAATCCCTGAAATCCCAACATCTATCACATTGTCGAGAGAGAAAAAAAAAATTTATGCTCAAAACAAAATATTTATTTAGGATGGCCAACGGTCATTGGGGTTTTATTTGGTTATGTGTTACAACAAATACGGAAATTTGTGAAAAAGAAAAACAATTTATATGAAAACCGGTAACGGATTCCTTCGGTTGATTGTGTATTTGTCGTAAACTTTTCTGGGCCCCAAACCAAAATGCCAAGAGGTTTTTTTATCTTTTTAGCAGCTCTTTTTTGTGCTGTTGACACTGAAATTGGGATTTTCTTAGCACAGAAATTTATGAAGATATAGACATTCTCATGGTCCTAATTTGATCATCAACTTTATTAAGGTCGAAACATTCCAATTGTTTGTATTTGAAACATAAAATCTATGAAATGCAATACAAAGAAGTCTTTCAATTATATCATTTAACACATCAAACTTAGTCCAGGTAAACTGATTGCTTTGTTGTTTTTTTTTGCTGAAAAAGAATGAAAAAAAGCGACATGGTCAAGTCAACTGTAAAAAATGGCTCTTGTTTACGCTGCTGCTGCTGCTGAGCCATACTCATTCACATTCTGTGCTGTTGAATGTGAGAAAGTAAAATTATGACGGATTTATGTTATCGTTTATGTTTGGCTAAAGGCGGAAACATACTCTCCACCAGCTTCAAATAAATGGATGACAAGAACTGAATAAACAGTATAGATTGTTTGCACCATCAAACAAATACATAGCTAACACACAGAAATATAAAACATGCGCGCGCCCGTTCATTCGTTTGCTCGCATCGGAGAATATGGACACACAAATATAGAGTCTTAAGTGGATGATGGACGCATGGCTGACAAAACAAAGCGAAAGCGAAAGCGAACGCAATAAATAAAGCGATAAACAACAAGCACAATGACACACAACGGCTGTTTGAATTAGACACAATTTGGGTCAATATGTCGCATTTTGATCGTTCTCTTAGAATACGAATAACAGAACGATAAACAAAATATGTAAAATTGGCAACGAGGAACGGGGACGGAGGTGGGGAAGGTTGAAAGAGATATCAATGAAAAGCCAATTCCCCGTTGGTTTTTTTTTCTCGTTAAATCGATCCAAATCCATTGCACAATTACCCATTGATATCAAATCCAAAAATCTGGCACACGAACCCATTTTCGAATGAAACATCACTTAGCCGCTAATATGACATTAAATTCACCAAATAATTTTTCAACACAACGACCGTCACGAAAGCATTTATTCGCTAACGTCAGCATGATATTTGCTGTATTAATAAAAGTAGTTGTTTATTTTGTTGTTGTTGTTGTTGTTGTTTTTTTAATTCATTTCACATTCGTGGTCGATTCCAAACTATATTTGGCAGTTCAATGAATTTTATGGATAAATTCGTGTCGAACTAAATCTTCCAAATGGAAAAAACACACACACATGCTTTATTTTTAGTATCAATTTAAGTTGAACTTTTCATCGACATATGTGAGAGCCTATTTTTGAAATTTGACTCTTTTCCGAAATACATAACAATTGACAATTACATCACATCGGTAACAAAAAAAATAATAACCATTTTCGTTCACCTCGGTTTTATGTGGAGAAAGAGGAACAACAGCAAAAGAAAAACGGAGATTATACCTGAACTTTCGTGAAACATCTGCCATCTAAGCATATGACCTGAGTGAAATATATGAATTTACCTGACAGGTAAATGCGAAAACACAGAATCGTAAAAATGAAACCGGAAAAAAGACGCGAAATCTCAATATCTTCCATTTTAATTCTCATGTTTTTCCCTAATATTTGTTCATTTTTTTTCTTTTTTCAAACATTTATGTTTACATAAAACTGTCATAATCCTCTTTCTTCGAATATTTTCTTTATATACATATTTTTTTTATGTGACATTTTTGTGCCTTCGATTAGGTATCATCGCTTTGAATCTTAGAAACTCATATAAAAATGTGCTTCTCATTGTGCTTTTGTGCATTTCCATTGGGTGTAATCTATCATGAAGTGAACATATTCACACACACACACACACACACACATGGCATCCGAACATGACAAACGTGTACCGTTGTGCGATGATAAAAACAGACAGAAAAGCTTCGGAGAAAATTCCTGAGAGATTTTTTTTATGTCACATCACGTGTGTGTTCCTTTCAACTTTCATTTTACCAATAAGAAAAAAAAATTGAAATCTGATCAGATAAAACGTGTGCACATAAAAGTGGATAAAATTGCACTACCCTAAAAATGAGGACGTTCATCGTGTCCCATCCCTTTCCAACTAACCCGCGACAAAAACAAGACTTTTCATTCACTCATTTTAATGTATATATTTTGTACACTTTACATTGTTGTGCATCATGAATGGGCTTGGTGAAGCTCATTTTTATTTCTCTTTCCAGGGTCTTGAAACCGCTTTGATGGCGAACACAAAAATACACCAGCGTGACATTCAAACGGATAAAATACTTGGTCGCATTTGTAATACCATTTTCTCTGTTTACTGTACGAAAGCTTTAACAGCCACTTTTCCATGTTTATTATCATTCGTTGTAAATGATCGCTGTATTTTTAATGACAACATCGTTATTACACCATGATTCGTAAAATATTTTCGCATGAAATAATTGTGTATGTAATCTTTGCCTTATGCCAGGCCACTTCAATCAGATCATTTCATGGGCGAATTTTCTTCGTTAGTTGTCTGATTCATTCGAATCAAATGCAATTTCAATACTCTTTTTATTTTTGCTGTGGCTTAAGCCACTTAAGTAGATTTCTTAATGGCTTCCATTTATTATTGATATGTATGTTTTTAGCCCATGATTTGTCAGAGATTAACAACCTGAGTCTGGTACTTCAATAGTAGACATTTGGGTAGACAACTAATCATAAAGGGTTCGGCGAAGCTTCTTAAGCTTCAAAATAAGCTTTTATTCTATGAAACCAGTGTTCAGAAATTGGATTCCGAAATCCAACTGAACTTTTCTCAAAAATATCACCCCAAGTCCGCCCAAATATTTATCAGATAAATTTACGCCATTGATTCAATATGGATATGAAGTCTTCAAGACTTAGTCTTGCAATTTTATATGTTCTGATTTTATGTCTGCGTTAGTTGGCGCTGAAAGGCTGTTTAGCCTAAGCCGAACAGCTAAAAATACCCGAAAAATTCGCATGGTCACGAATCGGGACCCGATTCAGAACACTGTATAAAACAAAAACTCTCTCTCTCTCTCTCTCTCTCTCTCTCTCTCTCTCTCTCTCTAAAACATTAAATCAACACCAAAAGAGATGATTCCTAGGGGGTAATTGCACAGTCTTTTTCGTAGAATTTCAAAGAATATTTGAGTTCTATTTCATTTTAAAAGAATGCATGAGCATTTTGGTGAATTTAATGAATATCTAAACAATTTCTGGAATATTTTTTTCAATATCGCCTCAAAAGTGTTTTTTGTTTTACGGTAAAAAACTATAAAGTATCATCACATTTATAGAAAAAAAAGTTGCAGTATAGTTAATTTTTCATTAAGAATCACTTGGAAAATGACTTTTACTGTATTTGTTCCGTAAAAATTTATAAAATTGTTAATTGAACAAAGATGTGATATACATAACCTCATTCATTTATTGTAACAAACCAATGTGTATGACGTCAACATTACTGTTGAAACTAGTTTTTTGATTCACCATATTCACACAAATTCACAGAGTCGCCAAAATATTCAACACATTCACTTGTCTCAATTTTGGTTAATATACGTGAATATGAGTGAATTCGATTGCATTCTTTAGTTCGAAGTGAAACATTAGAAATATTAAAGCAATTTTGCATGCGATTTCCCCCTAGGATGATTCTCTAAAATTGTTCATGAGTAAGACTTGTCATATTTTAGTGATTATCTGATATCAATAACATATACTATGCTATGATAGTTATATCAATACTTCTACTCAAAAAGGAATGAGATTTTTATAATAGAAATTCATACCCCCGAAGATGTGGCGTCAATCTGAGCAACGATTGAACAGCACATCCCGAGTACTGCGGCTGGAGTTCAGTGCCGAACTCATACGCTCTTTATACATTTCGGCACGAACAATTTCAATGGATTGCGATTCGTGTGATAAACAAGGATTACATTGAACGCTCTAACTCCCAAGTTTCTCTTGTCCCGAGCGGCGTATAAACAAATGATCATTTTAGAAAATGATAATTTTTTATTTTTTGAAAAACCGTTAATAGAATGAAAATTAAAACAAGACCTATAAATCTTAAACATATTTTTCTAACAGCTGGAATTGAGTGAGGTCAGCTATAGCATTCCGGATAGGTATACCAGAACGCGCTGAACGTGATATTTGATAACAAAAATCGATTTTTTCTTTTGTTTGCTTCACTAATATTTTCGAAATCGCAATTAATTTTCCCCTTTTTTTTCCCAGCCAAAGGATAACATTTTGTTTGTGTATTGTGATGGTTAGTGATGATAACGTGCAATGAGTGTATTGGTAATAAACATGTTGTATATAAATAAAATCGGGTCACTGCACTGCACTGTGTTTAGTAGTATTTGCTGTGCGCACCTTACATCATATTTTGTAATTTGACTACATGCTTTGAACGCATTTTATTTAATGAAATAACCTAATCTAATTATATTGATTATAATCAATTTTAATCTAAGGCTTTCAATTCGATTTATTTCAAAGCTGCACACAAAATACATTCATTAAATCATCCCCTTTGATTGAATTTAATGATCAATTTCTATCATTCAATTCAAATTGAGTTACTCAATCACATTAAAAGCGTTTTAAATTATACATGTCACATGTGACATAGAAATACATTACATGAAATGTAAGTCAGTGTTCGAATAGACAGTTTTCCAAGCTAAAATTGGCGCTCATTGCTAATTTATAAATGACAATGGATTAACAACACTCAAACGATTACAACAAATCGAAATATTTAATGGAAAGATAAATGATAGAATGCTTACCTGGCATCGGTTGGTTTGTATGTAACATCGTATTTATCCACGGGTATAGCATGTTGATCGACCGATGTTTGCCACGATATTTTCACCGAAGTCGGATTTAAAAATGTGACTGTTATATTTTCTGGGGCAGCAGATATCGAACCTGAATTTGGAGCCGAACGAGAACGATAAAAACAAAATACGTTAACTCACAATTTGAATTACTTCAAAATTATCAATATAAATAAAGCAATTGAAAAAGTTGACGAAAAACGGATGAGAAGTTGTTTTTTTTTTTTTTTTTTTTTCAAGCTACCAAACGCTTAATAGTCATAAATCACTCATTTAATGGTGAATGTTTAAACGATCCAATTTGAAAACTACATTCCTAAATGTCGATAGATGCTATCCACTTGAAACTAAAAACGATTCATTTTCAAATTCATTTAAAATTCGATAAAACTAAATTTCCCATGTGTAATCGTTATTCAATCGTAAAATTGAACTAATCATGTCCGTCATAAATCATTAAAGTTGCACCATTTACCGCATTTTTATGAGAGTATTTTCTTGAAGAAACTTGGTTTACTGTTTCCATAAGTATTTGACGCGTGTGAGTGTGTGGAATGACTTCATACTTTTCGTATGATTTCCTATTTCTCATAGCAATTAAATTTGAAGTTTCAATGTGGGTTCGTATACTGAATTAAGTTCGCGTGAACTGAAGTCGCGACAAAATATGAAAAAAATTCGCTGCGACATTAGTTCATAATTAAGAATGAAAGGATTTTTTATGCCGACGTAAAAATCAAACAAAAAGTTTAAAGAAAAAATAATAAAAATTAATTTAATTTTTAAAATAAAATTACATCCAAATCAGAAGTGATGATTTGCTGCGATAAATTGCAGTACAATCCAGATTTAATACCTCTCTATAGATTTTGAAAAAGAACTTCTCTGATAGAGCTGCGATTTTAGTTAATTCTCTTTTCCTCAAAAAGAATTTTTGTTCGTGCCACATTAGATAATGTGATAAAAAATAGTTTGGATACGAATTAAAATCTCGCAAATGTTGATTCATTTGATATATGAACGTAAGGTCGCATTGAAAAAATGGCCCAAAGACTCTACACAAATCATACTAGCGACCTTAGTTCGGTGCCCCATTCAAAGGAATTTTTTGTTTACAAATTAAAATCAATTGATTGGATTTTTGGTCGTTTCAATTTCCTTGTAATTTGTTTGAAGTTGAACTTAAACTTCAAATTACATCACTTCAAACAAAGATCCAATAATTTGTATGGAATTCAAGTTGAAATGCATTGGTATCGCCAATCAAATCGATTGATTTTACTTAGAAGTTGTTTGGAACGAACCAGGTAATAATTTATGGAATTGGATGCAAGAGGCATATGAGCTTCGTCTTTGAAAATCCCATCAAAATTAACATTTTTCCCCAAACTGAGCGTTCAAAAAAAAAGCAAAACTATTGAACGATACCAACAAATTTGGGGTTGGTTATTGTGTTCTCTATCACCATATTTCACACTATTGCCAATACCTTGTCTGCTTGACATCAATTGAAACATTGACACACATTCCAAAGGGCAAAAAAGAGAACATTGATTTCATCAAAAGTAGAATGCTATAAATGTGAAAATGTCAACAAAAACGATGATGCCGGTCCTTTGGTGTTTGAACAACAATGGTTATGGCCATTAAAAACCCGGACGATGGCAAACGAGCCGTATAGACAAAAAGGGTTTTTTTTCTTTTTGGAATGACAAAAGGACGCATTTTTAGCATTTGTCGTAAATTTTTATGTTTATGAGTTTGCCGGCATTTGAATTACAATAAATGATATAACAATAACAATATCACATAATTTGCAAATGTTTAGATTTTAAAGATGATGGAATTGAAACTCAGCCAAAATGAACGGGCCAAGCTTGAGGGTCGTTTGAACAATTATGCATTACATGACTTAACAAAGAGCACAATCTAAATGGATATGCTTTTTATGTTTATATAACATTTCATTACGTATTTTTTTGACTGTTTGCAACGACTTCAAAGCCATTATCATCGTTGAATCGCAAGTGTAAACAACAAACACGTCGAAAATATGCCATTTTCTAATTCATCATTACTTCCGCTCATTTAAACGGTTTTTTGAATGCGTTAATGACTGTCTCCGCAATAATTTAGCTCCTCTTTGGCCGAAACACGTCGAAAACAAGAATCATAATTAAAAAATGTTATCAAAGAAAAATAGAATCAGACGAAGAAAGAATTAGAAGATAAAATGATCCATGAAGGGTTTCATTAAATTTTTTTGTTTAAAAAAAAAGGCAGTTATTAATTTGTGTTAATAGGTTTTCTTATTAACTTCTGTTTTTCGTGTGTTTGTTTGTGTATTTCTTTTCATTGTTCTATTTCAGACGTCTTATTGATTTCACCTGGCTACATTTATGGTTTTTATCCGTATATTCAAATTCGAGGTGGAAATTGTACATGCGTTTATGTTCATGTTGAAGGCATAAATTATTCAAATCGTCCCAAGAGGGGGGTTGAAAAAAACCAACATGCAAACATATGTCAGACCCTAAACTAAAGTGCATGACACAATATGGTTTTCATTTCTTAATTTTCAAAACCACATTTTCGAATTATTTGATCGCTTGCCCATGTCTTAATTTTTCTTTTTCTATTTTTCTGATGTTTTTTGTTTGGTTTTGCTTTTTTAGAGACCTTTTCGTTTATTTCAACAGTAAAAATAGAAAAAAAAAATCATTAACCAGAACAAAGAGATAATCATGGAGTATGAAATATGGATTTATAGCAATAAAAACGAACAAAAAAAACAACAACTCCGTATTAGTATTAAATGCTCGGGAAGTTCTTTTTTTTTTTTATACCAAACACAAATCATGTTGACAACATAGCAGAAGACATTTCAGGGATTTAGGAAAAACCTAATAAATAAAACAAAACCATAGAAACTATAATTCAAACCGATGCCATCCCACTTACACTTCATAAATAAAAATTTTCCACACACACACAAAAACACACACACGGACCCGCTATCGATTTATTTTGACGTGTTCAAAGGGAAAACAAAAACAAAAACCTGGAAAATTACATTGATAAATTGATACAAACGCGATTTATTTATATTTAAAATCATATAAATTATATGACACACACAAAATTATACACAAAATAAAAAAAACAGGAATGACGAGAAACATGTTGGTGATGATTCACCAAATAATAGCGAAAATCGCCATAATTTGTTCATTTTGTGATAGGAGGCCAATCAACATCGACACTGAATTATATTATTTATCTCATTTGATGAATGGCACTTGAGTAAAACCATACATTTGAAAGCTTTTTTGTTTTTATTGACGTAACAGGTGATTGGTGACGTCAACGGTATTCAACGCCAAACTAATTATGTGTAACCAAAAAAAAATGGGGAAAAAATTAATTTAATTAAAGAGTTCAGTCGATTTATGTTTTTTTTTTCTCTCTGTGGAATCGAATGCCGATCCTCAATTTGAATGAAGAAAAAAAATAAATGTGATAAAATTGTCAAGTGCAAAAATACAAATCTAATAAATCGATTGCTTCAGGCACAATCACATATTAAATGAAATTTAATCACATTTATTTTATATGTGTTGAACTCCAATCAAAACTACATTGTGGACGTTAAACCACATTTTCCTCTCGACATATTGCATTTTATGACAAGTTTATCGTTTGATTACACTTGATGGTATCATATGTCATCATAAAAAAAAGACGGAAATTGACAGGGTGATCCGAGTTGAGTTGACAAAAAATTAGCTCATGTCTACCACATAAGATAAAGTGATAAAAGAACCATTCACAGTTTAAATGGTCGATTGCCTACATTGGGAATCTCGATAGATGGATGAATTTAAGCTCGCCTGAAGGATTTTCAATCAAAATTTAATAGATTGTATTGTGAACGACACCCTATATACTGTAAGAGGATCTGCATGTGTTTTATTTGAATAATGCATTTAAACTAAAAAGCATCAACTGTATGTTCTAGTGTAATCAATTTCATGTGAATAATAATTCATCGTCATATTCAACCGCAATCATACTAATATTCGCTAAAAAAAATCTTCTATCTCTGTTTTAAATGTTTCCAACAAATAAAATAGATAATGATATTAAAAAACAGAAATGCTACATAAAAAATAAGAGTAATATTTATTCCGTTTATTATTACCGATCGCTAAATCGGTATCGATTTTATCATTGGAATTGAGAGAAAGGAAATTTGCAAAAGGAAATTGGAAGAAAAACTTACCGACAGTGCCAACATGTACCACTAGCAGTGCAGCAGCAATAAAGAGCATCTTAGACGCCGACGCTCAACGATATATGGTAATCCAATCTCAGCCAATGCATTTGATTTCATAAATCTATATAAAATCCATGCAATTGATGTAAAACCAATGAAAACCGCAGCACTCATATAAAAATTCAACGAATTTTTCAGCACATACACACGTAGACGATGGAGAGAAATACACGAAGTGAATAGAAACACAGACAGTAGCGTACACAATTTCGAACAATGTAAGAGACAATTAAATGTGAGCTAAACTGGAGCCGGAACGCTATTCATACAAACAACACACAAACCCCGACCGCGTACACCAACTACACTAACGATGCAGTAAAAATCGATATCGATGTTTTGTGGTGAAATTATTTATTTGTTCATTAATTTGAAATGCATTTGAATGTTATGGGGTTGTTGTTGGTTTTTTTTTTTTGGTTTTGGTTTTTTTCGAAAATTAAAACATAAATTAATGATTATTGTTCAAAACAAAAATTATGGTTCAACATCGTTTAATTAATGTGTGTGTTTTTTTGTTATATATATGAATTCGTTGTTTCACGTTTCTTATTGATGGTGTTGTTTCTATCCCTGAAAATGATGAGGATTAATGATTTCCATTCAATATACCGCATATATTTATCAATTAACATCACACTGAATGGAATTCTGAATGGAACTCTGATGAACACTAAAACATTCAATTGAACTCGTTTGCGAGTGGAATTTGATCGTTGGTGAACACTCGTGTGTATTTATCATAATTTGGATTCGTCATTCATTTCACATTATTTACACCAAATGGCATTTATCTTCTGTTTTTGGAGCAGTCATTTTCAAATGAAATCATAATTTAATTCCGGTCTATTCCGGGCCCCAAACGGCACATCAATTTGGTATATAGATTCATTTATTAATTTGAATATTAATTTGAACATGTGATTTTATCGATTTAATTTACACTAAAATCGTATCAAATTCGATATTTATTAGCACAAATTTATTTATTTTTTTGAAAACGGATTGATACAGTTGAACGGATTCATACATACCATAAATTCAATTTCATTATTTCACTCATCTTTAAACACATCATTTTACAATTGTCGATCATTTTTATTTTTGATGCAAATCTATATGCACCTGCTTTTGGTAGATATGTTTTTGGATACAAAACATCGAATGCATTTTCCTTTTATCATAATTTTCCCAAAATACAGTATCTAAAAGAGACGGAGAATAATACAAACATTTAACATATTTATTCAATATTTCATGCATAATTGATTGACTTGTAATAACATATAACATAAAATCAATAAATAAACATTTAATTCATTGTAACATGTTTCATTATGAACGATTCACATGACAACAATTTTTCCGCAACGTTTTCCATTCAACTGGAAAAGAACGTGTACACAAATTGAAATCTCATGGATACGAACGTCATTTTACGAAATAGACAGGATGAGTATACTCATAATCTAGCTCATGATGTGATAACCAAAGTTCGCAATCGGGTTTTTTGGGTGTTTTTTCAAACTAGATCAGATCGGCGTGTAATGTTGGTTTCAGATATTTGGAATCAACACTAGTCTTCAAGTTTTCATTTCGGGTCGGAGTTCGGAGGGTTTCAAACCCCCGACATTTTTGTTCGGACCCAACGCCGATAGCAGCGCTGTAGTTTCAACTGGCAACCACTGTTGCCCGAAATCAAAATTTCATGCCATTCCGAGTTATAACTGGTATATCATGAATCTCTACACTTGTTTTTTTTTTCATCAAAACGAGACCAAAATTGTCATCAGTGGTTGAAAAGTACTTAAAGTGGTATTAGCAATTCCATCAAAAATGTTTTTGGATACTAAATTTAATGCACAAAATATGTTTTATCGATTCGAAGTGGTTAACGATATGTCATAAATGTCGAATTTATACAACAATTATTCAATTCCTGAATAGCTTCATTAAACTCAACAATGGAATGAAGGATTTTGAGTACTCATCAAATTGAATTTCATTTGCTATGAAAAATATTTCCAAAAAGCCAATTATTATTGTTTTATGTGGTATAATCATATGCAGTATTTTGAATTCGCTTCAAAATAATTTTGTAGGTTCGCTTACACAACAAATTTTGGAATCGTAAACGTTCACTTGTATTTTGATTGGGTTGAATCACACATGTGAACCTTATAGAAAGTGAATACCAAAAATAATTAGCATGTGATGGAATTTCGGTCACAGTATTCCAATTTTGAATACATTGTAAATGCTTACAGTGGATTAACACATTTTACATCATATTTGCAGACAACATTCAAGCACAACTATCGATTTTATTCCATTGAAACGCTTAGAAGCAGATATGTGGTATTGAATCTGAGCAAATGAATTCGTTTGCTTTTTGGGGCATGTACACATATAGATGTAACCTTTTGTGGTTAATCAATGAACTGTGTACTCGCAACAAATGCTGGAACATTATGGTGGACTCCATTTGGTTGATAATCTAATTGTTCAAAACAGAAAAGACGTTTTATAATCAAAATATACACATTTCCAGGACCTAGGCTAATGGGTTGAGCTCAATGTGAATTCATTTCGAACTCTAGCTGTGAGTGATATTTGTGGACACATATGCCGACTTGGAATTTCCGAGGCTTATTCGGAAGGATAAAATGCCTTAAATCACCTTAAATTTTGCTCACACTATTTTTTTGTTTTGCAACAAAATAAATCGTTTACAGGTGATGAGAGCAGGTGACACAAAAGATTTCAAATAGTCCGCTTCATCCACATAGGAAAATGCTTTAAACGTGCCCGTATCGCACGCAAAACTTTACGAACATGTTTGTTTTGATCCGTAAAGTATACGAGAGACAAACACACACACACACACAGGTGTGCTCCATAAATGTTGAAATCCGATCCAATAAATTGCCACCTTATGGGAACATAGCTAGGAACATAGTGTGAGCGCAGGCCAAACGTATTTTTATGTATCCCGGGGAATACACGGAATCCACCCGTGTAAAATGTTGATTGAAACATTCTACTTGCATTGATTTGTAAATCCAATGTTACAAAATGTGTGCCATTTGATCAATGCAAGTGAAATGTTTCAATCAATATTTTGTGTGTTGGCTGTCGCAAACGAGTCAAAGCCAATGAACTGCTCCAATTCCGTTTACTTTTGCATTTCATTGTGTGGAAATGTGTGTGTGTGTGTTTGGGTGAAGGGAAAAAAGAGCGAAAAAAAAATCATTATTAATGTATGGCATTAAATAGTAATTTATTTATAATGGATATGTGGACGTGACGTTAAGAGTATCAGGCATCGTGCTACGGAGCTCAGGGTCCTTTTATGATGAACAAACCATCTAATCAACCCAATGTCGTTTGCTTTTGCTCAGCCATGCCAACACAGCCCGAATACCAAACCAAAACAAGCATCCAACATTGAAACATATACACATATAGATGAACATTACAACAAATGCGATGGAAAATCTTAAACAACATCATAATTACATTTTTATGTGCTGTAGATTGTACTGTGTATGAATTATGCGGTACACACTGAAGCGGTTACATTTCAATATCTAACTTATAATAAATACATTTGTCTTCTTGTTTTGTTCCCCATTCTCTCTCCCCCTCCGCCCCCTCCGCCACATTTTGCCACACACATCTGTAGTTTAGAGCGTTGTGAATGATTTGTGTACATGAATTTCCATATATGCATAAAACGATTATCGTGCAAATGAAACGGAAATAAAATACATAACGCAACAGGACGATGTCAGGGGGTGATATTATTTATAATATGAATCACGGAAACTCATTTTGATGACGTACCAAATCGTGTGTTGGGTTCGCCATCTTAATCCATGACTATCGCATTTGAATAGAAATGTTAAGCTGCTAACAATACAGACGTAATTTGATGCATAATTTAAGAAAGAAAAAACAAATCTAACACAACGAACGATGATGCTCAAGCCAAAAACTAACATACAGGGGCTAAGTGATTCATAACAGATTGAAATGATGGTGCAAATGAATGAGCAAGTGCAACAGTAGACGCTCAATTTAAAACTAAATGACAACAACAATAATCAAGTGAAGATGATTCCGTATTCCGTTTGATGAGTTGCGATACGATGCAAACGCGTCAGCGATGCTAATGCAATCAATTCTTAATTAATGACGTCAGTTGCCTTGGTCTGTAACTTCATTTTCGTTGATTGCATTTTGCGTTTGATACCGGTTGAAAAAAAAGGGGGCGGGCGGTTATCATGAATAGTGCATTGGCATCTCAAATGAGTGGCTATAAAAAATAATGCTCTATCTGTCATTATCACATTATCATCGTTCCGGTTCCTTAATAAAGCCAAAACTATTCTATTCGATTCAAATTGAATTTGTCAAGGAATTTCTTTCATCTGTTGGCGGTCACAAGACGCAACATTACTTACTTAAAATTGCAAGTGATTCGATGACAGTGGAGATTTTGCTGGATGAAAAAACCAGTCAATAAAAAGTCTTTCATTTTCATCGAAATAACAAAATGAAATTAAATTGGCCAAATGACGCAAAAGACACAAATCCACATGAAAATCCATTTAAAATGTCATTGAAGCGAAACAATTAAGTGGTTTGAATGCCAAATTGGAATTTTCAAGAAAATTGAAGTTATATCTCTCTGGGCTCTGGGATTTTATTTTCATTTTGCCCTGCATACTAACGGCACGGGAAAATGGGGAACATTTAATTGAAAATGCACCATTTGATGGCTCAATTTTGGATGCGAATGTAAATCAAGCACACAGCAGCACAACAAGATGTGCTTGTGGCTTTGCCACGTTTTAGAGTCAAACGATCTTCAAGGAAACTATAAAACGGTAATTACGTCGCGAATATCCAATGTGTTATCTGTCGGAGAGAAATGCTTGAGCGCTTGGTTGAATCTTTGTTACCTTAACCTCAGACTATTTTAGAATATTTCAGACGAAAAAAAAAATGGAAAATTGTTTACAAATGTTTCAGATGCCAAAGAGTTCGTTCCGTATTTCGGCTTTGATCTACTTATTCATGTGACAGAATTCATGAGACTTGACTTGATACTTTTGGTGTTGTTGTTGTTGTTGTTGTTGTTGTTGTTGTTTCTTTTTTAAACCCATCAATTCAATTCGTGTTTTCAACGAACTCGTGAATTGCTTTTCTCTACGACTCGAATACCAATGGATTTCATTTCGCCGCTCAATAAGCCAAATTAAATACAAAATTAATGGGATAGAAGCACGAATCTTTGTTCATTTGCCACTGTTTAATGATATGGCGCTTTTTTTCTATTGTGCATCATTTGATTTGAATGGCACAGCAAATTAACGGTTTTTCACTTCCTGTTTTACACTTGTCCCCCTATTTTACTCCAAAAAAAAAATGACGAACGTGCCGCTCCACGGCAATCCATCTTAATTTTATTGAATACATTATTTTTAACTTTTTGCCAAATTTGATTTTGGAATGAGGAACTGAACGACTGACGAGTATTTTCGGCAGTGTTTTTGCGTGTCTAGTTTCATTGCATACAACTCAAAAGCGGGAAAAACGTATTGAGTTGGATTAGAGACATGGAACACATACAAAAAACAGAGAGATTTTCATGAATGACAAGCATGGTTTGTGGAATATACCTATTTAAACAGAAAAAATAAAGGCTTTTTAGCTGTCGATACCGAATTCCATTCCTCGCTTTGCAATTTTATGGTGCATACTATTTCGTATTAATGGATATTTCATGTCTTCATCTGATACATATCATTTTGCAGCTCATGCTCGGTAGACAGATAGAGGAACTGCATGCAATTGAGGAGTATGAATGATTTACACATACGGATGTTACGGAATAAATTATGTTAACAATGTTTAGCAATTGCTCGTACAATTTTATGATGTATTTCATAGCATATGTTTGTTTAGCCCAAGTACGCAAGTATATTGTGCTTATCATGGAGCTTTTCTTTCACATACAGTGAGAGTTGTTTTCTTTCTTTTTTTTGTTGCTGTTCATTTTTCGCCAACTTCATGAAAATCCTTTACTGAAGAAGCTTCCGTTGCTGTTCTCGTGTTCACGATTCTATTTTAAAACTCGTATTTCTCCACCTCTCATTCGCGTGTTTTTTTTTCTCTGGCTGTCAAAGAATCCGAAGCGCTTTAGTATTACTTGTATCATTTCCATTAGCACGCATTTCTGTACGCGAATTAAATTCGGCAAAATCACGTATGCATCAAACTCATCAGGGAATCGAGAGCGAGAAAAAAAACCATGAAATTTTCTAAAGCATAAAGAAAACGTAGCGAAAAGGATGGGGGAGAACAGTAAGAATCATCCATGGATTTTACTACACTTCTTGGATTTACTGCTGGTTCGAGATGTTCGATACTTTTATAAATGTGACATTCGTACGGGATACGCTCTCTCTCTCTCTCTCTCTCCCTCTCTCTCTCTTAGCTCTATTCCCCAGTTGAACGATTGCAATCGTTCAGAAAAATACATAATTTACACAAATTCTTGGATTTTTCACATAAGAAATAGTCATTCATGAACTAAATCGTCGGTTGGAATTCGAACTGTGCATTCGAAACTTTGAATCTTTCATTAAGGTGAAGTAGTAACTTGATGAAGTTTTATAGCGATTCCATGGGCTGAACTGCGATTGCTCACATTTTTTTTCATTTAAATGAAAAATACGTGAATTTTCGGCATGTTAACTGTGAATAGTCAAAAATATCCATTTCTCCGTGTCCTTCGCTGGGAATAGAATATGGACTACTGCATTGTCTGAACTAAAGTGACTGCATTGATCCATCAGTGCTCTATGGTTATCGTCATGTTTTACAGTGATAGTTGAATGAATTTCTCTCCAAAGGCCAAGCACACACTGAATGCATTAGTGGAATCAGTAAGCAGTGAGTCGGTCAAAGTGATGCAATGCAAATAATTTAATAAAATACAAGAAAATTCATCGGTATCAAAATCAGTACAACATGCATTCGGTTCATTTGCTGTTTGATACTGTTTGAGCCGGAGCCATGTGATTGCGATGCGTTCGCTTCGTTTTAATAAAGTTCTGCATTTCATCTTCGTCAAGGGAAGCATTGACCAGAAGGAGAGAGATTATACGACTTGAAATGAACACTTTAATGCACTTTGACATTTTTCTTGTGTCGTTGGTGGTGGTGGTGGTGGTGGTGGTGGTGGTGGTGTTGTTGTTGATGTTTTTCATGCTGCGCTTTCCGACTGATTTGAAATCTTTCTCTCTCTGGGTATGTATTGGCTGCTTAATGAAGAGAAAAAAAGGACGAACTAACAAATAAACGGTCGAGTCGAACAGTTGAAAAGCAAAGTGGTGAAATGGCGACATCAGCGCGGTATCACATCTCACATTGTGTGATCGTATTGCAATGGTTGTGTGCACATCAGCGTTTTATCATCGGTTGGTGGGTGGAATCATTGTGATGTTATATTATGAGGTCAATCATTCGCTTCAAGCCATTCATATGGATTGTAACATTAAGCAAACGATATCAAAAGAAAAATCGAGAAGATGAAAACAAAAAAGAGAGAAGACGAAAACGAGAATTGAAGTCATTGAGAATCGTTCATATGGCTTTTGGAAAACCAATTAGCCAAATCATTTTCTTCGCCGTTTGGTTGGCTCTTTTTTTTTTGTTTCAATGACGTTTTTTTTTTTGTCGTCGTCGTGCTCTCTGTTGATCGTTATAACGATAGTAGCACAATTTCATGTAAGCACAGCCAATAGCTTAAGAAATATAGCGAACGTTTTTTTTGTGTGTGTGTGTTTGCATTAAATTTCAATTTCCATGGAATAAAAAAAAAGTGGCGCACAAATACTATGATATGTAATGAATGACTTGTTTGCGCTTAATGACTTCGCATTCAAAAAAAAAAAACCAAGTGTATTTTATTATTGAATGCGGTTCATTTTCGGGGGGGTGTGAGAATTCAAGCGCATTTTTATCATGCTATTCGAGCTGCGAATAAAGATAATAATGAAAAGAATGGACTGGAGCTGCAAAAAGAATACGAGCAAAAGACACGAACAAATGGATGTTAGATTTTTTTTTTAAACACAACCAGTACCATAAAAGATAAGAAAAAACATTCATGAATTGACATAATATGGCAAGATAGGAAGCCATTTCAAAATATTTGAACGGCGATGCTTTTATTTGGTTGTACAGAACACAATCAAATGAAATTTTCGAGACCCAAAAAACAAGTCCCACATTATAACTCCAACCATCAGCCCCCACCCAACCAACCACCACAACGACGAATTCTCAAAATCCATACTCCCCTACTACATTCCACCTAAATATCCCATAACCACCACCACACCCCCACACCTACCCCTACCCACAAAATCCCCCCATTCCCACATACAAATCAAACACATACACCAAATTTCCCCAAACCCCCATCCCTACACACTCATACCAATTATATTTCAAATAACCCAAAAAACAAACTACCTTCATATACCTCCCCACTCATTATCACACTCCATACCACCCCCCCCCACCTTCCCCCTCCTACAAACATCAACCCAACAATATAAACCTTACACCCCCATTACACCACCCCCAAACCACCCACCTCAAATAAACTCAACAACCCCAACATATAAAATACCCCCTAAAAAATAACCCCAACAACAAACCAAAACAATCATCCCCCACCCCCCCACCAAAACCTTCTTCTCCGTGTATCAAATACAAAACACATTAGAAACCCATGATCCACCCAACCCATAATTTTCAAATCCACAACCCCAATCAAAACAAAATTCATAATAAAATGACCTAACTACACTCCTAACCCACAAATATCCACTCAATAAATCATCAATCCACCCCCCCCCCCCCCCCCCCCCCCCCTCCCCTCACAAACACCACAAACTAAACAAAAAAATATCCCCCCTCCCAAAAACTCCCCCCACCTATCTAATTATATATCCCACAATCCCATCCTCCCAAAATCTATACTCTATAGAAAAACTTCAAAATAAAAATGAAATCTCCCTAACTTAACCAAACTAAACTGCACACCCCTACAAATATACCCATTTCATTAAACCACACCTATCTATCCCACTAAGCCCCCCTTAAGTCACCAAAACCAATCAATCACACCTACCCTCAACCACAACCCCTCACCTATCCACCACATAACTCACCCACCTACCACAACCCCCTCCCCCCCCCAATCCCAATTTCCCCATACTTCCTTCTAATCCCAATATGCTAGAAAATTCCCCCAACACTCACTCACACACACCCTTCCTAAACAACACGCCAAACCACCTCAACACATAATTAACTTCAATCTCACATTACAATTCACAAACCCCAAACCACAACAACCCACAACCCCCAACCCCCCACAATAAACCCCATCCAAATTCCCCATCCCCTCATATACAAAGTTATTTCCATCCTAACCCAGATCTACCCCAAACATTCAATTCAGATCACCCCATACACATCCATCAACCCTCCAACCCTTCAAAATTTCATTACCTTCTAAAATCTTAATTTCGCCCATATCCACAAAACCATACCAAATCACTAATATCTTCCCCCACTTAATTCAACTTTTTCCCCTCAAAAAAACCCCACCCCATCCCCCCCCATCCCCCTTCAAAAAACTCCTATCCACTCCTTTACCCCCCCCCACTTCCCTCTTTCATCCCCCCCCCCCATTCTCCCCTCTCTCCCCCCATTTCTCCAATTCTCATAATACCCTTCTCCAACCTACCTCAATAAAACTGCGACCAAACCATCCAACCCATCCAACAATAAAACACCCAAACCTCAATCCAAAAATAATCACACAATAACAACCAATCAATCCCCATGAAAACACAACTCACGTCTAAACCACCATCAATCCCATCCCCCTTCTACACCCCCTTAAACCACCACAAAATAAAATAAAAATTACCTCATATAAAAAAAACAACCAAACCCAACATCAACAAACAAACAAAAATCCCCAACCTCCACTCACTTCAAAAAACCCCTCAATCCATGTACAAAAATAAACATCCCACTTCCACCCCACATCTCTCCCCCCAAACTACCTCTCAAACAATACAACAAACAACCACCCATAATAATAATATCTCTCTCACCACTCCATTATATCACCTACCCCAAAAAAATTCCTCAATTCAACCCAATTCCCACCCCCTCCTCAATCCCAATCTTTCCCCTCAACTTAAAACAATCAATCCCTCCATCCCACCCCCACCCTGTTCCACCTTCCCATCATCCCCCCCCCCTCTAACCTCCCCACCCCAGCCTCTTTTCTTCCACAATTACACACCTCGAACCTTAATCCCTCCATCACCCCTTACATCACATGTGTCTCCCCATAAACCCTCCCTATCCACCCCTGCACCGTGCTCCCCCCACCAACCCTCATTCCCGATACCCCCCCACAACAATCAATTCAAACCCATCCTAAACCCCAATAAAATACGAACTTAACCCCTCGCCACTCCCACTCACCTCAAAACAAAAAATTCACCAAAAAAAAAACCACCAACAAACTCTATAAAACCTCTATACAAGCCCCTCACCACGCACACAAAAACCAAATAAACCCAAAATCTATTCCCCCCCCATTACTCCCCTCGCCCCCCAAAAAATCACCCCCCCTACACCTCCTAAACCCTGTATGTCCCCCAATTCACACAAAATCTGTCCCGCTACCCCTCCACTCTAACCCCCACACCCCGACATCCTATAAACATCTTAACCTCATACACTTCCTTAATATTACTCTACCCTACATACTCTATAAACACAGAAACCATACCCACCCCCCGACCCCAGATATCCAATCCTCCCATCTGATTTCCCCTGTCCAATAATACTTAAAACTATAATCCTACTGAATTACACAATTGTGAAAAACCACTTGATCATCTCAACCTTTTCCCCCCTCTCTTAAAAAAAAACTTTAATCCCCTTAAACAATAATAAAAAAATAAACACCATAAACCCCACCGCAGACCATACCCCACAAACCTTATCCCAAATCCCCCAAACCCCAATTAAAAAACATCCACAAACACAACACACCAAACAATAATAATACATCAACAAATCCATCTTCCCCATCCATCCCCAAACACCCCTAAAATTCCACAACCACTCCATCCCCCCAAATACTCCCCCCCCTATAAATCAACCTCCCACCCTCCTATCCACACTCCCCCCCCCATTCCCCCACATCCCACCCCCCAAAAACCAAATCACAATTGACCCCCCCCCTCATTTCAAAAATCCCCTCCCCCAAAATTCCCATTCCCACCTACCCACCAGCATACCAATTCACTAAATTTAAATATATAAATATTATATATATAATATATATAAAATACCTTACACTTCCTACTCAACTCCCCATTAATTCCTTTTACCTCCTCACCTTTAACCCCTACCCCCTCCTCACCATCCCAAATCCACAACCCTACCCCCCATACAATCTTCCTCAAAACACCCCCATCCCCAACCGTCCATCCCTAATCATCTTCATCCCCCTATACAAAAAACCATTCCACCCCTACTCCTATCTCCTATTCCCCCCCCCCCTTATCCCCCCCCCCCTCCATTTCCTTCCATCCCCCCCACAACAATCCAAATTTCATTTATATAACCCAAAATACACCATCCCCTCCCTCTCCCAATCCAGGCCACCAAAACACTATATCAAAAAAATATCCAATCACACACCCCCCTCTCATAACTCCCAACTCAATCCCCTCACCTACCCCATGTGTATACCCCCACCTATCTCTCCCTCCCTCTCCAAATACCTCTCAATCATCTTATGATAAAACCTATACCCGTCCTTACACAGTACCACACCTCATCTCCCTCTAATCCCAATATAGTCCCCCCACAATACGATCATCATCATATAATCACAGTAATCAAACCATTTCACTTCAACCACCCCCTCAGTACCATCCCCATCTCCAATACTTCAATATAAAAATAAAAAAACTAAATATAATAAAATCTCTCCATAGTAACGACTATAAAATACAACTTCCCAAACAAATTCAATATAATATACCCCCCAACCCTCCACTCCTGAACCCGCCAATGAATCCCATTAAACACTATCCCAACAAAGTACCAACAATCCATAGAAGAAAATGAAGTACACAAACATTACTGTTCTAATATAACACCCCCCCAACCACCAAAGAATATATGAAAATCTATACCACAAGAAAGATGCCTTACTACACCAACAATAACCAACAACACAAACAACCCCTACTCCACTCCATCACCACCCATCTAATCCAAACCCCCCCCTTCCCTCCCCGCATCCCCCCTCGAACCCTACACCCCACCCAATAAAAAAAAGAATTCAATCTCCCTACAAACCTCTCCCACCCCTCCCCCCCTAACAACCAACACAACCACTACAAATGATGCCTCCCCTATAAAAATACAAACCATTCGCCCAGTCACCTGAACCATCCCCGCCCCCCCCCCCCCCCCCCTAACTACACATAACAAACATACAATTGTCTATAACCATTCCCATATATGCCACATAACCACGTACACCCGTCTCCCCTATCTCCCTCTCCCCCCCCCCCCCTACAATAACTCCTTCCCACCCCCTCCCCCCCCCTTCTCCTCCCCATCAAATTCACCAATTAAAACCCAATCACATCCCCTCAACACCATCCAACCCAAACACTAAAAACTAAACACACAAAAAATAACACCACAAACTCATAAACAAAATCACACTAATATAACCATAACCCCACCACCATCCATTCAATCTCTCCAGTCAATCACCACCATCCACACCCATCGCCCCCATCACCGCCCTCCCCTCAATCACCCCTGATCATATCCCCCACCTAATCCCACCCCCCTCACCCCCATATCTCTCATATCACCCTCTCACGCATACTCCTCTCTTCTCAAACCCCAGTAATAAAACCCCATAATCCACAGTCCACTAAACAAATAACTAACTACAATCAAAAACACAACTCCACCTCTCTCCCAACGACCCTCTCTCGTTCTCCCTCAAACCACCACACTACCTATTCCCTTCTCATCTCGCCCCCTCCATCCCCCCCCCCACCCCCCCACCCCCCCCCCCCCCACCCCCCTGACCCTCCCTCCCCCCATACCCACTATCTCAACCCTATAACGAAACCCTATAAACTCCACACACACAAGACCCAATTTACCCCATAACCAATCCTCCTCATCCATCCTCCCACACAACCCCCTCCTTCCCTACTCACTCCCACCCATTCAGACTTCACCGCCCTACACCCCCCGACCCCATCCCCTTCCATCCATATATACCATCAAAATACTACTCATGTACAAAAACAATACACAAACAACCCAACAAAATCCCAATCCACTCCACTTTCCCCTCCACCATACCATCCAACTACAACCATCCAACCCTATATATAATTCCAAATTCTCGTCCCAATCAAACCCGTCATTCACCCATAAGCCCCATCCCTCACCCCCACTGTCTCCCCATCAATTCACCATCCTACCAAACTAACTCTGCCCCCATCCCTACTACCACACATACAACCCCTCTCCTTCCCGTTTCTCCCATTTGTCACAAAATTGACACCTCTCCCTAAACCATGCCATTCCCCAACCCTACAAAAACCAAACCCATCATATCCCCCCATATATCTAACACTCCCAGTACCTCCCATTCAACTCACTACCCCCCAACCACCACTAACACTCAACCCAACGTCCAGAGTCCCTTCAACTCCTAAACTACTATCCCTCGATATCTCAACCCCCTTACCCAAACCTAACATTCACATGCAGACACATCAACATATCCCCCGCACCACTCCAAATATACCCAACAGACTCACAAAAACATCTGCCTCAATCCACTAAACCCCCCTTTCAACTCTCATCCTGCATCTGTTCTCTTTCAATATCTCTCTCTGCTCTCTAAGCATTCATTCATTCTCTCTTTCCCTCGTCCTGTGCAAGTCTCCACGTTCTCATTGTTTTATGTTCTCAGTTCTCTCTCTCTCTCCATCTATCTCTCTCTCTTACTACTCCCGACTCTCTTCCCCCCCCCGCTCTCGCACGACCTCGCATGACTCCTACCCGCAAACACCCTCCACATGTCCCTCACATTCCCCTCTACCCACTCCTCCTCTTATAACTACCCCACCCCCATTCATCAAAACACTCTAAACACCAAACACTCACCTAAAATGCAAACATCCAAACTCCCCCAAACATTGAAAAAGAAAACATCACCCTCATACCATCATCTAATCCTAATCCCACTATCTTAAAATCTCCAAACCAATCTCACCTCATCCAGTTATCACCATTCCCATCACCCTACCACACCACTTCCAATTCAAAAATTCCCCTCTCTCCCCCCCCCCTCTCCATCTCTATTCTTATTCTCCCACTCTAAAACACCACTACCACTGTATATCCCCCTTCATCCCCTTCCCCCTTCCTCTACAACCTTACCCGTCAAAACATCCTAATTCTCCCACGTCCATCCCCCTCCCCCCCCCCTCCTGCCCTTCTCACCCCACTTCCATCAATATCCTCCCCTACATCACATCCCCACAACCAATTACAATTTACCCCCCCCCACTACATCACATCGCCACTCACCCAACTCCCCAAGATAGCCTCTCCCAATGAACTCCCCCCTCAATACCCCACCAAACAACCTACCCCTACTACATAATACCCACAACACCCTACACACCAATCCATCCCTAACACACACACATAAACCCTCTCCATCCCCCATCCCCCTATCACATACACCTCATCCTTCCCATCAACACCACACAACCACCTCCCACTACATCCCCCAACCCAATGATCGCCCTCTCTTCCATTCCAACCTTGACACTCCCTCCACCCCCCTAAACAAAAAAATAAACCCCACTTACACAACCCCCCCCATCAATACCAACATCCCCACACACATAAAAAATACATATACCATACACACTCACACCCACTAAAAACTCAAAAATCTAATACATCCCATTCCCAACTCCCCCTGTCCCCCCCCATCCTCCCCACCACTACTCTACTAACCCCCTAACACCAACCCCCTCCCCCACCCCCCAAATTCCCCCCCCCTAATCCCCACCATACAACCCACCCCAACCTCATTCAATTATTCTCTCCCTAACTACCCAAAAAAAAAAATTCTACCCCAATTTATTCCATATACCCCCCTTCCTATCCCCACACTAACCACATAACTATCCACGCCACTCATCCCCACACTCCACCCCTCTTCCACACCAACACCAATATCCCCATCCCCCCTAACTATCAAACACCCCAACCAAAATCACAACCATATTGTTTAACAATCTCCTTCCCTCCCATCACACCAAATTACAATCTAACTATCTGACTCCCTCCAAACACCTCTAACTTAGAATTACCCCCCCCCTCCAATCCAATGAATTTGTTAAGGCCCCTCCCCCCCCCCCCCCCCCCCCCCCCCCCCCCCCACTACACCTACCCTACACATCCAAATCCCCATCCCACCTACTCACCCTCCTCCCACCTTCCTTCCCCCAAATTCCAATCCCCAAATACCCCCAAAACCCAAAAAAGTAAATAAATCCCCAAGCCCCACTAATAAAAAAGCTTACCTTACCCCCCTCAAACTCCCACACTGACTACCCCTCCAAAATCTCTCACCCCCCAATTCACAACTCTATACCCACACCTAAAAACACTCAAACCAATCCTCTCTAAATCCACACGTCCCTATTCCTCCCCCCCTCCCCACAATAATATCATCATATATCAATCAAACCCAAATCCAACCCCCAATCTTCCCACCCCATTCTATCCAATACCAACCCTAACCCCCAAAACCTACCCTAAAAATATTACTGTCCTTTCCCCCATCCCACCCACCCCTCTCCCTCTCTCGTATCACCCAACCCAACTAACAATCCCCAACCCCAAATTCCAACCCCCCCCAACCATAACCCTCCAACCCCATCCCCAAAACCCAATTCAAACCATATTCAAATATACAAAATCATAATTCCCAAATTCCCCAAAACCAAACCAAAACTAGAACAAACTGTCATACCCATCCCTCAAAACCAACAATCCATTAAAAAAACACCCCTCCCCAACCCATACCACTCCACCAATCCCAAAACCATACCTACCATAATTAAATATATCCCCCTCATCCCTCCCAACAATCCCCCAACCCAAATCCACTCCACTCCAACTAAATTCAAACAACTTCCCTTCCCTCATCACCATATCACACATCACTATCAATTCAACAAAAAACATCCACAAATCTCATCCCATCCCACAACATCACCACCTCCCTCCCAAAAAAACCACCTTACACCCTCCCCCCCATCCCACCCTCCACCATCCTAACCTCCCCTCCCCATCCTACCAACCCACCAACCTTCCAATCAAATCCAACAGCACTCATCTCTAAATCCATACATCCTCCACCCCCTTCCACCTTCCACCACACCCCAATCAAAACAATAATGATAATACCAACTTAAAACCCAGATTCTCTAACATAATCAATCACAAGCCAAATGTTCCCCACAATCCCCAATAACAATCCACCCAACTCCCTATACATAACTAAAATTCAATCTCACCACTAACTAAGTTAACTCAAATACAAAAACAACAACCCAACATCCACCCCAAACCTACATTCATAACTCCCTCAACCCCCAAACACAACCAATTCTACTACATTAAACCTCATTCTCCCCCCCCCTCAATTACCCTACCACCCCATCTAAACTATCAACCACCACACCCCCAACACACCCCATCCCACCTAATAATCTAACATACCAAAACAAACTATACCAAATCACCTCACCACTAAAACATCCACACATTCCCAAACCATACCCCCCCCCCCACCAACCCCCCTAACCCCCACCTCATGTTAATATGTCGCCCCCCCATATTCTTCTTTTTCTTCTTTTTCTCTTCTCACGTGTTTCCCCTCCCCTCCTCCTCCCCCATACAAACGAAACACCTACGCACTATCCATCCCATACCCCTCACTCTATGACCCTCCACAACCAAACACCCTACCCAGCCTCCTCCACCCCCATACCAACATAATAATTAAACTCTAAACCACCCCACTCCAAATTAATACACATTAACCACACACATATACACATAAACCCTTAAATTCATGCTGTAAAATTTAAATTACAACTTTCATAAATATTTTAAAATTAAATTTTACTTTTTATTTTTTAATTCCATCATCTCCCCCGTCCCCCCTCCAATTTTACAATCGAACTCATTAAATAACCACCACCCCTTACCATATCATACTCACTCTATCCATCACCAAAACCTACCCCTACCCACAACCAACACCCACCCAACCACAAACCATCCCACCCAACCACCAGTCCAAAATAAAACCCTCACAAAAACACCCCAACCCCCCCCCCCCCCCCCCAAACCCCCCCCCATCCCATCCCCCTACGCCCTTCCAATTCTGTCCTAACCCTTTTCAATAAATCCACTAATTCCCTCCCCCCCCCTCCCCCCACAATCTTCATCCCCCCAACCCAATCCAATCACCCCATTCCCCATAATACCCAATTCAAACCCCACACCATGTCCCTAACTTCCATAAACCACCCCCAAAACCCTTTATTCACTATACAACACTTGTCACCCACCAACCACCTAATTTCATCTCTCACCCCACTCTCGTAACCATCACATAACCCACCTTATTCCCACAACAATTCACTTGCAAGACCATCCCCAAACATTTACCCCATATATATATAAATGTAGTATAAATAAACTACACCAGAACACTTCACCCCCCCCCCAGTAATCTACCCTAAAATCTTTCCGCCACCCTCATCTTTCCTAAACCCTCCAAAACCACATATTCATCCTTTCACAAATCCCACAAATAGATAGCCGCCTCAGTACGTCCAGTGTCCCTTAAAAGACAAAATAGAAAAAACTAAAAAAAAAGCGCCTGCGAAGAGAACAAAATAATCACTCCCCCCCCCCCACTATATCTCGTGCCCCAAACCTGTACTATCAAACCTTCAATAACACAGACCTCCCCGTCGCTTCCAACCCTACTTCCCCCACATATACCCCCACGACCACCCCTACTCTAACCCCTCCCATGCCAACCAATCGTACCCCCCCCCAACTCCACTATACATTCCCATATACACAAACATCAACAAGCCCCCTACAAAAATAATAAGTCCCCAACTCTAACACCCCCCCCCCATTCTAGCCCACCATTAACCCTCACAATAATCTCTACCCCTAACAATCAACCCCCCACCCTTAACCAACACATATACACATCCCCCACCTCCCCCCTCAACCCAAATCACCCTCAACTCACCCCAACACATCTAACACCTCTGTAAAGACACCATTCGTCACCGCCACCCTCGTGTATATCTCAATCCATACTGGACGATTCCCGACTATCGGCATATCCCCATATGACCACTCATAACCTCAAAAACCCCAGATATCAACTCCCTCCCAATTCAACTCATATGTCCCCCTGTCCCCAGCCCCACCACCCAATACCTATACAAAAAGTTTGACAACTCAAACACCCCTTAACCCTCATCTATCAACGCCCCCCACCCGCCCGTGACTCTCGCCTATCTCCTAACATCTCAACCCCCTAATTATATTAGCCTCCTCGCCACCCCCAACAAAATCCTCTCCAACCCCCACATCACATCAACACCCCACCCCCCCCTCACCACCAAATTCCAAAATTTCCCACCGAAATAAACCACTCCCCATCGCACAACACAATACCCTACCACCCCACCCAACACTCGACCATCTTACGTAACCATCCTACACCGTCCGGTCATCGTACACCAATAATACACCAACCTGCCAAAACTATCCACACCTCACCCCCCGTACTCTCCATCCTCCTAGCGCCCCCACCGAAAATATCCAACTCCTAAGAGACTGACACCCCCCCCCCCCCCATAACAGATCTGTGCCAATACACCCCCCCCCCAACCTACCCAAACCCCCCATATCCCCAAAATTATATGTAGAAATGTATGTTCCCCGCCCCCTCCTCCTGTACTCTCAATCATCCACAACCCTAACACCCCCACTCTTCCAGGCCATCGCCCAAAATCTAACTTGTGACCCTATCTTAATCCCTAATCCCCAACCCTCCCTGTCAGGTCAACCCTTCTATTTAACTGACCCCCCCATATTTTTAAATCTCACTCCACCTCCCACTCCCTCCCATCCTCCCAATCCTGTCCACTATAATCAACCCCCCCCCCCCCCCCACACGTCCCCCCCCCAACCTCCCCTTCACATCAACTAAATCTGCCCCCCCCCCGCCCCCCTCAATCCTCCCCAAATTCACACCCTCCACATCTACTCAACACTCTCAACACGTCACAATAACAAATGCACCCATCTAACCTTGACCCCATCCTCAAGACACCAAATATACCCCTAACCCCAGAAACCCCTAATACATTCCCCCCCCCTATATGGCACGCGCCGCAATAATATACCATATCCACTAACACTCTAGTCCCCATAACCCATCCAACCCATAAATCAAAGCAGACATCAAATACATATGACCATATAAACCCTACCAGCCGTTCAGCATGCCCACAAGTCCACCCACCTAACCCATATAATACAACACACATACACAAACTCACCATACAAAATTTCCCCCAACATCACCCCTTGCCCCAATCCAACTATAAAATACTACCCCCCCCCTCACAACCCGCCCCTCGTTGTCACACTCAAATCCCACCCCCCCACCCCCTTCACAGTCCCAATACCCTCCATTCGATATAAACCGTTTCAGTCTATCTCCACCATCCCAATCCAAAACATTACATACATCCACTAACCATACACCCCCATCAAAACCCCCGCCCCCCACCCCCCAAATATCACCCAACCCCACACTCCAAATCACTCAAACCTATACCCAACCCACTCACCCCACCCATAACCCCTCAACCACTGACCCCCAACCACCCAATCCAACACCCCCCCCCCCCAAAATCATATTAAATTTGTTTCCACTCAATCCACCCAACATCAAACAAATCCCATCCTACTCCCCCTCCTCACCCCCCATTCAAATATTACACACCATGTGATCCCTCCATCTACCCTCCACCCAACCTCACCCATCCACTACTATAACCCCCCCTTAACACCCAACCCAACCTCCCCCTCTTCTAGCCCAATCCATAAAGCTATAACCAAGCCTCTAACCCAACTCCAACCAACATCTATATCATAACCAATCACCCACTCAATTTACACAAATCCATTCCCCACAACCACCAAAAAACATTTCACTCACTCGCTCTCTCCCCAGCCACACCTCCTATCGCCCCCCCTCCAAACACACCCCCACCCCTGCACCCAGCAACCCCGAGAGCGCACTCATCTGTCTCCACAAAAATAAAATTCCCCACCACAACCAACCATAAGTGAACCAAAACTCCCCCCCGCCCCCCCCCCCCCCCCCCCCCCCCCCCCCCCCACCCCAACCCCCCCCACAACCGTCACCATTCCCTCCCACCCACCAACCCCCGCCCCCCCCGTCACACTCCAAAAACCATCCCCACTAAACTATACGCTCTCGCGTTACCTCCCTTACTTTTTAAATATAGTTATAAATACTTCCATCTCTAACTTCACTAAACTCACCCCCATACCAATACCACAACCAATAACTCCCAAATGTATAGCTACCATACATATAAACACAACAACTATACAAACAACCCTTAACCTAATATACATATACATACCCCCAACTAATCCAAAAACACATCTATCTTCTTAGAAACAATTACAAACCCACCCATCCTATCAAACACACTCGAATACATCGCCACACCCATCCCAATTCATCTCAATTCAATCCCGCCACACACTAATCTCTAACTTTCCACCTCATCTGCACAACAATGCATCACATCCATCACTATTACCGATAATTTCATACTTACCTAAAAAAACCCCCCCCCCCCAAGTGCAATAATCCGCAAACCAAAACACCAACCCCCATCACCCCACTCACTCAAAACTTGTGCCTTACACCCACCTCCTCTTCCACCCACAACAAACAAAAAACATACTCAAAACATAAAAAACCCACACAACAACCACAGACAAACTAATTCCCCCAAACCCCCTCTCACTCCTCCACAAAACCCTCTCCACAACTACATCAATCCTTAATCCAAACATCTCTCCACAACAACCCCTCCCCAACAACCAACTCCCACCTATCATAAACCACCCAACACCTCCACCATTCAACCACCCAACCCACCCTCAACCCAAACCCTACACACTTTAATACTAACCCCACCCACACAACACCCAACACCAACCCCCACCAAAAACCTTCTCTACCAGCCAACCCACACACACCCCCTCTCAACATACTTCCATCCCCCACATCCATAACCAACTACACCAACCCACATACTACTCATACTACCACAAACACCCCCAAACCCTTCCCACCCAAATACCAAAAACAGACATCATCCACATCCACCCCCCCTACACACCCCCCAACTCCCCCAATACCCCCCTCCCCATATCTGCTACTTCCCCATATTAAAACCCACCCCGAACTAACAAATCCATTCGAAACCCCCCCCCCCCCCACATCAACCCCAACCAACCACATATCAATATACTCCCTCCCAAGCCTCAACAACTCGACTAAATAATACAAAATCTCCCACTGACCCCGAAAGACACCCAAACACCCAATACAAACAACCCCCCCAATCTTCGTGCCATCACACCCTCTCTCCCCCCCCCCCCCACCCAACAACCTCAATCCCACACACAACCCACCAACCCCCCACCCCAATGTCAACATTAACCCCACCAATAAATTTAATCCAGCCCTAATCTACCCCCCCATCACTCCCACCCCCCCCCCCCGCTCCCACCCACCCACTCAATTAAAACCCCCCCTACCTACCCACCCATCTCACCCACCACACCAACCACTATATCATACCAATTCACACCACCCACATCCCCCAACATTCTCAAAATCCACAACCAACTTATGTCCACACCCCCCCGTCATAACATACCAACCATAAAAAAATACAAAATATACACCAAAAATATATATAGACCCACACCAAACACATCAAAACCCACATCCCTCCACTCCGCGTAGTTATACACCCCCAGTGACACCCATACCAGAAACCTTAAAATAAAAATAATCTCCTAAATCCCCCCTACCCCCACCCCCCAACTTTTACTGAGATTGAGTATATAAAAACGTCTATATATATTCCCACAAAACAAACATCCTATACCTATTATCAATCCCCTTAACACCTCACTACCACATCTAAAATAAAACAAACAACTTAAAAAACCCAACATCCCATAAACATCACATAATACCCCCCATCAAATATATAACTTACAACCCCCCCCCCTCCTCCAACCCCCTCTCCAAAACCACACACTTCTAATAATATAATGAAATAGTCACTTAAAACAATACACCTCTCACAAGACACCACACCCCTTCAACAAAATAAATTTAACCATCAAAAAAAAACAAAAAGACATAATCCCACACCCCATCACCTTAACCCCACCCCCCCCCCCCCACTCCCCCACTCCATCCCCTCCCCCTACCTCCCATTTGAACCCTCCTCACCCACCAACGCCTCCCCTATATTGTAAAAATCCCCACCTCCCATCCCACCACACAATATACATACCACACTAAACTAGTTAATCCGCCCAATAAGATGTCAATAATTAGAAAAAACGCCTCCCCACTAATTTACTCTCAAATGCACACCAACACAAACGCCCATCCCAGCCCCTCATTGTGCCTCGCAGACCCGCACTCCGTGAAGTACCACACCTGTTCACCCCCCCCCACCCATACTCCTTATCCCACCAGCTCCCCTACCCCACTACCCCATCCCCATCCCTACCCCCCCCCCCCACCCACCCCCCTACCAACCTACCTCCCCCCACAACCCCCCCAATCCACACATCCCAAAAATAAAAACCCCCCCCCAAACCATCCCCCCAACCATTCACAACACACAAACCAACAACACAAAACTAATCAACACCACAAAACACATCCCCAAAAACCAACTAATGTAAACAATACAACCTCTAATAAACGTTCCAACCTCTTCTCACCTCATCCCTCTTATCCCCCTACAACCTCCAACCCCCCCTAAACCCATCTCTTATAACCTACCATCATACAGACGCCCCATTCTAAAAACCTCTATAAATAATAAACCCCATGATCTAACCCCTATCAGCACCATTACGTCCTACTAATCCCCCCACCCCCCCAAACTACCATCACTAACACACCACCACCAATTCAAAACAACTAATTATCACATAATGTATAGACGATACCATCAACCTATAACCCCTGCCCACCCTCAATTCTAAACAAAAATTTACATATATTAACTACCCAAAGTATATATACACTACCACCAATCCAAACATATACATTGAAATATATCACTTCATAACTATGTATGAGATGACTCCCTGCCTTCCCACTAACCCATCACACATACGATCGTCCATCACACACTTCTACCATTAATTACAAACCACCACTCACAAGACCCCCATTTTTTAAACGTCTTCTCTAATGATACATCTTTTAAAACAATTTACCGCCAATATAACCCCAACCTTATCACAACTAAAATATATACTTTACATATAGAATACCATTTATTCATCCAGTTATATTTATTTTTAGTAAATTTATTGTACACGAGTAAACAATATATTACTTCCAGACAATTCCACTATATCACTGAGTGAAATTGAGCCACAATAACAACATCTATCGCATTTATGTAATTGGTTCAAATCTTGTTTATCTAAGGAATTTTGTACGTCATATGTTGTGAAAAAATTTAAATTTTATTAATTATCAAGCCTCATCAATATGCTGTCAGTGCATACTTCCATAAATTAATACCATTGACGATCAAACCACACAGTAAACGACAATCGATATTAATGCGTACAAAGAATATCAACTTGAATCCCTACCAAAATTGGTTCATAGTTAAGTAAGAGATATTTGAAGTTTAGTACAACTTCAAACAAATTCCAATTAATTTACCCGTCACCCCAAATAATCATATGTAATTAATTTTAGAACCGCAAACTACCAAGTAAGGTGCCTATCCGGACGTAGTACTTAAATATAATCGTTATTTTGCCATTATACCAATCTAACAAACGTTCATCTCTATCAAATGGAATAGAACATAAGCGATAATATAAATCTTATCCATTAATCTTTTTATCAATTATCTCTGTGTGGCCCTAACAAAATTATTTAAGCTGGAGGGTTTTTTTTTTTTTAGGAGTTTTTTGTGTTCGCTGTGGTCGGTTTATTTGGTGGGGGTCTTTGGATAGGGTGGGTGGTGTGAGATTTTGGGTCTGGGTAATGGTTGGATGATGTATGTGTGAATGTTTGGGCGGTTGTTATTATTGGTTAATTCAATGTGTTTAGAAAGTAATGTGAGCATTATGGGGTTTGTAGGGTAATAGGAGGGTAATTGATGCTCATTGCATTGAATATTTCTTTGGTGCTGCTATACTTATTGGCAGTGGCGGGTTGACTTCCCCTTCCAACCACCCCATCTCACACACTCTCCTAACAAAACCCCACACACTCTCTTACAACCCAATTCAATTCCATCCCCCCCAAACATCTCCTCCCACCGCAGGCGCCAAATCAAATTCATACCAAAACAAAACCCCAACGCGCCAACCGAAGAACCAACAAAAAACGAGACCCCAAAAATTATATCAAAAACCTACCTTCACCCCCCAGCCAAACCAACTAACCAACATCCACCATATCCTCTCCAAAAAAACTCAACGACTATTCCCAACTAACCCCCCTTCCAACCCCCTACACTCCCCCCCCATCCCCACCCCCCAAACCAATACCATCTCCCACTTCCCACACCCCCTCCCCTACATCCTACAACCCGCCGCCCCCCACCCCTTACCCCACCAACATTTCCCCCCTACCCGCCCCTAAACCAACCCCCCTCCCCACCCACACCCCCATCCTATACCCATCTATCCCCCCAAACCCATCAAACATTACTTCCATTCAACTAACCCCAAACTCTCATCACCCCCTCAACCCCCATTTCCCAACTAAACCACTCCCAAACCCATCCACATCCCCATCCACTAAAAACTAAGAGAATAGTCCAAAAAAAAAAAAACAAAATACAAACCCTTTCAGCCTCAACATCCAAACTTCCATACTAAAAACCAATTCACCTAAGACCCCCACCCCAACCCATCTATCAAACATCCGACAACCTTAAATTACTCAATCCCCCGCCCCCCCCCCTCCGCCCCCCCCAACACCACCTAAAACTACCCAATAACCCTAATCCAAACAAACACAATCAACCAAAATCCTACCAACCCCCAATATCTAGCCCTACAGAAATACTGAAGAACACTAACATACCTTTACCCCCCCCCCCCCCAACTTAAACCCTCACACAATCATCCTCCCCACCGCACTTACCCACAAACCCATTCCAACCCTTATGCCCCACAACTATTCCCCCCACTGTACTACACCCATCAACACACTATTGACACCACCTCATGTAACACCACCCCCCCCCCCCTCTATCCTTACTCTTCAGACGAATCACCAAACTAACGGAACCTCATCAAACTCAAATAATACCATAAATTCTATAATAAACGACCCAATAAACACCCACACTGCCGCATCTCCTCCCCCCCAAAACTCAATTGCGCCCATCTAACAACCCTCCCCCTCCAACCCAACCTACCATACAAACACACCGTACGCATACTCTCGCTCTATCCGCATACACCACGAACGCCCTCATATAACATCTCATCTTGTCGATCTGTACCACCAAATCCAATCCATCACTCCCCAATGTCCCCACCCACCACCCCTTTTCATCAAACCATCCATACAAAATATATCCTCAAATCCCTGACCAACTGTCCAATCCCCTAACTCACCCCCAATGAATAACCACCACACACCAACTCAACGTGAACAAACCAACCCACCCCCATCTAACCCCTCCAAGTACTGACGCCCAAACCCCCCCACATCGATACCTTATCTCCCTCCCCCACGTCCACGCCCCTCTCCCTATCCTATCCCTCAAAACAAACACACGCCCCCCATACAACCCCCACCCCCACCAATCCCTAACACACGCACCCCCCACCCCCACCCCCCCCCCATAAAATCCAAATTCATTGTCTCACGCCGCCCTTGTTTCACCAAACCGAATCATCAACTGACCCCCACAGACTTCTCCTATTCCTGCCCCCCCCCGCGCCCCACTCCTCAAAATAACACCGCATCACCCTAACATCCTCTACAATTACACCCACACCTTCCATCACACAGCATATCGCGCACCACCCCAACCCTATAACTCCCCCACATTAAACCTCAAACACTTACAATAAAACCAAAAATCCAGATCAACCCTTAAAAACCCCCCCCACCCACAACACCAAAACACCCCATACACCAAAATAGACACCTCCCTACTGTCCCTCTCCCAATTTCTAACTCTCTAACCCATACCACATATAAACACCCCCTCCACTCCCACCAAATCCCAATAACCTATCCTCCCTCACACCTCTCTCCTACATCTAACTCCCATACACCTCCTCCTACACCTTCTCATATCATAACCCACTAATCACCTCAATCTCCCAACAAACTTTTTACATCCAAACACAACACCCCCACTCCCAACACAAATCTACTCCTACAATCACACCACACCACTCCACTACACTTAACATCACACTCACACCCGACCCCACATCCCCACTACACCCATCACCCAATACTCTCCACCACACTTTGTTCCCACTCCATCCCCCCCCCCAATACCACCAAAACACATTAAACCACACTCACACCCTCCATCCACTCCAACCCCATCACACCTACACAACCCCCCCCAATCTCCCTATCCCATCTACTCCACAAACTTTCCCCCCCACCCATATCCAGAATATATGCCACAGTTATCCACCCCCCCGCCACTAACCCCTACATGTCATCCTATACCGACAGCCATATTAAAATAACCCACCCATCCAATCTTGAACTTACACACCCACCCCATATAACCCAACCCCAAAACACCCAAGAATAACCGTGTCCCCCCACCCCCCCTACCCCTACAAAACCCCCTATCAACAACCATCGCCGCCAAACCCACACCCCAGTCCACAAGAAAGAAACACCCATAGTCAGTACAACTAACACGAGAAATGCACACTACCGCCCCCCCGCCCAAAATCTTCCTCACATGTCCCGCCACACACAACCTCCAATAAACTCACAACACCCAACCCCACCCCATGCACCATCCACCAAAACCCCATCCCACTGTGCACCCACACAACCAAATCACAACCACCTCCCCTGCCATAATCCCAAACCACTTCCACACAACCAAAATTATAATCAAACCCTAAAACTCATCTCTCTCTCTCTCTGTCTTTCTCATCTCTACTAATCATCTCTCTTCTCTCTAAAAAATAAAAACATGCCATATAACATCCATTTACTCAACTATCCATTCCAAAAACTTTTACAATAACTCATAACTTCAACTTACCCCCTCAAACATCCCACCCGAACCTCATCCACCCACACTCCCACACCCCATTCGTCCATTCACGTCCTATGTCCTCCAACCACACCCAGCAATCCCCTCTCACAACTATTACAACAACAAAACACACGCATACGAACTAATAATAATAATCTCTCTCAACCCACTCTTCACTCTAATACCCACATTCACATGCCTTACAACACTCGACCTACAATCCCACACGAAAAAGACATAACATCAAAAACATGTACCATCGTAACCTAATTTCTATCCCATTGTATAAACGTACCTCTCCTCACCCCCACCCTCCCACAACCTTCAAATTGTACCCTCCACTTTCCCCCTGTGAACTCTCCCCCATACACCCCCCCCAGTACACAACAACACTCCTACATACACAATGATCCCCCACAGCCCACACCAACCATCCCCCCCTCTTCTTCAACAACTTGTTTTAGCCAGATCGCCCCTTCTAAAGATAATACTCTCAAACCCTTCACACATCTCTAACACAAACAAAACCCCTCCAATCCATCTCCAAAATATGTCCAACCATCCACAACACGCCCCCACTAAACTATTCCACAAGAAAAACGCACACTCGGCCACGCGCCCCCCTATAAAAAAGCGTAAAATACCTCTTACCCCCCCCCACACCGATTTAACCCCCCCAAACATACTCCCCCCCCTAATCCTACACTAACCACCAACAACCTACATCCACCAATTCCCCATCCAAAACCATACAAATACCCTACCCCCAAACAACCCCAATAACCAGATCCCCCTCATATCACTACCACCCCCCCCAAACCAAACAATACCCCCCCCCCCATATACATCCTACCCCAAACATAATCCCTCTCCTAAATGAGATCAAGCCCACAACCCCCCCAACCCTCTACTCCCCCCCCCCCACAACCCCGCCACATACCACCCCCAAAATTATACCACACCTTTCCACATCTAATCCAACTTCAATCAACCAAACTACCCTCCTATCCCCAACTCCACAACCCTTCCCAAATATCCATTCTCAAACCCCAACTTCATCAACACACCCAATAACCCTCTACCACCTCCAATACACAAAGACTTTCAACCAATCACACCCACCCACAACCCACATCACTATCACTAACACACCCCCTACATCAGGCTACAACCCCCCATGTGTCCAGTCTGCAAAAAACACCACTCCCACACTATCCCCACCCTCTCTAGATATTTGTCTCCAACCAGACAGTGCTGTGCCCCTCATATTCAGTCCTCCCTACAACCTCTGTACTACCATTTCCTTCTTCTAAGACCTGTATCTTCTGCCTCACACGTCATCAAACACATACAAGTACATTTCTACTCCCCCTCTGTGTGAACCAATTATCAATCCCGTGCAACTCCACTATCTACCCCTCTTCTTAACCAATTCCATAGTCACACCCACCCCCCTGTAAACACAATACCCTCTTTCTACACCACCGCCCCCGTTCTGTCCTCAATCTCACTGTCCGCAATACCAAAAAAGTGTCAAGAAAATCCGCCCCTTCACCACTCCATCCCCCAACCCCCCCCTCCCCACACCCACAACCCCCACGCAAAAAACCCTCTTACCAAATCATATCTTACCTACACTCCAATTCCTTACAACCTCTCTCTATATCACCATTAATCCTATCACAATATCATCCCCCCCCCCCCATCAAAAAACAAAATAAGTAACCACCACACAACCCCCTCACATCCCCCCCCAACCAAAACAAAAAAAACCCCTCCCCCTTCACCCCCAAAATAAATATACCAACCCCCCCCCCCCCCCCCCCACCCCATAACATCATCACCCCGATCCCAATCTATACAATTACCATACCCCATCATACACACCCCCCCCACTTTAACGCCATGCCCCATCCCCATATAAATACTATACAAATCCAATATCTCACCAACCAACAAAATACCAAATCACCCCAAAATCCCACCCATCCCCAAAACAAAACCATCCATCCCACCACCCAACAACACAATTCAACACCACCAACCAACCTTCAAAACCCACATCAAACACACCCCCCTATCCCCCCCCCCCAACACCCACACCCCCTAATCAATCCAAACCAATCACCCCCCCAAAACTCACCCAACCCCCCAATTCTAACACCACCCAACCCCTCTAAACACCCAACACCCATACCCCATATCCACTCCCCACCACCCCATCCATACCTACGCTTATAATCACACTCCCTAAAACCGCACCCCAATTTCACCAAGGTCACCAAACATCCATGCCCCACTCTCTCTAACCCCCCCCCTCCACCTCAAACCCCTACCGTATCCCACAAAACCATTCCTACTCACCACATCACCTCCATAAACATATTACCCTTATAATTAAATATCATAGACCCACCTACATCACACCTTTCACTAGACATCATAATCACCTCCCTCATAAATCTCTATCAAAACCCGCTCCTACTTGCACACCCCCATATCCATACACAAAACATTTCTCCTCCTCACACTACCCATCCAAATTCTTCCCTCTCCCCTCACCCCGCCCCACTACCCACTACCCACCAAATCCACCCCCAACTCCCCAACAACCACACCCCAACCCTCACCAAGTCCCCCTAATCCTCCCCCCTGATCTCACTTAATAAAAAAAAAAAAAAAAAAAACCGCCTACCCCCCCCTAAAACCACTACACCCACCACAAACTCAGTTATCCATTATATAAACCCCCCCTTCACCCGCCTCAAATCCCCCCACCAATCACCCATACTCGACTCATCATCTACCCCCCAATCCTAGCCCCCCCTTCAATCCATAACCCACCCAAAAACCCCAATCACCCCCACCTCAAACATATACCACTAACAACCCATACCCCAATCCCCTAACATATACCACCCACCAAGCCTAGAAAAATCCCAAACCCTCCAAAAACATCTCTATCAAGAAAATCTCCCCGCATTTTTCGACCATAAACCACCTACAAATCCTCTATATCTAGTATATTCCATCCAACCCCACAAATACACTCAAACACACAGTAACACTCCCCAACCCAAACCTAGAACCCCATATTTATTACTCACACATGCCAACCTAACCTCTATCCATCCTATCTTCCCCACATCCCCCCCACCCCTTATCTCGCCCAACTAACACCAACTCCATCCCTTCAAAAAACATCTCCTACCCCCACCCCCCCCCCCCCCCTAAAGACAAGACCGTCCTCCCACCCTACCCCCAACCAAACCAAAAACCCCACCCCTACCCACCCGACTGCCTACTATCATTGAATCATTCCACCTATCCCATCACTACCCCCCCCCACGTCTAAACCCACACACACTCAAAATCCCCCTCCAAAATCACTTCTATCTGCAAAACTAACCAATCACAAACCACTCCCCCTCCAAAAAATAATATCCCTCCAACTTCACCATATCACCCCCCACTAAATTCACTCTGTCCAAGCCCTCAACCTCCCCTTAATCAAGACTCTCATAATCACACTCAATCCCTATATCCTCATTATTCCAGATCCCACCCATTCCCCCCTAACCACCCCCCACCCACTTCCCCAACTAACTTAATCCCCAACCCCTTCCAAATAATATAACCCCCAACCCCACCGCTAGTTCTCCAATTCAGGCAGATACTCTAATATGTAAGATCCCACAGACTACCAATACCATATGATAAATCCTAATCCAACCCCAACCCGCTCACAAGCCCACCCCTACCCCCCCCTCACCTCCAATTACATTCCACTACCCTAGTATCCCATCACCAATTATACAACAGTCAACCCACCACCCCTACAATCAAGACCACTCCTAATAAATATCTCTGTCCTCCATCCTAAACCTACCAAGCATTCCAATTCATCCCTGTTCTTCACATCTCAATACCAAATCCCACGCTAGCCCACCGACCCACAAAATACCCCCCCTCATCTTTAAGACCCTCCTCACTCCCTGTCTCCCCCGACTAATCCCTCCCTAACCCCCTCCACATACTCGTTTTAAAGATTAAACATGTAACTAACAACACCCACAAACCTACAATCCCAACCCTATAACATCAAATGTCCCACCCAATCCCCCCAATCTCCCCTCAACCCGCTTTCCCCCCTCTCCCCCAATCTAACCCACCCCCTGACTCCTTACACCCATAATATCCCCATACCCCCACCACCCCTCAATCATGCACTCTGTACAAATTTATGTAGAAATTTGTCTCCCCCCCCATTAACTCATTCCCCAACCACCTTCCCCTCTCTCACTATCCCCCCTCTCTACGACCTCCCCCCCCTTTAAAAAAAAACCCAGAAAAATAGATTCCATCACCACCACGCATCCCTCTGCCAGACCACAAATCCTCAAATAATAACCCACAAACACATAAAAACATACATACAATCTGGTCAACCAACCATCCCCCCCCCCAGTCACAACACCCCCCTACACACACCCACCAAATCCCATAAATCAAAACCTCATCATTCCAATCCCCCTCCCACTCTTTCCCTAATCTTTATAAATCCCCAACACTCCAAACCATCAACCCCTCCCTCCCCCCAACCCATTCACTAAAAACATAAACACACCCCAAACAACCTACAAAAAAATCATAAATCCTCCAACCCCCTCAACACCACTAAATCCCACTCCTATACCCCCCCCTACCTCCCCACATCCCAAAACCAACACAACAATCCCCAACAACCCTTAAAAAATCCACTTAACCATCATAACTCCACCAAACTAAAAATTCTCCCCCTACCCCCCCTCCCCCCCCTCCCACACCAACCCCCATACACACCTCCCCACTCCACTCCTCCTCCCTCCACTCCTCACCCCATCATACCATATCCTTTAAACACCCAAAAAGATAAACCCCCCCCCTTACTAACAACCAAATATAAACCACTTAAAAAACATGACCCACATAAAAACTAGAAAAAATGTATAAATATATATAACAAACAAAACCTATAACCACAACCTCGTGACCAACAATCAAACACTTAAACAAAACATTAAAACACACTACACAACCCCAATCTCTTGATGCCCACTACTCCATCTCAAACATCACCATAATACCTTCCTCAACCAACACACCCCAAAGCTCCCCCAGATCATAGTTTTTTAATCCCCCCCCGCGCCCCCATCCCCCGCCCACATACCTCACCACTCCCACACCTTTCATCCCCCACATTAAAACCAAGCAAACCAGTAAACTCCCCCCAACCCCTCAACAAATCACCGCTATCCATACAACCAACAGACCTAAAACCCACAAAAGTGCCATCATAGAAATAAATTCAAAGCTAGAACAAAACTCTACCCCCAAAATAAATCAAAACCCTGCTACCCCCACTCACCCCCACCCGACCAACCCCCTCCTCCCTCTCACCAACCATTCTACAGTCCCACATTCCATACACTCACCCCCCTCCCCCTCCCCCCCCCCCCCCCCACTCACAAACTACACAACCACATCATTTCCTAATACAAAAAAGAAAGATAAACTCCCCCCCCCCCACCATAATCCCTCTCACTCTTCCCCCCAACCCTTTCAATACGCTTTCCCCCCACCACCCACCCCCCCCCCCCCCAAGCCTCCCACACCAACCCTCCCTACAGCCCCCAACCCTAACCCGCCACCCCTCAATAGACTCGCCCCCCCCCCCCCCCCCCTTCCCTACACTCTAACAAAATCTATGATAACCCCTTTGCCCCCCCCCTCCCCACCCCCCATTCCCCCAACCCAATCATACCCAATCACCCCCTCCTCAAACAAATCACAATACCCCCCACCTAACACCCAACACATGTCCCCCCCCCCCCTCTCCTCACCCACACCCCACCTCCCCCCCCCTATCCATCTACTCCCCCATAATGTATCATCAATCCAACCCCCCCCTGTTCCGCTCCTCTCCCCTGTCCAAGAATTAACTCATAAGTAGTATCACTTCTTCCCACGCACCCCACTTCCATGCATACACAACACTAACACTAACCCGCAAATCCATCCTTTCCAATCTACCCCCACACCCAAATCCTCCTTTCAGAAAATAAAAAACAATCCATCCCCCTTATCAATTTAGATCCTACTCCTGTACAAACCCCTCGCCTCCCAACTCAACATATCACCCCCCCCCCCCATATCATGAGTCTCCCCCAACCATAACCAACCCCTCTAACCTACGTCAACACACATAAAAAATACAAATAGTTCCATGACATCCCGCCCTACCCCTTCACCCCCCGCCAATGATCACACTTCCTCCTCGCCCACACCCTTATCACCCCACATACCTCTCCTCCCCCTACCCCCCCAACGACCACCCACCTCAATAACTACCCCCACCAACACACCTCATCCCAAACCACCCCACAACACAAACACATATAATCCCAACCCCATGCCCCCCCCCCTCATTCCTAAACCCCCCAAAAACCATCCACAATCAAAAAACATTCCTCTAAAACACTAAATCACCCAATCGTTTACACACATTCCACACCCCCCCCTCCTTTCCAATCCTGTTATATCACTGCCTCTGATCTAATCCCCCCCAACTACCACAATAAACCTCCTATACACTCACCTCACTACACCCCTCCCCAAACCCTAACCCCATTACCTCATCCCCACCTCAATTTTCCACACTCACTCATTCATCAAAGCCTCATCCTAATCCTTCCAAAACCCACCCCCAAACCACTGCACTTACACGATATCAATCCCCCCACACACCATACCTCTTCACATCAGATAAAACAAAGTGTCCTACCATCACAGACCTGCCTCAGAGCCCACTAAGACACATATTAACATAAAACTATACCACCCAAACATATCCACCACCAACACTATCACAATCCCTCCCTCCCCCACACCAACACAACTCCCCCCCCAAACAACACATAAAACCCATTAATGTCCCGTCCCCCCACCCACCCCACTACACCATCACAAACCCCCCACCCTACCATATACACCCCACCCCCACCTCTACCACAATGAACAATCTAAACAACCACTCAGTCACCTTACTCCTTGTACACCTGTCAAAACACCCCCAGATCTCCAGTCTTGTCAGCTGCCCCCTTCCCCAATTCCCCCATTCTCCCAATTCCTTCGCCCCCTCAACCCTACATATCTCGCCCCCATATCCCATACGCGACATCTTTTCATCGCCTCTCCACAAGCCCTGTCTCACCAACTCCTCCTTCTCACCCCTCACAACATTACCACCCCCACCATCTCCCCTATCCAAATCCAACACCCACGACACAGACCCCTACAGTTCCAATCTATACTCCCCCCCAGATGTCCCCCATACCTCTCATCAGCACACCCCAACTGCACTCAAAATAGCCTCCCACCACTCCCTACTCCACTCATTCTCTCCGCTCCCACTGCTCCTTCAATCCACTCCCCCTCCCTACTCTATCCTCCCATAAACTACCCCCCATACTTCTCCCACCTCCATAATCCTACTACGCCATTCTCCTTCCTCACAACACCCCCCGCCCTCCGCCTCCTGTCCCTTCTAAAACCCCCCCACCCCAACCTCATCCTATCCCCCCCCCACTGCACACCCTCATGAAATCTTATCCCAACAAACATAATTACAAACCATAACGCCCCCATTCCTGTGAAATCCATACACATTTTCATATGTAATTAAAGAAAAAAAAATTAAATTGAAATAAAACTCCCAACCCCCCACCCAACCATCAACAATAAGCCCCCCCCCCTGCCCCCAACATGTGTAACCCCCATAAACCAACCATAGATATGATAAAAACTAATAACTACACACACATCCAACTAATAACCAAAACTAACAATCATTAATAATAAAACACCCCATCCCCCTCATCTTCACCATCAATCAACCCAACACTCCTCTACACATAAACCCAACCCCACCCCCATCCAGTCCACATCCAATTTCCCGATCCATCCCCCCACCCCCACCCCAATCCCTCTAACTTCTTATTCCAAATCACCTAATAATATCACCCATATATACAAACACATCCAATTCACTACCAACCAAACCCTACAAACCCCCCCATTCCCAAACACCAAATTAAAAATTTCCTATACCAAAAACCCCATCCCACCAACCACATCACACGCCCCATTACACAACCTTTCCCCCCCCTTCCCCCACCCAAATTACACACACTCCAACCAAACACCAAATCCACAACATTATCCCCCATATCAAAACGACTGTCAAACCAACACCACCCCACTAACACCACCCCAATCACAACAAAACTCCCCCCCAAAACAAACAAAAAAAATCCCCCCTTCCTATACACCCTAATCACTTCAGCCACCCACCCACCCAACCCACACAACAAACCCCACACATACCCCCCACCAAAACCCCCCAATTACTCACCAAAACCTAAAAATCATCCCCCAACACCATCCCCCATAAAATTAACTCTCATAAAAAAATTCACCCCCCCCCCACTCCATCAAAACAAAAACACACCAAAGTACGCCCCCACCCCCATTACACACCCCCTCTCTTCTCCAACCCCATCCCCCCAACAACCACATACAATCAACCCACAACCATGCCACCAGTCAATTCGCAATAACCTACCGCTAACCCCATCCCCACCCACCCAGCACCCCAAACCGACCAATACCCATAAATCCAACATCCTGCAACCCATCTCCCACAATGTAACTCACCCCCCTAAGAACCCAACCCATTGCTCTCCATCCTTATACCCCCCCAATCCCACACATGTTCACCTCCCCTCCCTACAAAACTCCTCACGCCTCCGTTAACATCTGCACCACCTCCCACCACACTACCTCTTATTCACCCCGCCCCTAACTCCCCCATTTAAAATATTTTTATAGAAGAAACGCCACAACTCACTCAGTCGCTTCTATTAATACAGTATTAAACCTAACAGTAAGTTCCAGCCCTCTACTAGTCAACCCTAAAACCCTGAAAGATGTATTACTTCTAACTTCTTTAAACTCCCCCTCCCCCCGAAAAATAGCTTCCCCGCCCCTCCCCTACCTCCGCCCTTAATACTGTAAATCCCAGTGTTCCCCTCCCCATAATATCCCTCCCTACCCGCCACAAACATCCCCATCTATAAAACACCATGTCACACATCATGTCGCACAACCCCAATAAAAAAAAACACACCCCCATGCCCCCCTCTCCCCAATACACCTCTATTAATTCCCCTACTCATATACTCCTATTACTCTCTATAGCTCACCAACCACCCCCCATAAAAAATTCAACCCTGATACCAAACCATCCCCCCACATAATAACACTGCCAAACTCCTAATTAATCCCCTTCAACATAGTCCAGACCTCATACTGTCCAACACCCCCCCCCAACAACCCAACCATCCCACTCCTAACCAACACCCAGCACTCCAATTCCAGTCCTTACAAAATCTACCTCCACCCCCAATCCAAAACAAATCACATCCTCCCACGAACCACCTCCCTCCCAAACAACAATAAAACTATTACCCCAACCACATCCTACAAAAGATCCAACTAACTCCATCCAAACATAATGTACTTAAACTAACCCCCCCCCCCAAAATCTCACTACCTCATATCCCCTATAACCAAAAATCAATTATAATGTAACTTAATCCACCCACCCATATGTCCAATACACTCCCTTTCCAGACTACCCCCCATCGCAATTCCTCAAAATATCATTCCAAAACCTATACCCCCTACAACCCCGAAAATCCAACGCCCTATACGATCCCATAACCCGTATTCAACCCCAAAAACTCCACTACATTTCTCCTCCCCAACCACTCCTCCCCACATTCAACAATCAACCAAATCCCCTGCATACTCCTCCTCACCTATTACAAGTCCAATCTCCCCCCCCATCCAACCTAAATAAAAGAATTTTCCGTCACCCCTACCACTCATTACCCCAAATATACCTTTACCCAACCCATAGTATAATCATCCCCCACCCCCATCATGATCCACAACATTAATTACACCAACATTAATCACCAACCAATAACCCCCCCCTCCCCTCCTATCAAAAACCACACCCCCTCACTCCCAAAACTTCACTTCCCACCATTTTATCTAGCCATATCCAACCAAAACTCCTCCAACTCAATATCTATACACAAATATTCCCCCACATCTCCCAATTCCCAACCTCTTCAACAACTTCCTTCACCCCATCAACCCACCCCATACCCGAAAATCACCCCACAAAAAAAATAAAACTCCCCCCCCACACTAAAACCTTATCATCTCTCTTATCCACACCCCGACCCCCATCTCAATTCACACGCCCCACGACTTCCCCCATAAACCCTATCAACACTCCTCCCCCCAAACCCTCCCTCTCTCATAATAAAATCACTACCCTACATACAATAAAACCCCCTATTCTCTCCCCTACCCCCCCCCCCCCCTGTTATATCACCTACACCCATCAATCCCACCCTCTACCCCAACCCTAATTCCCCCCCCAAACATTTCCCACGTACTTCCCCACTATATCTCTCCTTCCCCCTACAAAAACATAACACCTTTTCCACCCTTCTCCACCCTATACCCCATAATCAATCCCGCCCAAATCAATCCAATCAAATACCCACCCCCATATAACCTCCCCCATATATCCCAAAGATCACCACTCCCCTTTAATCTATCCCATAAACCACACCCTCAAATATGTATAATTCATACCTCCTCACTCTACCCCACTCCCCATCCCTATTCCAGCCCAACCTTACAGAAAGCCCAAAATCCGAAACCATATATGCTCGTAGACCCATGATATATATATATATATTTATCCCTTTCCTCCTGTTCCCTACTTCCCCCCCCCACCCAACAACCATACATTGCCAAATCCACACTACCAAAACAAACAACATTCACATCATATCATATCCCTAAACCTCTGTCACCTTCCCTACCCTATCCACCTTCTACCCCTTAGTACCATATCAAATCATCCCCCCCCCCCAGACCACCCGCCCCCATACTATATCGAAAATGCACTCCTCCCATGTCCCCCCCCTCCATACCACCCCTCCCCCTGCCCCCTCCAGTCCCCCCAATCCCACACCCACACATCTCATTCCCAACCCCCCCATCGCCTCATTCCTGCCAGCATACGCCCCGCAAGTAACCTACAAAAACATATCAATACCTCACATACCTTCAAACTGATACCTGCGTACACATCTAGTACCTCTCCCCCCATCTCTCTTGTAACCCAAAACCTCGACACAACCAGACACAACCCACCCAAGTGTACTAAGTCAATAAGATAACCCACAAACACACCCCCACCTCTGACCGTCTCGCCCACAAATCACTCCCCCTACATTGACTAAACTCCTGACATAATATCCACTCAGTGCAAATATCGACCAATCCAAACACATCTCTCCCCACCTACATGCCCCGCCAACACTAAGTCCCCATCCATCCCCTTGTCCACACCCCACCCACCGTTCACCTTTCCTCAATAATCTTTATTTACTTTCATCATCATCAAACACCTACATCCACACGTGTTGTCCCCCCAAAATCATCTACCCCCACATATATAATTTAATCCGCAACCACCATCCCACATACATCCAAATCGCAACTCCCATAATCCTATTCACCCCCACCTCCTAACCATAAATCATCCACCAAACCATGCCCTCCCCCCCCCCCCCACCACCCCCGTCGACTCATGCATACCTCCCACTCTATCCAACCCAACCCTTGTACCTATCAACACCCTGTCAATCCCATCATTATCTCCCCGCATCGTCATCCACGTCTCCCTTTCCCTCTACTCCTAACCCAAAAACCCTCCCTCTTCCCTCCCCCCCACCAGACTCACTATCCTCATCAACCCTGCAACCAACCTAAATCAAGTGTCTTAATTCCCCCCCCCCGCTCCTCACCCGCATCCCGTCTTATGTTTTACACTATCTCATCAAACATGTCATCCCAGCCCCAAGAACCAACCATGCTACGCGCTCTCTTAAATCCATTTTTACATCCAACCGAATCCAAAAAATCAAAATCCAAAATCTAAATCAACTTAATCCCCCCCCTTTTTTATTTTTCTTAACATCCACTTATCCAATTCCAACCCATCTTTTCACACCCCCCACCCTACACACATACAACACCCAACACCACCTAATTAACCAACCACCCTCCCCCCAACACAATCAACCCCCCCAATCCAAATACCCCTTCCAAAATAACAATAATTTTACCCACTCCTCCCCCAACAACACCCCCAATCCCCTATACACTACATTCCCTATTCTCAAAATCTTTCATCCCCCCCTACCCACCCCCCCCCTAAACCCAAAAATCCCACCCCCCCCCCCCCACCATCCCAACCCACTTCCCCCAATCCTCCCCCCCTCCCCCCACCCCATTTCCACCAACCCAAAACCCCATACAATCCTCTCCCCCCAACTATTAAATCCATCCCCAATTCCAAAACCCTCCCACAATCCTACACAACAAATTTACATTTCAAAACAAAACAAAATCCATCACCACTTCCTTTACCCCATTTTCCCCAAACCAATCCCCATCCCAAATCATTCACCAAAATTATCTCATTACCCACTCCCCCTCCTCCCCCCCTAATATCAATATTCAAATCCCCTAAAACTCTACCACCTCAAACCTTCCCCACACCCACTTACCAACTACTCTCCACACATATAACACATACTTCTTCCCATTCATCTCTCAATTATCAAAATAACCAACCCCACTCCAAAAACTCACAAACTCCTCCCCCCCCCATTGCCCAATAAACCCATAAACTCATCCCCCTCTACCTAACTACAAACTTCAAAATCAACAAACACTATATCACCTACAACCATCTCCAATCCAATCCCACAAATATTATAATAATAATAATAATATAATAATAATAATAAACAAAAAAACCCCCACCCAACCCCAACTATAAAACCCTCCCACATCCAATCAAAACAACCTACACTTCCAACCCATTCAAATCAAATCTACACCCACCTCCCCAACCCACCCCCCACCATTTCACTCCTCCCCTCCACAAATAACCAATCCCATAATGTCCATCACACTTGGGTCCCCCCCCCCCCCTCCCCAAGAAAACAAAACAATATCTTGATCACAAATAGCTATGTCCATGTCCCCCTCCCTACACCAATCCTTGTAAAAAGAGTGCCCAAATAAAACCCCAATTAAACCACAAGAGAGCCACCCCCCGCCGCCGGCCATCTCTTCCCTATGCCTCCACCCTTCCCGCTTCGCAAACCTAAACTAATACACAATATCCCGTCGAACAACCCTCAAAAATCCCCCCCCCAAATCAAAATTGTCCTTCGATGCCGATCATACCCTCATCCTCTTCATCAAAGCTTCGACTCTACTAAAACATATATACAACACTAAACAATTCACCCCACCCCCCCTCTTTCCCGCCTAACAATCTTTTTCAACTTCTCCCAAGTGTGCCCCCACCCCACCCCCTCTATATCAAAACCTCATACCCTCCATAAATGTTTCCTATTCGAGATGATGTCTCGTATCCCTAATTAAAGTTTTTAGCAACACCCCCCACAAACCCCTCCCCCCGCCCGTCAAAAACTCATACTCAGCCTCTCTCAACCAACATAAATCCCAAAACTATTAATCATCACAAACTATCAACCTTCAACAAACACAGACAACAATCTACCCACACCCAAAATACCTCACCCATCATACCCAAAATATTGACTCCCTCAACTCTTCCATCATCCTTCCAATCTTCTATATCCATCAAACCCACCCCACTTCATAACCTTCCACCCAACAGGCTCTCACCCCAGCTTAAACTCCCCTCAGAAGCCATACCCAAAACATCAATACATAACCCACTCCACATAAATAAGACTCCTACCCTGTACTCCCTAACAACAATATCGTAACACCATTCTAACTCATCACCAAATCCACCCTATCTCTAATCAAAACCAAACCAAAAAAATAATATAAACCCAAAATCCCCGAACATGTCCCCACCATACATCCTCTAACTAATCATAAACTATAACCTCAACCAAAGAACCCCATACAAAACACCACCCAACTTATAAGAAACAAAAAACAATTATGACCCCCCTCCACTCCTTGAAACTACAACAATACCTCGCCTATACCCCCAACTCCTCAAACATACTCCTCCTACCCAACCCTTCCCACCATCCGTACTATTACAACCACCCACTTTCCAGATCTTCTTTTTTTCAAATTTTGTCTATTGTTATAATATGTTTATAGAGATATCAGAACTTCATCAAAATATATATTCTCGCTCCCATCCACTCCCCCCACATCCCAAAAACCCTGGCCTCCCTCCCCCTACTCCCCTTCTCCACCCTTCATTTTATCTCCCCCCTACCTCACCACCATATCAAAACGCACCCCCAAACAATGTTCAAACATACTTAACCTCGTACATAAGCTGACCCAAAACAACCATGATCAGTCCACTACCTTGTTCACCTACACAGAGACCTAAGAAAAGCATAATCAACAAAAACAAACACCACCCACCACAAAACGGCACAAACTAAACTTAAGTACCCTGCTAATTCCTCAAATCCCCCCACTAACCTCCCCCGTACCCACCAAACCCCCATCCATTAAATGTCAAAAAACCGCCAACCTCCCATCTCAACAATCCCATCCACTACCCCTTATTATTCCATATCTCACTCGTATCTAACCTCCCCCAAACTCCAACACCACCCCTTGATCCCTACTATACCCATATCAATCCTAAAAATGACACTCTGCAACATTTACATATCATCACTGTCCCTCCTTACCCCAAAACCAACCACCATACCCACCCCCATCCCAACTATCCACAAATCCTTAACCACGTACCCATACTACCCCCCCATCACCCAACATACCCCCTATAAAAACTCTACATTTTTCCCATCCTACACTCCACATCAATTACATCCACCCTATCATCCCAATCACCCACCTAATCACACATTTACCACTACCATAAAACCTATCACTAATCCATCCAAAAACCCCTCCCCCCCTTCCCCCATCATCCAAACTATTCCACCTACCTCTAAGTCTACCCTCTACCCCTGTCTTCCCCCCATCCCACCAGAACCCACCACCCCTCCCCAACAACTTACTACCCCATCACTACCGCTCCATCCAACTTATACCCCCCCCCAAATCCTAAATCACCATCAAATCTCTTCTCCCACATTCAATTCATTCCCCCCCCTAATCCAACCTAGAAACCCACCCTGAAATCACAACACCATCAGTCCATTCCTCAAATCCCTCCTTCTCTCTCTCAACACCCTCCAATACCCATCCACTCACACCATCCCAAATCCAAAAAAATATACTAATTGGTTAATTATTATATTATTATTATTTATTCACTTAATTATTATAATAATCATCAATCATAAAAACCCATCATCTAAACTCCATCAAATCCCAAAACCCACACAATTTACATACACTGTTATCAACCATCCTCTCCCCCCTTCATCCCACTCCACCCACCACCCTTAACTCTACCCCTCCCCCTAAATCCCCTTCCCTATTATCCCCATTCCTTCCACACCTTCCCCTTACGCCCCACACCAATATATCACTACAATCCATTAATATATCCACCTCTAAAACACCACCTTTCATTATTTAATTATCCACCATATCATAACACAACATCTACCACCACCAACTCAAACCTCCCCAACCACATTCAATACACCCCCAACCTCCCCCCCCCCTACGACACCCCCTCCCCCAACTCCTCCTCATCCCCCCCCCCCCTCGCTCCTCCCTCCCCCTCTCCATAGCTACCAATCTCCACTAAACACATTCCGCAAATTCCCCCCCCAACTCCCCAACCACATACAACGTCCTAAATTTATTCGACATAAAAAAAATAACCCCATTCTTAAAACAAAAATATGTATATCACTAATAATCCATAAATCTACCTCATCCTACTGTCAACCCCAAACCATACCTCCCCTTCTCCACTCACTCCACACACTCTCCCTAAAGACTCAAATATCAGTAAAACTCGTATAAATCCAACCCAGAGATCCCAAACCGCATTCCAGACCCCTCCCCCCCTAGTTCTCCCCTCTCAACCAACACATCCCATACTCGTCATCCGACTGCAATTAGTCACCATCACTCCTCAACCCCCCCCCCCCCCCCCTATACAAAAACACCAATCCACATTCTTAACAAAACTTTTTCTTATATAATATCTCCAACCCCTCTCCAAAAACACATCACAACCTCTCATATCCACCCTCAACCACCATTCCCCTCACTATTCCATTCATCCATCCCGACCCTCCACTGCTCCCCCTCTCCCCTCCCCCCCATTTCATAACTCAAAAAAAAAACCGTCCCCCCTTCCCCACCTACCACCCTCACCTCCCCCCCCCCAACATCCAATCCACACACATTCCCCTACTTCCTCCCCCCAAACCCCCCCCACAAATCCCCCCTTCCTCATCAAAACAACAATTAATAAACCTCCTCCCCCACCCAATCCCCAAAACCCTCCTCCTCCCCCCCTCCCACATCCCATGCAAACTCCCTTCCCCATGTCCTCCCCCCGCCCCCCCCCCCCCCACCACTCTCTCTTTCTCCATCTATCAATATCCTCCCTAATACATTTCTCACTACATACCATACCACCCCCCCAACACCCCCCCACACTCCCCCCTACCTACCCCCAACTAAATCCCCCCATTCCCCCAAAACCAAATTCACACACATCACACCAATTTCCCCCAAACCCCCCCTTCTAACACCACCCTATTACCAATTAACTATCTCTCTCTAATAACCCCCCCAAAACCCCCAACACCTACCCCTCTCATATATCTCACCCATCATTCATACAACTCCATACACCCCCCCACCCCCCACACCTCCTACTACACATCACACCTAAAACCCCCCATAGCTGAAACCTAACCCTCCCCCCCCCCCACATACACACCCCCCCTAACCCCACCGTTCAACTATAACTCAACCAACCACCATATAAAAAAACCCTAAAAAAATACCTCCAGAACAAAATCACAAACAATGCCCCTCATCCCCCACCCCAAACCCCCACTCTTCCTCCCATATCCAATCCAAAACACATTAAACCCCCCTATCACCACCATAATTTGTTCCAATCCACAACCGCCCCAATCCAGACACAAATTAGCATCCCCCAATCAACCTAACTCATCATCCCCCCTAAACCCCCCAAATACATCCACTCCACTAAATCACTTAATCCCCCCCCCCCCCCCCCCCCCCCCCCCCCCCCCCCCCTCCCCCCTCACAACCACCACACAAACTATAACAAACCAATATCCTCCCATAAGAAACTCCCCCCACTCCTCCTAATCTATATCACCCATCAACCAGCATCCTCCACCAAAATCTCTACCTGTCTCTATCAAAAACTCCTTGCAATAAAAAACACTCTCCCTACACTTAACAAACCTAAGACTTCACCCTACTGTACAAAATATACCCCATTATCATTAACACACTAATCATTATCCCACAATGCTCCCCCTCTGAAATCACCCCTGATACCAATTCCAAACCGCCCACTACCCCCCCTCCACCTAGCCCACCCCACCCTACCACCCCATAACTCACCCCACCACACACCCCCCCCCCAATCTCACTTCGCCCATACCCTTGCCCTTCTAAACCCAATTCTAAACAAGAAAACCCCGAACACTCCTCCCCCCCCCTTCTCCCCCTAACCCCCCCCCAAACCCCTCCCCCCCACCCTACCGCATATAACTTCAACTCTGTCACCTTACCCGTGTCCACTAACCTCAATCCCAACGCAAACCATAACCCCCAACCCCCCAAAACCCCCCAACTAAACCCATCAATATTCCCATCCCCCTCAATAAATTATTTCACACATCCCTCACCCATCTCCCCCACAACCATCCATATCACTACTACCCCCACTCCCTTTACCACATCATCAACCCCTCCAAACACCTTCGCCAAATTGTTCATTACATCTCTAAGTCTTAATTTCTCCCTTATCTGGATCGATAATACCACAAATCCCTTACCAAATCACTAATACATCTCCGCCTCCGACGTAATTAACTGTTATCTCCTCAAAAAAAACCACCTCATCCCCAAGAATCCCCCTCATCCCCGCCTCTCAAGACACTCTTTCCCACTCCCCCTTCTACCCCCACTTCCTCTTCATACACCCACACCATTCTCCCCTCTCTCCCCCCCACTTTTCTCCCCAATTCCTCATACATACCCCTTCTCCACCTGCCACCTCAATAACCCTCTTCCAAACCCAGCCCACTTCACCCTCCACAAGTAAACACCAAACCTCACAGCCAAAAACTAATCACAACGATAACAACCCCCAATCATAATCCCCATAAAACCACACGCCTAACATTAACAGACACATCCCAATCCCGATGTCCCCTTCAACACCCCACTTAAACCACACAAAAATAAAATGTGAAAATCTACCTCATAACATATAAAAAAACCAACCAAAAAACAATCCCAACAGAACATACACAACAATCCCACTCCACGCCTCACCTCATCAAAACCCAACCTCAATCAACTACAACAATAAACAATCCACATCCCACCCACATCCTCCCCCCCCAATAAACCTACCCACCCCTCTCCAATTGTCTACACAAAAACGTCACCACACTAATAATAATAATCTCCTCTCACCCACTTCACTCTACGATCTACCCCAATAAACTTCCTCAATTCAACCATTCACCCCCTCCTCCACATCTCCCACATTCCTCCCTTTCGCCCTCCAACTGAACTTACAATCCATCCAACGTTCCCTCCATCGCACTCAACCCACCTTTCTCCACCCTCCAAGCCATTAGCACTACCACTCCATCTACTCCCCTCCGCCCCCCCCCGCCCCCCCCCCCCTCAGTCTCTTCCCCCAATCTACAGCACCAAAACTCGAATCCTCATCCATCAACCCCTTCCACACTCCATCTCCCCCCAAAACCTCTCATATTCCACCCCCCTCCTCTCCCCCCCCACCCCCCCTGTCATCCTATCACCCCCCCATCAACCAATCATCACTTCACACCAGTCCTACGAACCCCAAAAACATACTAACCTTAACTCCTCCAATCCCAAGTCACCCTCAAAGTGAACACCCAAAATCTGAGCCCAAAAAAAAACCGGCACAAAATCTATATAAACCTCTACCAACCCCGCCCTCCACCCCAAAAAAACAAATAAACCCAAATCTATTTCCCCCCCACTTATCCCCTCTCCCCCCAAAAAATCACCCTACACCCAAAACCTATCCCCACTTCCCAAATTCCCATCCCCCCTTAACCACCAGCCCCATTCTAACCATCTCTTAACCTCTCACTTACCCCCTCTTCCTCTTATCTCACCCCCTACATCCTCTATAACACTAACACTACAACCCCCCGCCCCCAAAGATCCAATCCCCCCATCCTATTCCCTCCAGATAATACTTTAAAACTATAACCTACAATTACCATTACCCCCTACTCATCATAACACCTATCCCCCTGTAAAAAAACCCCCTTTGATCCCCTGAACCAATAATCAAAAAAATAACACACAATAAACCCCACCTACACATACCCCACAACCTATCCAAATCCCCAAACCCATTCAAAAAAAATCCACACAACAAACAACCCCACAATCCAATCAATGAATCAACCAGGATCATCTCTCCCATCCCATCCCAACACCCCTCCCCAAAATTCCCACAACCCCACTACACTCCCCCACAATACCCCCCCCTACCTATCAACCCTACCACCTCCTATCAACTCCCCCCCCATCCTTCCCCCTTTGCCCCCCACTCCCCACCCCCAAACCAACCAAATCCATCAATCCCCCCCCCCTCATTTCAAAAACTTCCCCCCCAAACATCCGCATTCCCACCCATACCCACAACATCCCCCTTCATTAAATCTAAATATATATATATATATATATATTATATATATGTAAAAGTACCTCTAACGACCCTACTCATATCAACTCCCCCTTTAATTCCCATTTTACCTCTAACCCTAACACCCCTACCCTCCCCTCAACCCTCCCCCCAAATTCCACAAACCCTACCCCCATACAATCTCCCCTCAAAACCCACCCCACATCCCCAACCCCATCCCCTAATCATCGTATCTCCTATCCAAAAAACACCTTCCACCCTACTCCTCCTCCTATTCCCCCCCCCCCCCCTTACCCGCCCCCCCCCTCCATTTCCTTCCATCTCCCCCCCTACAACTAATCCAACTTTCATGTCTACCCAGTATGACACCGAGTCCTCCCTCTCCCAATCCACCACCCACAAAACACTATATCAAAAAAAAACTCCCATCACAAACCCTTATAATCCCACTAATCCTCACTACCCCAATATACCCCCTATCTCTCCCCTCAACCTCTCTCATCATCTTTACATATAACCCTATACCCACACACACACAACCACCCTCCAAATCAATATCCACAATACCATATCATCATCAATAATCACTAATCAATTCAGCCATTCTACCCTATCACCAATCCACCCATCCCCATTACCATACTTCAAATATAAAAAAAAAAAAATAAATCATACATAAAACTCCCATATATACTATAAAATATAAACCTTCCCCAAACAAATCAATATATATACCCCCACCCCTCACTCTAACCAACAAAATCCATTCAACCACAAATCCACAACATACAACATCATAAAAAAACACAAAACATTAACATTAATTTAACCCCCCCACACCACACCCAAATAATATACAAAATATACAAAAAAATCCTACTACCAAAAAAACAACAACAAAACAACCCTACTCCACTCATCACCCCATCTAATCCAACACCCTCCCCATCCCTCAACCCACCACCCACCCAATTAAAAAAAAAAATCATTCTCTACAACCTCTCCCCCCTACAACAACCACACACATACAAATATCTCAAAAAAAAAAACCATTCCCAATCCCAAACCATCCCCCCCCCCCCACCCCCCCCCTAACTAACAAAAACCTACAATTATATAACATCCCAATATCACACTAACACCTCACCCTCTCACCCCTCTCCTCTCCCCCCCCCCTACCAATCTCCCCCCCTCCCCCCCCCTTCTCCTCCCCATCAATTCACCAATTAAAACCTCACATCCTCAAACCCATCCAACCCACAATAAAATACAAAACCAAAAAATAAAACCAACATCAAAAAAAAATCACATAAATAACCATAACCCCCACATCCATTAATCCTCTCCATCAATCCACCCACACACCAACCCATAACCCCCCCCCTCATCAACCCCTCTATATATCCCCCAATCCACCTCACCCCCATATCTCATATCACCTTATCATACTCCAACACCAAATAAAACCCATAACTCACCTCTAAACAAATATAATACCAAAAAAAAAACAACTCTCCACCACCCTCTCTCTCCCTCAAACCCACCTACTCCTCTCTCTCATCCCCCCCACCCCCCCCCCCCCCCCCCACCCCCCCCCCCCCCCCTCCCCTCCCCATACCCTATCCAACCTATAACAAACCCTACTAACACCAACAAACTACATAATACCCCATCCAAATCTCCTCATCCCTCTCCAAACAACCCCCCTCTCCTCCTCACACCCCCACCATTCACTCCCCCTACACCCCTCCCATCCTCCATCATAATACATCAAAATCACTCATCCAAAAAATAAAAACACCCAACAATCAAATCCACCCAAATCCTCCAACATCAACCATCAACCACCTAATATATATCAATTAAATTCTCTCAACAACACCCATACCCCCCATCCCCTCACCCACTCTCCATATTCACCATCCTACCAAACTAACTCCCATTCTACTACCACAACACAAGCCTCTCCTTTCCTTCTCCCATCACAAAATTCACAACCCTAACCCATCCTCCCAACTACAAAAACAACCAATCCCCCCCACATATTCTCCACTCCTAACTCCCATTCCACTACACACCCCAACACCTAACACAACCCAACAATCCATCAACCCTAAACTCATCCCTAATCAACCCCCCCTCTCTAAACTAACCATCCATCACAAAATACACATCCCCCACCCTCCAAATATACCCATACATACAAAAACAATCCCTCAATCCACCTAACCATTTCCACTCTCACCTCTTCTCTCTTATCTTCTCTCTCTCTTCTCTCTCTCTTCTCTCTCTCTTCTCTCTCTCTCTCTCTCTCTCTATCTCTCTCTACACCTACCTCCATACCCAAACAACCCCCTACACTCCCCACTCCCCTCCTACCCACCCTCCTATACTACCCCACATTCATCAAAACATGAAACCCAAAAACCTACTAAAAAAACATAAACTACCCAAACCATTAAAAAAAAAACTACCCCCCTCAACCATCATCTAAATCATCACCTATCAAATTCTCCAAACCAACTCTACCTCCCATTTACCATTCCCATCACCCTACACCACCCTCAATTCAACAAATCCTCTCTCCCCCCCCCCCTTCCATCTCTTATTCTCCCACTCTAAAACCCCACTCACCTATCCCCTCTCCCCTCCCCCTTCCTCAACAACTACCCTTACAAAACATCTATTCTCCCCCATCCCTCCCCCCCCCGTCCCTCCCCCCAACCATACATAATCCCTCCCCTCACATCACCTCCCAACCAATTACAATTTCACCCCCCCCCACATCACATCCACCACACCCCAATACCTCTCCCCAATACCCCCAATAACCCACCAAAAAACCTACCCCCTACATATACCCACAACCACCACCCAATCCATCCTAACACACAATAACCTCTCATCACATCCCCATCACATACACTCATCCTCCGATCCCAACCCCCAACCATCCCACTACATCCCCCCAATCCCTTCTTCCATTCCAATCTACACTCCCTACCCCCTCAAACAAAAAAATAAACCACTATTAACAACCCCCCCATAATACCAACATCCAACAATAAAAAATACATATAACCCATAACACACCACCCACCTAAAAACCTCAAAATCTAATAAATCCATCCCCATCACCTCCCCCCCCATCCCTCCCACCACTACTACCTACTAACCAACCAACCCCACCCAATTGCCCCTGAATCCCCACAATTCAACCACCCCAACTCATTCAATCTATTCTCCCTTACAAAAAAAAAAATTCTACCCACTTTTTCCTATGACACACCCTTCGTATCCCCCTAACCAAATCATATCAACCCCCCATCATCCCACTCTCCGCCCCTCTCCACAACCACCCCCCTATTCCCTCCCCCTCAACCTATAAACACCAACAAAATACACACCAAATCAACAATCTCTTCCTCCATCCCACCAATTACAACTTACTACTCTCCCCTCCAACTCTATACTAATCCCCCTCCAATCCAATATTTAAACTCCCCCATCCCCCCCCCCCCCCACCCCCCCCCCCCCCCCCCCCCCCCCCTACACCCTACCTAAACCATCTCACCATACCCATCCACCTACTCAGCCCCTTCCACACTTCCCTCCCAAAATTCACATCCCCCCAAATACCCCCCAAAACCAAAAAAAAAACTACATCCCACAACACCCACTACATCTTAACCTTACCCCCTCAACCCCTCCTCATACCCCTCCAAACACTCCCTCACCCCCCCAATTCACAACTCCCTCTACCAACCTAAAACACTCAACCAATCCTCACTAAATCCACACCCCCTATTCCCTCCCCCTCCCCACAATAATATCATCATATATCATCAAACCCAATCCACCCCCAATCTCCCACCCCATTATCCAAAACCAACCCATAACCCAAAACCTATCTAACTACATCTTTCCCCCATCCCACCCCACCCCTCTCCCTCTCTCACACCCAACCCCAAAACAATCCCCAACCCAAATTCAACCCCCCAACCAATAAACCTCAACCCATCCCCAAAACCCATTCAAACATATTCAAATATACAAAATTACCAAATTCCCCAAACCAAACAAAATATACAAACTCATCCCATCCTCAAAACAATCATAAAAAACACTCCCAACCATACCACTCCCCAATCCCCAAAACCTACTACCATAATCTAAATATCCCTCCCCTCATCCCTCCCAACATCCCCCAACCCAAATCCATCACTCCACTAAAATTAAACAACCTTCCTTCGCCTCATCACCATATCACCATCCCTCACTCTCCAACAAAAAACACTCCACAAATCTCATCCCCATCCACAACATCACCCTTCAAAAAAAACCCCCTTACACCCCTCCCCCATCCACCCTCCCATCCTAACCTCCCTTCCATCCTACAACCAACCTCCAATCAATCAACTCACCTCATCTCTAAATCATACATCCCCACACCCCCCTTCCACTTCCACACAACCCAACTAACAATAATAATACAACTAAAACCAATCTTACACCATAATCCAATACAACCAAATCCCACCAAAACCCACACAAACATACACAACTCATACATAACTAAAAATTCATCTCACACTAACTAATATAACTCACATATAAAAAAAAACCCCAACATCACACCCCCCAACTAATACAATAACTCTAACCCAAAAAAACCCCATTCACTACATTAACCTCAATTCCCCCCCCTCAAATTACTACCACCCAATCTAAACTATCAACAACACAACACCCCACACCCCATCCACATAATAATTAACATACAAAACAAATAAACAAATCCTCACCACTAAAACATCACAACTTCCCAACATACCCCCCCCCACCAACCCTCCTACACCCACCCTCATATATATTCCCATATTCTTCTTCTTTCTTCTTTTTCTCTCTCCATTTTCCCCCCCCCCCTCCCTCCCCCATACAACAACACCTAACTCACAATCCATACCCTCAACCTATATACTCCACAACAACACCCAACCAACCCCCACACCCCATACCAACATATAATAAACCTCAAAACCCCATCAAATAATACCATAACCAACACATATACACATAAACCATAATTCATCAATAAAATTAAATTACAATTTATATAATTCATTATCTCCCCCCCTCCCCTCCCCAATTTAATCAACTCATTAAATAACCACCACCCACTTCCCATCTACTACTCCCTCATCATCACAAACCTTACCCACACCCCAACACCAACAACCACACAACACAACATCCCCAACCACCATACAAAAAAAACTCACAAAAAAACCAACCCCCCCCCCCCCCCAAACCCCCATCCCATCCCCCACCCCTTCCAATTCTCTAACAATTCAAATCACTAAATCTCCCATCCCCCCCCCCCACAATCAATCCCCCAAACCAATCAATCACCTCATTCCCCCAAATGACCAATGTCAAACCCCCACCATCCTACTCCATAAACCCACCCCCAAAACCTTTATTCAACCTATATACAACTTTCACCACCCCACTAAATTCATCTCACCCCCACATAACCCTACATAACCACCTTTATTCCCAAACAATTCATTCAAACCCCAAACATTCTCCCATATATATATATATATAAATACAATAACACAAACCTTCACCCCCCCCCCCATACTACCCTAAAATCTATCCTCACCTTTCTAAACCCTCCAAAAAATATTCATCCTTTCACAAATCCAAAATATACATCAAACCCATACCCTCAAAAAAAAAATCCCCCCCCCCCACTATATCTCCCCAAACCTTATCAAACCTCCAAAAAACCAACCTCCACCTGACTTCCCAACCTACTTCACATATACCCCCACACCCACCTCACTCTAACCTCCCATCAACCCAATTTACCCCCCAATAACCTAATTCCCATATACACAAAATAACACCCCTAAAACATAAAATCCCCAACTCAACAACCCCCCATTCTACCCCCCACCATAACCCCAAATAATTCTAACCCTAACCAATCAACCCCCCCCCTTAACCCCAACATATACCCATCCCCTCCCCTCCAACAAATACTCAACCACCCACACATTCAACCTCTAAACCCATTCCACCCATCACTATATCAATCCATAATACATCCCCCACATCATACCCCATATAACCACCATACCTCCAAACCCATACAACCCACCAATTCCACCATATCCACCTACAAACCACACATCCAAAAAAATTACAACCAAAACTACTTAACCCATATATCAACCACCCCCCCCCACCCCATATCCTAAACCTCAACCCCCCAAATAATATACCTTCCCACCCCCCACAAAATCCTTCCAACCCCACCATCACATCAACACCCCACCCCCCACCACCAATTCCAAAAATTCCCACAAAAACACTCCCATCCAACCAAATCATCTACACCCCCACCAACAACCCTAATCTAAACCATCCTACAACATTCCAATCCACCAAATAATACACCCAACTCCCAAACATCCAACCCCTAACCCCAATCACCCTCACCCCCACAAATATCCACCCAAACTACACCCCCCCCCAAAATCATTCCAATCACCACCCAAACCTACAAAACCCCATCATCCCAAATTAACTAAAATCATCCCCCCCCCCCCCTATACTCTCAACATCACACCCTAACACCACTTCCATTCATCCAAAATCAAATTTTCCCCCCTATTAATCCTAATCCACCCCTCTATCCACATTCTAATTTACTCCCCCCCATACTTTTTAAATCCCCCATCCACACTCCTCCCATCCCCAATCCTCACTATAATCAACCCCACAATCCCCCCCCAACCCTTCAATCAACTAAATCCCCACCCCCCCCCCCCCTCAATTCCAAATTAACACCCCACATCTCTCAACATCTACACCACAATAACAAAACTACCCCATCTAATAACCCCTCTCAAACCCAAAATATACCCTAACAAAACCCTAATCCATTCCCCTAATCCTTCCCCCAATAATACATATCCATAACCACCATCCCCATAACCCATCCAACCCATAAACAAACAATCAAAACATAACACATAACAACCCATACCCCACAACATCATCCCACAATCCACCCACATAACCACTAAATACAACAACACTAAAAAACTCACCATACAAAATTTCCCCAACATCACCCCTTCCCATCAACCTCATAAAATACACCCCCCCCACACACCCCCTCTTATCAACACTCAAATCCACCCCCGACCCCCATCACTCCCAATACCCCATCATAATAAACCCTCATCTATCCACCATCCCAATCCAAACATTACAATACATCCATAACCATACACCCCCACCTAAAACCCCCCCCCCCCACCCAAATATCACCACCCACACCTCCAAATCACCATAACTAACCTACTACCACCCACACCCCCCATCAACCCAACCACAACCCCAACCCAACCACACCACACACCCCCAATCATATCCTACAATTACACCACTCCCTTCCAACCCAACATCAAACCCCCCAATCCCACATACCCCCCCCTCCTCCACCCCACCTCACAATCCCACCCATACCCATCCCACCCACTCCACCCCACCACCCCAAACCCACCCCTCTATAACCCACACCCCACCCCACCCCCCTCAACCCCAACCCATACCAACCTACACCCACCCTCTAACCAACCTCCAACCAACCCCTACAATCACCAACCACCCAACATCCTACACAATCCATTCCCACCCAACCAACCACAAAACCCTTACCCCCCCCCCCACCCCATCCCTATCCCCCCCACAACACACCCCCCCCCCCCCCCCCAACAACCCCTCATAATCCCCCCAAACATAAAATCCCAAACCAACCAAACATAAAACCAAAACCCCCCCCCCCCCCCCCCCCCCCCCCCCCCCCCCCACCCCCAACCATCAAACCCCCCAACCATCCCCAACCCACCAAACCCCCCCCCCCACCACACTCAAAAACCATCCCTAACTATACTATTATACCTCCTATTCTCAATACCATAATAAATACACCCCTAACTTCACTAAACTCACCCCAAACCAATACACAACCCATAACCCCTCCCAATATCCCCCACATACATATAAACACACCAACCTTACACAACACCCCATAACTAATACAATCTCCCCAACTATCCAAAACACATCTACATCCTAAAACCAATTAAACCCCACCCATATCCATCCAACACACTCAAACACCCACCCCCATCCATCATCTCATCAACCCCCACACCTAATCTCTACTTCCCACCCCTCACAAACAATCATATCCACCACTACTTACCATAATCCCATATTACTAAAAACAACCCCAAACCAAAATCCCAAAAAAACACCCCAACCATCACCCCACTCACCTCAAACTCCCTTCACCCTTACCACCACCCCTTCCACCCACAAACCCAACAAAAAACATACTCCCAAATAAAAAACAACACAACAACACAAACAAATAATTCCCCAAACCCCCTCCACCTCAAAAAAACTCTCACACAACTACATCAATCTTAATCCACATCCCTCATCCAACAAAACCCATCCCAATCAACCCACTCCCACCCTAATCATCAAAAACTAACCCATCCAACAACCCCACCCCCCATCCTCACACAACCTACACACTTATATCTAACCCCACCCCAACAACCCAAAATCAATCCCACCAACCTCCCTCAACCCAACACCAACATCTCAACCCCCATACTTCCCACTCCCCAAACCCATATCCATTAAAAAACACAAACACAACATATTAACTCCATCTCACAAAAAATACCACCCATTCACCCATACCCAAACTACAAAAAAAACATCATCACATCACCACCCTATACCACCCCTCCCCCCCATACACCCCATCCCCCCACATACTCTCTTCCCCATATTAAACCCTACCCCCATACTAAAATCAATTCTAACCCCCCACACCCCACCCATATCAACCCAAACCAAACCACATATCAATATCCATCCTCCACATCAAACAACTCAAATACAAAAATCCAATCCCCCAAAACACCCAAACAAAAAAAAACAACCAACCCCCCCAATCTTCACTTCAACCTCAACCCCTCTCTCCCCCCCCCCACCACCCACTCATCCAAACCAACCCAACCAAAAAACCCCCCAAAAAAAATTAACCCCACCCAACTAAATTCTAATCCACCTAATCCACCCCACCATAACTACCCACCCCCCCCCCCCTCAAACCCCCATAATTAAAACACACCCCTATCCACACCCCATCTCACCACCACACCAACCCCCTATATCATAATCAATTCCAACACCCCCCCATCCACCCCCAACATTCTCAAAACCTACAACAAATTATCCACACCCACCATAAACACTACCACCATAAAAAACACAAAATATACACCAAAATATATATACCACACAAACACATCAAAACCCACACCCACCCATCTAAATACACCCAAACACCCATACCAAAACCCTAAAAATAAAAATAAAAAAATCCCCCTACCCCCACCACCCTCACTTTTACTATATATATAAAAATATATATATATATTCCCCAAAAACAAACATCCTATACCTATTTCATTCCCACCCTTAAATCCAACACTAAAACATTAAATAAAACAAACAACTTAAAAACACCACATCCATAAACATCACATAATACCCAATCAAATATAAATTACACCCCCCCCCCCTCCAACCTCTCAAACCACCACCACCTTCTAATAATAAAAAAAATAACTAAAAACAATCACACCACCACAAACCACCACCATCAACACACAAATAAATTAACCATCAAAAAAAAACACAAAAAACATAATCCCACCCCCTCCCCTTACAACCCCCCTCCCCCCCCCCACCCCCACCTCCCCCCACTCCCCTCCCCCAACCTCCCATTTCCTCTCACCCACCAACTCCCCATATTAAAATCCCCAACCTCCCATCCCCCCACAATATAACCATCCCAAACTAAACTTTACTCCCACATAAATCCATAATTAAAAAAACCCCCAATTTCCTCAAATCCACCAAACATCAACCCCATAACCACCCTCCATACCCAAACACTCCAAATCCACAATAACACCTTCACCCCACATCCAGATTACTCTTATCCCACACCTCCTACATCCCTCTCCCCCATCCCTCCCACCCCCCCCCCCCCTCCCCCCCTCCTAACCACCTCCCCAACAACCACCCCCAACCACCATCAAAAAAAAACCCCCCCCCAACAATCCCATCCATTCACAAAACACAACACCAAAAACACTAATCAAACAAAAAAAATCACCCCAAAAAACCAACATCAACAATACAAACTCCTATAATTCCCACTCTTCTACCCAACAATCTTTCCATGCCAACCTCAACCACCCCCTAACCCATCTCTTCCTACATATCCAACTCCCAATCACAAAACTCTATAAATAATAAACCCAAATCCAACCCTCATCACCATTCAATCCTACTATCCCCCTACCACCCACTTACTGCACCATACACACACCCAACCTCCACACCAAACTCAATATCACAATTTAACCATACATACCATCCACCAATAACCCTCCCACTAATTCTAACAAAATTCATCATATCCAACCCACACCAAAACCCACACCCAAATCCCTAACATTATCATCAATACAATAAAACACAAACAATACAACCATAATTCTTCCCACCACCCCACCCAAAACCTACCACATACCACAATTAAAAATACAACCCTCCTCCAAACAACACCAAAAACCCCCTTTATAAATCCCATACGTTAAAAAACCATTCCCACCCAATAATAACCCACCACCCTTCCTTCCACATAAATATATACATCCAAAACTCAACATCACTATAATAATCATCCACATTAACAAAAAATCCAAATTCAATATATACCCATAACAATCATACCTCTCCCTTACAATTCCAATATATCCACACATTATCACTCTCCCCACACCCCCAAAATAATTAACTAACCACTAAAATAAAAATAAATCCTCACTAAATTTTCCCCATAACAAAATCATTCAAAACCACCTCTACACATAAATCACCCCAACACCCAACAACCCCATTAACTAACCCCCCCAAACTACACACACCACCATCTAAATCAAATTCTACCCATCAAACACAATCAATCAACCCCCAACAATTCAAAATAAATCTATCCATACAAATCCTAAACCTAACCCAACCCCCCACCCTTTCCCAATCACTCCCCCCACCAACCAATAAAACAAATACCCCCCCCAACAAATCCATTTTCTACCACCTTATCATACATCAAATATACTCTAAAATTCCCCAAAAAACCCATCCCCAACTAACACACACCCCATCCACCAAATCTCTCAAAAACCAATACACCCACAAAAACACCCAACACACATATTCCTCCCCCCCCAACAAAAATCTTCCCTCTCCACCACCCCATCTACACACCTCTCCTAACAAAAACCCCCCAAACTCTCTTAAACCCAATTCATACATCCCAAACATCTCCCCACACCCAAATCAAATTCATACCAAAACAAAACCCCCAACCCAACAAAAAAACAATAAAACAAACCCAAAAATAAATCAAAACTACTTCACCCCACCAAACAAAACCAACATCCACCATACTCCTCTCCAAAAAAACACAAATACTTCAACTAACCCTCAACCAATACACCTCCCCCAATCCCAACCAAACCAATACATATCCCCACTTCCCACACTCCCCTACATCCTACCCAACCCCACCCCTTACCCACAACATTCACACCCTACCCCCTAATACAACCTCCAACACACCCCAAATCTTTACCATTATCCCCAAACATCAAACATTCTTCCATCAACTAACCCAAAACTCAATCCACCCTCAACCCCATTTCCCAAACTAAACACTCCAAAACCATTCCAAATTCCCCATCCATAAAAACTAAACCTATTCAATCCAACATCCAAACTTCCATACTAAAACCCCAATTCATAAACCCCAACCCAACCATCTATCAAACATACAACTTAAATTATCAATCCCCCCCCCCCCCCCCCCCCCCAAACACTAAAAATACCCAAAACCCAATAAACAAAACAATCACCAAAATCCTACCAACCCAATCTCTAACCTACAAAATAAAAACACTAAACTAATTACCCCACCAATTAACTCACAATATCCCCTCCCCACACCTACCCAAAAACCCACTCCAACTTATCCCCACATATTCCCCCACTTACCTCACCCCATACACCTATTCACCCACCCCTCATAACCACCCCCCCATCCCTCATCTTACCTCAAAACAAACAAAACAACCACAAATCAAATAATACCATAAATCTATAATAACCACCAATACAAACACCCACTCCATTCTCCCAAAACTAATTCCCCATACACAATCCCATCAAACCAAAAACATAACATACAAAACATACCATATCATACACAAACCCCCTCAAAACCAATATCAATCTACCACACCCAAATCCAATCCATCAATCAATCACCAACCCAACCCACCCTTTTCATCAAACCATCCATACAAATATATCTCAAATCCCACCATCCAATCCCTCAACTCAACCATCAACACCACCCACACCAACTCAACTTAACAAAACACTCACACCCATTAACCCTCCATACTACCCAACCCCCACATCATACCTTATCTCCTCCCACACCACCACCCCCTATCTATCCTATCCCTCAAAACTAAACACACCCACATAAACAACCCCACCCACCAATCTAAAACACCACCCACCCCACCCCCCCCCCCATAACAAAATTATTTCCCCCCCCTTTCCCCAACCAACTCAAACTCCCACAACTATCCTCCCCCCCCCTCCCCCACAAAAATAACACCCCACAATAACTCTCTAACATTACACACACCTTCCATCACACTATCCACCACCCAACCTCATAACTCCCCACACATAAACCTCAAACAGCTACTTACAATAAATACCAAACACAAACAACCCTTAAACCACTGCCCCACGCCCCCCAACACGAAAAACCCCCATCACAAATAAAACACTCTCACTTTCCCTTCCCCCAATTTCTAACTTCCCTTACCATACCAAATAAACGTCCCTCACCTCCCTCATCACAATCCCACTCTCTCGCTCGCACCCTCCCATACCCCTCTCCTCCATCTAACTCCATCCACGTCCGACACTTACATCTATAAACCACCATAATCACCTCAATCCTCACCCAACATTTTTTACATCCAAAACAACACCCAACCAACCCAAAATCTACTCCTCAATCACACCACACCACTCATACTACACATTAACAAATCACACTCACCACCCACCCCACATCCCTAACCACATCCCCCAAAACTCTTCCACCACACTTTTTCCCACTCATCCCAATAATCACCACAAAACCATAAAACCCTCAATTCCCAACCTCCTAATCCACTCCAACCACACAACCCTACACAACACCCCCCAATCTCCCTATCCATATAATCCACAAAATTTCCACATATCCAAATATATCCACATTATCCACCCCCCCACTAAAACCCCTACCATAATCTACACCCCAATTAAATAACCCACCCATCCATCTTAACATACACACCACAAATAACCCACCCCAAAACACCCAAAAACTTCCCCCACCTACCCCTACAAAACCCTATCAAAACCATCCCCCAACCACACCATCCCCAAAAAAAACACCCATATCATCACAACACGCTCTAAAAACCCCCCCTACCCCCCCCCCTCCCCAAAATCTTCTCACCAATCCCCCCACAACCCATCCCAATAAACTAACACTACAACCCAACCACCCCCATCCACATCAACTAAACCATTCTCACCCATCCACTCCCACCCACAACAAATCCCAAACCTCCCCTTTACATATCCCCAAGCCCCACTTCCACCACAAAAATTATATGCGAACCATAAAATCTCTTCTCTCTCCTCTTCTCTCTTCTCTCTCTCTCTCATCTCTCATCTAAAAATTAAACACCTATAAATCCATTTACCTCAATATCCCCATTCTCCAAAACTTTAAAAATACTAGTAACCTTCAACTTGTGACCCCTCAAACCTTCCCCACCTCCTCCACCATCCACTCCCCACACCCCCAATCCCTCACCTACCAATCACTCCAACCACACACAATTCCCCTCCTCACACTATACACACCACCAATAACCACCACACCTAATTAATAATAATCTCTCTCACGCCACTCCACTATACCACATTTCACATCCTTACAACCCTCATCTAAAATCCCCAAAACACATAAATCAAATACTTATTACATCTACTCATTCTTATCCTTATAAACTCACCTCCTCCCCTACCGTGCCCCACCTCCCCCAAGTCTCATTACCTGTCACTTTCCTCAACTACCCCCCATACACCCCCCCCCCCCAAGCAGCCCCAACACACTAACACATACCAGTCACAACGAGACACCACCCCCCAACCCACCCCCCCCCTCTCATCTACACTTTTAAACAATCCCTACAAAAAACTACTCCAAACCCCTTCAACAAATCTTATACAAACCAGAAACCCCCTCCATCCATCTCCAAAATTGTCCATAACCATCCCACACCCCCCCATAATCCACAAATCAACCCCACCACACTACCCCCCCCCTATAAAAATAAAACCCCCCTACCCCCCACACCCTAACAACTCACCCCAAACCCCATCCCCACCCTCATCCATCTAATCACTAACCAAAAACCAACCTCTCACCCAATTCGACCCCCATCCAAAACCGTACAAATACCTGCTACCCCCATACACCCCCAATAAACCAAATCCCCCTCATATCACACCCCACCTCACAACCAATACCACCCCCCCCCCCCCCATAATACATCTACCCCACATAATGTCCCACATAAAAAATCAACCCCACAATCCCCCCCCCACCCAACCTCTCTTCCCCTACAACACCCCCACAACCCAACTATCTACACCCGAAATTAACCACACCTATCGCACATCTATCCACTCCTCATATCCCCAATACACTAACCCCCTCAAATCCCCCCAACTCCACAACCCTCCCCCCAATATCCATCTCAAACCCCAACTTCATCAACAACCCCAATGTACCCTCTACCTCCTCCAATACACACAAACTTTCAACCACATCACACCCACCCACAACCCACATCACATGTCACTAACAACCCCCACAACCGCGCAACACCCCCATGCGTCCATCTCAAAAAACACCACTCCCCAATATCCCCACCCTCCTCTAGATACTTTGTACTCCAACCAGATGCTCCCCCTCATATTCCGCCCTCCCCACCTCTTATACCATCTCTTATTCTAAGACCTGTATCTTCTGCCTCACACCTCATCAAACACATACAAGTACATTGCTAATCCCCCTCTGTGTGAACCAATTCATCATCCCGTGCAACTCCACTATCTACCCCCCTTCACTCCCAATTCCTCCACACCCACCCCCCTGTAAAACTGAATATTCTTGTCTACACCCACAATACCAAAAGTCCCCATCACCAAAAAAGTGTCAAGAAAATCCGCCCCTTGACCACTCCATCCTCCCAACCCCCCCCTCCCCACACCACACAACTCCCACGCAAATGAAAACCCCTCATCCCCCCAATCTATCTTACCTCCACATCCAATTCACTTACACCGCCCTCCCTTAATCCCTATCACAGATCATCACCCCCCCCACTCAAAAAACAAAATAAGATAACCCACCACAAAACCCCCTCACATCCCCAACATACCCAACCAAAAAAGAAAACACCCCTCCCGCCTTCACCCCTGCAAAATAATATATACATATATCATTCTCACTATCATCACCCCTATCCCAGTCTATACAATTACCACCCCATTATACACACCCCACCCCACTTTTACCCCATCCCCATGCCATATTAAAACTACTAACAAATAATATCTCCCTACCTCACCACAAATAGCTCAATCGACCCATCCAAATCCCTCCAAAACAAACCATCCATCCCACGCATCCCGAAGCCTACTGACAATCTCAACCACCCACAAACCACACCTTCAAAACCCACCTCATAAACACACCTCCTCCTATCCCCCCCCCCCAACACCCACACCCCCCAAATCAACTTTCCAAACCATCACCCCCCCAAAACACACCCAACACAACCACCAATCTAGACACCCACCCCAACCCCTGTCTAAAAACCCAACACCCATACCCCATATCCACTCCCCACCCACCCCATACCATACCTACGCTTATAATCTACAACTCCCTAAAACGCCATTGCACCCCAATTTCTTGACATCAAGGTCACCAAAACACCATGCCCCATTCAAACCCCCCCACCCCACCTCATAACCCATCCCACCCCTCCGCACAAAACCATTCCTACTCACCACATCAAGACTCCATCAACATATTACACTTATTATTAAATACAGTAGACCCACCATACATAAACAGCACCTTTGCTCACTCTGCACCATAATCACCTCCCTCATAAATCTCTCATCAAAACCCGCTCCCTACTTGCACACCCCCATATCCATACACACAAACATTTTCTCCCTCACACTACCCAATCCAAATTCTCTCCCTTCTCGCCCTCACCCCGCCGAACCTCTACCCCACCCCCAAATTCCAAACAAACCCCCAACACCCACACCCCGTCCACTCCTCAGTCCCCCTAATCCTCCTCACCCTGATCTCCTTCATTCTGTATAAAAAAAATAAAAAAACAAATGACCCTCACCCCCCCCTACCTGTGTACTACATCCCACATCACGCAAACCATTATCCATAAGAAAAACCCCTCAGCTCCCCGCAAATCCCCACCCACCAACCTACCCATACTCCCTCATCATCACCCCCCATCGTCCAGCCCCCCTCTCAACAAACCCCAACCAAACCCCAAATTCACCCCTCACCCAAATCATGTATACCGATCTGAAACAACCACTACCCCAATCCCACCAACATACTACCACCCACAGACCCTAATCCCCACACCCTCCCAATAAGAACATCTCTGGACAAGAAAATCTCCCCGCATTCTTAAGACACATAGACCCACCTACAAATGATCCTGCTATATCTTTATATATTCCATTCCAACCTCTACTCAGATTACATCAAACACAAAACACTCCCCAACCCAAATCTAGAACCCCCATATTTTATTCTCACCATCTCCAACCTAACCTCTATCCATCCTACTCTCCCACCACATCCTCCCCCAACCCCTTATCTCGCCCAACTAACCCAACCAACCTCCATCCCTTCAAAAGAAACATTCCTACCCCCACCCCCCCCCCCCCCCTAAAGACAAGACCGTCCCCCCACCACTACCCCCATACCATCTACAAAAACCCCACCCCTACCCACCCGACACTCCTATCATGTCGAATCATCCACCTACCCTTCACTACCTCCTACCACCTCTAAACCACACACACACTCAATAATCCCCCTCATTAACATGTCAACTTCTCATCCTGCAGAACTAACCAATAACAGAACAAAACGACTCCCCCTCCAAAAATAACTATCCCCAACTTCACCATATCAACACCATACCACTAAATTAACTCTCTCCAAGCCCTCAACCTCCCCTTAATACAGTGACAGATCTCACAATCACACTCAATCCCTATATCCTCATTATTCAAGATCCCACACCATCCCCCCTCATACCTCCCCTACCACACACTTCCCCAACTAAACTTATCCTCAACCCTCTTCTCCAAATAATATAACCCCCAACCCCACCGATAGTTCTCCAATCTGGCAGATACTCTAATATGTAAGATCCCATAGACTATCAATACCAGATGATAAATCCTCATCCAACCCCAACCCGCTCACAAGCCCACCAACCTACCCCCCCCTCACCTCCAATTACATTCCGCTGACCCTAGTATCCCATCACCAATTTACAACAGTCCACCCACCACCCCTACAATCAAGACAACTCCTAATAAATATCTCTGTCTTCCCTCCTATACCTACCAAGCATTCCAATTACATCCCTGTTCTTCACATCTCAATACCAAATCCCACGCTCGCCCCCCGACCCAAAAAACCCCCCCTCATTCTCTAAGCCCCTCCCCCCTCCCTGTCTCCCCCGACTAATCACCTCCCCCTCACCCCCATACTCGTTTTAAAGATTAACATGTAACTACAACACCCACAAACCCCCTCACAATCCCAACCCTATAACATCAAATCTCCCCCCAATCCCCCCAATCCCCCCCCCCCAACCCGCTTTCCCCCCTCTCCCCCAAATCTAAACCCACCCCTGACTCATACACCCATATCCCCATACCCCCACCCCCCTCAATCATGCTTACTCTGTACAAATTTATGTAGAAATTTGTCTCCCCCCCCATTACTCATTCCAAACCCCCCCTTCCCCTACATTCCCCCCTCTCTACCCTCCCCCCCCATTTATAAAACCCAGAAAAATATATTCAATCCCCACCTCGCATCCCTGTGACTGCCCACAAATACTCAAATACTACCAAACCACACAAACAAATCTAAATCATTCATACAATCACAACCAACCATCCCCCCCCCCAGTACAACACCCCACTCCAATCACACCCCCCACCAAATCCCCCATAAACATCAAAACCACTACCAATTCCTGATACCACACACCCCCCCCCCTCCTTTCCCCCTTAAATCTATTATACCTAATGATATACACCCCCCCCCCCCCCCACATCCCAACTTCAGCCCCCTCCCAGTCACCACCCCGCCGCTCAACCCATGCACATCAAAAACATAACACCACATCCCAAAGCCAACCTGTAACGAAATAAAAATGCCATGAACTCCCCTCATCAGACCCCCCCCAGCACCATACCACTACCCCACTCTCCAATACCCCCCCCCCCCCCCTACCGATCATCCACATCCCCCAAAGCCAACACACAACACCAACCCCAACATACCCAAACCCCTTCTCAAAGAATCCACTCTTAACCATCCACATACGCCATCCCCACCCACCTCAACAAATTCCCTCCCCCCCCCCTATTCCCGACCTCGCCCCTCCCACACCAACCCCCATATACCCCCCCCTGCCCCACCCACTACACCTGTCTCCTCACCCTCCAACCCATCCTCACCACCACTCATACCTCTATCCTGAGTATAAACAACCCAAAAAGATAAACCCCCCCCCTTCCTAACAACCAAATATAAACCACTGTAAAAACATCACCCAAATAAACATGTGTATACATATCATATATACAAACAAAACTATAACCACAACTCGACACCAATCAATACGATTAAACAAAACATTAAAAAACACTACACCACCCCCAATCTTTGATGCCCACTCTACCCATCTCAAACATCACCATAATCCGCCTTCCATCGCCCAACACACCCACACAGCATCCCCCAGATCATAGTTTTTTAATCCCCCTATCCCCTCACATCCCCCCACATACTCCACCACCCCACCCTAGCATCCCCCCCTACGAGAATTAACACACCAAGCAAATCCAGTAAAACTCCCCCCTACCATCCAGTAGCATATATGTCCCTGTCAATAGCAATAAACAAGCAAAGAACCCCTAAAAAACAAAAAAACCATCATAAAAATAAATTAAAGCTCCAGAACAAAACTCTACCCCCAAAAGAAATCGAACCCCTACCCCCACTGTCCCACCCCCCCCAGACCAACCCCCTCCCCCCCTCTCACACAACCCAATTCTACAGTCCCACAGTTCAATAACAATTCTCCCCACCCCCTCCCCCCCCCCCCCCCCCCCCACCCTCACAAACTAACAACGCGCATCTTTCCTAACTGAACAAAAAAAAAGTACAACACCCCCCCCCCGATAATAGATATAGTCATCACCCTCTGCCAACTCCCTCCCCCCATATCCACTTGCAAAACGTCACCCCAACACCCTGACCACCCACCCCGCCCCCCCCCGCTAGCTCCACACCCCCCCTCATCAAATTTTCATGTGCATGTCCACCCCACCCACACCCCCCACCACCCACCCCCCAAACCCCCCCCCCCCCCCCCCCCCCCCCCCACACTCACCAACAACAACACCACCCCCCCCCCCACCCCCCACCCCCCACCCCCCACCCACCCACCACACCCCCCCCCCCCACCCACCACCCCACCACCCACACCACCCCCCCCCCACCCCACCACCCCCCCCACCCCCCCCCCCACCCACCCCACAACACCACCCCACCCCACCCACACCCCCCCACCCACCCCACCCCACAACCCACCCCCACCCACCCCCCCCACCACCCACCCACCCACACCCACCCCCACCACCCCCACCCCACCCCCCACCCAACCACCCCACCCCCACCACCCCCACCCCCACCCCCCCACCACCACCCCCCCCCCCCCCACCCCCACCACCCCACCCCCCCCACCCCACACCACCACCCCCACCCCCCCCCACCCCCCCACCCCACCACACCCCCCCACACCCACCACCCCAACCCCCACACCCCCAACCCACCCACCACCCCCACCCCCCCACCCCCCACCCACCCCACCCCCAACACCCACCCACCACCCCACCCCCCACCCAACCACCACCCCCCCACCCCACCCCACCACACCACCCCCCACACCCACACCCCACCCCCACACCCCCCACCACCCCCCCACCCCCACCCACACCCCCACCCCACCCACCCCACCCACCCCACCCCCCCACCCACCCCCCACCCCCCCCACAACCACCACCCACCCCCCCCACCCACCCACCCCCCAACCACCACCCCCACCCCCCCCACCCCACACCCCCCCACCCACACCCCCCACCCCCCACCACAACCCCCCACCCCCACACCCACCCCCCACCCACCCCCCACCCACCCCCACCCCACCCCCACAACCCCCCACCCACACCCCCCCACCCCACCCAACACCCCCCCACCCACCCCCACACCCCCACCCACCCCCACCCCCCCACCCCCACCACACCCCCCACCCCCCCACCCCACCCCCACCCACCCCCCCACCACCCCCCACCCCCCCACACCCCACCCCCACCACCCCACCACCCCACCCCCCAACCCCCCCCCACCACCCCACCCACCCCACACCACCCCCACCCCCACCCCACCCCCCACACACCCACCCCACCCCCCCCACCCCACCACCACCCACCCCCCACCCCCCCCACCCACCCACCCACCCCCCCCCACCCCCCCCACACCCCCCACCCCCCCACCCAACCCCACCCCCCACCCCACCCCCCCCCACCACCCCCACCCCCCCACCCCACCCCACCCCCACCCCACCCCCCCACCCCCACCCCACCCCCACCACCCCCCCCCACCCCACCCCCCCCCCCACCCCACCCCACCCCCCCACCCACCACCCACCACCCCCCCCCCAACCCCCACCACCCACCCCACCCACCCACCCCCCACCCCCCCCACCCCCCCCCACCCCCACCACACCCCCCCCACCCCCACCCACCCACACCCCCCCCCCACCCCACCCCCCCACCCACCCCCCACCCACCCCACCCCCACCCCACCCCCACCCACCACCCCCCACCCCCCCCCACCCCCCCCCACCCCCCCACCACCCACCCCACCCCCCCCCACCCCCACCCCCCACCCACCACCCACCCCCCCACCCCCACCCCACCCCCCCCACACCCCCCCACCCCACCCACCCCCCCCCACACCCACACCCACCCCAACCCCCACCCCCCACCCCCCCCACCACCCCCCAACCCCCCCACCCCACCCACCACCCCCACCCCCCACCCACCCCACCACCCCCACACCCCACCCACCCCCACCCCACCACCCCCCCCAACCCACCCCCACCCCCACCCACCCCCCACCCCCCCACCACACCCCCACCACCCCCCACCCACCCCCAACCCCCCCCACCCCCACCCCACCCCCCCACCCCCCACACCCACACCCCCACCCCCAACCCCACCCCACCCCACACCCCCACCACCCACCCACCCCCCACCACCCCCACCCCACCCCCCACCCCCCCCACACCCCCCACCCCCACCCCCCCCCACCACCCCCCCACACCCACCCACCACCCCCACCACACCCCCCCCACCCCCCACCCCCACCCCACCACCCCACACACCCCCACCCCACCCCCCCACCACACCCCCACACCCACCACCACCCCCCCCCACCCCCCCCCACCCCCCACACCCCACACCCCCACCAACCCCCACCCCCACCCACCCCCCACACACCACCCCCCCACCCCCCCACCCCCACCCCCACCCCCCACACCACCACCCCACCCACCCCACCCCCCACCCCCACCACCCCACCCCACCCACCCCCCCCCCCCACCACCCCCAACACCACCCCCACCCACCCCCCCACCCACACCACCCCACCCCCACCCCCCCCACCCACCCCCCCCCCCCACCCACCCCCCCCCACCCCCCCCACCCACCCCACACCCACCCCCCCCACCCCCCCACCCCCCACACCACCCCCCACACCCACCACCCCCCCACCAACCACCCCCACCCCCACCCCCCCACCCCACCCCCACCCCCCAACCCCCACCCCCCCACCCACCCCCACCACCCCCACCCCCACCCCACCCCCACCCACACCCCACCCCACCACCCCCACACCACCCCCCCCACACCCACCACAACCACCCCCCACCCCCACCCCACCACCCCCCCACCCACACCACCCCCAACCACCCAACCCCCCCACCCCCCCCACACCACCCCCACCCCCCACCACCAACACCCCACCCACACCCCCACACCCACCACCCCCACCCCCCCCACCCCACACCCCCCCACACCCCACACCCCACCCCCCCACCACCACCCAACCCATAACCCCCTCACACCCCCAAAACCCCCACACACCTCCACCCCACACCCAACCCCAACCCAACAAACCACCCCCATCCACCTAAACTCTCTCACATAATTACAATCCACTCTCCTCCCACCCATCCCCTCACCATCACCACCTACCCCCCCCCACACCCATACTCCCCCACCATTAACCCCCCCCTCACCCCTCCCACCCCCATATCTCCCACCCCTCCATTCCCCCAAAATTAATCCCCCCCCCAATCCCCCCCCTCCCTCCCTCTACCCCCCCACCCACACCCCAAACCCCATTTCCACCTCATCTACCCATCTCACCAAACCTCCTCCAAACTCCTATTCATCTATCCCAACCCTCCCCCACCCAATTTCCACCTCTTAACAACTTCCAATCACCCCATCCCCCACTCAACCACAACCATACCCCCACAAAAAATAAAATCCCCCCACCCATAACACCCTTATCATCTCTCCTCTATCCCCCCCCCCCCCTCAAACCCCCAACTATCAAACACACACCCCAGACTTCCCCATCCAAACCCTATCACCTACACCTCCCTCCCCCAAAACCCTCCCTCTCCCATAATATAAATCATACCCTAACACCTCTCTCCCCCCCCCCCCCCCCCCCTTATATCACTCCACCCATCAATCCCACCTCTAGCCCACCCAATTCCCACCCCAACATTTTCCCACGTACTTCCCCACTATATATCTCCTTCCCCCTACTAAAACATAACACCTTTTCCACCCTTCATCCAACCCCTATACCCCATAATCAAATCCCGCCCAACACCCAATCAATCAAATACCCACCCCCATATAACCTCCCCCATATATCCCAAAGATCACCATCCCCTATCTCCCATAAACCCACCTCAAAATATATAATTTATACCTCCCACTCCTACCCATCCCCATCCATCCACCCCCAACCATACACCAAAATCCCAAACCTATATATTCCCCTATTCAAAAATAATAATATATATAAATTTATCCCTTTCCCCCCTACTTCCCCCCCCTCCCCCCCAACAACCACCTACATTCCCAACCAACTAACCAACAAACACCATTCCACTATTCAATAATCCTAACCTCTACACCTCACTTATCACCTTCCCTTTACCAAAACATCATCCCCCCCCCACCAACCACCCGCCCCCATACTAAAATCGAAAATATCACTCATCCCTGTCCTCTGCCTCCATACCCCCCTCCCCCTGCCCCCTCCAGTCCCCCCAATCCCAACCCACAATCTCATCCCCAAACCCCCCCATCGCCTCATTCCTGCCAGAACCCCCCCCCACACCAACCCAAAAACATAAATACCTCATACCTTCAATACTATACCTGTGTAACATCAAACATCTTACCCCCCATCCTTCTTAACCAAACCCAACACAACCAGACACAACCCACCCAAATATACTAAGTTAATAAAATAACCCCCAACAGACACCCACCCACCATCCGTCTCGCCCACAAATCCCCCCCCCCCCACCTTGACTAAAACCTGTCATTATATCCAATCAGTGAATAGACCCAATCCAAACACATCTCTCCCCACCTCTGCCCCATCAACACTAAGTCCATCCCTCCTTCCCACCCCTCCCACATCTCATTTCCTCGATACTTTTTATTTACTTTTATCACAACAAACACTCACATACCGCCTTCCCCACCAAAATCATCAATACATCTCACCCATCCCACGCTATATAATATTAACTTCCCCCACAAATCACCTACCTACCACTGTGCACACTCCATATCCACTCCCATAAGCCTCATCACCCCCCACCTCTTATCATCAATCATCCACCAAACCTGTCTCCTCGTGCCACCCCACACCCCCCCTCGACTCATGCATACCTGTCCCGCTCTTCCAACCCTAACTCTTGTCACCGTATCAACCACCCTGTCAATGCCATCATGTGCTACCCTAATCGTCATGACTCCCCTAATCCCCCCTCTCTCCTACCCAACCCCTCACCCATCCCTCCCTCCAACCACACTCCTATCCTCATCAAATACAACCTAAATCAACTAATCCTCCCTCATCCCGTCTTATGTTTTACACTATCTCATCAAACATGTCCTCCCCGACCAAAGAACCAACCATGCTACGCGCTCTCTTAAATAATTACCCATAACCAACCAAAATCTAATCAATCCAAAATCTAAATCACTTAATCCCCACCCCCTTTTATTTTCCTTAACACATCCACTATCCAATTCACACCCCACATCTTTTCACACCCCCCACCCTACACACATACCAACACCCAACACCACTAACTTTCACCCAACCACCCTCCCCCCCCCCCACAACACACTCAACCCCCCCAATCCAAATACCCCTTCCAAAAAACCAATAATTTTACCCACTCTCCTCACCAACAACAACCCAATCCCCTTTCAACCCCCCCTCATCCTCTATTCTCAAAATATTCATCCCCCCCTACCAACCCCCTACCCAAACCCAAAAATCCCACCCCCCCCCCCCCACCATCCCAACCCAATTCCCCATCCTCCCCCCACCCCCCCCACCCCCCATTTCCACCACCCAAAACCCCATACCAATGTTCCTCCCCCCCTTCAACGCCTAGTTAAAAATCCAGTCCGCCAATTCACAAAACCTCCCCCAATCCTATCACACAAATTTATCATTGTGCAGTACAGAAACCAACATCAACTATCACCACCTTCCCTTCACTCGTCATTTTCCCCCCAAACCAATCCCCATCCCCCAAATCATGTCACCCCAAAATTCATCCCTCATTACCCACCCTTCACCCCCCCTCCCTCCCCCTCCTCATGTCATATTCAGACTCCCTATAGAACTCTACCCCCTCACGAACCCTTCCCCACACCCACTTGATAACCAAGACTTACTCGTCTCTGACCATATAACCACATACATTCTTCTCCATAATCAATCCTCCAATTCGATCACAAATATGTACCCAACCCGCACCTCCAAAAACTCCACAAACTCCTCCCCCCTCCCTCATGTCCCCCATAAACCCCCCATAAACGCTTCCCCCCTCTATAACTCCGTACAAACCCCTTCCAAAATCACACTCAACTACTCGATGTATCCCTCCAACCATCTCAAATCAATCCACCCACTCTCTAGTGATATCATAATATATAATAAATAATAATAATATGAAAAAAACCCCCGCCCCAACCCCCAACTCTAAATGACACCGTGTCACCACTAATCCAATCAAATACATACCTCACTTCCACCCCCCATGTTCAAATCCAATACTACTAACCCACCTCCCCCCAACCCACCCCCCCACCATTTCACTTCCTCCCCTCCAAAACTTAAACAAATCCCCCATAATGTCCATCACATTTGGGTCCCCCCCCCCCCCACCCCAAGAAAACAAAACAATATCTTGATCCAAATTCAAGCTAGATCCATTCCCCTCCCTACACAACTCCTTGTAATAAGAGCCCCCACATAAAACCCCAAGTAGACCACAAGAGACCACCCACCCACCCGCCGCCCCCCATGTCCTCCTTATCCCTCGATCCTCCCGCTTCGCAAACCTAACCTAAAACAATCATCCCGTCGAACAAACACTCAAAAATCCCCCCCCCAAATCAAAATTGTCCATCGTGTCATTCCCATCTACCTTCACTCCTCTTCATCAAAACTTTCGCTCTATAAAACAGTATTTACAACACTAAACAATGACCACCCCACCCCCCCTCTTTCCCCTCCCCTACAATCTTTTTCAACTACTCCATTACCCCCACCCCTCACCCCCCCACGTCTCAAACTCACCATCCATCCCCTCTACATGTAAATATTCCACACTCACAAACCCCCTCCCCACACCATTCAAAAACTCATACTCAGACTCTCTCAACAAACTCAAATCCCCAAAACATTAATCATCACTAAAATATCAACCATTCGACAAACATCGAGACCAATTCTAACCCACACCAAAATCCTCACATCATACCCTTTGACTCCCTCAACTCTTCCATCCATCCCCAATCTATATATATCCATGACAATACCCCCACCTTCATAACCCCTTCCAACCAACAGGCTCTCACCCCAGCCTAAACTCCCCAATAAGTTCTAAGCCACCAAACCTCAATACATAACCCTCTCACATAAATAAACGTCTCCCCTGTACCTCCCTAACAACAATATGTAACACCATTCTCAACTCATCACCAAACCCACCATATCTCTAATCAAAACCAACAAAAACAATAATAAATATAACCAAAATCCCCGAACCAATGCCCCCACCATACATCCTCCTCAACCCCTAATCATAAACTATAACCCCTCAACCAAAACCCCATACAAACACCCCAACCAACTCTATAAGAAAAAAACAATTATACCCCCCCTCCACCTCCTCTCAAACTACAACCATACCTCGCCATAGTCCAACTCCCTCACCCAACCTCTCAACCCAACCTTCCCCCACTAAACATCCCACCCAGCAATTCACTCTCTCTCTCCGCCCCCCCCCCCATCACAAAACACCCTCCAGCATCCCTACCTTACTCTTTCCCCTCATGTTTGTATTAATAATTTTTATTTCTCCCTCCTACCGTGCACACACATTCAAAACCACCTCAGAAACAATGTTCAAACATGTATTAACCTCTACATAACCCCTCACCCGAAAAACCCGATCAGTCCCACACTACTTTACACCTAACAACCTAACACCAGCACAATCACACAAAACAAACACATACACCCAGCCACAACACCGCTAAATACACAACTTAAGTACCCTGACTAGTTCCTCAATGTCCCAATAACTCGCGCCCCAACTCACCTTAAACCCACCACCAATCAATTTAGGCAAAAACCCACCTCCCACTACCAACCATCCACCCACTTACTTAATTGCCAACTCCCATATCCGAACCCCCCAAATACAACACCACCCCTTATGCCCAAACTTCCTACACCCTAGTCCTCAAAACACTCATCAACCATTGTCATCCTAATCTCAATCACCCTTACAAGATCCAACCTCCAACCTCACCCCCAACCCACTATCCACAACCTTCCCATACCCATATCACCACTCCCCACACCCAAAACCTATTCCAATATTTCCACTTTCCTACACTCCTCATCAATACATCCACCCTATCATCTCCAATCACCACCTATCACAACATTACCACCCTACATAAAACCCCCTATCAAACTAAGTCCTATCCAAAAAACCCCCCTCCCCTCCCTCCCCCCTCATCCTCAACTATTGTCCACCTACCTCCTAAGTCTAACCTACCCCCGCCTATCATTCCCATCCCCTCCAAAACTCCACCACCTCCCCAACCACCTTACTAACACCCCCACTGACCCCATCCATCACTTAACCCCCCCCCAAATCAGTAAATCACCCATAAATCTCTTCTCCCACATTCAATCTCATCTGTATCAATTAGAAACCCACCCTAAATCAAACCACCAACCTATCCCTTTTCCTCCAATCCCTCCTTCTCACTCAACACTCCAATCATCCCCAAACCAATCCCCCCAAAAAAATATACTTAATTATTAATTATTATTATTAGTATTATGTTATTATTATTATATTAATAAATCATAAAACCTATATCCTAAATATCAAATCAAAAGTCCAACAGATTTACATACAATTATGTAACCATCCTCTCCACACACGAACTTTTCCCACCCCCCCACCCTTACCTTAACTCCCCCTAAGTTCCCCCTCCCCTGATTTATCCCAATCTACTTCTTAACCCCCCAACCAATATTATCATGTGACGTAATCCATTTTATACTATCCCCTCCCTAATCTACACACTAATTATTTATCCAAATATATAACACAAACATATTACCGAACAATCAACCCCTCGCAACACATTCAATATCCAATACTCCCCCCCTCACACCCCCCCTCCCCGTACCCCTCCTCCTCATCCCCCCCCCCTTCTCTCCTCCTCCACCCTCGTCAATCAGAACAATCTCCATAACACAAGATCAAAGAGTTCCCCCCCCCTACTTCCCTCAAGTCCTCCAAATCTCCACTAACACCTTCCCAAGATTTCCCGCCAACTTGCCCACAAAACAATACCTCCCATTCCTGTAAAAAAAAATAATGCCATCTAAGATCACACTATATATATACTAATAATATAACACCCTCACTACTCCCAGTAAACCATACCTCCCTCCTACCCCACTCCAACCTCCACACACTCTCCCTAAAGAAAAAACGACGCTATAAAACTCGTATAAATCCAACCCAGAGACCCCAAACCCTGCATTCCAGACCCCTCCCCCCCTAGATTCTCCCCTCTCAACCACCACATCACATACTCGTCATCCGACTAAATAAATCTCCACCATCTACCCAACTCCCAACCCCCCCACCCCCACCTCCTATACAAAAACACCAATCCAATTCTTAACCAAAACTTTTTATTATATGTAAATATCTCCAAGACCCTGTCTCCAAATGAATCACATTCTACAATCTCATATCCACCCTCAACCCACCATCCCTCCACCCCAACCACTCATTCCATTCTCCATCCCCCTCTCACCTCTCCCCCCTCCTCCACGCTTCCCGCCCTTCATAGACTCAAAAAAAAAATCCCCCCCCCCCCACCTACCACCCTCACCTCCCCCCCCCCAAGTCATCCAATCCCACACACATTCCCTCACTTCCTCCCCAAACCCCCCCCACAAATCCCGCTTCGTCATCAATACAAATTAATACCCCTACCCCACCCCATCCCATAAACCCTCCTCCTCCCCCCCTCCCACCTCCATGCAATAACTCCCCATCCCTGTTCCCCCCGCCCCCCCCCCCACCACCCTCTCCTTTCCCACCAAAATCCATACTCCTAATACATTCCACCTACATATCCATACACCCCCCAACACCCCACCCACACTCCCCTCTACACCCCCAACTAAATCCCCCCATTCCCACAAACCTTATGCAAAACACATGACACCAATTTCCCCCAAACCTCCCATACTACCACCACGCTAATACCAATTAGATATCCTGCTCCCAAAATATAGACCCCCCCCCAAAGACCCCCAATCACCTAGATCCCTCTGCATATATCCACCCACTCATTCATAACACTCCAATTCACCACCCCACCACCCACACCTCCTACTACACATCACCCAAATCAATACTTATACCTAACTACCCCCCTCCCATTACACACCCCACCCTAACACATCGTCAACTATAAATCAACAACCCAACCATATAAAAAACCTAATAAATAACCTCCAAATAAAAACAAACAAGCCCCTAACATCTCCCCCCCTAAACCATCTCATCCATTCTCTAACTCCACCCACATTCAATACAACAAATAACTCATAAAAACCCCCTATCTCCTCCATAAATTATTTCCAATCCACATGCCCTATCCAGAACAAAATTCAGCATCTATCAACTAACTCATCATCCCCCCTAAACCCCCCAATATTCACCACTCCACTAAATCATCCTCAATCCCCCCCCCCCCCCCCCCCCCCCCCCCCCCCCCCCCCTCCCCCCTCACTCAAACATCACATAACTAAACAAACCACTATCTCCTCACTGTTTAAACTCTCCCCAACTTCCTCACTAAAGTCTATATACGGCCATCAACCATCCTACCAATTTATCTCTACCTGTCTTGTTAAAAACCTCCAAAATAGTGTATTCAGTACTCTCCCTACTCTTTATACAATGTACTATACTTTCTACCTCTACATTGAAAAATATACCCCATTTCATTAAACTAACTTTCAGTATCCCACAATGCCCCCTCTTTGAAATCACCCCTGATACCAATTCCAAACTGACACATACCCTCAACTACCACCCCACCCTCCACCCCATAACTCACCCACCACAACCCCCCCCCGCAATCTCACCAATTTGCCCATACCTGTGACCTCTACAACTCTAAACCAAATCTCAACTTGATAAACCCCAATCACTCTGCCCCCCCCTTCTCCTCTATCCCCCCCCCAAAACCCTCCTCCCCTACACCTACCCTGGTCACTTCATCTCTGATCACCTATATCTCCTGCCATCAAGCCTCAATTTCCCAAACCCCAAACCATACCCGCCCATCCCCTTCCCCCCCCAACTATAACCCATCCAATATTCCCATCCCCTCTATTTAATTATTTCACACATCCCTCACACCATCTCCCCAAACCAGCATATCACTACTCACCCCCACTCCCTTACACATCAATCAAACCCTCCAACCCACTTCGCCAAATTATCATTACCTCTTAAATTAATTCTCCATCTAAAAACATACCAAATCACTAACTACATCATTCCCCCCCGTAATTAACTGTATAATCTCCTCTCAAAAAAAAACCCCCACCCCCCCCAGAATCCCCATCATCCCCGCCTCTCAAGAAACTCTTTCACACTACCCCCTTTAACGCCCCCCACTTCCATCTTCATCCCCCCCCCACCCCATTCTCCCCCCTCTCTCCCCCCACTTTTCTCCCCAATTCCCCCTCAATACATACCCCCTTCTCACCTGCCCCTCACATAACCCTCTTCCAAACCACCCATCCCACCCATCCACAAGTAAACAGCCAAACTCACATCCAAAAACTAATACAAACATAACAACCCCATCATAATCCCCATAAAACCAACTCCATAAATTTAACAACCACCATCCAATCACCATCCCCTCTACACACCCCCAAATAAACCCACAGAAAATAAAATAAAAAATCTAGAAAACTCATCTAAAAAAACCAACCAACAAACAATCCCAACAGAACAAAAACAACATTCCCCCATCCACCTCCCACCATCAAAAACCGAACATCATGGTCTACTACGAACAAATAAACATCCCTCCACTCAACCCACATCCCTCCCCCCCCCCAAAACCTACCCCCTCTCATGGGTTAATATACCATCGGTGACATCTACACAACAAAAGCCCCCACATTCACATAAAATTAATAATATCTCCTCTCACCATCACTTACGATTTTTCCCTACCCCAATAACCTTCTCAATTCAGACCCCATTCTCACCACCTCCTCATACTGACACATCCCCAATTCCACCCTTTCCCCTACAGACTTAACTACAACTCAATTCCCTCCTGCACTCCACCCACATTTCCCACCCTGCTTCCCATCCATTCCCCCCCCCCCTTTACTCCCCCCCCCCCCTCTCTCTTCATCCCCAATTACCACAAAACTAAATCCTCCCATCAACCTTCACACTCCATCTCCCCAAAACCTCCCATATCCACCCCCCTCCTCTCCCCCCCCCCCCAACTGTCATCCCTATCACCCTCCACTCACCATCAATCACTCAAACCCAGTCTACGAACCCCACATAAAATACTAATCAACTCCCCTTCCCAACGTCCACCCTCAACAAACACCCCAACAATCTCCCAACAAAAAACACCAAAATCCCTTATATAAAACTCCTAACACCCTACCCCCACCAAACACCAAATAAACCCAAATCTATTTCCCCCCCACTTACGTCTCCCTCCAAAAATCACCCTACACCCAACCCCTATCCCCACTTCCAAAATTCCCCCCCCCTCCTTAACCCACCCCCCCCATTCTAACCATCTCTTACCTCCTAACCTCTTCCTCTTATCTACTCACACTCCCATTCTATAAACCCAAACACTACCCCAACCCCCCCCAAGATCCCAATCCCCCCATCTATCCCTCCAATAATACCTAAAAACTAATATACACCACAATCCACATTACCCCCACTAATCATCTCACACTCTACCCCCCTCTAAAAAAAACCCTAAATCCCAACCGACCCAATAATCAAAAAAACTAAAACACAATCAACCGCCACCTACCCATACCCACCGCAAACTCTATTCCCCAAATCCCCAAACCCATTACAAAAAAATCCACAACCATGAACAACCCCAAATCCAATCAATGAAATACATCCCAACCATCAATTGTCCATGTCTCCCATGCCCATCCCCAACACTCACTCAAAATTCCCACCAAACCCCAACAACTCCGCCCGCACCAAATCAACCCCCTACCTATATCGATCAACCTCCCCACTCTCCTATGTGAACTACCCCCCCCCCCCCCACCTGTCCCACCCCCCACCTCCCCACCCCACCCAAAACAAAATCCATCAATCCCCCCCCCCCCTCATCTTCAAAAATCCGCCCCAAACATTCCCCATTCCCACCCCTACCCAAACAACTATCCATTCACTAAATTCTAAATATATATATATATATATATAATATATATATGTAAAAGACCCTCTAACGACCCTCCTCCTACTCAATCCCCCTTTAATTCCCATTTTACCTCTCACCCTAACACCCTACCCCTCCCCTCAACCCTCCAAATTCCACAAACCCTACCCCCCATAACAATCTTCCTCAAAACCCCCCCACATCCCAACCCATCCCCCCTAATCATCCCTCCATCCCCTATCCAAACAAACACCTTCCACCCCTACTCCTCCTTCTATTCCCCCCCCTTAATCTACCCCCCCCCCCCTCCATTTCCTTCCATCCCTCCCACCCCACAACTAATTCAAATTTCATCTACCCCAAAATGACACCGAGTCCCCCTCCCCTCATCTCCAATCCACCACCACCAACAAACTATATCAAAAAAAAAGCTCCCATAGACACACCATCCCCTCATAACCTCCCACTCAATCCTCACCTACCCCAATATACCCCCTACCCTCTTCCCCCCTCAACCCCCTCTATCATTTTACATATAACCCTATACCCCAACCACACATCACCCATGTCCCTCAGATCCAATCATTGCCACCACAGTATACACAATATCATCATCAATGATCAGCATCAGAATTCAACCATTCCCACCTTCAACCCACCCCAATCCACCATCCCCAATCTCAGACTACTTCAGATATTAAAACAAAAACAATAAATATACCATAAACTCCACCATATACTATATAAAGAATAATACCTTCTCCCATACCAAAATCAAATATAACATCAACCCTCCCCACCCGTGACCAACGTTCTAACCCACTAAAATCCCATGTCAACCACACAATCCCACAACACTAACCAACCATCCCATAAAAAATACACCAAAACATTACATTTGTTCTAATATAACCCCCCCCCCAACCCCACCAAATAAGCTATACAAAATCACTACAACAAAAATGCTACTACCAAAAAAACAACAACACAAACAACCCCTACTCCACTCCATCACCCCCATTAATCCAAACCCCCCCTCCCCAATCCCTCAACCCCCACCACCCACATTAAAAAAAAAAAATCATCTCCTACAAACCTCTCCCCCCCTACCAACAACCACACACATACAAATATCTCCAAAAAAAAACAACATTCCCAATCCCAAACCATCCCCCCCCCCCCCCCCCCCCCTAACTACACAAAACCTACAATTGTATATAACCATCCCAATATGCACACATAACACCTCACCTCTCTCTCTCCTCTCCCCCCCCCCTACAATCTCCCCCCCTCTCCCCCCCCCTTCTCTCCCCATCAAATTCACAATTAAAACCCCTCCAACATCCTCAAACCCATCCAACCCAATAAAATAAAACACAAAAAATAAAACACAAATCATCAAAAAAATCACACTAATAAACATAACCCCACACCATCATTAATCCTCTCCATCAATACACCACACCCACCCATCAACCCCCCCCTCAATCACCCCTCATCATATCCCCCCCAATCCACCTCCACCCCCCATATCTCATATCACCTCTATCATATCCAAACCCAAATAAAACCCATAACTCACTCTAAACAAATAATAATACAAAAAAAAACAACTCTCCACCACCCTCTCTCTCCCTCAACCCCACCTATTCCTCTCCTCCCCATCCCCCCACCCCCCCCCCCCCCCCCCCCCCCCCCCCCTCCCCTCCCCCATACCCTATCCAACCCTATACAAACCCTACTACACCAAACACAACATTACCCCATCAACCCAATCTCCTCATCCATCCTCACAAACAACCCCCTCTCCTCCTCCACTCCCACCATTCACTCACCCCCTACACCCCCTCCCATCCTCCATCCATAATACATCAAATCACTCATCCAAACAATAACAAAACAACCCAAACAAACTCCCCAATCCCTACCCACCATCAACATCAACCACCATCAATATATATAATTAAATTCTCTCACACAACCCACACCATACCCCCCATCCTCACCCACTCTCCCATCATTCACCATCCCCTACCAAACTAACCCTCCCATCCTACTACCACAATCACAACCCTCTCCGTCCTTCTCCCATTCACAAAAATCACAACCCTAACCATGCCCTCTCCCCAACTACAAAAACAAAACCATCCCCACCCATATATCACCACTCCTAACCTCCCATTCCACTACACCCCCAACACCCTAACCAACAACCAATCCTCAACCCTAAACTACCATCCCTAATCCAACCCCCTCTCAAACTAACCATCCATCACAAAAACATATCCCCCACCACTCCAAATATACCCAACATACAAAAACATCCCCTCAATCCACTAACCCCTTTTCACTCTCACCTCTCTTTCTCTTTCTATCTCTTCTCTCTCTATCATCAATCTCTCTCTCTATCTCTTCTCTCTCTCTCTCTCTCTCTCCTCTCATCTCTCTTTTACACCTAACCTCCATACCCACAAAACACCCCTACATCTCCCCACATCCCCCTCTACCCACCCTCCTATACTACCCACATTCATCAAAACACTAAACACCAAAAACCTCACTAAAAAAACTAAACTCCCCAAAACATTAAAAAAAAAACACCTAATCAACCATCATCTAAATGAATCACCCTATCAAAATTCCAAACCAATCTACCTCCATTATACCATTCCATCACCCTACACACCCTTCAATTCAAAATCCTCCTCTCCCCCCCCCCTCTCCATCTCTTATTCTCCCACTCTAAAACCCACTCCACATCCCCTCTCCTCCTCCCCTTCCTCAACAACCTACCCTCAAAACATCTATTCTCCCCCATCCCTCCCCCCCCCCCCTCCCTCCACCCCACACCATACATATCCCTCCCCTCACATCACTCCCCACAACAATTACAATTTCACCCCCCCACATCACATCCCACCACACCCCAATACTCTCCCCAAATACCCCCAATACCCCTCCAAAACAACCTACCCCACTACATATACCCACAACCACCACCCAATCCATCTAAAACAATAACCCCTCTATCAATCCCCCATCACATACACCTCATCCTCCATCCCACACCAACCACCTCCCACTACATCCCTACCCATAATCCCCTCTCTTCCATTCCAACTACATAACTCCCCCCCTAAACAAAAAATAAACCACTTACACAACCCCCCCATCAATACAACATCCCCAACAATAAAAAATACATATAACCATAACACCACCCACCGTAAAAAGCCATCAAATACTGAATACATCCATCCCCCATACCTCCCCTCCCCATCTCCCCACCCCATACTACTAACTAACACAACCCCACCCAATATTCCCCTAATCCCCACCATACAACCACCCAACCTCATTCATTATTCTTCACCTAAACAAAAAAAAAAATTCTACCCCACTTTATACCTATACCCCCTTCCATCCCCCTAACCACATAATCAACCACCCACTATCCCCCACTCCCCCCCTCTCCACACCAACCCCTAATATCCATCCCCCTCAATAAAACACCAACAAAATACAAACAAATTCAACAATCTCTTCTCCATCCCACAATTACATCTATACTCTCCCCTCCAACTCTAACTAATCCCCCCCAATCCAATAATTTAAACCCCCCTCCCCCCCCACCCCCCCCCCCCCCCCCCCTACACCTACCTAACATCCAAATACCATCCACTACTCACCCTTCCCACTTCCTCCCAAATTCAATCCCCAAATACCCCCAAAACCAAAAAAAAAATAATCCCACAAACCACACTAACTTAACCTTACCCCCTCAACCCCCCTCAACCCTCAAAACATCCTCACCCCAATTCACAACTCTCATACCAACTAAAACACTAAAATCTCCACTAAATCCAACCCCTTTTCCCTCACCACCTCCACTCATATATCTTCATATACACATATTAACCATACCTCCCACCCCATCATCTTCCACCCCATTCATCACAAACCCAAACCATAACCCCCAAAACCCCTATCCTAACTACATCCTTTCCCCATCCCACCCACTCTCCCTCTCTCACACCCCCCCAAAAAAACCCCAACCCCCAAATTCCACACCCCCAACAAATAAATACCCCATCCCAAAACATCAAAACCATATTCAAATAAACAAATTACAAATTCCCAACCAACACAAATAACAAAACTCCCCCAATCCCTCAAAACACAATCATAAAAAACCACTCCCCAACCACCCCATACATCCACCAAACCCAAAACCATACCTACAAATCTAACTATCTCCCTCCATCCCCCCAACCCCAACACCATCACACTCCAACAAATAACACAACCTTCCTTCACCTATCACTCAATCACCATCCTACACTTCTCCAACAACAACACTCCACAAATCTACATCCCCATCAACAACATCACCCTTAAAAAAAACCCACCCTAACCCCCCCCACTCCCCACCCATCCCATCCAACCCTCCCTTCCATCTAACCAACAACCATCAATCAACTACTCATCATCAAATCACTAATCCCCCCCACCCCCTTCCACTTCCACACAACCCAATCAACAATAATAATACAAATAACCACTACCCAACCTCCAGCCCATCCACCCTTATATCCCCATACTATCAATCCACACCCCACCACCCCCCCAACTAAAACATCTAATTCCACATACTCCACCATATCCCTAATCATCAACATTCATCTCCCACCACTTTAACACCCCACAGACACCCAACCACACCAAAAACCACCACCCAACACATCATCCTCCCTAACCTAATACAATACCACCCAAAAACACCCCCATTCCTACCATTATACCATCCACTATCCTCCCCCACCTCCAAATTACACACCCACATAACCCTATCAAACCCAACACCACACCCCCACCCACACACCATTCACAACCAATCAAACCTACACAACCTCACACACTAAAACCCACAACACCAAACAACCCCCAACCACCAACCCCTCACCCCACCCTCAAATATCCCCAAATTAACCTATCCCCCACCCCCCCCACCATCCCCCACCCATACAAAACACCTAACTCACACCCAACACCTAACCCAACTACCCCCAACACCACCACACAACCCCAACCCCACAACAACATCAATACCAAAACCACCACCACAAACACCACAACCACAACACAACCCATAAACCCTAAACCACTACAAAACATCCAAACAACCACCACTACCCCACACTCCCCCACAAATCAAACAAATAACCACACACCCCATAACAATCCCTCACCAACACCAACCCTACTAACCCATACACCCACCCAACACACAACCATCCCACCCCACAAAACCAACCCACCCAAACCCCACCCACCCCCACCCCACAACCCCATCCCATCCCCCCACACCCCCACCAACCCCACCCAACCACCACAACACCCACCCCACCCCCCACAACAACCCCCCACACCACAACCCACCAACCCCACCACCAAACACCCACCAAACCCCCACCCACACCCCAACCACCCACCCCAACCACCACCAACACACAACACCCACCCCCACAAACACCCACCACACAACCACACACCACCCCACCAACACACCCAACCCCCACCCAACCACCACCCCAACCACCCACAAAACACCAACACCCCCCCCCACCCACCCACCAACACCCACCACCCAACAACCACCCCACCCACAACACCCACAACCACACCCACCACCCCCAACCACACCAACCCACCCCCCCCCACACCCCACCAACCCCCCAAACCCACCCCACCCACCCCAACATCCACACCCCCCCCACACCCACCCACCCACCACCCACCAACCCACCCCAACCACCAACCCACAACACCAACCACACCCCAAACAAACCCACCCAACCCACCCCCCCCAACACCCCACATCCACCCCCCACCACAACAACCCCCCCACACCACCACAACCCACCCCCCACCACCCCCCCACAAACCCCCAACACCCCACCACAACCACCCCACCCACCCCACCACCAACACACCCAACCCCCAACACACACCAACCCACCACCCACCCAACCCCCCCAACCCACCCCCCCACACCCACCAACCAACCACACCCACAACCACCCAACCAACACCACCCCACCACCCCCACCACAACCCACCCCCACACAACCCACCACCCCACAACCCACCAACCCCACACCAACACAACACCCCCCACCCCCCCACCAACAACCCAACACAACACACCCATCCCACCAACACACACCCCCACCAACCACCCACCAACCACCCAACCCCCCACCACCACAACCCACACCCAACACCACCCAACCCACCCCACCACCAACCACCCCACAACCCCCACCACAACACCACACCCCCACCCCCCAACCCCAACACCACCCAACCACCCCCAACACCACACCCCACCCCCAACCCCACCCCCCCCCAACCCACACCCAACCCACACCCCACCCACCCCAAACACCCACCCCACACCAACCCCACCACCCACACAACCCACCCCCCCAACACAACCCCACCCACCCCCCACCCCCAACCCACCAAACCACCCCCACCCCCCCAACCACCCCACCCACACCCCACAACCACCCCCCACCCCCACACCCCCCACCACACCCCCACCCAACACACCCACACCACAAACCCCACCCCCAACACCCCACCAACACCCCACCCCAACACCCCCACACCCCACCCCCACCCCCACACCCCCACCACCCACACCCACACCCCACCCCCACCCAACCCACCACCCCCACAACACCACACCCCACCCCCACACCCACCACACCCACCCCCACCCACAACCACCAACACACCCACCCACCACCCCAACACCCACCCCCAACCACCCCACCACAACCCACACCCACCACCCCCACCCCACCCCCAACCACCCACCACCACCCCCCACCCACCCCACCACCCCCCACCCAAACCCACCCCCACCCCCCCACCCCACCCCACCACCCCACACCACCCACAACCCACCCCACCCCCCACCACCACACCCCCCAACCCAACCACCCCCACCCACCCCCACACCACCCCACCCACCACCCCCCACCCACCCCACACCCACCAACACACCCCACCCACCCAACCACCACCCCACCCCCACACCCCACACCACCAACCCCCACCCCCCCCCCACCACCAACACCCCCACCCCACCCACACACCCACCACAACCCCCCCACCAACCCCACCCACCACCCCCCCACCCCACCACCCACACACCCCACACCCACCCACACCCCACCCCCCACCCCCACCCCCACCCACACCAACACCCCCCACACCACACCCCACCCACCCCACCCCCACCAACCCCCCACCCACACCACCACCACCCCACCACACCCACCCCCCAACACCCCACCACCCACACCAAACCACCCACCCCACCCCCACACCCCAACACACCCACCCCCACACACCCCACCCACAACCCCCACCCACACCCCCCCACCCCCCACACCACCCCACACCACCCACCCCCACCACCCCACCACCCCCCCACCCACCAACCACCACCCACAAACCACCCCACACCACCCCACCCCACCACAACCCACCACCACCCCCACCCACACCCCAACACCCCCACCACCCCCCACCCCAACACCCCACCACCCCACACCACACCCACCAACCCCACCACACACCACCCCACCCCCACAACCCCCACCCACCCCCCACCACCCACAACCCCCCACCACCCACACACCACCACCCCCACCCCCCACACCACCCACACCACACCCCACAACCACCCCCAACACCCACCCACCCCCCCACACAACCACCCACACACCCCCACCCACCAACCCACCCACCCCCCCACCCACCCCAACCACACCCACACCCCAACACCCACCCACCCCCCCACAACCCCACCCCCACCCCACCACAACCCCCACCACACCCAACCACACCCACCCCCAACCCACCAACCCACCCCACCCACCACCCCCCAACCAACCAACCACCCCCCACACCCAACCCCACCCCCCACCCCACCCACACCAACCCACCACACCACCCCCCCACCCCACCACCCCCACCCCACCCACACAACACCCCCACCCACAACCCACACCACCCCCAACACCCCACCCCCACCACCACAACCCACCCCACCCCCCACACCCACCCCACAACCCACCACACCACACAACCACCCCCACCCCCACCCACCACCCCCACCCAACACCACCCCCACACCCCACACCACCCCACAACCCACCACCCCCCCCACACCCACCCCACCCAACACCCACACCACCCCCACCCCACCCCCCCCAACACCCCACCCCACCCCCAACCCCACACCCCCCCCAACCCACCACCCCACAACCACCAACCCCACAACAACCACCCAACCACCCCCACCCAACCCACCCCCCCAACACCCCAACCACCCACCCCCACACACCCCACAACCCCAACCCACCCCCCCCCCCCCACCCACAACCCACCACCCCCACACCCACCACCCAACACCACCCACCCAACACACCAACCCCACACCCCCCACCACCACCACCCCCCCCACCACCCCACCACACCCCAACACCCCACCACCCCACCAACCCCCCCCAACCCCACACCCCCCACACCACAACCCCACCCCCCCCACACCCCACCACACCCCAACCACCCCACCACCCACCCACCCCCACCAAACCAACCCCACCACACCCCCCACACCACACCCACACCCCACACCCACAACCACAACCACCAAACCACCCCACCCCACACCACCCAACCCACCCCCACCACCCACCCCAACACACCAACCCCCCACCACCCCCACAACCAACACCAAACACCCCCCCACCCCACCCCCCCACCCCACAACACACCACCCACACCCAACCCCCCAACCCCCACACCCCCACCCCCACCCCAACAACACACCACCAACCCACACCCACACCCACAAACCACCAACACACCCCCCACCCCCACACAACACCCACCCCACACCCCACCCCACCACCCCACCACCACCCCACCCACCAAACCAAACCACCAACACCAACCACCACCCACAACCCCACACCCCCCACACACCCAACCCACAACACACAAACCACCACCCAACCCCACCCCCCAACACCCCCCCCACCCCCACCCACCCACCACCACACCCCCACACCCCCCCCCCCAACCCACCCACACCCCCCCCCCCACCCACAACCCCCACACCAACCCCACCCAACCCACCCCCCCCACAACACCAACCCCAACAACACCCCACCCCACACCAACCCACAACCCACCCCACAACCCCCCCAAACCCACACCACAACACCCCCACCCCCCACCACACCCAACCCCCAACCCAAACACCCACCCCCCCCCACCCAACCCCCACCCCAACCCCCACCCACACCCACCCCAACCACACCCACCCACCCACCCCACCCACCCACCCCACCACAACCCCACCACCCACCCCACCCACCACCCACCATCCAACACCACAACCCCCCCCCCACACACCCCACCAACCCCAACAACAACCCCCAACACCAACAACCAACCCACCCCAAACCCCACCAACCCCAACCCCCAAACAACCACAACACACCAAACCCCCTCACACCCACAACCCCCCCCCAACAACCCAACCCCACCCCCCACACACCACCCACCACCACCACCCAACACCCCACACCCACCAACACCCATAACACCACACCCAACCCCACACACCCAACCAACACCCACAATCCCCAAACCCCCCCACCCCACACCACCCCAAACCACACCCCCCCCCCATCACAACCCCAAACCCAATACCCCCAAACCCCCATACAAACCACCCCCCTCAACAACTCCTCCCCCCCTAACCCCACCCCACCCCCACCCCACAAATCCCCAATCATATCACAATACCCCAATACCACATACCCAACCATCCCCAGCACAAGCCAGTTTCCGCCCCAACCCCCAGACACTCCTAGCCCACACCTCCCGCCCCATCACCCCCCCCCCCGCCCCCGAGTCCACATAGCCGCAACCCCTCCACCCCCCCAATAACATCCCCAAACCTTCATACATACCCACCCCACCAACCAACCACACACCCCACCCCCCCCCCCTACCACCTCCCCCCTTCTTCACCCCTAAACATATCCCAAACCCCCAACACTCCAACAACCACAAATGTGGCACCCCCCCCCCCTCAATCCAAACCCCACCCACCCCAACAATTCCCTCTACAATAGTTACCCCACAAACCAATACCCACCACCCCAGTCCCCTCAACCAATATCAACCCCCCACCCATATAATCCCCCCCCCCTCAACTCCCCCCCCACCCCCCCCCAACCCACCCACTCACCCACTACCTAAACTCACCAATCCTCCTACACTACAAGTTGTCCCCCCAACCAAATCCTTTGCTCACCCTGCCCCCCCTACGACCCCACCACCAAACCCCCCTCCCCCAAAATCCCACGACTCCCCGGTTCTAACCTCCACCCCCCACCGTACCCACCCACTCAAGAATCAATTCCCTCACCCCCCCCATCAAACCCAATCCAACCACCCCCCCCCAACAAATTCCACAAATAAAATCCTATCTTAACCCAAATCCTAATCTAACCTAACCCCCCAACCCCCCACAATCCGCCTCCCAATCCCTCCACCCACCCCACCAATCAAACCAAATAGCCCCCCCCAACCAACTCCATTTTATCTTCCCTCACCTTACCTGCTGACATCAATATTAACTCTACCAATTACCCCCCAAAAAGACCCCATTCCCCCCCTAGACCTAACCAAAGACAGCCCAATCCACCCAAATCTGCTCGCAAAACCATACTACAGTATCCCCTAACAAAAAACCCCCAACAACCATGATTCCCCCCCGTCCCCCCCAACAAAAATCTATCCCCTCTCCACCACCCAGTCTCCTACACAACCTACTCCAATAACAAAACCCCCCACACAATCTCTTACAACCCAATTCAATTCCATCTCCCAAACACTCTCCCTCCACCGCAGGCGCCAAACATCAAATTCATACCAAAACAAAACCCCCACGCGCCAACCGAAGAACCAACAAAAAAAGAGACCCAAAAATATATCAAAAACCTACTTCACCCCCCAGCCAAACCAACAACCAACATCCCACCTTTATCCTCTCCCTCAAAAACACTCACAGAATCCCTCCTCAACTAACCCCCCTTCCAACCAACCTACCCTCCCCCCCCATCCCCACCCCCAAACAATCACCATCATCCCACTCTCCCACACCCCCCCCTCCCTACATCCTACAACCCGCCGCCCCCCACCCCTTACCCCACCAACATTCCCCCCCCCTACCCGCCCCTAAACCATCCCACCCCACACCCCACCCCCATCCTTACCCATCTTATCCCCCCAGAACCATCAAACATCAACAGTTCCATCAACTAACCTCCCCCCCTCCAAAACCTCTAATCCACCCCTCAACCCCAATTTCCCAACTAAAACACCTCCAAAACCCATCCAAATCCCCATCCACCTAAAAACTAAACCACTATTCACTCTACACACTCAAGAACTTCACTAAAACCCCAATTCACCTAAACCCCACAACCCAACCCATCTATCAAACATCCGACAACCTTAAATTACTCCCAATCCCCTGCCCGCCCCCCCGCTCGCCCCCAACACCACCTAAAACTACCCAATAACCCTAATCCAAACAAACACAAGTCAACCAAAATCCTACCAAGCCACCAATATCCTAGACCCTACAGAAAAACTGAAGATACACTAACATACCTGTGACCCCCCCCCCCCCCAACTTAGAACCCTCACACATCATCCTCCCCACACCCCCTACCCACAAACCCATCAACCTCCTTATCCCCCACATATTCCCCCCACTATATCACCCATACACCCTATTCACCCACCTCATACACCCACCCTCCCCCCCTCAATCCTTACCTCCAACACAACCCAAAAACTAACGCAACCCCCATCAACCTCAAATAATACCATAAATCTATAATAACCACCCAATAAACACCCAACTCCGCATCTCGTCCACCAAAACTCAATTGCGCCCTCTACACAATCCCCCTCCAACCAAACATACCATACAAACACACCGTACGCAACCGATATCCGCATACACACGAACCCCTCAATAACCATCTCAATCTTGTGTCTGCACCCCAATCCAATCCATCACTCCCCAATTCCCCACCCAACCACCCCTTTTCATCAAACCATCCATCCAAAATATATCCTCAAATCCCACCCATCCAATCCCCTCACTCACCCCCAATCAATCACCACCACAACCAACTCAACGTGAACAAACCAACCCACCCCCATCTAACCCTCCCCCATTACTACCCCAACCCCGCCCCACATACGATACCTTATCTCCCTCCCCCACCTCCAACCCCTACCCTATTCTATCCTATCCCTCAAACCAAACACACGCCCCCCTTACAACCACCCACCCCACACAATCTAACACACCACCCACCCACCCCCACCCCCCCCCCATAACACCAAATTCATTTCCCCCCCCCTTTTCCCCAACCAATCTCATACTCCCACAGACTATCCTATCCTCCCCCCCTTCTCGCGCCCCACGTCCAAAAAATAACACCGCACACCCTAACATCCCTTCTACACATTACACCACACCTTCCATCACACAGCATATCGCGCACCACCCCAATCTCCTCATAACTCCTCCCCCTGTGATAACCTCCCAACACTTACAATAAACCCCAACTCCCAAACAACCTTAAAAACCCCCCACCCCCCAACACCAATAACACCCCATACACAATAGACACTCCCTACTTCCCTCTCCCAATTTCTAATCTCTTACCCATCCCACAATAAACACCCCTCCATCCCACCAATCCCAATAACCTATCCTCCCACTCACCCTCTCCTACATCTAACTTCCATCCCAGACTCTCCCCTACACCTTTTCATATATAACCCACTAATACCGCAATCTCCTCACAACTTTGACATCCAACACAACACCCCCACTACCATAACAAATCTACTCCTACAATCCACCACACACACTCACTACACATCACAATCCCCCTCACACACACCCCACATCCCCTTAAACACCCATCCCCAATACTCTCACCACACTTTGAAAAATTCCCACTACATCCCCCCCCCCAATAGAAACCACAAAACCCATAAGAACCCCAACCCGCCTCCACCCTCCATCCCCACTCCAACCCCACACAACTACACAACCCCCCATCTCCCTATCCATATAATCCAAAAATTCTCCACATATCCAAATATATCCACATTATCCACCCCCCCCACTAAACCTACCATAATCCTACACCCAATTAATAACCCACCCATCCATCTTAACATAACTCACCCACAAATAACCAACCCCAAAACACCCAAAAACTTCCCCCCCACCTACCCTACAAACGCCTATCAAACCATCCCCAACCACAACCATCCAAAAAAAAACACCCATATCATCACCAACCTAAAAAACCTACCCCCCCCCCCCAAAATCTTCTTCACAGAATCCCCCCCACACCTCCCAATAAACTCACAACCAACCCTACCCCCATGCAATCAACCCAATACCCGCATCCCCACTACAGACCAAACACAAATGCCCAAACCCTATCCACCCTCATACGTACCCCAACCCACTTCCCACCAAACCAAAATTATAATCAAACCATAAAACTCATTCTCTTCTCTCTCTCGTCTCTTCTCTCTCATCTCTCTCTCTCTAAAAATAAAAACACCCCCTATAACCCATCCATTTACTCAACTATCCCTCCGCATCATCCAAAAACTTTTACAAAAACTCATAACGTTCAACTTACCTCCCTCAAACCCTTCCCACCTCCCTCCACGCCCACACTCCCACACACCCAATCGCCTCACCTACTATGCCTGAACCACACCCAAATTGCCCCTCTCACAATATACACACAACAAAACACACACCTAATAATAATAATCTCTCTCACCCGACTCTGATCACTCTAATACCCACATTCACTGCCTTACAACCTCCGGACTACAATCCCAACTGAAAACGACTTAACATCATGAACATGTACCATCGTAACCTAATTCTATCATCCCATTGTCATAAACTACCCCTCCCCTTTCCCCCACCTCCCCAAACTATACATTACGCCTCAACTTTCCCCTCAACCATCCCCCGACACCCCCTCCTCCCCCACAAACACAAAACTCCTACATCCACAATGATCACCCACAGCCCCCAACCCACCATCCCCTCCCTCTTCATCAACAGACTATGTTTTACCAATCCCCCTACTAAAGTAATACTCCAAACCCCTCCACAAATCTAAACAACCAAAACCCCTCCATCCATCTCAAAATTATCCAAACCATCCACAAACCCCCAACATTCCACAAAAAAACCACATCACCCCTATAAAAAATAAAACCTTACCCCCCACACCCTACACACCCAAACACTCCCCCCCTAATCTACACTAACCAAAAACCAACCTCCACCAATTCCCCATCAAAACATACAAATAACCCTACCCCCAAACACCCCAATAACCAATCCCCCTCATATCACACCACCACCAACAAACAATACCCCCCCCCCATATACATCTACCCCAACATAATCCCCACTAAAAAATCAACCCCACAACCCCCCCCCAACCTCTACTCCCCCCACAACCCCCAACAATACCACCAAAATTAACCACACCTTTCCACATCTATCCAACTTCAATCTACCAAACTAACCCCTCCTATCCCCAACTTCCCACAACCCCTCCCAAATATCCATCTCAAACCCCAACTTCATTCAATCACCCCAAGTAATCCCATGTCTACCACCTCCAAGCTCAATACACAGTAAACTTTCAACCAATCACACCCACCCTCAACCCACATCACATCACTTATACACACCCCCACAAGGCCAACCCCCCATGTGTCCATCTCATCAAAACACCACTCCCCAATATCCCCACCCTCTCTAGATATCTCTCCCCATCCAGCTCCCCTGTCCCTCATATTCAGTCCTCCCTCACCTCTTACTACCATCCTTATTCTAAGACCTGTATCTTCTGCCTCACACGTCACCTAAACACATACCAGTACATTTCTAATCCCCCTCTGTGTGACCCAATTACCATCCCGTGTTCAATCACCTCCACTATCTCACCCCCTTACACCAATTCCTGCACACCCACCCCCCTGTAAACAAATACCCTCTCTTCTACCCACCTCCCCCGTTCTGTCCACAATCTCACTGTCCGCATCACCAAAAAAGTGTCAAGAAAATCCCCCCCCCCTAACACCATCCATCCCCCAACCCCCCCCTCCCCACACCCACAACCCCCACGCAAAAACACCCCTTACTCAATCATATCTTATCCTCACACTCCAATTCCACTATTACACCTCCCTCCCTTCATCCCTATCACAAATCATCACCCCCCCCACTCAAAATACAAAATAAGATCAACCACCACAAATCCCCCTCCCTATCCCCCCCCATACCAAAAACCCAAAAGAAACCCCTCCCCCTTCACCCCCACAGAAATAAATATACAATATTCATTAACTATCATCACCCCTATCCCAATCTATTACAATTACCACCCCCATAATACACACCCCCCCCACTTTTACCATCCATCCCCATCCAAATAAATACTAACAAATCATATCTCCCAACCCACACACACTATTAACCATAAATTCACCCATCCAAATCCTCAAAATCAAACCATCCATCCCACCACCACAATCAACACAATTCAACACACACCAAAGCACAAACCTTCAAAACCCAACTCAAACAAACCCCCCCCCCCTAGCCCTCCCCCCCACTACACCCACGCCCCCAAAATCAACCAAACCATCACCCCCCCAAAACACACCCAACCCCCCAATCTAACCGCCTACCCCAACCCCTCTAAAAACCCAACACCCATACCCCATATCCACTCCCCACTCACCTACCGTTCCATACCTACGCTTATACTCACACTCCCTAAAACCCGCACCCCAATTGCTACCAAGGTCACCATAACACCAATGCCCCATTCATACCCCCCCCCCCACCTCAAACCCCTCCCACTCCCACAAAACCATTCCTACTCACCACATCACTACATAACATATTTACACTTATAATTGATATACATTGTCCCACCTACATCACCCCTTTCAACAAACTCCATAATCACCTCCCTCATAAATCCTCTATCAATCACCGGTCATATCTTAGCACACCCCCATATTCCATAACACAAAACATTTCTCCCTCACACTACCCATCCAAATTCTCCTACCCTCTCCTCACCCCGCCCCACTACCCACACCCAACCAAATCCAAACAACACCCCCACGCCACACCACCAACCCTCCTAAGTCCCCCTTTTTCCTTCCCCCAACTGCATCTCCTAATAAAAAAAAAAAAATAAAAAAACCCTTCCCCCCCCTACCACTAACCAACCTCACCATCAAACCATTATCCATATACCACCTCACCCCCCAATTCCCCCCACCAACACCCATACTTTCTACTCATCATCACCCCCCTTTCCATCCCCCCCTCAACAAATCCCAACCAAACCCCATCTAATACCCCCACCCAACCCTATATCCATAACATACCCATACCACCAATACATTAAACCATATCTACTCACACAAAAACTATATCACTTAACGCCAAAAATAATTATGCTTCTACAAAATAATAAATTTTTACTTATCATAATTATTTGACGCGTTTGCGTGTGTGTCAATGACTTATATTATTCGTATTAATTCTATTTTCAAATCAATTAAATATTCCTTTTCAAATATTGTCTTTCTCTTGACATACTTACGCGCTTATCAACTTCCTACCTTGCCCAGATGTCCCACAACCGCGTCTGCTACCCATCGTTGATTCACCATCCGACAGACGATTCATAAACACATTCTTGAAAAAATCAAACACAAAGTTTTGAAAGAAACTATTAAAAATTATTTTAATTTTAAACATAAACTTAGTCGCGAAATCAGAAGTGATGATTTGCTGCGATAAATTGCAGTACAATCCAGATTTAATACCTCTCTATAGATTTTGAAAAAGAACTTCTCTGATAGAGCTGCGATTTTAGTTAATTCTCTTTTCCTCAAAAAGAATTTTTGTTCGTGCCACATTAGATAATGTGATAAAAAATAGTTTGGATACGAATTAAAATCTCGCAAATGTTGATTCATTTGATATATGAACGTAAGGTCGCATTGAAAAAATGGCCCAAAGACTCTACACAAATCATACTAGCGACCTTAGTTCGGTGCCCCATTCAAAGGAATTTTTTGTTTACAAATTAAAATCAATTGATTGGATTTTTGGTCGTTTCAATTTCCTTGTAATTTGTTTGAAGTTGAACTTAAACTTCAAATTACATCACTTCAAACAAAGATCCAATAATTTGTATGGAATTCAAGTTGAAATGCATTGGTATCGCCAATCAAATCGATTGATTTTACTTAGAAGTTGTTTGGAACGAACCAGGTAATAATTTATGGAATTGGATGCAAGAGGCATATGAGCTTCGTCTTTGAAAATCCCATCAAAATTAACATTTTTCCCCAAACTGAGCGTTCAAAAAAAAAGCAAAACTATTGAACGATACCAACAAATTTGGGGTTGGTTATTGTGTTCTCTATCACCATATTTCACACTATTGCCAATACCTTGTCTGCTTGACATCAATTGAAACATTGACACACATTCCAAAGGGCAAAAAAGAGAACATTGATTTCATCAAAAGTAGAATGCTATAAATGTGAAAATGTCAACAAAAACGATGATGCCGGTCCTTTGGTGTTTGAACAACAATGGTTATGGCCATTAAAAACCCGGACGATGGCAAACGAGCCGTATAGACAAAAAGGGTTTTTTTTCTTTTTGGAATGACAAAAGGACGCATTTTTAGCATTTGTCGTAAATTTTTATGTTTATGAGTTTGCCGGCATTTGAATTACAATAAATGATATAACAATAACAATATCACATAATTTGCAAATGTTTAGATTTTAAAGATGATGGAATTGAAACTCAGCCAAAATGAACGGGCCAAGCTTGAGGGTCGTTTGAACAATTATGCATTACATGACTTAACAAAGAGCACAATCTAAATGGATATGCTTTTTATGTTTATATAACATTTCATTACGTATTTTTTTGACTGTTTGCAACGACTTCAAAGCCATTATCATCGTTGAATCGCAAGTGTAAACAACAAACACGTCGAAAATATGCCATTTTCTAATTCATCATTACTTCCGCTCATTTAAACGGTTTTTTGAATGCGTTAATGACTGTCTCCGCAATAATTTAGCTCCTCTTTGGCCGAAACACGTCGAAAACAAGAATCATAATTAAAAAATGTTATCAAAGAAAAATAGAATCAGACGAAGAAAGAATTAGAAGATAAAATGATCCATGAAGGGTTTCATTAAATTTTTTTGTTTAAAAAAAAAGGCAGTTATTAATTTGTGTTAATAGGTTTTCTTATTAACTTCTGTTTTTCGTGTGTTTGTTTGTGTATTTCTTTTCATTGTTCTATTTCAGACGTCTTATTGATTTCACCTGGCTACATTTATGGTTTTTATCCGTATATTCAAATTCGAGGTGGAAATTGTACATGCGTTTATGTTCATGTTGAAGGCATAAATTATTCAAATCGTCCCAAGAGGGGGGTTGAAAAAAACCAACATGCAAACATATGTCAGACCCTAAACTAAAGTGCATGACACAATATGGTTTTCATTTCTTAATTTTCAAAACCACATTTTCGAATTATTTGATCGCTTGCCCATGTCTTAATTTTTCTTTTTCTATTTTTCTGATGTTTTTTGTTTGGTTTTGCTTTTTTAGAGACCTTTTCGTTTATTTCAACAGTAAAAATAGAAAAAAAAAATCATTAACCAGAACAAAGAGATAATCATGGAGTATGAAATATGGATTTATAGCAATAAAAACGAACAAAAAAAACAACAACTCCGTATTAGTATTAAATGCTCGGGAAGTTCTTTTTTTTTTTTATACCAAACACAAATCATGTTGACAACATAGCAGAAGACATTTCAGGGATTTAGGAAAAACCTAATAAATAAAACAAAACCATAGAAACTATAATTCAAACCGATGCCATCCCACTTACACTTCATAAATAAAAATTTTCCACACACACACAAAAACACACACACGGACCCGCTATCGATTTATTTTGACGTGTTCAAAGGGAAAACAAAAACAAAAACCTGGAAAATTACATTGATAAATTGATACAAACGCGATTTATTTATATTTAAAATCATATAAATTATATGACACACACAAAATTATACACAAAATAAAAAAAACAGGAATGACGAGAAACATGTTGGTGATGATTCACCAAATAATAGCGAAAATCGCCATAATTTGTTCATTTTGTGATAGGAGGCCAATCAACATCGACACTGAATTATATTATTTATCTCATTTGATGAATGGCACTTGAGTAAAACCATACATTTGAAAGCTTTTTTGTTTTTATTGACGTAACAGGTGATTGGTGACGTCAACGGTATTCAACGCCAAACTAATTATGTGTAACCAAAAAAAAATGGGGAAAAAATTAATTTAATTAAAGAGTTCAGTCGATTTATGTTTTTTTTTTCTCTCTGTGGAATCGAATGCCGATCCTCAATTTGAATGAAGAAAAAAAATAAATGTGATAAAATTGTCAAGTGCAAAAATACAAATCTAATAAATCGATTGCTTCAGGCACAATCACATATTAAATGAAATTTAATCACATTTATTTTATATGTGTTGAACTCCAATCAAAACTACATTGTGGACGTTAAACCACATTTTCCTCTCGACATATTGCATTTTATGACAAGTTTATCGTTTGATTACACTTGATGGTATCATATGTCATCATAAAAAAAAGACGGAAATTGACAGGGTGATCCGAGTTGAGTTGACAAAAAATTAGCTCATGTCTACCACATAAGATAAAGTGATAAAAGAACCATTCACAGTTTAAATGGTCGATTGCCTACATTGGGAATCTCGATAGATGGATGAATTTAAGCTCGCCTGAAGGATTTTCAATCAAAATTTAATAGATTGTATTGTGAACGACACCCTATATACTGTAAGAGGATCTGCATGTGTTTTATTTGAATAATGCATTTAAACTAAAAAGCATCAACTGTATGTTCTAGTGTAATCAATTTCATGTGAATAATAATTCATCGTCATATTCAACCGCAATCATACTAATATTCGCTAAAAAAAATCTTCTATCTCTGTTTTAAATGTTTCCAACAAATAAAATAGATAATGATATTAAAAAACAGAAATGCTACATAAAAAATAAGAGTAATATTTATTCCGTTTATTATTACCGATCGCTAAATCGGTATCGATTTTATCATTGGAATTGAGAGAAAGGAAATTTGCAAAAGGAAATTGGAAGAAAAACTTACCGACAGTGCCAACATGTACCACTAGCAGTGCAGCAGCAATAAAGAGCATCTTAGACGCCGACGCTCAACGATATATGGTAATCCAATCTCAGCCAATGCATTTGATTTCATAAATCTATATAAAATCCATGCAATTGATGTAAAACCAATGAAAACCGCAGCACTCATATAAAAATTCAACGAATTTTTCAGCACATACACACGTAGACGATGGAGAGAAATACACGAAGTGAATAGAAACACAGACAGTAGCGTACACAATTTCGAACAATGTAAGAGACAATTAAATGTGAGCTAAACTGGAGCCGGAACGCTATTCATACAAACAACACACAAACCCCGACCGCGTACACCAACTACACTAACGATGCAGTAAAAATCGATATCGATGTTTTGTGGTGAAATTATTTATTTGTTCATTAATTTGAAATGCATTTGAATGTTATGGGGTTGTTGTTGGTTTTTTTTTTTTGGTTTTGGTTTTTTTCGAAAATTAAAACATAAATTAATGATTATTGTTCAAAACAAAAATTATGGTTCAACATCGTTTAATTAATGTGTGTGTTTTTTTGTTATATATATGAATTCGTTGTTTCACGTTTCTTATTGATGGTGTTGTTTCTATCCCTGAAAATGATGAGGATTAATGATTTCCATTCAATATACCGCATATATTTATCAATTAACATCACACTGAATGGAATTCTGAATGGAACTCTGATGAACACTAAAACATTCAATTGAACTCGTTTGCGAGTGGAATTTGATCGTTGGTGAACACTCGTGTGTATTTATCATAATTTGGATTCGTCATTCATTTCACATTATTTACACCAAATGGCATTTATCTTCTGTTTTTGGAGCAGTCATTTTCAAATGAAATCATAATTTAATTCCGGTCTATTCCGGGCCCCAAACGGCACATCAATTTGGTATATAGATTCATTTATTAATTTGAATATTAATTTGAACATGTGATTTTATCGATTTAATTTACACTAAAATCGTATCAAATTCGATATTTATTAGCACAAATTTATTTATTTTTTTGAAAACGGATTGATACAGTTGAACGGATTCATACATACCATAAATTCAATTTCATTATTTCACTCATCTTTAAACACATCATTTTACAATTGTCGATCATTTTTATTTTTGATGCAAATCTATATGCACCTGCTTTTGGTAGATATGTTTTTGGATACAAAACATCGAATGCATTTTCCTTTTATCATAATTTTCCCAAAATACAGTATCTAAAAGAGACGGAGAATAATACAAACATTTAACATATTTATTCAATATTTCATGCATAATTGATTGACTTGTAATAACATATAACATAAAATCAATAAATAAACATTTAATTCATTGTAACATGTTTCATTATGAACGATTCACATGACAACAATTTTTCCGCAACGTTTTCCATTCAACTGGAAAAGAACGTGTACACAAATTGAAATCTCATGGATACGAACGTCATTTTACGAAATAGACAGGATGAGTATACTCATAATCTAGCTCATGATGTGATAACCAAAGTTCGCAATCGGGTTTTTTGGGTGTTTTTTCAAACTAGATCAGATCGGCGTGTAATGTTGGTTTCAGATATTTGGAATCAACACTAGTCTTCAAGTTTTCATTTCGGGTCGGAGTTCGGAGGGTTTCAAACCCCCGACATTTTTGTTCGGACCCAACGCCGATAGCAGCGCTGTAGTTTCAACTGGCAACCACTGTTGCCCGAAATCAAAATTTCATGCCATTCCGAGTTATAACTGGTATATCATGAATCTCTACACTTGTTTTTTTTTTCATCAAAACGAGACCAAAATTGTCATCAGTGGTTGAAAAGTACTTAAAGTGGTATTAGCAATTCCATCAAAAATGTTTTTGGATACTAAATTTAATGCACAAAATATGTTTTATCGATTCGAAGTGGTTAACGATATGTCATAAATGTCGAATTTATACAACAATTATTCAATTCCTGAATAGCTTCATTAAACTCAACAATGGAATGAAGGATTTTGAGTACTCATCAAATTGAATTTCATTTGCTATGAAAAATATTTCCAAAAAGCCAATTATTATTGTTTTATGTGGTATAATCATATGCAGTATTTTGAATTCGCTTCAAAATAATTTTGTAGGTTCGCTTACACAACAAATTTTGGAATCGTAAACGTTCACTTGTATTTTGATTGGGTTGAATCACACATGTGAACCTTATAGAAAGTGAATACCAAAAATAATTAGCATGTGATGGAATTTCGGTCACAGTATTCCAATTTTGAATACATTGTAAATGCTTACAGTGGATTAACACATTTTACATCATATTTGCAGACAACATTCAAGCACAACTATCGATTTTATTCCATTGAAACGCTTAGAAGCAGATATGTGGTATTGAATCTGAGCAAATGAATTCGTTTGCTTTTTGGGGCATGTACACATATAGATGTAACCTTTTGTGGTTAATCAATGAACTGTGTACTCGCAACAAATGCTGGAACATTATGGTGGACTCCATTTGGTTGATAATCTAATTGTTCAAAACAGAAAAGACGTTTTATAATCAAAATATACACATTTCCAGGACCTAGGCTAATGGGTTGAGCTCAATGTGAATTCATTTCGAACTCTAGCTGTGAGTGATATTTGTGGACACATATGCCGACTTGGAATTTCCGAGGCTTATTCGGAAGGATAAAATGCCTTAAATCACCTTAAATTTTGCTCACACTATTTTTTTGTTTTGCAACAAAATAAATCGTTTACAGGTGATGAGAGCAGGTGACACAAAAGATTTCAAATAGTCCGCTTCATCCACATAGGAAAATGCTTTAAACGTGCCCGTATCGCACGCAAAACTTTACGAACATGTTTGTTTTGATCCGTAAAGTATACGAGAGACAAACACACACACACACACAGGTGTGCTCCATAAATGTTGAAATCCGATCCAATAAATTGCCACCTTATGGGAACATAGCTAGGAACATAGTGTGAGCGCAGGCCAAACGTATTTTTATGTATCCCGGGGAATACACGGAATCCACCCGTGTAAAATGTTGATTGAAACATTCTACTTGCATTGATTTGTAAATCCAATGTTACAAAATGTGTGCCATTTGATCAATGCAAGTGAAATGTTTCAATCAATATTTTGTGTGTTGGCTGTCGCAAACGAGTCAAAGCCAATGAACTGCTCCAATTCCGTTTACTTTTGCATTTCATTGTGTGGAAATGTGTGTGTGTGTGTTTGGGTGAAGGGAAAAAAGAGCGAAAAAAAAATCATTATTAATGTATGGCATTAAATAGTAATTTATTTATAATGGATATGTGGACGTGACGTTAAGAGTATCAGGCATCGTGCTACGGAGCTCAGGGTCCTTTTATGATGAACAAACCATCTAATCAACCCAATGTCGTTTGCTTTTGCTCAGCCATGCCAACACAGCCCGAATACCAAACCAAAACAAGCATCCAACATTGAAACATATACACATATAGATGAACATTACAACAAATGCGATGGAAAATCTTAAACAACATCATAATTACATTTTTATGTGCTGTAGATTGTACTGTGTATGAATTATGCGGTACACACTGAAGCGGTTACATTTCAATATCTAACTTATAATAAATACATTTGTCTTCTTGTTTTGTTCCCCATTCTCTCTCCCCCTCCGCCCCCTCCGCCACATTTTGCCACACACATCTGTAGTTTAGAGCGTTGTGAATGATTTGTGTACATGAATTTCCATATATGCATAAAACGATTATCGTGCAAATGAAACGGAAATAAAATACATAACGCAACAGGACGATGTCAGGGGGTGATATTATTTATAATATGAATCACGGAAACTCATTTTGATGACGTACCAAATCGTGTGTTGGGTTCGCCATCTTAATCCATGACTATCGCATTTGAATAGAAATGTTAAGCTGCTAACAATACAGACGTAATTTGATGCATAATTTAAGAAAGAAAAAACAAATCTAACACAACGAACGATGATGCTCAAGCCAAAAACTAACATACAGGGGCTAAGTGATTCATAACAGATTGAAATGATGGTGCAAATGAATGAGCAAGTGCAACAGTAGACGCTCAATTTAAAACTAAATGACAACAACAATAATCAAGTGAAGATGATTCCGTATTCCGTTTGATGAGTTGCGATACGATGCAAACGCGTCAGCGATGCTAATGCAATCAATTCTTAATTAATGACGTCAGTTGCCTTGGTCTGTAACTTCATTTTCGTTGATTGCATTTTGCGTTTGATACCGGTTGAAAAAAAAGGGGGCGGGCGGTTATCATGAATAGTGCATTGGCATCTCAAATGAGTGGCTATAAAAAATAATGCTCTATCTGTCATTATCACATTATCATCGTTCCGGTTCCTTAATAAAGCCAAAACTATTCTATTCGATTCAAATTGAATTTGTCAAGGAATTTCTTTCATCTGTTGGCGGTCACAAGACGCAACATTACTTACTTAAAATTGCAAGTGATTCGATGACAGTGGAGATTTTGCTGGATGAAAAAACCAGTCAATAAAAAGTCTTTCATTTTCATCGAAATAACAAAATGAAATTAAATTGGCCAAATGACGCAAAAGACACAAATCCACATGAAAATCCATTTAAAATGTCATTGAAGCGAAACAATTAAGTGGTTTGAATGCCAAATTGGAATTTTCAAGAAAATTGAAGTTATATCTCTCTGGGCTCTGGGATTTTATTTTCATTTTGCCCTGCATACTAACGGCACGGGAAAATGGGGAACATTTAATTGAAAATGCACCATTTGATGGCTCAATTTTGGATGCGAATGTAAATCAAGCACACAGCAGCACAACAAGATGTGCTTGTGGCTTTGCCACGTTTTAGAGTCAAACGATCTTCAAGGAAACTATAAAACGGTAATTACGTCGCGAATATCCAATGTGTTATCTGTCGGAGAGAAATGCTTGAGCGCTTGGTTGAATCTTTGTTACCTTAACCTCAGACTATTTTAGAATATTTCAGACGAAAAAAAAAATGGAAAATTGTTTACAAATGTTTCAGATGCCAAAGAGTTCGTTCCGTATTTCGGCTTTGATCTACTTATTCATGTGACAGAATTCATGAGACTTGACTTGATACTTTTGGTGTTGTTGTTGTTGTTGTTGTTGTTGTTGTTGTTTCTTTTTTAAACCCATCAATTCAATTCGTGTTTTCAACGAACTCGTGAATTGCTTTTCTCTACGACTCGAATACCAATGGATTTCATTTCGCCGCTCAATAAGCCAAATTAAATACAAAATTAATGGGATAGAAGCACGAATCTTTGTTCATTTGCCACTGTTTAATGATATGGCGCTTTTTTTCTATTGTGCATCATTTGATTTGAATGGCACAGCAAATTAACGGTTTTTCACTTCCTGTTTTACACTTGTCCCCCTATTTTACTCCAAAAAAAAAAATGACGAACGTGCCGCTCCACGGCAATCCATCTTAATTTTATTGAATACATTATTTTCAACTTTTTGCCAAATTTGATTTTGGAATGAGGAACTGAACGACTGACGAGTATTTTCGGCAGTGTTTTTGCGTGTCTAGTTTCATTGCATACAACTCAAAAGCGGGAAAAACGTATTGAGTTGGATTAGAGACATGGAACACATACAAAAAACAGAGAGATTTTCATGAATGACAAGCATGGTTTGTGGAATATACCTATTTAAACAGAAAAAATAAAGGCTTTTTAGCTGTCGATACCGAATTCCATTCCTCGCTTTGCAATTTTATGGTGCATACTATTTCGTATTAATGGATATTTCATGTCTTCATCTGATACATATCATTTTGCAGATCATGCTCGGTAGACAGATAGAGGAACTGCATGCAATTGAGGAGTGTGAATGATTTACACATACGGATGTTACGGAATAAATTATGTTAACAATGTTTAGCAATTGCTCGTACAATTTTATGATGTATTTCATAGCATATGTTTGTTTAGCCCAAGTACGCAAGTATATTGTGCTTATCATGGAGCTTTTCTTTCACATACAGTGAGAGTTGTTTTCTTTCTTTTTTTTGTTGCTGTTCATTTTTCGCCAACTTCATGAAAATCCTTTACTGAAGAAGCTTCCGTTGCTGTTCTCGTGTTCACGATTCTATTTTAAAACTCGTATTTCTCCACCTCTCATTCGCGTGTTTTTTTTTCTCTGGCTGTCAAAGAATCCGAAGCGCTTTAGTATTACTTGTATCATTTCCATTAGCACGCATTTCTGTACGCGAATTAAATTCGGCAAAATCACGTATGCATCAAACTCATCAGGGAATCGAGAGCGAGAAAAAAAAAACCATGAAATTTTCTAAAGCATAAAGAAAACGTAGCGAAAAGGATGGGGGAGAACAGTAAGAATCATCCATGGATTTTACTACACTTCTTGGATTTACTGCTGGTTCGAGATGTTCGATACTTTTATAAATGTGACATTCGTACGGGATACGCTCTCTCTCTCTCTCTCTCTCTCTCTCTCTCTCTCTCTCTCTCTCTCTCTCTCTCTCTCTCCCTCTCTCTCTCTTAGCTCTATTCCCCAGTTGAACGATTGCAATCGTTCAGAAAAATACATAATTTACACAAATTCTTGGATTTTTCACATAAGAAATAGTCATTCATGAACTAAATCGTCGGTTGGAATTCGAACTGTGCATTCGAAACTTTGAATCTTTCATTAAGGTGAAGTAGTAACTTGATGAAGTTTTATAGCGATTCCATGGGCTGAACTGCGATTGCTCACATTTTTTTTCATTTAAATGAAAAATACGTGAATTTTCGGCATGTTAACTGTGAATAGTCAAAAATATCCATTTCTCCGTGTCCTTCGCTGGGAATAGAATATGGACTACTGCATTGTCTGAACTAAAGTGACTGCATTGATCCATCAGTGCTCTATGGTTATCGTCATGTTTTACAGTGATAGTTGAATGAATTTCTCTCCAAAGGCCAAGCACACACTGAATGCATTAGTGGAATCAGTAAGCAGTGAGTCGGTCAAAGTGATGCAATGCAAATAATTTAATAAAATACAAGAAAATTCATCGGTATCAAAATCAGTACAACATGCATTCGGTTCATTTGCTGTTTGATACTGTTTGAGCCGGAGCCATGTGATTGCGATGCGTTCGCTTCGTTTTAATAAAGTTCTGCATTTCATCTTCGTCAAGGGAAGCATTGACCAGAAGGAGAGAGATTATACGACTTGAAATGAACACTTTAATGCACTTTGACATTTTTCTTGTGTCGTTGGTGGTGGTGGTGGTGGTGGTGGTGGTGGTGGTGGTGTTGTTGTTGATGTTTTTCATGCTGCGCTTTCCGACTGATTTGAAATCTTTCTCTCTCTGGGTATGTATTGGCTGCTTAATGAAGAGAAAAAAAGGACGAACTAACAAATAAACGGTCGAGTCGAACAGTTGAAAAGCAAAGTGGTGAAATGGCGACATCAGCGCGGTATCACATCTCACATTGTGTGATCGTATTGCAATGGTTGTGTGCACATCAGCGTTTTATCATCGGTTGGTGGGTGGAATCATTGTGATGTTATATTATGAGGTCAATCATTCGCTTCAAGCCATTCATATGGATTGTAACATTAAGCAAACGATATCAAAAGAAAAATCGAGAAGATGAAAACAAAAAAGAGAGAAGACGAAAACGAGAATTGAAGTCATTGAGAATCGTTCATATGGCTTTTGGAAAACCAATTAGCCAAATCATTTTCTTCGCCGTTTGGTTGGCTCTTTTTTTTGTCTCAATGACGTTTTTTTTTTGTCGTCGTCGTGCTCTCTGTTGATCGTTATAACGATAGTAGCACAATTTCATGTAAGCACAGCCAATAGCTTAAGAAATATAGCGAACGTTTTTTTTGTGTGTGTGTGTTTGCATTAAATTTCAATTTCCATGGAATAAAAAAAAAGTGGCGCACAAATACTATGATATGTAATGAATGACTTGTTTGCGCTTAATGACTTCGCATTCAAAAAAAAAAAACCAAGTGTATTTTATTATTGAATGCGGTTCATTTTCGGGGGGGTGTGAGAATTCAAGCGCATTTTTATCATGCTATTCGAGCTGTGAATAAAGATAATAATGAAAAGAATGGACTGGAGCTGCAAAAAGAATACGAGCAAAAGACACGAACAAATGGATGTTAGATTTTTTTTTTAAACACAACCAGTACCATAAAAGATAAGAAAAAACATTCATGAATTGACATAATATGGCAAGATAGGAAGCCATTTCAAAATATTTGAACGGCGATGCTTTTATTTGGTTGTACAGAACACAATCAAATGAAATTTTCCGAAGACAGAAAACACTACGACACATGTTTCGAAAACATGACAGCAAACAAAAAAAAAAAAACACAAATCCGACGAAGGCGCATTTGCATGTAGCAAGTTGTATGGAATCCGTATGTGCCATGTAATCAACATATCAACAATCATCAGTCACAGTACAATATTTTGCCACAATGGCAAATCTTTCATTTGATATATATGTATATTTGGGACACTTTAACACAGACCCGTCATCATCGCTTGTAATCTGGTGTGCGCGCACTTTGTTACACAATTTTACTTATCGTCAAGCGATGTGTCGAACATCGCTGGTGATATAGCATGTCATAAAAAAAATCACACTATAAGAAGTATTTATGATTCAATTTCTCTGTCGTTTCAGTATACAAAATGGTACTCATCCCAAATTCAATAAGATTTGTTTCGATTCCTTCCCATTCTGTGTTTTTTCACCGTTTTTTTTCCACTTCTTCTTCTACTTTTATTCCGATGAAAAAATACACTTTTCAGCGCAGCAACTGTGCATTTGAATTTTCATATGGTTTTAAAATCGTGCCTCAATACATGTTGGGGACTTGAATATTCAAATTGCTTTATCTTTGGCTGTTGACTTTGATACGTTAGCTCTTACCCCGTTTCCAACCATTTGTCGAATCGACTTCGTCTTGATACGCTTGACAAAACACACACACACACACACACACACACACAAACGCCAAACGATCCATTTCATAATATTTACGTTTATTTCCATGTGCCAGAAATTTTTTCGCAAAAATCCGCATCGTTGGTGTGTCAATATTCAAATGAAGAAATTTTGAGTGTTCGAGTGTTTTTTCCGCATTTTGTTTTTTCTAGAGGCACGTTCGGTTATTTCGTTAGATCAACGACTTTTGTGTACAATGGGATGGTTCTATAGCTGAGTGAATATTGCCAAAAGCGTTTGATAAATTTTCATTGCATTTCTCTCAGTCAAGATTAAGTCATACAATCAAGCAATAAATGTTAGATAAATAAATATTCAAAAAAAAACCATTGAAATTGGGCAAATGTCACGGAAAGAGTTTACATTGAGCTTATTTTAAACATTATAGAAGCAAAAAAAGGCAACAATTAAACATTTCAACCGAAAAAAACCGTCTGTGTTCCGGCTTAGAGCTCAGGTCAAGGCTATTTACCATTACCAATTACTTAACACTAAAACCTTACAACAATTCGTTTCCACTGCATTTGGCAATGCACAAGATTGTTTGGTGGTAATGACGATAAATGAGAACACTCTTCATGACTGTGATCTCGACCTCAACCGGTCCTATGACTGCTTAACCGCATTAAACGGCATTTGGGATGGTAAGCGCGTTTCGGTTGGCGCAAAATGTGCCTATTTTCACTGTAATTTGATACGTTGTGAGGCAAAAAAGGTTGGTTCGGGTGCGACCGATTTTTTTTCCCACTCAAATTGAAACAAATGAAAAAGAGATTTTTAGCGTGAATAGACGGCGTAAAACACTCGGAAAGAGGATGAAAAAAAAAATGGAGCAAAGAGAGAAAAAATCGGGAGCAATTGGCGATGTCTGTAACCGGAGAATACAGAAAAGATTGTTAAGACGTCATTTAAATCGCATCAATGAATATTGTTTATCACTTTCAGCTTGAATTTTTGTTGCTCTTCTTGTTATTCACATTGCTTGAAAATGTTTCTCATTCGATATGCCGTTTAATCATGCATTGCAACTGAAAAGGATATACCAATGTTTCCTCCTCTTTTTGTTTTGTTTTTGCGTACGCTGTGTTTTTTTCCATTCATTTCCTTTATTGCCCTTATTTTATTTCATTCTTTGCAATCGAATACGAACCTAATGCTTTTTCCCTTCCAGATTGCATAGTCTTCTTGTTTATGCCAATGAATCCAATCTGCCGAAACAAATTTTACGTCTTTCATGCTGTGCGCTTTTCTTTATTGCTTTGTTCTCTTTTTTTGTTACTCTCTTTATTTGTATCTTATTAGCGGTTTCATTTGGATACTTGTTCCTTTTGACGTAAAAATTGTTGAATTCAAAATACGGACAACGAATAAGAAGAAAATAACAAATTCTCTCTTTAGTCTTGAATCAAGACTCTTGATCCAAACATGTAACGATTTTAAAATTTCAGTGAATTTATCGTTCGAACTGACTAATTTATAAGATAAATGGGAATACGAATCATGCAACAGCATCTGGCCCGGGTCAATTCGATTATATACAATCTTTCAGCATTCAAATGTTTTCAATTCGAACAGCATGTTGAGTTTAACGCTGGGCTTTTGATCATCAAACAATTTCGATGCCGATAAAAAGCACATTTGCAATATATTGCTTTGAGCTCAAACAATGTTACATAAAACATTGTACAAACAATGGAACCAACCATCCCCAATTCCATTACGAACATGTTTTCTATTGCACAAAATTGCAATCGCTTCAAACACTATGCAAAGCGTTTGGTTTTTGAAGTTTACACTCGGAACGCAAATATTGTTGAAAACCATTTTTCGCTTGACCGATTCGATCTGGTTGGCGGGATTTGGTTGTGTATACAAATACGTGTGTGCGTTGGTTTTATTTCCCTTCAAACTAATTTCCAGGCAACTCTGGTGCACTCGGCACGAAATTGAGTAATGTAGGCAGTAAAATTTGGTTTCATCCAGCCGAATTTGGACCAACAGCTCAGACAATTTTATGATACAACGTAATTTATTATGAAGTGCTTTGACATTGGCAACGCTTACCGCTTCAGTCTGTGCTTTTGTGTCGATTCTAAATCAAAATATATTTGCCATTTTAAAATTTATTTTTGTTTTTGTTTTACTGTTGTCATTTAATTGTGCTACGCATAAAACACTGTCCCTCGTTAAAACTTTGGCATCACCACACACACAAAAAACGACTTCTACTTACGAAATATTAATTACATCATAGTCGCGTCAACGAAATGAATACAATGTCTGCACAAACACACACACACTTCTTGTGACATTTTAAATGGAGTGCGGACATAATATTGTTGGTGCGTGTCGACTGAACCGAAAATTTTATTGCGTAGCCCCTTCGAAGAGAAAAAAAAATTAAGTTATATCATTTCGTGTGAAATCGTTATTTCTTGGCCTTCTTTTAGAAGAATCGCTTTCTTCTGACATTTTAAGCTCAGTTTTGTTAATCAAGAATGCATTGTTATTCATTCCTAGAGGGGCATTTTTTTGCTGAGTTTCGTTGTTTGTGAAATGATAAACAGGTGTCAAATTCACAATGAGCGTCTGTCTAATTCCTATCTGAATGAAAACAAAGCCACAAGTAGAAACGAGAACAAGCAAACAAGTTCAAGTTCCTTTTTTCCGTTGTTTCATGTTTTGCTTCGTTCTTTTGCACATTAAAAAAAAAAAACAAGAAAATTGAATGAAAATGGAATTTTTGCATTCTTCAACATAAATTCTGGGCTAGAAATTCTGGTTGGCATTTCAACAAAGTTCTAGCACGCTATCGAATACGTTTCATGCGTTCCGCGGTTACATTGTCGGTAAATACTTTATTAAAACGGTTTTGGTGTGTTCCGTGTAATGTGCTTGCGATAATATCATTGAATTTATTAGATGGAATGAGAGTATCTTTTGCCATAAACAATCTGTCGCTCTCTTTCTTTCACACACACACACACACACACACACGATAAATCCACTGCCTTGTGTATCATCGACAAATCTGTGTACTTGTTATTTGTAGCAACCAAGTGCAGCATCGGCTAAAATTTTAATTAAATTCCTGACACAATTCAAATTTATGTATATGACATTGCGATAAGACATTCGCAAAACGAACACTTACACAATTGTGACACCAAAAACATGCCATTGAACAATTTGCATTGTTATTGCTACTGAAAATCTTAACAAAGTCATTATTAAAATTAAAATGTTGGTACTCAATTTGATAATTATGTCACCCTCAAATCCTGAGAAAATTTGTTTTTTCGGAAGGCCGGAATCAAGCTCCGGAATCAACCTCCGTTGTCAAGTCCAAAATCAAGCCGCCAAGCCAATCCTTTAATTTATCAAATGAAAAAACAAACCACACGACGAATCATATGCAATGCACGCCGAATTTCTGCGTTTGTACCGATCCAATTTCGGGTGGTAAACATAGTATTTTTTTTGGTATTTGTTTTGTCACCGCATACTTAAAATGGCATTTTAGTTCAAACGCATTCAGGCGCTTGTTCACTTTACCAATCATCAAAATATTCATTGGCAAACAAATTCGCTAGCAAATTTCGATGTGGGTTTTTCGCATTGGGGGCATTGCATCAAATATGAAATGTAAACAATCGTTGCACGCCAAAACATGATTGTTTGCAAATTATGTGTATATGTTTGCAATCCAATTTTACCGTTTAAACACAACACAAGATTGACAGCAGCACAGCACAGCAGCATCGCTGCCGGGACATTTCAACAAGCAACATGCATGCATTTCGTTTATCTCGTTTCATGCTTTTCTGGGCTGAAATTTACCATGTTAACAGGTGAACGCCGTTGATCTATTTTTCACACTGGGCAAATTGAATCAAAATGTTTAAATGTTTGTCATAATTTGGTAGACCGTAAATGCAAATATTGAGCATTTCAAACTCAGCTGGAACTGGTTTTGTAATTTCATGTTTTTGCTTTAATAATTAAATTTCATTTTCTTTACATGGGTCTGAGCCATTCTTTAGTCATTGCACAGGTGAATTGACAGTCAAGCCGAAAATTGTCAAACCAATAGGCGACCAAATGTGAATACGATGTGATAAAATCCAAAACAATGCCTAGCAGGAGGCCCATTTAACTACCAGCAATTGTGGAGTGTGCCATTAATTAAAGTGTGTGAGCAAAATTGAAGAAACATAATTTTTGATTTGAATTTGCTTGCCATTTAAATTGACATCAAATTGACGAGAAGTGTTATATTTTTTACGAATTTATTCAAAAATGGACATTTTAGGTCATTATTTTTCACCTCGAACCAGGAGCTCTTTTTTACTTGAGGTAACCTTCATCGTAATGATGTATTTTTGAGTCTAAATATTTCCATAGCAGGAATAGGATTTTATTCTGATAGCAAAGGGTTGAAAATTATTTTCGATTGGAATAAAGCTGATTGGAGTCGATTTTCATGATTTAAAATAGATTTGACCAATTGTTTGTAAAATGATATTTGACTGAAATTGAACGTCATAAATATCAATTACATTTGTTCTATAGAAATTAAAGGCAAAGTACATGGCGCTATTGTCGTCATTTGAACATTTGTACGAGAATGTCGTCCTCATGATTCTCGTATAAATCATCGCAGACAACGATTATACGATTTATATCTGATGTATTGAACAAATTATGAACAGAATCTGGAGATTAATGGATAAAATTAAAAACATTTACAAAATATTAAAAGCTATCGATTTGATTATGTGACATGCTGATTGATTAAAGCATGATTGCGTTGTTGTTTTCATCTTTTCTTCTATGAAATATGTGGTGTTTCCGATTAAATGCGGGTACTTCACTCAAATTTCCAATTTTATTAAAAAAGTATTTTTTCAGAAATTACACAAACCTTAGACCATGGATGAATCACAATCACAAGAGCAAAAAATATATGATTCAATTCAAAAGCGGATATTTTTCGAGTTTGCTGGCCCATAGCACAAAAAGAGATTCATTTCACTTTGACGTTGCTAGAGCTATGGTCTTTCAGCGCAAAATGTATGCGAACGCTTCGAACGTTGGAGCTTTTCGAGCACAATTTTACGTGCATATTTTATGATAACGCATCAAATGGTGGAAAATACCAAATTGAAAGCGAAACAGAACAATAACACACAAAAAAAAATGCTAAAGCGAATATGAGAATGAGAAAAATTGAAAACATTTTTATGCCAAAGTGAAAAAAGTCACGAGCACAACTGTTGCTCACAAGCGATTTCGATGTTTTTTGGTTGTTCGTTTACATTAAATTACAACACCTGTTCGGATGAAAGTGTATCCGTTGTTGAGAATTGCAGTAATAAAACAAAATCAGATAATAATTTACAGCAAAGTAATACGGGAAAAAAAGATGTCGGCTGACCTTTGGATTTTCATTTTTTCAGTTTACTCGTTTAGAACGAATGAAATTTGACGAGGAACGTTGATATAAGCTATCATATTCAGGATTTTGTTTTCAGGCTGATTTAAAAATACCTTATTTGAAAATACCTGTCGCAGTGTGGAAATATTTTGAAAGCGTTTTGTAAATGTAGGTGAAACGAAACCTATCCTCAGCTGCGTCACTAACAATCGAGCATTGTTAACGCAATTCACAATTCGATTGAAGACCACGTTCGATTTGCTTTGAATTTTGATGGAACAGAACAATGAATCACTTGAATATCATGCATAAAAAAGTTCAATTTGCCATTGAAAGTACCATGGAAGAGACGTTCTCGTACAAATATTCAAATCACGACACCGGCACCATTTACGTTGCCTTTGATTTCTATAGAAACAATTCAGCTCGAGAATACACCGCTTTTCATGTCTCTCCCATGGATAATACACCGAAAAAAATTCCCTTTCAACTCAATTTGAGTCGCTTGGTTAGTTCTTGGAATTGGCTAATGTGCATCTAATTGAGACAGTAAATTTGAGGCCGCTTCGATTTATTTTTATCCAGTTTTTTGTTGTTTTTTTTTCGGTTAATGTCGTCCATGGGCCATGGCATTTCAACATGCCCACTGGGTATCACTCATCCACTATCAGCCCGCATTTTTTTTTTTAACAGTGAAGACAAACCCTTGAGCACAGAGCACCTGTATTATAATTGCAGCAACGTTGTTGTTACAACGAATGAATACAATTATATAAAAGTGGCTGGTTTGTTGTTTCAAAATATGAAATTTTGGACACAAGCGCAATTAAATTTCATTCATTGAATGTATACATTGGTACGATGGTGCATTGCATAAAGCGATGAACAACTGTGTATTATGTGTTCAAACATTCCGGCCAATTCATATAATTTCCCTGACCTTAGAAAACAGATATGAACATTTCATACAGCAATAGCCGAACATGCAAACGAAAGAAACACATGTAAAATCTTGATTTCATGTTATTTTAATGTTTCTTCAGACAAACATTTCACATTTTGAAAATGCTGAATACGAAATTTTATTCAACTGGCGTATTCTTTGCTTCCTGCTTTGTTGTACATTTGTGTGTCTCGAAATCCCGAAATTCGGGTATTGCCTGAATGGACTTGCATCAGGACACATTTTCAAGACCAAATTTCATCCGCTTGCTGACCAATTCCGCAAATTGACCAGATGCTTGTTGTGAGTTAGCTCCGTTTCTACGATTTTTCAAATAGAACAAAAAAAAACATTCTCGATCATTTGTCGAAGGCATATGTTGGACTACGCAATGGATTTGGTACTATGAACTCTGATATTTCGTATTTCACAAGCAATTAAGTAAAATACACGTAGGAAGTTCCTAATTGGAATGGCCTCTGCAACGTTTATTCAGAACAAATTGCAAAGTGGCCATTTTCAGTTGAAATTGTTTTGTTAAAGTAGATTCTGTGCTAGCTCTTTCTAATCTATAGGAAGTAATTTCAATTCCACAATAAAAAAAACTTTCTTACAAAAGCCGAACTGAATTCGGAACTTGATGGACAATGCATGTTGAATTTGTTTACATTAGTCAAATGAACGCAATAATTTCCTTCGATGAAGCTGCTTCATGTTAGAGTTTGATAAATGTTACCAGCAGCCGCTGATACTCCATATAACTTAACATTGCTGTCAATGTCGTGTTTTATGCTCTTCTTCGTACGGCACTTGCGTTTGTATGCGTATGGTGGTAACTCATCGCAGTAGAATTAGAAAGTTCCCCACACGTTTCACTAGCAACGATAATACTTTTCAAGTAATAACCAATTCAATGACCATTCTAATTGTGAAAATTGCAATAATAAAACCGCAAACAGATAATGAAATTCACATCATTGGAATTTGTGGTGGAAATAATTTTGTAATAAAATAGCTATTTGAGCCAAGTTGTAGTTTGGAAGAAAAACAACCAAGAAAAAAAAACACCCATTCATTAAGAAAATTAAGGTATTCGGAATTTGTTTCAGAGGTTTTTTTGGTTTGAAGTATTCAACGAGAAATAAACATAGTGTTGATATAAATGAAGGTATAAATCAAAAAAACCTTACATTTGGAACAGTAAATCTCAGTTGAATATTAAATCGATGAAGTCGATTGAGTCAGGTTGAAGTGTGCGACGAAGAAAGAACATGAAGAAAGGCTACAAAATTGATTGAAATCTCCATTTAAGAAAAAAACGAACCCCTGTGTTCGTCGTCGGTAAAATTGAACGTTTTGAAATTTTCGGTTGAGCTGAAAATTCGGATTGTGTTTGCTTGCTCATGACATTCGTTGGCTAGACCTTGAGTTCCTAAAAAATTCAATAGTCTGTGCAACTCTACTAAGCAGCAACCATATGATTAATATATATTTCACATTTTGTGAGTAGTCTGGTAATAATTTAGTGTGCAGTCAAATGGGTCTGGATTTATCTAATATGGTTACCGTTTCGATGTGAATGAATACGATGAGTGTATGAGAGGTGAGAGCAAACTCATAAATGCCATCCGTACGTGCACATAACATCATTTCGTATATTACATCAATGAAATAGATTTGCATCCGTTAGCATTTTGTACGGTGGAGAGAAAAAACATGTCAAACGGTCACATCGTGCCGTTACCTATTCGATGAGGTCAAATGAATTAGTGGCCATTGGCAAAAATCGTTAATTTGCTATTTCGATTCGATTTGCCGAAACCACATTCAATTCATTCGAATTTCCATAGCCCGAGCCTTAACTCATATTTTGCATAAATTTAGGTGATTTTTGCCTAAAATCAGGCTATAGTCCATTTTTTTGTGCATAACATCTGGCGATGATATAGTTAATGTTCAAACCATTGCTTTGAATTCCAAAGCAACGACGTACACCGCGGCTTACACTGTTCTGCCGAATAGGTGTCACTAAGAGTCAAAATTCTCATAAGGCTCTGGCTATGCGAATTTCAAATTTCCATATCGACGATTATTTGTATTTGTGGCAAGTTTTTGTTGTTGTTGTAGCTCCAATAGCTTCGAGTATATTTGAGCAGTCTACATCTTCATTCGATTTCCCAATAATTTCAAATGGTAGCATGGTTCACATGTACAACGATCATATATCGTCATTATTCAACCAGCTTTACCAGTCGATGATTTTAAATCATACAATAGCCCACACGAACCATCCATATTTATGAGAGAAAGAGATAACGAGCGAGAGAGAGGGAGAGAGAGAAAGTGAGAGACACTGTAATCCACTTAATTGCTGTTAACATTGATTTGGCAAACATTTTTCGACAGTGTGCATTCTGCATAGTATGGCTTGTGTGTAATTCAAACAGTTCAAAAGCACAGAAACCAGCAAATATTTGCGTATTTTTCTCAGCGGAAATAGTGGAAGGTGATTTATTTCTATTTTGCAATAAATCTTCCTCCAGCTTTCTTTTTTCTTCTTTCAAATAAAATCGAAAATAATTTTATTCAAAATGGCTGACATTTAAAACATGGTCAACGAACATTGGCCAATGAGTACATATGGCATATGGATACTAAGCTCGCTAAACAAAATCAACAGAAAATAAAACTCGTAAGCGTGCCATACGAGGGGCAAATGACTACCAATACTACTAAACAAACGTCAAAAGTACCGGATAGTACTGAAACAGAATCTGCATCTACTGATGCGCAACTAGAAGGCATGCGAAACTGAATAGATTGAGAGAATCGACAGAATCGCATCTCGCACATCGGAATGTGCAGATATTGATTCAGTACTTGTCGGTACTTTTGACGTTTGTTTAGTAGTATTGGTAGTTGTTCGCCCCTTGGTGCCATACCATTTCCCTCAATGCAAACACAATATTCGAAATCAAATTTTGCGCCATGGATTTTTTTTTACTCTCGTTTCGTGCGTTTTTTTTGTCGCACAAACGTTTTTACATTTCAGTGGAGATACCGTAAATTTGATATTAAAATGTGATTTCTATCACCCAATTCAATTAAGCTTGTTCCAAAACATTCACTACTCAAATGCTATTGCACTGTTTACATAAAAAAAGCATCGCAAGCAAATCAAAACAGCTGGGATACGATGTGAAAACAAGCGCACCAAAGCACACACAACAGGGAACGAAATAATTAAATCCGGAATTTACAATTAATTTACAAGTGCTAACGTTGGTGGCACCCCAACTTAGTACACGAAATGGCCAAGCAAATTCAACTGAATAACAATTTTTTTTTTTGTTGCCCGCACTGATCGTGAGCATTTTTTTCTGGGAACACTGTGCCAACTACGTAGAGGTACCTCTTGAACGTTCAAAATCATTGCTTCAGGCAATATAAGTTAGGTTGCACACATGAAATTATTTCAAATGAAATTGTAGATAGAATTTAACTGCATTTTGATGATGAATTTATTGCAAATAAACAACAACAACAACAAACGATTCGGTCAAAATTTTAAAGTGGATTGTGTGTTGAATATGAACCCGTTCGAGGCTTTTCTTGGGGTTGGCTTAGCTTTTGTTCTTGTCGACAGTTCAAAATGCGCCGATAGCTAGCCGATGTAGTGTATAAGTTTATAGCGGCTGAAAATCATAAAATAAACAATAAAATTCTATAAATACGATAAAAAACAAATGGTGAATACACAAGCAATGCTCAAAAGCTCGTAAAAATCCAATTGTTTTTCGCCTTAAATTAAGCCTTTTTTATACATTCAAGCGAACATGTTCATGTCACATTAACAGTTGATTGAATGCCAATATTTGCATGAGCTTATGCACTTAGAAATGTTAACAGAGTCATTAATATGCACATCATAATTAAACCAGTCGGTAAGACATTGGACAGTCAGTCTTTTATGGCTGCCATCGAAACATCGGTGCGTCGATGTATTTTCATGTTGTTTTTTTTTACTTGTTATTGTTTCTTGTTATTACATGTTAATCGTAGAACATCATCGCTTTCCATTTGATTTACTTATCGACGTAATAGTTCTATGGAAAGACATTGAGTGAAATGTGCGACTTGAAACAAAAAACAACTAGAGACATCCCACAAAACAATACTTTGAATAATCTAAATGACTGCGGATAAATTTTACATGAAAGAAAAAAAAACAGAATCAACAGCGGTTAGCTCACACAGTTTTACAAACAAAAAAAAACCTACGACAATAGAAAAGTATCAGAAGGTTGTTATTGCGACAAACATGCGCGCTACCCATCATAAAGAGAACAAAAAAAAACAACGAATAATAATAGTCTCTGCTTTTTGAATATTATAACCCATTCACTAGATAGTCCGTAGCATATTTGTGAACTGTTATGAAATAATCTTACGATAATTTCCCCTTTGTTCAGCATATCATGTCTGTATGGCTTTGTTGACGTCGTCCATTCGAAATCTTTTTTTTTTTTCAAATTTAAATTTGAAAAGTATTCAAAGCCTTTGGACTGCAATACCAGCAAGGTTCGCCCACATACAAACACACTGTGTGACACACAAAACAGAATAGGGAATGCCGAATGCACATTTCAAAGTTTTGTTGAAATGATCCGCCCAGAGAATTTTCACATTCGAGTCGTAAAAAAAAAGAAATAGAAATATCATTATGAAAACCACGAAACAATCACTTTTCAAAGCGGCTCACTTTTTGCAGGCATTATCAATGCATCCGATTCTGTACTATTTGTATGATTTTCGAGTTTTTTTTTTTTCAAACGTCACATTCTTACGAAATTAATATTTAAACTAGGCTTTTCTTTCTTCGTCAATTTTTGACAAACCATAAAACATTATTTTGGTCGACGGAAAATAGCAGTTAGCTACCGAAGCAGTGAAATGAAGCGGAACTTATCAACCAAATTATTACAATGCAGAAAATAAATTTATGTAAATTATTTTCCGGACGTGGATTGCCACGAGTTTCGTTTAGCCATTTATCCAAGCGGAATACCGACCAAAAAAGTGTGGTGAAATGGTTAATATCAGGATATGACTGGCTAGCGTTTCAGAATGTTGTGGGTGGTTTGGTGCAGAACATACTATGCACTATTCACTATGCACCAAATAAAACAGTACACACAGAGAAGTCTATTATTACACGCAGGTAGCCCTCATTGGATCGACATATGAGATTGTTGTTGAGGCGATTCTAAAATTATGAGTTTTTCATGAAAAATGTGTTTCAATACACGAAAACGATTCAAAACCCACAACGTCTGTGCATGTTTATAGATAGAAACAAACCATCAACGTTTAAAGCCAAAAATTTTCACGCGATAAACATGTGGGAATGAAGTAAGAAATTGTGAAAACAATATTAAAAATGAGCCGCTATGTGTTCACTTCTTATCGTTTATTCAATCTCCTTGATGCTACTGAAAGTACTAATTAAAAAACCCAAACACTTGAAAGCAGACAGCAAAACTCTTTAATTTTAGGTAATTTCTGTATGTATATAAAATGAAAGAGAACAACATGTGAAAGCTTCCTTTGATATCAACAGAACATATCGAATACAATTGCTATGAAAATGCTATGGAAAATTTTGAGAGTTAAACTCCTCTCTAAATACCAGGTTACTTCATTCCATTTAATCTTATTTAAAAATTGGGAAATGAAAAAGCAAAAACAAGCAAAATCATAAATCTAATCGCATTCGGTCGGTAGCTCAACGTCTAAAGCAATTTGTTTCAGTGCTATTTCGTTTGCAGGGTTTTAATCGTTCGCTCTTTTGTTTTTGTCTAATCGGATAACGGGCTATGGCTTAAGTAACAGTCATGGAATTCAAATGTAAGTATTACAGATAAAGAAATGCTGAGCTCTCTCTATGCTTTGACAGCAAAGCAGTTTGTAATTTTGTATTCTGTGCGAGTGAGTTAAAGAAATGCGATGCAGTGTTGTGTTGTGTTATGTTAATCTTGTGTGTTTTTGGTTTTAACGTAAAATATGTAATATCGTCTAATCTGTTTCAACCATAGTTTTTCTCTCTCTCTCTTTCTCTCTCTCTACCGCCTCTACCATCGATACCAAACTACTCTTGGCTTTAGTATTTATTAAATAAAAACCCACATTGCACAACCACAACCAAAAAAAATTATGGGTTTCGTATAGTTTATTAAACAAAGAAGGCGGTGGATTCGGATGACGTTTCTTTTTGTAACGAGGAGCCACGTTTTTGTGTGGCTGTTGCTCTCGGTGGCGTTCATTTCATTTTGATGTTCATTTTCTGGCTTGTAAATTACATTCAATTAAATTACAGCTCAAATTAATGATTGTTAACCAAACCAATTTCTCTGATAATTTTGTGTTACAGCCCGGCGTATTGATTATTTCTCATCCCCTAGCTACGAATTTTATTGTCCCTACGAAGTAACATTTTCGTGAATGAATTGATAAAATGTTGGTTTTTTCTTTTTTTGGATTGTTTGAAAAGAGTGACGATGTTAGAAATCAATTGACGAAACACTCAAACAAAGCTGACCACAACAAATGAAGTGTGTGAGTGTGGAATGGAAATTTACTCGTCAAGTCATCATTAGCTTATGCAATACTCAACTCGAAATTCGGCTAGCGTTAATATTCACACGATACTTCAGAGCAATTTCAAATCACATGTGTAGCAACGTGTGAACATGATGAGTGCATTTCCACACTCTGACTTTTAGGTCTATCTCAAATCAAAGGTCGGTCAAACATCATCAGCTTTAGTAGATTAGTTCACCGAAATGAAACGTTAAATTGCATTGATTTTGCCTATTGAAACGAGGGCACTCGTGTTGATTCAATTTATTATTGCCTTCATTTGATCGAACATTGTCATCTAAATGGTTTTTGTTTGTTCATTAGTTTGATCAACGGTGATTTCAAGCCAATCTGCTCTATTCATTCGATTCAATCCACACACAAAAATATAGTGGTTGCGTAAATTCAGGGCAATTATGTTTCAAATAATTGATTCGTGTTTGATTTTTCCAGAAAGTCGTAGGAAGAGAGATAGAGAGTGGATGAGAGGATGGAGGGGGGGTGTGAGAGTGTATGATAATAATATTAGAGACGATAACACTAAATGTCACTATCACTTTGTTCGCTATATCGGTAATTCCATTGTTTTCCATCGAATTTAGGCCAAACCATATTTTATTTAACACTCAATCCCATGAAATTAAAAGGGAAAAAAAACAGACCAAAAATAGCACACGCACACACACACAACAGAGGTACACTTTGGGATGGAAAGGAAACAAATCACAAATTTAATCAATTTATGTTTAGCAGCATGCTGTACAAACACACAGACACAGTCAATATAAATGCCATTAAATGTGAGCTAGAGAAAAACAAATTAAGTCAATTTGCACAAAATAAACAAAATCAAGTGAAATTTTATTATATCAACGGGCATGATTATCGCACGTACTCTTGATGCAATGATGTGCGCGAGCTTTGATACACACTTCATGTTTGTGCCCACTTATGACGCTTCATTCGTATTCATGTTGGTATTCTTTTTTTTTTCTTCATTCGTCTTGCGATTCTATTGCGACAGAGCACAGCAAGAGAGCTAAACTGTTAAATACCAAAGTAAAAATCTATGAAAATAAAGCAATTTCATGCCAATTGAATAAATGCACATTCATCATGACATTGACGCTTGTTTTTCCTTCTCTTCCTCTGCTTATACATCTATCTCTATGTATATATGTTTCATTCTCGCATTCTCTGGTGGAGGTTACGGTGTTTGCGATATTTTTGTTGCCTGTGCTTATCATTCTGACACTGTTCTTTTTCTTTTTCTTCTTCATTCTTCGTTCATTTTGCGGTCGTTACATGTTTGCTCGACATTCGAATGGATAATTTATAATGTTCCAAAGTAGACAGCAATGTAATGAAAGTAGCAGCAATGGTTCTATCGTCAACCCGATGTAACATTTACATCGATGTTGATGGGGTAATTCCATTTTATATGTTGACGAGGACGTACTTTAACACCCAACTAGCACACACACACATACATTGTAACAGCTCATCGAATTGATTGTCTGGTGATGAAGAAAAAAAAAACACCAAATAAAAAAAAATTATATTTAATATATTATCAGTAAGTGGCCAACTGTCCACGAAATGACCAATCAATTCGAACCAAATAAAAAATAGCAAATCATCCATTTCAAGTACATAACAGCAAAAAAGAAAGTCAACAGTTTTTTTTTTCATGAAATCTCATTAAACTATACAATCGCAACTCAATTCATGTGAAACAACAATCGTTTTTCCCGTCAGCGAAATGGTTTTTCGTGCCGTTTTAGTTCATTTTTTTGTTTCTTTTGTTCCATTTGTTACACGCCGCGAAAATTGTTCGCTGATAAATTGATAAATGAAATCAACAAAGGTAACAATTGTAACGAATGAATGAATAAACGATTTTTTTTTGGAATGAGGTTTCTGTGACACAATTGATTTGTAGCGTTCGATATATATGTTTCGATTTGGCATTTTCGGGTTTTATAATCTAATCATTGGGGTTTCATTGACACTATTGCTACGGTTCGGCGGAAATTTTCACACACACACACATTGTACTCATTCTACACTGAAAAAAGCAAACGCTTTCGATTTCACAGCGAATACGAACGAACCAGAGAGAAAGAGAAAAAAGGGTGACTGAATTTTTAATTAAAATTATGACCCAAACCAACCAAGGCTGGTGCGATGATTGATTCGTTTCGGTGTTAAATAATTTAAAGTCCCGGTCCGATGTTAATCAAATAAATCGAATAATTTATTCAAAAATTACTCGGTCGACCTTCATCTGATGGATTTAAGTGTGTACCTTAATTTAGATCGAACATACCAATGTGTGTGTGTGTGCGTTTATGTGTCGGTCTCTTTGTCTCTTTTCTCTAGTATCAATTGACTTATGCAACTATATTTGAAGGTAAATTGAAACATTCCGCCAGAAATGTGATATGTTTAAAACAGTCTGCTCTGCTCTGCATTTGGCTGCTCGATGTGGATGCATTGGCTATTTTACGGTGTATTATGATACCTTGCTACCTTCGTCTAAGACAATGATAGTAACATGTTAGGGGCTGATGTAATGTACACATGTTCACAATATTCAGTGCCGTGCATATTGGGAATATTACTGCATATTTCTGAACAAATTGGTGTTGCCTGATGTCATATCATTGAATATGTGCAAAATATTCCATAATATTATTTGGTGTTGCAATTACCCCCTAGGTAAAATGTTTTCAAATACGAGTATTTAGAGTCGATGCATTCGGTCAAATATGAGTGGGCGGCAATGGTCAGTGTTTTTATTAGTTCACACACTGGATGAAACAATGCATTCGGGATAGTTTTATTGAAATTACGTCTGCCCTAGCGTCTGCCACATGGCACCAAACAAAACCCATTTCATGGCGCATCAAATTGTTGAACTATCGTAAATTTAGACATTTAATGGATGCATAAGATGCACTAACATGCAGATTTTCTCTAGAGAGTAAACCCTTAAAGAATTGAACTAGAAAATTAAACTAGATAGTACTAGGGGGGAATTGCATGCAAAATTGCTTTAATATTTCTAATGTTTCACTTCGAACTAAAGAATGCAATCGAATTCACTCATATTCACGTATATTAACCAGAATTGAGACAAGTGAATGTGTTGAATATTTTGGCGAATCTGTGAATTTGTGTGAATATGGTGAATCAAAAAACTAGTTTTAACAGTAATGTTGACGTCATACACATTGGTTTGTTACAATAAATGAATAAGGTTATGTATATCACATCTTTGTTCAATGAACAATTTTATAAATTTTTTTGGAATAAATACAGTAAAAGTCATTTTCCAAGTGATTCTTAATGAAAAATTAACTATACTGCAACTTTTTTTTCTATAAATGTGATGATATTTTATAGTTTTTTACCGTAAAACAAAAAACTCTTTTGAAGTGATATTGAAAAAAATATTCCAGAATTTGTTTAGATATTCATTAAATTCACCAAAATGCTCGTGCATTCTTTTAAAATGAAATAGAACTCAAATAAATATTCTTTGAAATTCTACGAAAAAGACTGTGCAATAACCCCCTAGAGATAGTACATTGTTTGGAAATTCATAATAATATACAAAAATAAAAAAAAAAGTGGTAATATTTTTGTTACTCCAGAAGTCGAAAATCGTTACTTTGTCCTTTTGAGGGACAAAATGCATGTGTTTTGTTTCTTTGGAGGATGAACTTCCAGTTTTGACAGTTGCTCATAATATCTGTATAATGACGACTTATAAGTCGTATGTTATATACGAGATCTGTGCCCAAATGTCAAGATTTGTACTTGTTCTTCCAGAGACAAGCTTAAAAAATCATGCATTTTGTCTTCCAAAAGGACAAAATCGCGATTTTAGAACTTTGGAAGAACAAAAATTGACTTTTTTATTGAGTGGCGTCGATTTTGTTTTGCCTGAAATGGGCCAAGTATTATGGAAGTCCCCGGTTCTCTTTCTCTCTCTCTCTCTCTCTCTCTCTCTGTCAAAAGCTCTTCCATGAGCTTTAGCTTGTTTAAGCTGTTCAGTCTTTTGTATATTTAATGCAATTAAAATTGAAATATTTGTTTGATGTAGATGAAAAATGGACGACTATAATCAATATATTGATGTTGAAGCTGCCGAGTGTAAACGGGCATGGCAAAATAAATCGTCATTTAAAAGTGCGCATCAAAATATTGGAAAGCTACGATTACGATGCACGGGTTGCTTTTAGATTGTCTAAGGTTAACGAACTTGATGCGATCCAAACCAATTTTGAATTCTAAAAGCAAACAAATGGAGGTGGATATTTCGTCTCATGGTCTTTGGTCTTCAAAATTTATAAAGCGGTTGCCTGAAGTGATTTCGTAACGCTTTGTAAAATTCAAAAAAACAAAAACGTAAAAAAATACGAATCAGATTGGTGTCCAGGTATTTTCGGTTGAAGTGAACATATTGTTGCTAAACTTCATCTAATAACCCTCCGGTTTGTAGCTATCCTTGTGGATTCTCTTTGAACTATAATAACACACAATTCGCTACTGTCGATCGCAGTGGTTTATCTGACATTGCATTCAATGCAATTACATTCACCACATCTGACACGAAGCATCGCTGCTGAAGCAGCATTCAGAGAACAAATAAATGAGCGCTCGAATCAAAATTCATATTTTATTTGAGAAGAAAACAACGTAAAACAAACATCGTTGTGTTGATTCTCAAAATATAGAAACATTTTAATTCAATTTTAATGCAACATTGTTCGTGATACGTGATACTGAATAGCGATTGTGTTCAAGATTTTTTAATTCATTTTCATGAAAATGAAAGTTTGGTAAATTTATGCACATTTTCGCTTTTGGCTATATGTTTAAATAAATCGTTATGAATTGTTGAACAGGCTTTGGTTGCGTGTCATAACCATCACTGAAAATGTTCGTCTTTTAACCTTTTTGTTTGATTTTGACTGAATATTTCGACCCTCCTTTTTAAACCAAAAGTGCATTTCAATTTGTGCTTGGTAGACAGATTTTTGACTACACTTTCGGTAAAATTCTGTACCTTGAAGAGACACTCGCTTGGGAAATGACAGTTCACGAACACATTCTGCTTATGACAACATTTCAACGATTTCATTGGAATATTTACAAGTAGCTTTCATCGTACACTTGATAAATGTAAATTCGTTCAATATTATGACAGAGTTTCTAAATAATCGTCTTGGTGCTGCATGCTAGAAGATTTTCTTCAATTTATTTTACAGACATTGTTGATTGCACTTCTCTGTGGCTCAGTACTGGAAGCTTGTACATTGGGAACTGGCCATTTCTTTATGTTTCAAATTTACTATGAAATTCGAAGCACTCTAGAAATATCTTAACATAAGCCATGTTGCCCAAGTGCACTCTATTTTAAATGAACACAAACAAATCTTGCAGAGCAGCTCTTGAGTTTGAAATATAAATCAGAAATGGTCATTTTTTTTATTTAATTTTCATAAACGTTGCGCTCAAAGCAAACTGTATTATAGGATTTGACGACGCAATGCTACGATTTCACTATAAAACTGTTTGAACGGTTTTTTATAGTTCATGTATGAACAAGGATAAATTCGAAAATAGTGATTTTGTGTGTGAACTTTTCTCATAATTCATAATTGTTTAACCGTCTAATTTTTTTCCAATAAGAAATGAAACACATGAAATAAACCTATTCGTTGAAGTAATGATATATTCGATGGAAAATTACCAGATTAAAGTTATCAAACGTCTTCATGGTGTTCAACACACAGACACATTTTTCCGAAAAATTAAACTACGCTGTAATTGGTGCACATGAAATATGGCCTTCATTGCCATTACTATTGTAATCTATCATTAAACATGATAACATGTAAATTGACCCACAATGAAAGATGTAAAATTTCCACCATATGCTGAATTTCATTGATAATTTTTCCTTAACTCATTACACAGAAATGTATTTCAATGTTTAAAATGAGATATTATAGCCATTTCTCATGAGAAATTCCACACTGCTCCATTCCGCAATAGATGTTACTTTTAAACACGTAACTTACAAACAGCAATAACACTTTTCATAACTTATCAAAATCACGTATTCAATCTTTTGCGTAGTGACGCATGGGTTATTCACGCTAGCAGAAAATTGCGGTCCATTGATTTAATATATTATAGTTATTGAACTGAGAATATAAACAGAAATCAATTGTATTGCTCAAATAATACCATCAAGGAGAACGATCAAATCGAATTAAATGTGTGTCCAGTTTTAATTAAAATTAATATAAACAAATTGAACTAGAAAAACTATCCAAAGAAACCGTGAATAACCCCATGGATACCAGTGGTCGATATTGCATCAAACAGAATAAACAGATAAACATTTGAGTAGCGCCAGTAAAATATTTGACAATCATTTTGACAGCGGACACCTTTGAAAAAAAATTTGTTTGGAAGCACTTCTGTTTCTAGTTTAATATTTGTTTAATTGGTTATTTCGAATGTAAACAGTGAAATAATTAAAAAAAACAAACAAACAAAAAACAAATCTGTGTTTTGGTACGATGTTATGTAAATGAATGTTAAACCAGTAGAACGTATAATCAAAAAATCTGATTTGTATTTACCTTGGCTGATTCAGTGCCACTTTTTTCTTCGATAATCAATAGGGGCATACTCAAAAAGCTAAGCTTCTATTTGAGCAGCTCGACTCATCAAAAATGTTATACGATTGGTTTGGGTGAGAAATGTTTGGACTGTCATACGTTGTACAAATTTTCTCATTCGCTTTGTTTGGATGTTCTATATCTGAAATTTGGTGTGTGTGTGTGTGTGTGTGTGTGTGTGCCTATTGGCTGGCTTACGCTTCAGACGCCAGCAATCAGCCAATGAATGCGTAAGCATTTCCAACTCTGATTTTTACAATGAAATGACAGGTTTGTGAAAAAGAAAATACAAGAAACGTGATAACTTCTGTAAGCATGATTATAAATCTGAAACAATCATCTGTAGTTACCCCTTGAACATGTACTTCACGTATAAGTTTTACTTGCATCATTAGCAAAAAAAAAAAAAAAAAATACATATGGAAAATTTTAACACGCGCCAAAACATGTCCATATAGCATTGATCAGGTTTGTCAATATTTAATTAATATAGAAAAAAAAAATCAAGTCAGTAGTTTAGGTTAACCAAACAAGTAAGATATATGTTGCATGTAAAAGAGACTGTATAAAAGGAAAGTGGCATTCAATCGCAGCTCAATTTGTCATAATTGTGTGGCGTCCAAATATAATAAGATCAAATAAAAAAATCATTCAAAATGTTAATGTTTAAGTTTTTGGTTATTTTGGTTGCCATTTTCATTGTCAGCACTTCGGTAGATGGTGAGTTTTTGAGGCCATTTTTTTGGGCTTTGGCATTTTTTGCAACCACAATTTTCATGGTAATTTCAGCTGGAATTGCTAGACGCAGAAGACATCGAAGGCAAAGGGAACGGGAACGGGAACGGGAACGAGCAGAAATACAACCAATGACTTATATTGTGCATAAAAATTCGCATAGCAGTGGTGGTTGCAAAGGCACAGGATGTGGCTCTGCTCTAGCAACTGCGGCCCCTGCAGCTTTAGGTAAAAATTTACCAAACAAAAAAATGTACACATTTTATCAGTTGCATTGCATTTAAAGCAACATCAACTACCAAGGGGCTTCCAACACTCAATATATAACGACAAAAAAAAAAATCATTTTTGATGTATGAAATCCTTATCAATATGGGAGATATTTGTATCTCTATGGTGATAATGAAGTGTCTAAAGCCCCTTGTAAACTAAACTGTGCCGTGCGAAAACGATCCAGACGACAAACTTTAAATTATGTTATTATTGTTTTTCAGATCCGAAAACTATTGAAGTTATTGGTATGGATAATTTTTAGAGATTAAATTGTGCAGGGAGGAAAATAACTGTTTTTTTTTTACAAATCAATTCACAGTTAAAATACCATCCATACGCGCTACAGGTATATATCTTTCGATAAAAGTGGTTTTGATCAAAAGTATTTTTTGTTGTTGTTACTCTTGTGAATCTAAATTGAGTGGTTTTCATTTCAGGTGGAAAAGTGGTGTACCGAAATAGTACGTATCATAATAGTTATTATCCGTTATTCTACTTTCATGAATCAATAATGAGGTTTCGCAGTTTCAATATTGCGTACTTTTCTTTTTAAAATTGTGTATCGTTCAATTCTACAGACCATTATTTTGGTAAAAAAAAAGTGATCAACATTATGTAATATTAACCATTGAGTTTGATTACTACTTAATTTTGTCGATTTGTTTGAAACCATTTTTTGTTTGCTTGATTGAAAAAATAGCAAATTGTTCAAAACTCACCAGCAAATATTGCACAACTCACAAGCAGAAGACACCGATCAGAAACTATCTGAACTAGAAGTAGCAACTTAAATAAAAGAAAGTATCGAAAAGTGTGAAATCCTTCAAACGCTTGAGACTGTGTGAAATCCCTTGAGAGCAATCTTTGTTTCATGAACTTTGACCATTGCAATGCAATCACGAACATAAGCAGCATTGCTATGAAAATGATGTGCGATGTTCTTGCTCTCATTTGTTCAAATATTGTTTTCTTTTAAAAATTGAATTTGATATTTTTTGAGGCACCCAAAGATTGCCGAGAAACTAAAATATTATATGTAGGTGGTGTGCAATCCAATATAATCTCTATTGAATATATCACATCGCTATGTAGTATTTTTCAAAGCATTGAAAACACAGATGGATTTATCAAAGCGTTTTAAGAATAAGTAATAAATGAACTTTATCAATTTCAGTTTCAGCAACATTTGGTCAGTGGTTCAACAACAACAGTACGTAATAAATTGAATACTTTTGTATTTCATTTTGAGCCATGATTATTCATTTTTCACGTTCGCTCCCATTGCAGACAATTCGATGAACTCAGGCAATTCAATAGATCCATATTTCAACAATTTCAACGGCAATGCTAACAATAATTCAAACATTAACTGGTGGAATGGTACATTTCCATCTGAGGGAGATAGCACTACCGAATCGTCTAGTGACACTACTACAACGGCTAGTTCATCGACTACTGCAAGCTCTACAACAGCAAGCTCAACAACTGCCAGCACAACAATTGCAAGCACAACAACTGCCAGCACAACAACTGCATCTACAACTGCATCTACAACTGCATCTACAACTGCATCTACAACTGCATCTACAACTGCATCTACAACTGCATCTACAACGACCGGTAGATTACATGCAATTGAACAATGTCAAATGGATTTCAACGTTGTTTTTTTTTTTTGGTTCACAGATTGCCCAGTTTCTCTGTCGTTAAATTCCACCGCATCCGGACTTCTCAATGTGATCGGAGATATTCTTGGTAACACAACCAGTGAAGTGATAGACACTTTGGAAGATATTTTGCGTGTTCAAATAGTTAGTATAAGAAACAATAATACCGAAATCTGTTTGGAGGCAGGGACGAATACAGATGGCTTACTAAACAGGATCATCAACTTTTTATCCGACGATCTAAGCAATGCACTAAATCGATTAAATAATACATTGGGTGATCTTGGTCTTGATCTTGGAAATATTGGCGGCCTTCTTGGATAGCAGTAATTGTAACAATTGTTTTCCGTACTGTTAATTTTGTCGAAACTATTGCGGGTTTTCTAACGTTGTTTGAATGGCGTCAATCCGTATAGATTTAAGACTGGGTGTATACTTAGTGATTTCTTACATATTTATTTTATTTATTAAATTTCCCTTTAATAGCATCCGATTTGGTTACTGTTTTTTTTTTTCAATTATTTTTTTAAGCAATTCAAAGCAATAGAACATTGAATCGGAAATTTTCTTTTTCCTTTTGTTTCCATTTCAATTTTGTTATTTAACATTACAATTTGAAAGTATCTACATTTGACCAATTTGACCATGATGGAGTAGATTCATCCAAAAAATGTTGCATCGATACATCCAAGATAATTGTATATTCAGTTCATACCAATCACGTTCAATTGCTCGAAAATGCGTGAAAATCTACAGAAAACGTATACAAAATCCTTTCATTTGGCAACTCGCAGCTAATGTTTCAGTACACCAGTTCCAATAACACGTAGGAACTCGGAAGAACTAATGCAATTTGAACAAATTTCGTCAACACGTTCGAAAGTGATCGTGTTAACATCGGTCAGTTTGTTTAGTCGTGTTAAAACGTGGTAAACCATGATGGTTGACCGTGTTAAATTCCCACTTCATGCGGAAAAGTGAACAAGACATTTCAGTTAACGACAACGACACTATAACAAAATATAAATTGTTTGAAAAGTGTGCTGTGCGGAAAAGTATGGAATACAATAGTAATTCAATTTCTTCAAAAGTAAATCATGAAATTGAAAGAAAAAAGAGAAGCAAAAACAAAGAATTGGTAATCTAATTTTTTTAAAAAAAGGAAAAACTAGCATTTCTGAGGATCTTTGAGACTACCCATTTCGGGAGTGGCACTCCAGGTTTTTTGCACACACAAAAATGAGCGTTCAATCTTCCTTTTTAGCTTTAATTTGTCCATAATCCATTGATCTATTTCTTTTGACCATTTATCATTTCATTAATATTATTTCATTTATTTTTGATATCCAGTATGTGATTCTTCTTTTGAGCAAAATTATACGCTTTAACAAGTAAATTGCCAATTGAAGTTGATTGAGCTTAAGCAAACAGACTATTATAATTTCTGAACATTTCGATTCCACTTTAAAAACCTACACTCAATATTTATTTTCAAATAAAGTTCGAAGCGCTTGAAAACTGGTATTCAATTTAGCAAGATAGTGTCGGTAGCGATATAAAATGTGTGTAACTGTTTATTTCTTCATTTCATGGCTTTTCAACAAATCAACGTACTGATAGGCAAACCGAAGTCATAAAACCAAAGTCTATCCATAAAATAGAGTACTTGTTTGCACGTTAAGCTTTAGTGCAAATTGCACTGTGCAATGAATATTCGGGCGGCTATAAAAGTGTTTGTGTAATACATTGCATGTAAGTACGTGGTAAGGTCAAAAGCATCCATAGCATAGAGCCTATGAGCTTATATCAGGTATTTTTGCATTTTCCAAAAAATTGAAATGGCTTCTTTCTACCGTTGTTAAAATTGCTCGTACTTTTTTTTTATTGTTTTTCATTTAATGAATACACAAAACCCATTGGCATTATGAGCTGATTACAGTCCGATGGACTGAATTACAAAGAAATTGGCACTTAAGTAAATTCCAAAGTGTTTTTTTTTCCAGTGAAGTCCACTTCAGACAGATAACAAATTAGATTAAACGGCATGGCCTTTATTTTTGGGTCCGACAGTCTAATCTCATTACCCAGTTAAGATAAGTGGCAGCCAAGATGCATTGCCAGTCTATGGAAATGGCCGTGAATTCATTTGCAACATTTTATTTGGCAAACATTTTAACTTCATTTTCTTGTCCAATTCATTTGCAAAGATAAAATTGGAAAATAAAATGACTTAAAGTTAGATTTATATGCATGCCTTTGCAATTGCATCATCAAAATACAGTTGCAAACTAATAAAAATCATTTAATGGAGCTTTTTGTATGACCGCATGAATGTATACTATGTAACAAAAAACATTGAGACATTCTGACCCAATGAGCAATTTTCCAACGTTGTTATGCATTGACACATGGATCTCATTCAAAACCATTTCAAATATTTACTTTCACTACAATTTATATGGAAAATAATAACGCGCATGTTAACATTTGGCCATATGGCTGAGGTGTTTTTTCATAAACAATTTTTTACGTAAGCATATAGATGCATACGTTCACATTCACATATGCACGGTACAAATTACAGTGAATGCAGATTTTTGTAATTTCTTTTTTACCACGTAATCTCTATGCAAAAAAAAAACAGCCCGTGAAGTTGGTGCATAAATTATGAATATTTTAAATGGTTTTTACACAATAAAATTGCACATTTGGGATTTTCTCAAATAAAATAAAATGCATAATAGAAGAAGAGTCGCAACGGGGGACTTCACTACCATCAAATTGAATAGGAAATATACAATAGAGCTATTTGAATAATGGATCCTCTGTAGATATTCGCTCCAATTCGTAACGCATCCGTTTGATGTATGCACGTGAATAATTCTCTTATTCACATTTAGATAAATCATTTGACAACATACTATTTGTTGAACGTACATGATAAATTTTTCTTCCTGAAATAATTCTCGTGACACTTGTTTGAGCGTATAATATTGATATTTATTTACTGATTTATTTATTTGCTCGTTAAATTTATGGGCAACATTTTGCTCTGATTTTTATATACTTATTATTTGCTTTAACTGATTAGTTTACCATTTAAAATACGAATATAACTTTACACGCGTCTAGCGTGTTATACTATGTGTATTTAATAATATTGAACAGAAACGTGTGGTATAAATCCGATTTAATTTGTTCGATAGTTTGAGGTGCTGAGATTTTAATAGTTTGCTCAACGCGTTAATGATGATAAATGTAAATAAAGTTTTCAATTTCAATAGCATGAACTAGTTTCGATTCAGTCATCAGGTGAATAACTGTGCCAAAAATAGCTGAAGCAAGGTAATATTTAACAAATTAACCAAACTTCGATAAGCATCAATAGAATTTCAAAAATGTTTTAAGTATTGAGAAAATCTCAACATGAAATGCATAAAATAACGAAAAAAATTTTTATATCAGGCAAACATAAGAGGATTTGAACTTAGGGGGAAATCGCAAATCAAATCGTGCAAAAATCTTGCAGCCCATGTGAAAAAAATGTCTGCCAGTCAGCCAGCCAGCTAGCCAGCTGACTCTTAGACGACTATAGACGTTTAATTTGGGACAACAGACGTCTGAAAACGATGTTTTATGTACCTTAGACCGTTTCAGTCGATTGTCAGTCGTTTTCTAGCTGACTTTTAGCCGTTTTTTGTCTTAATTTGGCCGTTTGGCAGTCGTTTGCCAAACGACTGTCTGTACAATCATTTTATTTTCACAAGGGAAATATTGCGAATACAACCGCTTATTCGTCACTTTAACTGCGAATTCTTTCGTGATCATTATATCTGTGTATTTGCAGATAATCTCTATGTTGATTTAGATAATAATTGAGAAAGTTACAATATTATTTGATGCAAAGTGAAACAATAAAAATAGATCATTTTTGTCACTAAAGTTTCAATGTAATAAATAAGATCTAATCAAATATAAATGTATATGAAAGTAGTGGAAAGTGCGGATTTGAAAGCCCATAGCATTTATATGCAGACGGCAACTGTAAAACAACCATAGATGATAACTTTATCATAACCTTTAGGTAATCATCGTTTAAGTGTTAAGTGGGGGGGGAGATGCTCAATAAAGCTACATTAAACGCTTTAATGCCTTTGTTTGCCATGAATCATTCTTTTTTTTCCATCTGTTTTGTGATGAAGAGCGAATGTTTTTAATGGCGTTTTGACTGTGCTAACGACTCTTTGAAAGTGTTTTGTCTATGCATTTTACGTTTATTGTGCATTCACCTTTCCACTGAATTCGTACACCATTGAAATCTTTTAAAAAGATTGTGCACGTCATGTTCACATCCTAACCTTGAAACCCAATTGCTTCGCCATTACCCACTTCAATGTGTTATTTTTGTTCTCTATAAATGTTTGAGTCGTTCAATGCATCAAATAAAACGAATATAAATAAATGGGGTTTTTTTTCTCCATTTTTCCGTGTGTTTTATTTTTGAACGAAAATATAATACAAAAGAATAAGAAAATTAGCTTCATAAACTTAATCATAAATAATGATACCGTTGTATATTTTGCTAATGTATTAGACGTCAATTTAGTTTAGATATGGAAACTGCGTATCATTTTTAGTAATTTTACCACCTGTAGAGGGGAAAAACGATGCTATTGGCAGCTCTGTGCAACATTACCAAATTTCATATAGTTAAAACGGTTGATAAATTGAAATCATTCTGATTATTTTGAATAACATTCTATGAAAATGTTAAAACTCAATTTAAACTACAACTCGTTCGATGAAAAGACTTTTTTGTTTAAAAAATCAGGTGGGTTGAGATTGTCAACTTGAGAAAACTCTGTGATGATTCGGTTTCATGAAGTCTCACCTGAAAATGGAACACATTATCATAAATTAAACCGTTAAAGAACTTTCAACTTGTTTAAGCTTATAATCTCATAAAGTGACTGGCAAATATTTTATGTCATATATACACAATCCGATTGCACAGGGAGTTTTGCACATTTAAAATTGTTTTAATGATACTCATGATTCGTGTGACACGATTGATAAATTTTCAACTGTGCACATGGCTCACGAATTTGTCGTATAATAAAATACAGCACATCGAACGGGGTGGATGGCATTTGAAACAATGTTTGATGATATTCGTACATTGTACATCTGCAGTATAATACAGTATATGAACGAGGTTTAATCTACATATACAAATTTTTGGTGATTCAGCTGAATGGCCATAAATATGTGCACTCATGTTAAAGAAAAAATTTAATTAAGCGAATAGTTTGCGTTGCATGAAGGAGAAGTGAATATGAAACTTCTGCCAGCAGCGTCTCAGCAAAGCAGTAAATACCTGAGAGTACCATTCACCTACTAAGCCACTTAATACTCAAATTCATTAAGCGCAGCATTTTACTCAATGTTGAAATTAGGTTCACATTTTTTTTATAACTACTTTTGAATACAAACTACCAGACTGGTGAAGATGTAGCAATCAGCAAAATGTTAACGATTCAATACAGTTATGAAGTTTATGCGTTGGTTAAATTGCATTGTTGCTGCCTATTGAAATGGGGGCGCTCGTGTTGGCGCTCGTATATATCGTCGCCGCCTTTTGATTTGGCCAAAATAAATTACGTCGACCGTGTGAAAATGGAATTAATGCAAACAACTCGAACCAGTAAATGTGATCCGTAGAGAGAGAGAGCGGCTATTTTGTTATATTTTAATTGGAGTTGATAGTTCAAACATGATACGAGAGCATTCAAAATGCCACTCAAAATACGGAATGCGGTAGGTATCTCTCATCAACGGCCAAGAATTTCATATGGATATTTCTATTATGATGTTAGATTAAATTATGTCGTTGACGTAAAAATGACCGTTGTAGACAGCGAAAACACAATGCGAGTAGAAATCGAAATTTTGTTGAAATTTTTTTGAATTTGTTTTTCTCAACTATTCAGGAATTTGAAAGGTACTCAAAATATTTCTTGCGAAGCGAGTTTGTTCACTGGCTAGAATTCCATTAACACCTTTCCTCTAAGCGTATTTGCATTCACTTAAACAAGAATATTTACATATTCCGTGGAAACAGCATCATGCTTTTAACAGAAAGCATACACCTTTAAGAATAAGAATAACAACCACGTTAATGTGGCAAAAGAGAAACTTCCAATTACATCAATATGTACATAAAAGACAGCTTTTATGCACTGTGCATAAATGTAATGCACCTTACAACTACTTTTACGTGCAATAATTTATGAAAACAATAAAGTGACTTCGTATTTTATTTACTTTCGATTATTCATTGAAAAGCACTGAAGATGAAATAAATGTTGATATTTTAGTTTGAATGGTTTGGAGTACATTTTTACAAAAACATGTAATTTTCGAAAACAAGACTATCACATCGAAAAAAAAAGCTCAATAACTCACACCATTGTCACTAACTTCTCTGCCGAAACAGTACTGATGTTTTTGTCTTGCCGAATAGCAGCTTATTTAATTGTTAAAATTAATTCAACATCAAGATTTTTGAGTTTGCTCACAATGGAATGCGATTCTGTACTGATGTGAAAATTCTTGTGAACACATCAATTGATATGATTTTTTCGATAAATTCAAATGAAATACACGATTTACTGGAGTTAATTGTTTTCCATTTTTATTCTCTTCATACGACGCACATAGATTGATCGAAAATAAATGAGCAGCATTGAAACTTAATCTTCTGTGTAAACGCATTAAACAGTAATTTAGTCTTTATTTAGATTTTTGAAGAGATGCCAAAAAAAATATCACTAAACATGACGCAGCAGATACATTCCATGTTTGTGATTTGTGCCATTAGCTTTATACATCAATTTACAGAAGAAGAAAGAAACAGAAACAAAATCTAAATCCCTGTAGTGCAGTTGCTGTGCAAACAAAAGGTTCTCTAAACAAAGGAGTTATTTCCATGTATTATTTAAATGGCTATGAGGCTTGGATTCGAAAAAGGTAGCGTACAGAAAATGTTAACTGGTGAGAGTGCAGGTCTGCCAACGTTTTTCGACATTTGCATGATTGCTTAATAACATTTACAAATTTTCTCTGTTATTTCAAAGAGCTGCACTCATTTCTGCTTGATTTCCTGTGTGAATTTTACAAGTAAAATACACAATTGTTGTTTTTTTTCCATCTGTTCGCCTCAGGAATATTGAAAATTTAACGTATACAATTCCGCTTTGAAATCATAAGCACAAAATTTACAGTTTCTAAAATTACTGCATATGATTTTGTTCGTTCAACAATCAACCAATGTTGAATCACCTCTATCAATAGCTGGAAGTGTGTTGCATAGCAACCGAAGATGATGATTGCGGCAATTTTGTTTGGTTGGATATAATTTCAATTTGAGTGCTATTTTATGCTCAGATTCCGTTTACAACAGCATTTGATTTGAAAGAGGCGATTACAATTACCCACGAACGTTTGGAAACTGGTTGGGTGACTGTTGTGAGAAAATGCCATCATTTTCCACCAGTGAAACTTGAAAGTTGAAAAGCATTTCCTGTGTGTGTGTGTGTTTTTTTTTCTCTTTCGTAAAAACAAATGAATCCATTTGGTCGGTGTGTATCGGATTTCTTACACAATTTCATAATAGCCAATTCATGTATTCGTTGCCTTGTTACTGAGCCAAAATTACTCGACGCTAACAAAGTTTTTACTTTGGTGCTTGAATTTGCACAATTCTAACACCACTTTTTTGTTCCTTCTTCGTGTTGCTTTTCCGCTTGGATGTTGGATATTTTATAGGGGACAACGGGCATAGGCAATTATTAAGCAGCTGTTTGCTCCCTTTTGTTGAATTTATAATTTAAACATCGAATAACACTGTGTTATTCAAAATATTCCTTCCGAATTCCTATTTCGTGTATTTCTATATGCCAAAAAAATGGCACTTTCTTTCATCTGATTAAGTTGATGCTCATGAAATTCTAATCCAAAACGTTCTTTCACATCTTGTCCATCAAAAAAAATGGTCAAAATCTAGAACACTGAGATATTTATTTGAGTAACATAGTCTTTGTTTTACCAAAACTCTGCAATATTGCATTCCACCCAAGTCCGATGCTTGCAGAGACAATTTGATGATGGATTGGTCAGCGATGCTGGTGAGTGAAAAGTATCAACCATCACAACCACAAATGACCATCAAACAAAATGGTTATTTTCATTGGAAAATATCGCTAAGCTTTATTTCTATTGCAAAAGTAATATGACCATGACAGTGTATAATTTAACAGCGTGTCCATAAAGCTTTATATTGATGAACATAACATTGAAAATAAGAGTAACAAAAAAAAAAAAAAAAAATGAAAGAATGTGATACGATCAATCACATTGTAACATTGGTCTATCTAACCAGTTTTGCTTGGCGTTTGTCGAAAATGTGACCACCACAACCGCAGACGAGTCTACACTGATTTTTCTCAACACATCTTAAAATCGAGCACATTCACATTGCTATCCATAGTCCAATAAGCTGATAAATATCTTGTGAAAGTGTTGCTTTAAAATAAAAGCGTAAAATTGATATTATCAATCTACTGTGTCCATTCATGTGAATTATGTGACAATTGTAAGCTACAGTAAAATGGTTCTCTGATTTCATGGTATTAAGAGACAACAGCAATAACAAAAAACTCTCTTCGCCATATCGATAAAACCAATGGCTTTTAACGAGGAATTCAGTCAACTATGAAATGCACGGATTGAGTGCTACTTTGGCCAAATTCGATTTCAATGCATGGTTTATGCATTGTATTGAACCATTTAATAAATCGCACAAACAATGTCGGAACTAGGAAAACTTATCATTCTTTTTCTCTGTTTTGTGTTTTTTTTTTATTAACATCACAAATTTTATGAACGCCAAAGTCATCCGCGCTCAACTTCATCGAATGATTAAAAAACCATTGAAAATGTATATTCAAAATACTGTTTTTTAACTTCTAAACCGTCTAAAGTGTATTTTATTGGCAATTGGTGCCGATTCGTCGAGACAACCAATATATTTAACCATAAGCTAACTGAATGGAAGCTATAAGCCATTTAATATATGGAAATAACTGACACTCTGTTGAATGGGATTATGTTCATTGATGATTTGATTGTGGTTTTCGTTGGAAATTCTTATTTAGAGACACATTGCTTTCGATTGGAAATTGGTTTGAGGTGCGACTATGTAATTGCTCGAATCCGACTGATGTCAACCATCCAAACTTAGGACTGAACTTCAATATTATTTTATTGTTTTTATCACAATACAATTGCAATTTACTTGTTAGCATTTTCAATTCATACGAAAATGAAATAAGTATATTCACCTGAAACGGATAACATTGTTAACTGAACTGATCAAATCAACTGACTTATTCATTGAATTGAACAATTTACTGTTGAGCGGCACTGAAAATGATTATCAATAAAATAGATGCGTGAATAAAGCGCAACGTCAAAATGACGGTTTGGTTAATGAAATAAATGGCAACCAACAACAACAACAGAAATGTCGTCTAGACATTGTTCGCATACTCACACATTCACATTTGGCCAACAATGAGACACTTAAAGATAATGGGTGCACATTTCATTCAAAAAAAAAAAAAAAAAAAAGAATTCGCTCGTATCAATTAACACGCACACAAAAATAAAACGAAGCAAAAAAAGAGAAATATGTGAAAATGAACAGTTCCATAAATACTAATCGAGTTAAAAGCATATAAAATGGTCATTGTTTTTTTTCTTCTTCTTATTAATGCGTAAATAAAATAACAACTAACAAAAGCCGAAAACCGTACCTCTAACACTATCAAATTGGTCATATGCGAAAATTGCAGTCGCAAAAGGTTACATTGTTATGGCATTAATTATCCGAAATTATTTACCATTGTGAAAATTCGCCATTGACCATTGACCATCGGCTATCGCTTAAAACCCTTTGGCAAAGGATTGTATGAATGGATGATCATAATCAATATCTCACGCAGTGCGATATTTTGGCATTCATTGTATTTTAGCCAGCGGATTGAACAATTTAGTTTGGTGCAAAGATATTTCTGATTATAAATATGTTTTGTATTATAAAAGTTATATATAAAATGTAACATCAATAAACTGTGTAAAAAAATGTGTGTGTGTGTGTGTGTGATTGCATGTTGTCGGCGTGTCGCATTTGGAGCTGAGATTGAAGAAAAATGTATTAAGAAAATCAAATTTTGTGGTCTTATGGATGTGAATGAAAAGACACGGAAAAAAAGAATAGCAGAAAGAAAAAACAACCCTCACACAAATCGACATTTCAATAGATGATGAAAGTCATTTTCTCTCACGTTGGCCATTTGCGTTCCATCCACACACCACATCCAGGCGATGTGCCATTCGCGAGGTACACAGAACTGGAACAAAAAAAAATGATGAGAAAATATTTTTCAAACACACCGAATTGGCAGGATAAAATGTAATTCAAAAAAACACCCGCAAGTGTTTTGATTAAACATTATCGTTTCCATAATTTCTGAGTAATTTCCCTTATGACACAAGACTGTGTACATTGCACGTGAATATAGCATTTTGTTGTTGTTGTTGTTAAAATTGTCAGTTTACTACAATGCTATTTTCGATTCCAAGTAAATAAGAGGTGCTATTCATACTCAAAGTGAAAGCGAGAAAGCGTGAGAGTGAGACTATTATGCTTGAGTGCAAATACGGAAAATGAAAATGCGGCAACATGAATTGCAAAATCAAGTGTGAGAAAAAATTGTCCTTAAAACGCTTTTCAACTTACTTCATTCATTCACACACACACACACACACACTCACACACGATTATTATGCATGAAATGTAAATGCAGTATAAAATTGTTGCAATTGAGTGTCGCCGTAGAAGAGGCTCATATGCCTAATGAAACTCTGCAAGTAATCAATGTCCAGGAGTCAGAGCCCGTTTGTGCATCACACCACTTTACGTGCGCTTGTGATATCATCATCAGCAAATAAATTGCCATAAAAAGCCAATCAACAGCAGAACAATCGAAGAAAAAGTACACAATCAGCAAAAATGCAGAAAACGAACCCAAAGAATGCATGTACTTCCCACATATACTGTTCATTCAGTTTGTGAACATGGTTTTTATCGCCAAATCGTTTGGATTTCTAGTGGTTTGACACACTCACCGAGTGTGGAACACGATAAATGTGGGTGGTGCACGCGTAAAATGGTTGGACACAATGGAAATGACACATTCCGAAAAACGTCAATGTACATACAGCAGATTTGCTGTTGCTGGTGATGACGATGACGATGACAATGACAATGTTATGTGTGAACAAACAATCATAATAACAACAACAACAACAACAACAACAACAACAAAATACTCAAGTGAATAATGGACGAGAATGTAAATTGAAAAGTGTATTATCCGAGCGTACATTCGGCTCTTGTGATCCGTTTTGACGTTGCCATTAGTCAAAGCATTTTATGCGTTGTTTTCGTATCTATTGTTGTTGTTGTTAATTCTTTTTTTTTATCATTGTAATCAGAAAAAAAAGGCTTCATGATGTGCTCCATGGTCATATACGCTTGGAATATACAATTCAATGCTATCTAATGCATCATTTTCACTAGAAGATGTGTCGAAACAAAACAAAACAAAAAAATTTGATTGAACGAGAACAAAATATAGAGTGAATTGATTATTCACATTTTTCGGCATTTTCCATTCAGCAGCTTGTCCCAATTCTATGTCATTCATTCATTCATTGAGAGAAAGAGAAAAAAAAAGCATACAGATTTTTATATCGTTTGCGAAAATTGTCGTATAAAAATGAAATTTACTGTCGAAACGAATGAACTTAGTGTGATTTGACACACACAAACAACACACTCACACCGTGAAACACAAAAGACTGGCAAGAGGAGGCAAACACAATATTCCCCCCTCGGTGGAGGTACATAATAAATTTTTAACTGGTTTTTATTATATTTTCACATCTATTTTGGTCATGTCATACAAAAATAATGTGCCGCACCGTCAATAATCTACCGAATGCCATTGGAATTGAGTTGGAGTATTTAACGAAAATGGATCAAAAGCCGATTTTATGTTGTGTGAGTTTGTGTGTGTGTGAGTGTTTTTTTGTGTCTGTTTCGCTTTCATTTCGAGTGGAATATGATGGTGGAACATTGACATTTTCCACCTATTTCGATGTATTCATTTTTAATTTCGAATCTATGGGTGACTCCATCTTGAATTGCTTGAACAGTGTGTGCTAGTATTTCGGCACACATTATTCTTGTGTTTTTTGTTTCTCGCTCTCTCAATTGTTTGGCGTGTCTTAGTGATAGCCCACGTGCTCACAACACACAAACACAATAATTTTGTAATCGTATATCAATTGCTGGAACTCTTGATTGACTCAATTCAAATGGCTATAAACTGTAGAGCTTTTTTTTTTTACATGAACGCTTATTACTTGGTGTTGTTGTGCAATGCATATAATAGGCTGACTGTCTGGCTGGCCTGCTTTTTGAGAATATAATAGAAAGACAAACAATTTTTTTTTTTGTCATTTGGATTGCTTCATTTTTCAATCAACTTTCTTCCAAGAATGACCGAATTTTCCACGATTTAAAACGACCAAATTTTCCCAATTTTCCATGAAAAAAAACAAAAAAAAAACAATGAATTGCCATTTGTTTGATGCCCAGTGAACAGTTCACATGGTACAATGATCGCTATCCGAATTCAAATGGATTGTTCCATGAAGGAATATGATTAATTTTTGATCCGCATGATGTCGGAAGCAAAAATGCCCGAAATCTTGTGTCTGAGTGTGCTTAAGACTCACTCACTTTGTCGATCGATATGTGTGCTTGACCCACAACACTTCTAATATGAAGCAGGCTTTCAAACCGTATAAATGTATCCTGTTGAGCCAGGATTCATATTCATTGCATACGATTTAGCAAATAAATGAGACGAGATAAAATGTTTAATAGTAAAAGATTTAGAAGAATGTTAAATTTGCTTGGTGCTCACGAATGGTGCTTGATACATTGATATGACCATAGTCAATATGACTGCCTAAGATTGTCCCTGAGTAATGGTGGTCTAGTAATTTATTGCGTTGAAATATGCTCGCACGTGTGAAATTGTGTTAGCATGCGTGGCTGTTGCGATAACATCACATTCGGGAGGAACAAAAAAAACAAAAATGTGTTCATTGGGATAGGCTGCATCCTCAAATTGATAATCGTCTGCATTTATATTCGGTATATATAAATTGTATTGTGACTGTGTGACAGTCCAAATTGACCATTTATATGTCGAATATATACGATTCAGTGAAGAGTGTCATCGATATCATTTGACATGGCCTTAATTACGCTTATTTACAATGCCACTGATATTAAATTTTCTCTCGAACCGACTAAAATCAATAGATTGTGCCACGGAATCATGTTTAAACATTCTGCTGGTGTTGAAACAGCCTTACATACCCCGTATTTATGCGGTGACTGACCAGCAAATTAACAAAAGTCGACCAATGAACGAGTTGAGTCCTTTCCTTCGATGTGAATGTTGTGAATGTGGACGACATGAATATATTGACATATTTGCAAAGTAACCAGCACGTAAATATAAAATACACAATCCAACTACAAAACGACAGTGTAGAGTCTGTGTTGAAATGCATGCTGTCCGCATTCGTGTCAAAATGAAAATGATTTTAAATTTAGATAAATCTGGCAATAGTAATCATTGATTTTTATCAGTACAATTTTTTTTTTATAGTTCATGTGATTTTGTGTTGTTGTTATTGTTTTCATTCGTATAGATTCGGTTGAGAAAATGCATTGGAACTGATTTCCTTTTCCATTCTTTCACATTTTTTAAATCAATGTTGACACGTGGACATTTTCAAATGACATTTTACCGTAAATAGTTGTGAAAATGAACAGAATAACCACTAAAATAGGCACGAGGACATGGTAACCGAATAAAAAGACGTTGGCGCGATACGTTGAAAATGAAGAAAAAATCAAGCGGCCCATCGTCAACTGAGACACTGAGTGTGCATATAATGCGGAGAGGAAAAAGAAACACCAACAACAACGAATAACCCCAAATGAGCGAGTAGTATGTGGAAATCAAAGAAAAGAGACAAAAAAATAAAAAATATGTTCTCGTCATAAATAGTTAAAGCAACGATTACACTGGCACGCAGATGGTTGTCATATTTATGCGTTTGAAACTGGATTTCCATGTTCGGACCAAAAAAAAACAAACAAAAAAAAACTCAAAAAATAACAAAAAAAAAACAACATCCAGAAGAAAATTTTCTTCGTTAACGATAACAAAATGGTACAAAAACAACTCGTTCTTATTTCCATCGAACACGAATAATAAATAAAAAGGATTCTCAACCGAAATATTATTGTATGGAATTTAAATGACACCCGTACACATATGGAACGGCATAAAAGTGATTTAAAAATGGAGCATTGTGCCTTTTAATATTTTCATTTATTGGCGTACCGTCGATCGACGCGCAACGATGAGCATGCTTCATTTTGTTACGCCGTTTTGTATATCTGTTTTTTTCGATGTTGTTGTTGTTGTTCAATGTGCGACGAACGAGCGCGAGCGCGCCAATCAATCGGCCACAAAATAGCACCGCATAATGACCAACTAAATCGATATAATCGCAGCGCATTACACATGTTTTCATGTGTGTGTGTGTGTGAGCGGTTTCTCTGTTGTTATTTTGTTTTGTAAATGTGTGTTTAGATGATGTTTCGTTTTCATTTACTTGAACGAAAAAAAAAAAAAACAAAACCGTTAGCCTAGTTTATTTGGTAAGCGGTTGGATTGCTGTTGCTTGGTTTTGATGCAACGGTTTTTGCCCGTTTTGAATACATATGTCCACTAAACGCTATTCAAAACGACAAAACGTTAACTAATACCAATTTCAAATTGAAACGTACACCAAATGTGTATAAAGCTCGCCGCTAACACCATTTACTTTATTTTCAAATATCTACTACGACGACGACGACAAAACGACAAGAAACGAAAAACACTTTCATCGAGGTTTCAATCCAAATGTTATGTTGGATGAACATATATATCGATTTGACGATAGCGCCAGAATGAAGGATTGATTTGTTATCTTGTTTTGGTTTTGGAAATGGAATAAATATAAATAAATTTCGAGCTAACATTTGCCTTTATTCAAATGATTAACCCCGGGGCTGAGGAACGGGGAACGCAGGGCCACTGAATCTTTGTGATTTTCGTTGTTTTCATCAATTAAATATGTAGCACGTTGTTAATGATGATCATCTAGTTAAATTACGATTGTTATTGCCATTTTCCTGTAGGAAAATACCTAGTTATTTTGGGGCAGAATTACACATATTACAGAATTAAACATATGGCCATAGGTTGGATAAGGTTGAGGTGTGATTAGAAGGGGACCGGGTTAATTGGAGGATTTTCTTAGATTCCTGAATTTTAAATGAACTCTAGATTCCTTAGGGGTAATCAAAAATGTTAACGGAGTGGCAAACGAATGATTGAGATTGTTAACATTCAGGTGATGTTTAAAGAGGTCCCTGTTTGGAGGACCTAATTGGGTGCTTTTTATTTAACTTGCGTATGCGAACACCGGATTCAAAACATACCAGCAAAATAAGGCATTGACCATAAATGGATTTCAACACACTATTTATCCAAGGAATTTTTAATCAATCATGGCGCAACAAAAAAAAATCACCTCTCTACCACCTCTTTCCAGTATTTTTTCTTTTACTTTTTCTACTAGTTTAAGTCCTCCACTTTAATTTCCACACAATGACTTTGCTAACAATTCACAAGAATATTGTATACAAACACTTTGCTAACTTGAATTTCTATTGTTGTGTGTAGAAAAGCGAACGGAGGGGAGGGGGGGAGGCAAACAAGTTTTTCGAATCGTTTAATATCATTAAATATATATATATAACACCATGAAACTTCAACTTGGCTATCTAAGAAATAGAATAGCGATTTCTTTTTTCTCTTTATACTCACAGCACCCGGACGAACGAACGAACGATTCATTTGAAATTCAAATAATACCACGGTCACCCATTTTGTTCCCAAAATGCGAATGTGTATGCGTGTGCGTTTATATTAGTTCATGTTATTTTGTTTAATTTGTTACGGAAACCGAGTAATCGGTTAAAAACGTTAACAAACGGCCACACACATATACACAACGCCGCGAACAGAGACAGTGAAAATGAAAGGTGAATGTGTCAAGAGGCAAAACTCAATTAAATTACCTAATTACAATTCATCCAAAATCCGTTGTGCCGTTCTGATGATCCTGTTTTTATCAATTTTTTGGATTGTAAATTGTTGTTCGATGTTCCTTCGGTGGCGATGCCAGATGGTTTGGTTTTTCCGATTCCCTCTTACACTTGAGATATGCGCAGAACTTGGAAACATATGTCAAACATATGAAATAATGATTGTTAAGTAGATTATACGCTGCAATTTTCGTTTCTAATAGATGTTATGCTGTGTTGTTGTTGTTGTTGGTTTCTTTCTCGGGTTTTATTTTTTTGTTCGTTTCTTGAGTCCACAGCTAATTGTCAGTATGAGTCAAGCTTCGAATGAATCATTCCTCTTGTTGCTGTCATTGTCATTTATTGTTTGCTCGCTGTTTCTATTCGCTTGCTCGCTGTTCGTATGTATATTTTCTGGTTCGGTTTTTCTAATTACATATTCACACAAATGTGTTATAAATATATGTATAATATATTTTATTTCAACTTGTTTTTTTTTTCCACCACGCACAAAACAGTGTTTTGATTATTATTCCAATGGGATTTCTATACCCAGTAACAGCTTATGACACGGCCACAAGCATGTCTCTGTCTTTGTGTGTGTGTGTGTGTGTGTGTGTTGTTATGTAGCTTCAGCTAACCGTTTGGGGTTTTGTAAATTCGTAATTTCTTTTATTTCACTTTGTTTGTTGTTGTTATCATTTTTATTATGCTTGTTGTTGAGTGTGTGGTTTTTTTTTTCTTCTTTCATATATTTTGTAAACCCCGTTACATGTGGTTAAAATGCACCTTTGCAACTATAGTCCATGCTATTTCAATTTAATCATTGCATGTACACTGTGTACACACCCTTATTTGCTGACTATGGGAGTGAAAAAGAGAAGGAGAAGCGCAAACAGACAAAAAACAAAATAGAAGACTTGTGTCGGTTATTACATGCTTAACAATTTAAATGGTAATATTTAAGTTGTTAAACATTTTCGATGTTGCGTTCGTTCAAGTGTGATCACAGCTCAATTGTAATGCTATAGAAGTGAAAGCATACGAATAAAATCTCTGTCTGCAATGGCCATATTCCATTCTTTTGTTCATTGTTTGTCACTCCATCCGTTTTTTTATTCTCAGTGCATGTGTGTGTGTGAGTGTGTTTGAAAAATTGAACTTTTTCATTTTATGTTCATAATTAAACGTTTTATGAAGTTTTCTAATTTGCTCGGGGATGTGCAATGCACCAAATTGTAATTAAAATTCATTGAATTGCTTGCATGCTTTTGATTCTCTGATTTTTTTTATTTTTTGATTTTTTTGGGTTGTTGTCAGAAATTCATTGAAATCTATACGTAGCATTACAGATACACTGCAGTGCATGGATGAACAATGCCACTTGCTGAAAACAGGTGCTCACAGCTACAAAATCAGCTTAACATTTTTGATATTTTCCATTCACTGGTTTTTTGTGTGTGTCTGTGTGTGTTCTCTCATAAAAAAGAGGTTATTTGAGAGCTTCAATCTAATGCTGATATGAGCAAATTTCTATTGAAATGTTGAGCGATTGCTGATATACATTCGTGTTTTTGTTGTTGTTGTTTCGTAGTCTCTCTACTCTGAAATTCATTTTCTGTTAAGCTAATTGAAATTTAAATTCAAAGCTCAAAAGTGCTTTACTTAGCAAACTCCTGAATAGCCAAAAAAAAAATCGTAAACTTTTTTTTCCTTGTTAAATTGAACAGTGACAGAGTTTCGTTGGAAAAAAAGGGGTAATGGAAACAAAAAAAAAGAAATTGATTTTTATCGAAAATGGATGTTCAGCATTAATGTTCAAAACGGGAATCCGATAGGAATATTTTTTTTGCTGTCGTTGTTGTTGTTATTGTTAAAATGGTGAAATAATGAGCTAATTGAGCCCATTAAAATTGTATTTTTTTTTCGTTTCTGTTTCGAAGTGACATCATTTGTTAATGCACCAAAATGAGGATAAAATTGAAGTTAAAGTTCGGATGACAGCTCATCATACCCTTGCCCATTTTAATCCATGAATGTTTTTTTGTTGTTGTTGTTGAACTGTTGAAGATTATGGCGCTTTGGGTTGTTAAATGTATGGCATTAAAAAGTTGAAACTCTTGCCGTACACAATTTTGTACGATGTACCATTGATTGTTGTTGTTGTTTGGTAACCATTTTTGTTTTATTTTGGTGTTTTTTTTTCCAATCATTTGCTTTTTCAATCCCTCGAGACACTTGGATACACAACATACACACACACACACCCGAATGGAAAAGAGAATGGTCGATTCAGTTTGATGTATTGCACCCAAATCAAATCAAACAATAAATCAAATAAAAACTGTTGCATTTTTTAAATGATTTATTTCGATTGCAATGATCTGAAAACAAAATCCTTGAGCTAAACAGTGGCGATAAAAGTGTTCACTGGAAAATTGGCTAATCAGATCGACATGGTTCAAAGTCCATCCTTATATTCAACGTAATGGTGAATGTTATTGTTAGTTTGTCTTGTTTTTGTCTTAACGAAAAAAAAAATATATCAACAAAATCTCTGCACTCTCTTTAATGTGCAGAATATGAAAAGAGAACCGTATGATGTTTCGGTATAACATAAATACGTTGATGACACTGTTCGATGCACTTGACACTTTTCACCACTTCAAAAACAAAAGTATCACAATTAATGTGAAAATAACGAAAAGGAAATGATAAAAGAGCAAATTGAGAGAGAGAGAGAGAGAGAGCGAGAGTCGACAACGGAACAAGTGCAAACAATTTGTTGCGCTTCCGAAGTGTGTAACGGTTTCCGAAACAGCAAACAAACTCTTTCGATCTTTTATCACAATGTTTGGTAAAATTGTTATTTTAATGAGTTAAGTTTTTCGAGTTATTTTAAAAAAAAAAATTAAATTTCAATTGTTATTTATCGCGAGTGATATTTTAGTTGAATTAAAATTGATTGTCAAAATATGAAATTAAAGTGCCGGTTACACTCACTGTCACAATAAAAACCAAATATCTATACACATAATATAAAAACAAAAACAATAATGCAAACTCAATTCACACAAATTTAATCGATTCGTGGACGCTCAAGACGACACATTCGGAACAGAGTCACCACTATATTTGTTTACAATATTTGTTGGTTTTGTGTGTTTTTTTTTTGTTGTACAATTTTTAAATTGCAACATTGTCCGTCGCAATTCGTGTCGTATTGTTTGCTGTTGCCATTACAGCTCTTGTTAGTTTCTGTTCGTACGTTTCGTATTATCCTTTCGTAATATATTTGTTGTTGTTGCTGTTGTCAATACATTTTTCTTTTATCGTATTCTTGCTATTCCATTTGTGTATTCACTGCGATGAATCAACAATTGCAATGAAACAAAACACATAAAAAATTAAAAAAAAAAAACCAACACAAATTGGACAAAGAATAAAGGAATACAAACACAAAAAAAAAAAAAAACAAATGTAAAACGAAACGGAAAATTTACAATTTTTCGTGTATTGGCTGAGTTCAAATTGAGCTACTATTTCGTTTGAATGCGTGTTCGATTTTGTCTCTAGCCGACACACCGACTTCAAAGTGAATTAAAGTGAATATCGCGTACACAACAACGGAATTGTTCGATTTTTAATAGATTCGGTGTTATTCTATCCATGTGCTTGGTATTTTGTGTTGTTTTTTTTTGGGATTTAAATTCGTTTTTTTTTTTGTCGATCGCCACGCTCTGTTCACTTGCTCACTCTCGTTCATTCGCTTGAACACACGACAACAGAATTTACTTGCCTTTGCTCTATATTGCCTACCCCAAAACAAAAAAAAAAAATAATTGTAACGGTGGTGGTGATGGCGCGCATAAAATGTATTTGTTTGTTCCCGAACGATACTGTGTGAGACAGTGCCAAACATAGACTGAATATGCGATGGTGTACGGCAGAGCATTCAAGTCGAAAGCATCAAGTTTTGTGCAGTGCGCCCATGTATTTCTCCATTGCTCCGTATTTCGGATGGCAATGTACGTCCGTATGGTGTGCTTTTTCGTTTCGCTTGCTTGCTTGATTTTCGGGGGGGCTTTTCTCTCTCTGTCACTGTGTGTGCAACAATAGAATGAAATTTGTGAGGAGTTCAAATTCGACAAGCACGCTCACTAAAAACCAACGACAACCAACAGCACACGACACAGCTCGGCAAGCTGCTGGCTGGCAGCTTTTGTGGCAAAACAGTGGCATTGCCTGGCCCGTGTTCGCTACATGTGGATGATGGTATGTATGAGTACACGTATCACCCCTCAATTTATACGTGTGTATAGCGTGTTGGATTGCTGTTGGGAAAAAAATTGGAAAATATTGCACACGTGTGCCGTGTGGATCTGGCCATGGCAAGGCATACAGGCCAAGCAGAGCTTGAATTCACTGTTAGTGGCTTCCGAGACAGACACACCGACACAACAATAGCGATGCTTCTCTTTCCCGCCAATTTTTTTTTTGCCATTCAAAATTCAATGTGTTTCGAATCCAATTTGCCAGTTGTTCACAATTCTCTACTGAAATCTTCGTATTATCCAACGCGTTGATCCGCTCATCCATTCGTTCAAGAGACCGTTTTTATTTTTGTGTATTTTTTTTTGGTTTATTTTTAAATATTAGATGGTGTATGTAAATTGGTTGGAATTTTTTGTCAATTTATATATTCAAATTTCGCCAATCACAAATCTAAGCCCAAATTCAAGTTTCACACGACTATGAATTTTCATGAGGTGCTCATTAAAATGAAATGAAGTCTTGTTTTGCGTACACCTGTAAAATTGACATATTTTCTTGTTTTGGCCGTAAATGGTGCTACTGTCTATTTGATCCTTTTTCGGGTCTGTGCCGATGATATGATTTTTCCCACCTTTTTACACCAATTTCATAAGTTATTTCGAAAAGCCACAAAACAAAACCCAAAGGAAATTGATTGACATTACATTTGTAATGATGACTTTTCCATGCTGATATGGAATTCATCCCGTTATGGATCTCGAAAATGCATTGACTTCATAATTAGCATCGTATTAACGTCATATGCGACACAATCTGTCATAATATTGGCGCGTGAACATATTGAAACGAAATTAGTACGAATTACCATTCAAATTGATGCATAACCTTGTATTTTGCATGCAATCACCAGTTTATTCGAAATTTGTGTGGAAATTGTTGATACTTTTCATTGATATACCAAATTTGATGATTCTACGTAAATGAAAAAATCTTGGCGATGAAAAAATAATGAATCGAAAAATCAATAAATTGCCCAATTTTCAAAGCAATTACCTCTCGAAAAAAGTAATTGCTCAGAAAGTTGAGTAATTGCCAAATAATAAACAGAAAAGCAGTTGCCAACCAAAGAATAGTCATTTTTATCTAGTGATATTTTATCAATATAAAAACAACTATGCTGACGATGACGCCGTTTTGGAATCGTAGAAATTGCGCGGAAACCAAATGCCTTTTTTCATAGAATTACACGTATATTTAAAATGACCAATGTGGAACCAACTATAGCTCGCATTCAGTTTTTACTTTAATTTGAATGTGAGCCAGAGGCTGAGGGGAAAGCTAGAGGGGGCGCTAATGTCACAAACAAATGATGGCATCCATACCTTGCTAATGGTATACAAATATCCATACTAAATTTTCGGACAAATTGAGCGGTGTCGCCACCGCGGTATATAAAATGAGAACTAGCGAGGCATGACGCTTTAAACGTATTTTTTTGTGTGGTACAATTTGACATCTCAAAATTCAACAACTTTTTATAAACAAAAATCAACCAATGGTGACATCATCAAGTGTCAATTTAGACTAGTGATGCCGACACGATTAGCAGCATATGCTGGCATCAATGTTAACGTAGAAACTTGCGTCAGCTTTTGTTTCGCTTCAATGTAAATGATCGGTCGATGAACGTTTGGTGTGTGCAGACATCAAAATCATAGAATCCAATCATTTCAATTGCGAAACATCCCAAATCAATTGCTTCTTATTAAAATGTTAGAGTTAATGCCAGTCTTTGGTCACCAGGGATCGCACTCGCCTGGCTTTGATCACATTAGAATTTGACACTCCACCTTTAAGATACTTTGTTATTTTAAATTTGTTAACGACACCGATGGCAACGACACCATTTTGCGTGAGAGGTCCAAGAACCGAATTTTCAAATAAAAAATTTTTAGGTACAAAATATTCCTGTGCTGACTTGAGAGTTAGTTCAAGTGCGAGCCCAATTGGAATGTTCAATGTAAATCCAATACTTTTTCTGAACAAATTGGGTGCGGAAAAGTCGAAAAAGTAAAAGAAAACTCCAATCAACATTTTAAACATTTACAACTGAAAATCATTTGTTATCCATGATGGAAAATTGGCAAGTGCTCTAATTTTTTTATTTCATTTTCTGCTGTTTCGTTTTCGTTTGGCATTAATTTATTTCGTTTTGTGGCTTTCAATAAAATTGCACTCGGATTTTTGTGCTAACACGTACAAGACTCGCCTGACGGACGGTGACCATGCAATGGAACAATTAAGACGTAAATGCAACATCACATTTCGCGTGGCTGTTTTGCATAGGGCATATTCGAGGACATCAGTATTTCAAGTCAATTGAACAGCCAGCGCATTGACACATTTTTGCATTTCACTCTGGTCATTTTCGTTGAATGAATTCAACATTTAATATCTGGGCATGTCATAATTAAAATTTCTACATCAGCAAAAATATATTTCTTTTCTCATCGTGGAATAGTTTCCAGTACAGAATAAAATTCCAATTGTTTTTTTTTTTCATCCAAATTGGATGATTTGGATGAACTCTAAAATGAATTAATTGAATATCAATTCAATTTGGCAGTTGATGGTTGAATCATTTTACTTGCATTAGAATTATGATATTTTCAACCTCAGATTGATATTTCATCAGAAAATTGTTGTCATCACACTTTCAACCGAAAAAATGAATACTCTTTTATCCACAGACAATATCAAAGATCCATTAGTTCAAAGGAAGCAAAAAAAATTGAAAATAAAATCGTTTCATTGAAATATTGAATTGAAATGCGATTTAAATATGTCTCGCTTTTAAATCATATTATTCTATAAATCAATGAATTCAAATGAACACAAATGTGTTGAACATGAAGCGCTTGTGACAGAAATGAATCGATGATGAAACTGTCTGCTCTAAATTTAGATACCAGAGCTGTGAAGTGTTTTTTTTTCTTGTTCTTAATGGAATGCATAGGAGCAACGTGTGTTCGGATTCACGAAAGGCTCACGTTTTTTTAGCGGGGATTTTTGTACGGTGCTGCGGCTTTGTTGGAGAATGTGTTAACATACTGATGAATCAGTAGAAGACTGAGCTGGTTGCATTTGCAAAAACACCGACTAAAAGAGAAACATCACCGACCAAATTTGACAAAATCGAAATGGATTTTAACCAATCATGAAAAGTCTCAACCAAAAATGTGCAGCCACGAAAAATACCACAGCATGTGTACTTTACTAGGTATTGAAAAGACAAAGAAAAACAAATCTAACGGGAAAGTGAATGAATCAAATTGGATTATAAGATTTGCCAGAGCAAATAAAGTAAAATACAAAAAAAAGCCATGAAGGTTCAGGTGAAACAGACTAATAAATGAGTAGGTGAAGTGCAAGCTCAACTTAGTTCGGCGTAACGGAAATGTAAACAGAAATACATTTCGGTTGTTTGAACTGCTGATAGATCTTTTATGTTGATAAGGAATTAAATACTTAAAATTTGTAACAAGAAATATTTTGAGAGAAGAAAACACTTTTCAATTAGTATCGTCATGTTTGAACTGATGTTGTTGTTGCAGTTTTTCCTATCTTGAATAAATTAGCTTAACATTTGTGTACACGATTTGTTCATGTCTGACTATTCAGTGTTTTTTTCTTTTGAAACAGATTTCGCTTCGTCGCACAGCGATGAGCAAGTGTGATGAGCTTTGCAACAGGAAACAACAAGAGGCTCCGTGGCTTAGGGGCATAGCGTCTGTCTAGTAAACAGAAGATCGCGAGTTCGAGTCTCGCCGGGGCCTTGTAACACCATTTTTTTATACCGTTCGATATGTAAAAGGTTTCAAAACTAGACGGAATTTTATTTGAGTCATAGACTGACTGCAGGCCTTTTTTAACTAATCCAATTATTCAATTTTGAAACAAAATGACTAAAATGGCAGTGAATCTTTGAAATCCTAAATTTATCGATGATTTCTCGTAAATTTTGAAAGATTTTCGAAATTTTAGACGTTCTTCGAAAAATGGTAAAAAAAAAATTTCAATAGAAAAAAAAATTAGAAGAAGTTTTTTGGAGTGTTCTTAGTTAAAAAAGCAATTATCCATTTTTTAAATCGAATAAACTAATGCATTTACGCTTGGTGTTGCCGAAAAGAAAAGGAAAAGGTCCACATTTTTCTAATCCAGTGTGAAAAGTTTTAATTTTTCAATGAAGAATGTTTATTCAAATAAAAATCTAAATGTAAATAACTCAGTGGCTTCGTGACTTTTTTCATCCGAGTTATCTCATACTGAATTTCAACAAGTTATCCAATCAGTCTGTTTCTAATACACTATCAAATGTTTTAGTAGTTCATTCAAATAGACATCTTAATGTGAATGACGCACTTATCTTATACTGATCGTAACAGAGATTTAATCTGTTTGATACATTTTCCATGTAGAACGATATAAAAAATATATGATAAGGCCCCGGCGAGAATCGAACTCACGATCTTCTGTTTACTAGACAGACGCTATGCCACTAAGCCACGGGGCCACATGTATTTTGGTGTTGTCTATTAATACGATTTTTAAAAAATCCAAATGAATTTAAATTTTGAATGACCAAGTCATTTGATACGAAATCTAATTGATTATACAGTTCCTGGTAGAGAAAAAGTCGCCCTGTATTTTGTCATCTGCTTACGCTAATGGATTCACTTCGGCAAAAGAATACCAAGTTTGAAAAACTTGATTTTCAACTTCTTTGGAACTTTGTCGTACGTTGAAAATAATTGATGCTTCAAATTTCGTGTTTTTTTTCTGCTAATGGCTTTGGATTTGCCCTTAAAGTGAGATTTCATCCATTCGTTCCAATACCCATGAAAAATCAGTTAAAAATTGATACGCATCCATTTTTCGACATGGAAAAATAAACTAATATGGACCGTAGTTTTTTTTCTCGTAAAGCAACAATAAATTAATGTGTTTATTAAACAATTTAATTTTCTTTGGCAGCTGTCACAAGTAATAAGCAGCATGTTTGCTTATTCGGGATTAATGAATCAACACATTAAACATCAAATGGACTTCTATATATCTTCAACATTTTCCATTAAAAATGGAAGTTAGTTGTTAAAGCGCTAATGGCTGGACTATATTCGATCGTGGATCACAGTAGACCCACAGTGCGTTAGCAAAGTTCACTTTGAAGGAATTTTTTTCCTATGAAAAGAGATGGATAGATAAAGACTCTTTCTCTCTCTATTAGAGAGATGGAACTCAATCTCTTTTTGTTCTGTGTTCACATGAAAAATCCTTTAAAATAAGTCTTGCTGTGGCTGTGTGGGTAGACCAAGACTTGGAGTAAAGTAATAAATGCAAGGCATTGGATATTCTATTCGAACTGGAATATATTCATTTATTTTTCAAACCGTTTTTTTTCTCTGTTAAATTCTCTTCGTTATTCAATACTATTCAATAATCTTGACTATTATTGAATCAAAAATGACGTACAATAACGTCCAGTATATCAATTTCAATCGAATCGAATTGTATGCCAAATAATTATTTCATTAGTTAATCATTCTTCAAATGTACTTAAAGCTAAAACTGATGCAAGGCAATGATGACCTGCTGATATTCAATACTGACCGGTTGAGCCAACCGAAAGTGAAAGCTGATCGACAGAGCATGACCTTGGTTCAATAGTTCAATGTTGTTAATTCGGTTTTTCGATGGAATAACAGCTGTTGATATCATTGTACAGTTTGTGATTTGTTGCGAGTGATGTCATTTATTACTGGCATCTCTCTCCATCTCGAGCAATTAATTAGACATTTTTTTGCTCGCCAAAGTATTCACAACAACTTCGATTCGTTTGCAATCGACGGACGCACTCGGACCAATCAGGATTTTTTTTTTCGTCGAATTTGCTACTAAAATTGGTTTTTGGTACATTTCTGACAATTTCAAGCGTTTTTGTTTTAGACACACTTCCCGGAATGCCGACGGCTCTTTTACGTTTTTCACCGTAAATCAAAGTCATTTTAACAAATTCAATTCCCGCTTTTCCTCATTTCAATTTTGTAATAATTGACATATTATTTTGTATACGAATGACGTGCGTACTCTGATGATTCTTTTCGTGAAATTTCATAAAATGGATTTGGAAATTGTTTTCCTTTTCAATTCATTCATCGTTCAATTTAACGTATTATTTCAAAATGAAATATTTAAAAAAAAAAATATCTTAGCAGCTGTTCAATTCCACACAAATCATAACAAATCGAAATGCAAGAGGCTCGTCAATATTATTAACAATGCTCAGTTCATCGATTTTGATAAAAAAAAATATACGCTCGTTTGAATATGATATTTATGAATGTTAAAATATTCGGCGAGTGGGCGAAAGAGCATGAAAAAATGAGAGCCATGACAGTGAAGAAATAATGTTTAGCTAACGGATGACGTCAAGCAAAATTTCTTCTTTTTTTTCCAATTCATAACAATAATTGATTCAATTAGGGGTTTGTGTTCAATAATTCGTGTCGTGTAAGCCTTAATTCAATTCTCTTCTTTCCCCTTTTTTATCATCTTATCTTTAATTTGGAACTTGATTGCATACCAAATAGATGTAAAAAGTGTTGAGCTGCTAGAGAAAAAAAAACCATTTTAGCAATATTTCCCGGTCTAGATAAGATAATAGACGTTGATAGAAAAAAGTGTTTACTTCATTCAGCTATTTTTTACGCTTATCTTTTTTTTCAATATTTACATGAACCGCGTGATGAAAACCAAACATCACCAAAAACGTTGCAAGAATGTTTTGTTGCATTTTACCTGATTTACATGATATTCACACAGACGCACAGAACGACGTTTCAGATGAGCGCTGAAAAGTACCATGGTGTGTATGTATTTTTAATGACGTCATTGAATTATCAAAATATTAGTGCAGAGGCTCTGGCGCTTAGAACGGTGGTACTTTTTGCAGCGCGTAGAAACGTCATTCTTTAATGTCAATGTGTGAGTTTTGACAGAGTATCATTCATTTAAATTTCAATTAGTCCCTATTTGAGATGTGACTTAGTTTTAAACGGAACCAAATTTCATTCGCAAACTCTGTGAACACATTGGAGGAAAACAAGAAAGAAGAAACTTAGCGCCAACGATTGAAGTCACAACACTCGACACTTTCAACCGCAACAAGATCACTTCAAATCTTGTTTGATTTCAACTTCGACTATTTTTATTCGTTCTAACTGTCGGTGTGTGCACTCTGCGAATGTATTCATTGTATTATTTACGCATATCTTACGCGAATGCCGTGAACGCAATAGACTAGCAATCGAATTTAGTTATCATCATCAGCTCAACCACTATCTCCATTCGAATGTATACATTAAAATCATCTAAATATTTCATTAAATTATCTGAAATAATCGGTTTTTACACTTTACTCTCTCTTTCTCTTTCTGACTTGAATTTGAGCTGGTTTTGTTGCTGTTGCTGTTGTTGTTGTTGTCACCGTTAGTTTGACAAGTCGAAAATTGATGATTGTATGGGTTTGCATGAACACACTTCGATTCTCGTTTCACACATTTGTCATTTGAATGCATAAGAATAAAAGAACAACTTTATTTTCTCACGAGTAAAAGCAGAACTGAAACAAAAAATGAGGACCAAAGCGAAACATTTCTGTTTGTTGCTCAAGCACATTTGTGTGATGCGCATTTAACAAACAGAAATGGTTTTGTTTCGCTTTGGTCCGAATTGTTTTTTGTTTTTTTTTTTAGTTCTGTTTATGCTCGCAACAAAATAAAGTTGTTCTTTTATTCTCATGCATTCATTGATTAGTCGAGATACAGCGGTTCGTCACTGACAATACGGTTGATATTGGGCTGTTTACATTTGTTCTGATGGTTTTAATCAGATAACCACAGTTAGCGGACTATTTCATATATGTGCGGTTTTTAATGTGCTTTGAACAATTCGACGATTCCATTGTGTGAACACAATCTACGGAAAATTTTCCAGCTAAAAATTCTATAAATTGCATAAATTGTTTGACGTCGTCACCATTTCATCGTTTTAATTCATTACTGTTAAAGTACATTTCGTTGTTTGTTTTATTGATTGGAGGGGAAACATGGCAGCACTAAATACAGACCAACTATCATGGAAGGAGAAGGAACTTCATGTGCCCACATTAAATCAATTGGCTGCAGGTAAAACATGCAAACACTTCATTTTTTTCGTGTGTGTGTGTGTGTGTATGGTTGAAATTGTGTATTTTGTGTACAGCATATTTTAAAGTAAATTAAATTCAATAGCATTTACAACCGGATTGACTAGCAATTTTACCGAAGTATTGGTTGAGGTAGTTGATTGTCCCGATTTAACGGCAGCTCCATTCCATTTGGCCGCTAGTGGTTTGGCCGGATCACCAACCATCGTTGAAGTTGGTGGCACCGCATATTTATTACCATTAGCAAATCGATCTAAACTCTATGATTTGGCCAGCATTTCACGCAAGGTATTACCAAATGCACAGACGGTGTATTCGTGTGGCGCTGGAGCTGGCTCACATCCATTGGTCGGCACAAATTGTGAGGTATTTGATTTAGTTGGTTTTTTTTTCTCGAATTTCTGGTTTAATCAAATCGAATTCATTCGTATTGGGCGGTTGAATTGAATGAATCTCTTACACACATTTATTTCTGTTTGATTAAGGGCATTTTCAATTTGAAAGTCAATAAAGATGGAACATTGGTAAATGAGACGCATGTTGCTCGTGTTATACCTGGTGATGAAACGGTTGCAACATTGAAAGTGCCTAATGATGAAACGAGATTCGCTTTAATGGCCAATTTATTTGTCTCAGAGGGACAGCAAGGAAAGGTTTGCATCACCAAAATTTCCAATCAACATGAAAAATGGTTCAATTAATAGAGTGATTCTCTGTTTTACAACTTGATCAGGTGCTTCATGTGAAGTGCAAACAACGTATTGGAAAGGATAACTTTATCACAATGTGTCGGAATGCGGTTTGTGCAGCATTTGGCGATAAACATGTTGGTCGGTGCTGTTTTTATTTTGGTTTCAGTTAAAACCAGTTTTGAATTTTATTTTTTTTTTTTTTTTTTTTTCATTTCAATTTAATCGCTTCAATTCATTTTGTTCAGGTGTTGGAGGAGTATTTCTATTGAAGAATGGCAGCGCACATCAGCACGTGATGCGTGATTTCTCGAAAACACCACTCCACACAGAAGATGATATCAATAATTGGCTGAAATTCTATGAAATGCCCGGTATTTTAATTGCATTGGGCACATTCGTTTCGGATGAAATGGATTTGGATTTGCGTTTGCAACATTTTCACAGTTTTTCAACGGGCAAATGGGGCGGACACTATCATTACGATACCACACCCGATATTGTTGAATACGAAGCATATTTCAATGTTGGTCATCGCATTGTACGTGTCGATCAACCAACTGAAGGCACTCAACTGGGCAGAGATTAAATTTTTCACCCTCAATTTCCACGTTTTAATTACGGAAATCACAATAACGAAAATTCCAAAATAAATTTTACAGCTTGAATGAATCACAGAAAAAAAAATCGTGTTTTTTTTCTTAAATTTTAATTGAAAAAATGTGAATTATTTCTGTATGAATTTCTGCTTGCGGAGCAATATTTGAATATCAATATTAGTTAATTTCAGTTTAATTTACATGATTAAATTAAAATAATCTCTCGAACAATGATTGAATTGGTTGTTGTCTCTGGTTACCCTATATTAAGAGCACCAATGAGTCTTACACATTTTTATGTGATGCTAACGATCGTTCATACTAAATATAATTTAACATCGCTGAAAAAAAAAATGTTTTGAAATTCGACAAAAATTAACGTCTAAACAAGAAGAAAAACGTTTTTCGGTGCACTGAGTGAATAAAAAAAAAATTGATTGCCCCTTGACAGAATTGAACTGTCGACCCCTGGTTGTCTTGAAGACTATTAGACCGTACAAGACCAGTGCTCTAACCACTGAGCTAAAAGGGCATGTATATCTTTGCCGCGTCACTCAATATACATGCTTTGTAGCACCATTCAACACAGAAAAGAACTCACTCTAGAATTGTTGGTCTTTAAGAAACGTTCTACTGTGTTATTGACACACACACGGTCACAATGCGCCATGATGTGCCGTACTAAATGCCGATGCTTTATTACCACTTTCATGTTAGCTTGGTTTTCGTTTCTTATATTTATTCTCGATGAAGAAAACAGTGAAACTAACATAAATTGATATTTGTTTAATTTTTTCTCTATTTTTTTATGCGAATATTTGCTTTGATTTATTCAATTTTTATTTTTTTAATTTGATTATCCAAGATAACCAACTTTGTTATGATATGTTATTTGCTCGGATATTACATCCGAGATTTATTGATTTTATTGAATTTTAATTTGTTTGCTGTTTTATTTTGTCATTTGAAACAATTTTTCAATTGTTTTCTTTTTAGTTCGATTTTGACTTTTTATGAGATTTGTTGAAATGATTCAAAGAAATGTTCACCATTGATCAGTTAACGTGAAATGGAAATGCAAATTAAAGGCTCTTTTTTACGTAATTTGTTTTTTTTTTTATTTATTTGATTAATAAATGGACAGTAAATTTATTCAGAAAAGATATTTTTTCATAACTTATTAACAGATGGAATTTGTTTACGAATTTTTATTTGATAACTGTTCGTAAAAAATTCGTAAGCGAATTGTTCAGTTTTTTATGAAAAAAAGTATTTCATCCAAATGGTCATCGCCTATTTAGAAGAGCAGAAAAAAAAATTCATGGAGTTTGATAGAGAGAGTTGAACTATGAACCCTTCGTTTGATTGAATGTGTAGACATGACCATGCAAGACCTGGAGAGAGTTTAATGTGCATTGAACTAAGTAGAATACGGTATGATGCCCAACATTCACATGCCTCCTTAGCTCAGTGGTTAGAGCACTGGTCTTGTACGGTCTTGATTTGGCATTCGAGCGAACCAGGGGTCGACAGTTCAACTCTGTCAGGAGGCAGCCCAATCTTTTTTTTTACTTTGCACACATTCGAAATGTGACTTGGATTTATATGACTGAATGCATGTGCATAAATTGATGAGTGATAAGACTGCGACACTTTAAAAAAAAAAATGAAGAAAAACAACACATTTGTCCATCGTATCGATTTTTTTTTATCCTGTAATTTATTGTATGACCTTTCCGAGCTGAGCTTCATTTGTCTATATGGCAACAATGCTCTAAGTGTAGCTTACTCGACGCGTGTTTGTTAGCTACCTTAAAAGTGCGTCACGCTGATGTATTGAAATAACTGCTAACACTCACATGGCCCCGTGGCTTAGTGGCATAGCGTCTGTCTAGTAAACAGAAGATCGTGAGTTCGATTCTCGCCGGGGCCTATCACTTTTTTTTTACATCACTCACATTTTACAAGCCTCATTTAGTTGCACATACAAGAGCTTTTTTCAAAAACATCAACACATGCTCATTTTTTATTTGATTGAAATTTTTCGTTCAAAAGGAGGGCGTTGTTGCTCTTTGTTGACAATTTTTTTTTGTTGAGAATGTAAATAAAAAACAAACTCGATTTTATGAATTGGTTTCAATTTTTAATTAAAATATTTGCATTTTTCATGGCTTCTGGTTTCATTCAATTTGTTTGATTTGGTTAAAATTTTCAGCATAATGGATGGTTCTACAGCTAATCGTGGCCAAACATCGTTTTGAACGTGTTTCTATGCGATTAAACCTGTATGCAGTGCACAAAAGTTGTAAATTCATGTTTTTTTTTGCTATCCGTGTTAAACAATGACATTTGCGTTTTGTTTGGTTTGGAACAGTTGAAATATTTTATTAGAACATTATGATGTTCCCTGGCTTGAGTGATGATTCCATACTCCTGATTTTTTAGGTGTGTTCGTCATACCAATAATCTCATTTAAAAGAAAATCGAATTTCTCGTCCCAATCGACTAATTCTTGTTTGAAAATCGTGAAACTACATTGAGATTGTAAAAAGAAACATACAAAACAAATCCAAAACTAAATGTTTTTTTTAAATATTTTTTTTTTCGTTTATTTTTCTTTCAACAAAATAATTGAGCAAGTTTTAACAATTTTCTTTCTGGGAGTTCTCACTAAATTTTGTTCGCAGCTAAAAATGGAAAACATGTAAAAAAAACACAATAGCCAAAAAAACTTGTCAGAATTTGAAGTGACTTTACACGACACAAATGTAACACATGTCAACCTTCATAAGTCTGTTGAGCACATCAAAGCCATACAAGCACTCCTTGATGGTTTTTCATAATTCAGAACCATTCAGCCAAAAGAAGACAGTTTGATTTGGATTTTGCAGTTGTTGAGGTCAACAAAATTGATGGGCATAAATCAAAAACAGTCGGAAATTTCCCATTGAATCTTGAAGCAAAAAAGATGTTCATTACGCAATATCCAACGTTCTTTAAATAAACACACTTTCAACACTCTTGATGTTAAATTAATTTTTTATATTATTTTCTGCGACAAATTTTAAAAAAAATGTATACTTATCACTCGCTGATAATCAAGTGTTTCTCTCGACTCTCTCTCCACACAGACTAAAATACAATTGATTTATTATTTTCGAATAGATTTATTGGTCTATGTTTCAAATGTACATAAATATTTCATGGTTAATAATTTTTCATATGCAAGTACCGAAAAAAAAAACGTTTTGGTTGCAATTTGTTATTTGTCATTTTATTTAATATGTTCGTTAAATGTTCTATTGCTGTATTAGTCACGAACAAGCTTGAATGAAATGAAATTTCTAAGTGTTTAACAGCGAATTTGTTATCTTTCTGGTTGTTGTTTTTTTGTTTGTTTGTTCGCTTTATTTAATTAATATATTATTTTGTTTTTAAATACAAAAGGAACTCTAAGTCTGTATTTGTGTATATTTTCATCGAGAAAAATAAGAATTCGCTTTGAAATTAATTAATCACAATGCAATAGAAATGAAAAGATGTTGAAAATATAAATTTATGCTCAAGTTGAAAAAATACATTCTCTCTCTTTTTTTTTCATTGTACGACAACGGAAATAAATTCAAAATACCAGTCGAATGAATTTTCTTTTTCTCTTTTTTTTGTATAAATAAAAGAAAAAAAATATAATTTTTTTTTATCGAGTTTGAAAAAGCTTAGCAGTCGGATTTAAGAGCTCTAAATAATGATGAGTTCAGTTGTGTGTGTGTGTTTTTTTTTTTTTTGTGTGGAAATTAGTGTTTTGTTTTTTTCTTCAATCTGATGCCATCAAACGATTATTCTACAACAATTTTCGTGCCATTATATCCATAGTTTCTAACTTAACATCACAATCACACTTATCACGAACTATGTTTTGTTTGTTTTTTTTTTTTAAATTGTTGATGACACTAATTCTCTTATGGACCATTTCATAGAATTTTGGTCAATTTACACATCATCTGGCCAAAATTTTATTTTCATTCGAAGAAACAAAAACTGTGTCAATATTTTTAATAGTGCCTAAACGTTGTTTCTTTTTTTTCTAATGTAATTAGAACTCGATTTATAAATGTGTTTTGTGAATTGTCTTGGTGACAATTTTGGCCAAATTTACGCTTTGAAAAATCGCACCACACGAACAATATACTGCCGGCATATTGGGCATTCGCTAAGCACTTTGCCACAATTGGTGCAGGTTGCCATGTGACCGCATTCTAATAACACGCATTCAATTGCCGCATCCATACATATTTTGCATAAATCCACTGTTGCCAGTTTATCGACGGCTGCAAATCAAAAATTGAAAATAAACAATAAAAAATCCAGTTAATTGCATATTCGGTTGAATTGTTGGGATCAAACCCACAAACAAATGTACCTGGACAATTTTGAAGATCGTCCCATAGTCGCTGAACACGTTCAAGTAATTCACTTTTTTCACAGCATCCTTTAAAGTCGACTCGATTCAGCATGAGCACCTCTTTGAGTTGCTTTACACTTAATTCATCTAACTCCTCTCTGCGGATCACAAAAATTGAAATGGAATATTTTTGTTAATTTTATGAAATGAAATTTGATCAAGAAGTGAATTACTACCAAAAAGGAATCGAAAAAACAAATGGAATCAAATCAACAAATGCACATACTTTCTTTCGACGGAATTTAAATTGAAAAATTGCCGTGGTGGGTGAGCCGATGCGGTGGTATCATCATTTGAACCGTACACATGAATGCCAGCTTCATCATCATAGTCATCTTCATCGAACACCTCCAATTCAATAGCATCAGCAACAAGCTGCGATGGACTTTGTTCCATTTCTGTATTCGGTAGACTTTCATCATCTTTGCTATCGAATGCACTGTGCCCTTCAAGAAATTCCAAAAATGCATCCAACTGTTGCCGTATCTCGGTTTCACTAAATGTGGTTGTTGTTTCCAATTGATGTCGAAATCGTGCAATATATTTTTTCAGATCGCCTTTTGTTTTGCCACATTTTCGACAGGATTTTTGTGAACGCTTGTGTGACGACACCTCATCACTGGTGCCACTCGAGCCATCTTCATCGTCTTCAAGGTCATCCAGGAAACGGGCACCGGTATGTGCTGTACTGTTACTGGTTGACGCCGAATACACAATACCATCGGATTGTCGGCGTGTAATTTTTCGATGCGATTGACGTGATTTTAATGTCTTTTCGAGCTTTGTCCGGAGTTCATCGGTATTTTGTCGTTGATCATTCGTGGAATGTTCGCGGAATGTTTCGTGTGTGTTGTGTTCGGTTTGGATTTGTTCTTGTCTTTGGTTGTCGCTGGTATTGGTTTGAGGTAATTCCGTAATTGAATTTGGTAGATTCGTTGTGTATGAAACGTTAATCGATTCATTTTTATCATCGGTGACCATTGATGAACTGGATGCGGTATCATCAATATTCCATGTCGGATTAATCATTTGCCATTTATCCGTTTCACTTGTGCTTGGTATTGTGTTGGTATGTAGGCCACCCACCGCACCCAAATCTTCGAACGATGATATATCCGAACTTTCTAGCGCCGATGCTTCATCTTTCATTGGTGTATCTAATGTGTTACCGGTTTTGGTTGAGCTACTTGATGAACCGGTCACATTGTCCGCGGTCACTTTAACCATTGCCATTTCCATTGGTTTTTCACATAGCACCGGACTCAACGGTTGATCACCATAACGTTCCCGGAATTTCGTTATCAATTCATCATCAGAGCATTCACAACCCGAACCAGTATCATTGCAACAATCAATTTTTGATAGTTGAATATTTTTGGCATGTCCAAGTTTTGTTTTGGTTGACGTTGATGCAGTCGGCGATTGATGACCATTGGTTGGTGTTGCATGCACCAACTGTTGACCGTCATCCATTGTCGATTGGCTGGAGGATTTCAGTAGAGACGGTGTACTTGCACTTGACGAACTTCCGGTTATTGTTGGCGATGTTTGTACATTAATTGTTGGATTTTCACGTGGCATTCGATTCGTTTGATTTACATTTGTGGTCATTGTGGTCGGCCGTTGAGCTTTTACACTGCCATTGGTTGCCGTTGATGATCCATTCATGCTTGCATTCGAATTAAATGATGGAACATTCCTAAAACTATTACTGTATCGTGGCTGATCTTCGCACACATTTGACTGGCGATCGCTTTGGTTTTGTTTGAAATCAAAGTTGAAGTCTGCAAATATTTCGATATATGTTAGTCGTTTAATTGAGAAAAAAAAACAGAACAGAGCAGTGAACAAACTAAAGAACACAAACCGGCTGCTATTTTCTCGGTGAATGTTGTAAATAAATTCTGACACGTATTCCGTATTTGATCGAACGGATTCGATCGTGCATCGTCACTTTGATCGGTCCCCATTGAAAACGATGTGGGTGACTGTGAATCTGGTGAAAAATTTGTCGAATTGTCCACGTGAATCAATACTAAATTGACGAGTTCTTCTTTTTCTAAAAATGAATAACGAACAATGTGACGAATGTTCAAAAAAGAAATGTTATTGTACAATTCAATTTTCAGTCCTAGATGGACTTCATATCAGCAATTTGCGGTTCGCCCAATGCTCATTGCCTTAATTTATTAACATTTCTTACTTACCAACGCATCCTGTCGTTGAAATATGCTTTGATTGTAAATAGAATATCAAATCTTTCGCTTTCAGTTTAAGCAGTTCAATTTTCGATAAAGGACGTGTTGTGAACACTACGCAACGTTTGCATAAAATTCGCTCCTTATTTTTGGTGAGGCAATTGCTGCAATAAAGACGCCTGCAACAACAACAAAAATTATCAGTGAAATTAAATCAAACGTTGTTTAATTTGGCTTTAAAAAAAATCGAGATAATCTGCGATTAATGCTATACAGACCTGCATTCATTGCACGATTTTTTTCGTTTGAAAACTCCAAATTGTATGTTGCAGGCTTCACAAGGCATTTTCTTAAAACGTTTGATTTGGTGTATTTGTTGTTGTTGCTGTTGCTGTTGCTGATTTTGTTTTGTTATATTTTGAAAAAAGAGAGATAGAGACGAAAGAAAAAAAAGGCGGCCGGACGATTTATAGTTGCTGTTCACATGCTGTGTTAAATGGGCAGCCCTATCGATTGAATTCACTCAAACCGGGTCGAATGTTCGATTGATTGCCATCAAATTCGAATCGATTGATTTTTTTTTTTTCGTTTTTCTCTTCTTTATTGCTGTTTGCCCGTTGCGGTTGCTCCGTAGATGTTGTTATTCTTTTCGTGTTTGTTTGTTTTTGTCACCTTCAGTCCACCAGGCCAATATTGTGCTTTGCGATTCAAAGAATTCATTCACAATGTAAGCCAATCAATCAATCAATCAATGAAACAATGCATAAAGGGCCACCGCATATCAACCGCTTCACTTCTTTCTGTTCACACTGCACTTGGCACTCTGAATCATACGAACCGTTGCATCGATTACCATGCATTCGCAAATGCACTTCGAGCTAATGATGATGAAATATCTAAATTGTTCAAATGAAACAGAAGAGAAGGAAATAATAAACCGTTTGAAGAGGAAAAAAAAACAACAACAACAACAACAAAAACAACAACAACACAAAATAAGTATACACAAATATTATGCGAATTTCACAGTTTTAATGCAATTCTTGTAAATCGAAATTGATATGTTGGAATTTCATAAATAATACACACAAAGCAAAGTTTATGACGACGAACCAGGGTACAACCGAACAAATCAAAATCTCAAATCAGCATTTCTTTTTTTTTCTTCATTTTTCGTGCATAAACATTTACTCAATGGGTTATCATTTCAAATGAATCACACACACACACACAAATTTTCGGAGCCAATTTCCAAATCTTGAGTAAACAAATCAAATCCAACACACTTTTTCACACTCAATCACACCTAGGGGCTCACATGACAAATGAATGTTGAACGAAATTTTAATGCAAATCCTTCAATATGAATGCAAGTCCACGCAAAGGACGTATCACTATACGAGTTCATGCAAATATTCGTACTTTTTATTGTGTGCATAGAATTTGAACAGAAACACTTGAGTGGATTCCCCACACAAAGTGAACTTGGATTTGTGAATGACACCGATTCATTAGCGAATTCACACAAATCGCTCCGTTTTTTTCGTTCGAATGAATTGTGACAAAAAAAAAATTAGTTTGTTATGAATTTGTTGTGAAACACGTGGACACTGAAGCCCCTAGATTTCTTGTGTTGTTTATGGCAATGAGCATTTGATGCTGAGTCATCTGGAAATTCGTAAACGAATCGGATCGGTTACACTGCGTTTGTTCGAGGTGCAACTAAATAACAACAATTGCAAACACCGTGCGCAGACTACACAGATTGTTGTTGTTGGCTCATTTTTCTGTTACAAATATATATACTGATTCAGTAATTAAAAGACTGAAACGCGCTAAATATCAGCTCATTCATTTTCACCACACGAGCAAACACACACACACACACACACAGCCAAACGGAACATGCACAATCCACATAAGCACACAATCATTCTCTGCATTCATGTCGTTGCCTTGCATTTGTCGACTAATAAATTAATACAAATAATTCGCACTAACCTGTTTCAGAATTCGATGTGTGTATTTAATGTGTTTATATTGAAGGCACACAAACTTGAAAACGTTTTTGTTGTTGATTTTTTTTTTCAATTATTTTATCGTCTTCTTCTTTTTCTTCTTCTTCTTTAATTTTTACAATTAAACACTATGCACCGGCATACATACTACGTCCTAATCATATTCATTAGTCGTTTTGGAATTTGACTTCTTGTAATTTTACTTTGTCACTGCTTTTTCTAATTTCATGCATCCAAATCGAATGGCTCGTTGAAAATAAATAAACCGAAGAGCGAGGGAGAGAGACAGAATGAAAGCAGCAAAAAAAAACAAACAAAATATGTGATGACGTGACCTTAGGTTTTCGAATATATTCTTTGGTAGTGCATTTAATGCTACTTTCGAATCAGTTCAGATTATAAAATTTGGGTTCCGTTTGCTTTGTCGTTCGCCATTTGTCGCCGTTGTCGTCGTTTTTCGTGTGCAACATTGATTTTTTGTTGTTGTTTTTTACTTCTTCTGTTTGGTTATTTCATCTGATTTTTACGTCAACAAGAGTAAATCGTTCAAATTGATCGCCGATTTAAATAACAAAATAAAACGATGCCAATAATATGGCTAACAATGACGTTCATTATTTAGCACTTAGTTGAATACCAAGTCCAATAAAAAAAAAACAACAACAACAACCATCACATTTATTAAGGTATAACCGTAAATCTAATAAACGTTTACGACTTTACAACATACACAAGTAATTTACGTATGGCCAAAAGCTTCACTTCATACAATTTCACATTCATCGTGAGAATTTTCGTGGATTTTTATTTATGGTTGTATTTCGGAATGGAAAACCTTTTTATTTTTGGGGGGTTGATTTTAGTCTCTTTTGAAATCGACACACACACAAAAAAAATGGTTAGAAAATTGTTGTTTTTTGGAAATTCATGCTCAATCGGGTGTGCGCGCTGCACATCAACTTCGATACATCAATATCAATTAAAATTTAGCAATTAATTGATTTAGCTCGTATATTTTGTCGCCTTGCATCTCTCATATCTCTTTTGCCTGCAATATTTCGACGCAACACTGACCGAAACAATAGCAATACGACACACAAAAAAAAAATAACGCACACACAATTTTTTCTTTTTTTTTGTTTCAAACAAATGTTTGGTGTAAAATCACAACAAAATTCCGTGCAATTGTGTTATGATTTTGCAAAAATATTACACTATAACGTTTTCAATGTGTCCAGAATGCAAATTATGAACACTAAAAAGGGCTCACTACTTTTTTAATTCTTTTTCTTCTTTTTTTTTGATTTTGATTTCGTTCAAAAGTGTGAATTTAACTAATATCACTGCACACATATGACATTGTGTAATAATTTTGACGTGAGCGTATGAATTTTTGTGTGTTGGATGAGTGTGCGTCCAATGAGAAATGTCAAATAGATGTCTATACGAAGCGATCACAGTTTCAGTGTAGAGATGAATTGTCTGTGTGTGTGTGTGTGTGTGCATGTGAGTGTGTATCGAGTTCACGGGATCCAACAATGTATGCAAGAAAGAGAGAACAGCTGCGATGACACTCGCCAACGAGAAAATACTGTATGGTGTAAAGCACAGGCTGGTTGTTCTTCTCCGCTATAAGCGATTCTCATGAGAATTTTCGATTTGCTGTCTTTTTCTCGTCTCGTATTCGTAGACAACGGAGCTGTATTACAGTGATATACTGGTGTTTTGGGCTAAAGGCACGTTTTGGGCTTTTCGATGACATTTCATCACAATTTCGAGCTAACACTTAAAAGGCACCTTTTTATATATGTAGTTCTGTTTTTTTCGTTGTTAATTTGCACCACACTTTTCTCACGCCGTTCATTCTCAAGTGTGGTTCCGTACAAGAAAATAAATTCATAAATTATATTCAATTTGTTTGTGCATCCATTGTGTGTGTGTGTGTGTGTGTATTTATTTCAAGATTTAAGCAAACAGACAAAAGAAAAGCAACCAAATTTCTTTCGTTGGCATGGAACAGAGCAATCTGAACAAAAAATTAAATCGCAAAAATTGCGAGTATCAAAAATTATAAGTAGTAGAAGTACACAACAACACACATCCGAATCGATGGTATTTTGACGTTTATCGAATGTTAAGTGTGTGTTTGTGCCATTTCTTAAAACGGCGTGGTTATTCCGTGTGTCAACTTTGAAACAGATTTCAACCATTTCTGATGCAAGTATTAGTTATTCTTGATTTATTTGTTTGTTTTCGGTGTTTTTGTCGTTGATTTGACTCCGCTCATTTTCACTGCATTTATTTGCCGGAGGAAGGAGAGGAGATGGGGGGGGGGAGGGGGTAAACCACCGATACTATATAATTTTATTTAGACATTTCTAGGTCAATCACAAATGCGATTTATTTGTTGTTTTCAAATTTGTTATTTCATTATTTTTTTTCTTCTTCTTTTCGTCTATTTTACACATTGATTCGTACGATTTGACCATTGGTACGCGAGTATCAGTTGCACATACACAAGCGCAACATTTCCGACAGACAAAAAAAAACCGTAAAGATATATGTATATCAAAGCGTAATCGAAACGGTAAAGCAACAACAAAACACACGAAATTGGCTAATTCGATGTAATGACAAGGTTAAAAGTAAAAGTGAACACAAAAAGGCAGTCCCATCTAAAATCGTATTGAAAAAAACAAAAATGATTATTGAAATATATGGAATTTTGTTGAACCGCGCTCGATGTGCCGAACGATTTTAAATGAGCTGCAATTGACCAACCAGATGAATAAAAACATTTATGCACGCCTATGCGTGCAATAACAACATATTTTCGTTCAGCTCGTATGCATATTGTGGTTCGATCACTGATGATCATTTTGTGTATTCAACGCTAATCATTTCAACTGGTTACCGCCGAATCAGATTGTTAAACGCCGCACATTTCGTCATTTTTATTTCAAATCTACTGTCGATGCTGTTGCTATTGCAAATTACTGTCACTGACTCAACCTTTTATCAGATCTGCTTCATTCGTGTTCGTGATTTTGGTGATCGAATCGATTTATACATTTAGCAAATGCAGATTTATGTTATAAGCGCATGTGTGATAATCCAATTTATCCATTTTCACATGAACGTGGAATGGTGTGATGATTCGTTTATTTGATTTCGGTGTTTTTTTTGTCTGTTGTTCAATTTAATTTTGGAATTTCAATCAGTAAATGCAGTAAAAGTGTTCAAGTCAAAGTGATTCGAATTGTGAAGCTCAAATCAGCTACTGAATCTGTGTGATTTTATATTAGAACAAACGTACACAAATGTTGTAGTTATACAAATAAATATGAAATCTAACTGCTTTGTTTCTACAACAGCAATTGTATTAATTGCACAATTTATCAGCTGTATTGTATTGATACCAACAAATCTGGTGCATTGGTGGCGTAAATTTCTGGATTGGCATCACATTCGGCAACGCAAAAGACGCTTAAAACACATAACACCGTGCATCATGTATGAATTTCGGCCATTTGAGCTAACAAACTGTGATTATAAAAGCTATTCTAGAGCAATTAGTCAAGGTCGTGGCATCAATTTTATACCGAAAGCACGAAGTGGACATCGAATTGCGGCCAATGAAACAGACCTCTTTTCGTTTGGTGGTAAGTCATTTCACACATTTTTTTTTTCTCTTTAAAATGTATAATATTCCATTTTACTGGTGACTTTGCTAAACTGATGTATTTTCTGAATTGATTTTCCAAACCAACAGGATTCAATCCGGACACCGATGCACGCTTATTTCAAGAATTGCTGAAGTTTAATTTTTTAACACAAAAATGGTCCAAAGTGTTTTCATCAAAAACCGATCGTATGCCCAAAGAATCCGTTTCAAATGCACTCACATTGAAGGAAAATTGCCTAGTGGTAAGCTTCAATAGCGATATAAACATTAGTTTTAGAGTTTCTTTGATGGTTGAATTACTAAAATTTTGGTATTTTTTTTTTTTTGTGTGGTTTTGTTTATGATATTTCAGTTGTTCGGTGGTACCGGTTATCCCTTTGGAAATAAACGATCAAATGAAACGTATCTGATGTGGCCATATGGATCTCGAGCAATTGAACGATTATCCACGCGAGGTGATAAGCCCGAGCAATTATACGGACAAGCAATGTTAGTGCGTGAACACTATTTATATGTGCTTGGTGGCACGTCTGGCCATGTATTCACATGTGATATTCATAGGTAAAGTTGTGTTTTTTTGTTAGTTGGTCGAGTTTTGTTCATATCAGAGGTCGGAATTGGCTTCGAAAATCGAGTTCAAACTTTGGGTCTAGGCACTTTAGGCCTAAAAGGTCAAGTTAGATGTTCTGAAAGCCCGAACTCCTGGATCCCGAAAATATTTCATTCCTCTTGACTCGAAATGTCAAGATCCAAAATTTCAGCCAGATTCTAAATAAAAACTTACCCAAACCCGATTGCGACCTCTGGTTGAACTCCAATAGAACATGATGATTTTATTCGATTTAGAAAAAATTCAATTTAAACATTTAATTTCAGACTTAATTTGAACACACGGATGTGGGAGCACTTATATGAGTGGAATGAAAACATTCGAGACGAACCAAAAGGACGATATCGGCATGAAATTGCCTATGACGATGATTACATATACATTTTTGGTGGCGGTACACAAGAAACATCATTCGACATGGATACGATACCAGCCTATAGTTTTAATGAAAATAAATTTATTTTTATTAAAACAAAGCCCGATCCACTGGTAACAGCCAACAATGGATACCCGGAAGCGCGTCGATTTCATTCGTGTGTTCAACAGTCCACCGACAATGGTATCGATGTGATAATTGCTGGTGGTTTTAATTCACCGCAGAAATTTCTCGATGATATTTGGCGTTTATCAATAAATAACAAACAATCAACGATGCAATGGCAATTGTTTACACAAACTAAATTACCATACACATTGTATTTTCATGATGCAGCCGCCACCGGTAATGGTTTAATGTATATTTTTGGTGGTGTGGCTGGACGTGAAGGTTTACGAACAAATGAACTGCATCGAATGTGGGTGAATATACCAAAACTCAGTGAAATTTGCTGGGATGCATTAACTTATTATCATCCGACGATAGCCGATCGGAGCAAAGAAGAATTACTTCGGGCTGGTGTTCCACGAAAATTTGTTGAACGAGCTACACATGGCCGCAATATGGGCACCATTATTTAACCATAAAATGACATTTTGAGCCCCCAAATGTAACAAAACAAAAATGAAACCATTTCACACTCAACCAGTCAACAACATTCAATTCGTATGCATACGAATGCTTTGACATACAAAATCAATTAGAATCTTGGTGGTATCTTTTTGAAGCCGACTCTTGCAAAATTGTTTTTTTTTTTTATTAATTTTTTTTCGAACTTAAAGCAATTGTATCGAAGACTGTGAAACTGTTCATTTCGAACAATCGTATTTTTTTTTAAACGCACGAAAGAAAACCTCCCAAAATTCTCGTCGGATTTTCATTCGATTCGAAAAAAAAATAGGACTAGAAATACCAATTTTCAAAATTTATCAATTTTATTGAAGACGAGTATCATGAAATTTGCTCTAGATTTTTATCATTTACGGTGCACCGTAAAACATGCGATAATGAAAATGATATTTTAATAGAATTTTTTGTTATTGATTTATTGACTGACACACAAAAAATCTTAAACAAAACAAAAAAATCCGTTTTTGATCCGGAATGATTTGATTGTACAGATATAGATAGTTTAAGACTTTTTCAACCCACTCGACCGAAATACATTTCGACGGTCAAAATTTTAATCATGTAGATGATTTCGTGAATGTAAATGTTGATTGTGAATTCTCTCCTCATGTTCCATTCTCATATTGGGTTGACAGGAAAAAAAAAAATACAAATGAAAATTTCTCAATTTATCAAAACAAGTTGTTGGTAAGTGTTTAAATTTAATCAAAATATGAATTGTAAACAAACATGCAAATCCAACTGTGTACAATAATTGTAATTCGAGAACAAAACCCAATTTATCGAATTCATTAGATAGCAAAACAAAAACAAAACAAATAAATTCAATTGAACATATAAATGGCGTTTTTCTTTTGATTGGGAAAGTCCCATTTGCGGACAAAAGCTATGAGAAACAGACAGAGATTTGTTTTTATGCGACATATATTTATTTAGACTTCTCTGTTGAAGCCATTTAAAATAAACAATGATGATAACTATCGAAAAGACAGTACACTGGTCGAGTACATAAATGTTTACAGATTGCAAATCAACAGCCTCATATCACTTGATAACGTGTCGAATCAGCTGATGGCGTTGGGACACACTTGGCGGTGCACACACTTAATGTGCACACGATTAATGTGTGGGGCAAAGCGACAAAAAAAACAAGCGCGCAGATAAAATTAAACGGGTGAACAATTTTAAGCGCGCAAACCGTTGAACAGTTTTTTTTTCCTTCAGAAACACGGCGATTGCAAACAATATGCAATGTGCGAATGGGACGCAGTTATTTACTGGTTTTTTCTTTTCTGTCTGTCTGTCACAAAACTGTTCGGTTGCTTAGGTATTAGTTCAGAGTGATGGTTTGTTGGTGTGCGCTGTCACAAGTGTGTGTGTGTGTGTAAGTGAGCAAATGCCTAGTAAAAATGTCAGTGTTTTACGCTTTTAAACAGTGTAAATGATGTACAAGTACATTGAACATGTATGGGCCCATTGGGGATTTGGCTCTACTTGAAACACTTTTCTAGAGTTGTACCCATCTCTTTTACTCGTTTTGTTCTCTGTTGAACACGGTCACAATGACGATGACAGCCATTGCATCACAAATACACCGAATCATGCTAGCTCATTCTATCCGAAGCGCACTAGGCTAACACATAGATTGTGACCCGTAACACATCTCTCTAGCGTTTATATAGAATAGATGTGTAAAACACATGAACAACAACAACAGCAACAGCAGCAACAGCACCAGCACCAGCAAAAAACAACCAAGCAACTAACCATTGTTCAACACACAACGTATATCTATTTCAGCACCAGAAACGTCCGAGTGCGAAAAACGGAAAGAATCAAAGGCACACACACACTGAGCACCACAACAACAACCGAAGAAAACAGAAGAGGTGCACGCGAACACACTGAACGAGCAATTTTTCGTGTTGCTGCAAAGTGGAGAGAGCGAGAAAGATATGTGTCAGAATGAAGAAATGTCAGGAGCAAGCAACCGAATGTGCTATACAACTACACGAAATTTACTCGTGTGTGAGGCGAGAGAGTAACGAAACAAAAAATAAAAAAACAAAAAAAAAAACACGAAAGAAATGTGCTTGGGTACTGCTACATTTATAATATGGCAGATGGTTTTGGTGTTTGTGGTTGTGTGTAGTGTGCTCTATTAGAGTCGCATTGTCCCCATAAGAGAGTTGTTACATGAAAAATTGTACCTCATTTTCTTGTCAAAATCAGTTGAAAGTGGACGTGTGCGTTCGAAGAAATCAACTAATCTATTCGCAAATGTTCAGTCATTAAAATTGGCTTCAGTCAAACGACGAAAATCAACAGCATCAACATATACCAAAAAATATATTACTTACAAAATTACTTCAAGTCAAACAAGACAAAGTCATTCGGCAGTTAATTCAAAAAAAAAACGAGATACACAAATAAATTGAGTTTGTTGATATCACTAAAGTAAAGAAATAGTGTGCATTGATTTTCGATTTGCCGCCGGGAAATTTTTTTCTTATCATCACTTCGTGTTAATTGTGTGAAAAGTTTAAAGCCGTAATATTTGGCGGGCAAATTAAGTGATCGCAAATTGTATAAATCCGAAGACTCTTTGAATTTTTATTCAATTCTTTTAAATTCGAAATCAAAATTCGTTAACCAATCATATCGAAATCTAGTGCTTATCTGCTCACATAACAATGTTCTTAAATTGTAAATTCATTTGATAATCAAGTTCGGGGGCTTCGAAGACACACGGGAAATTTTCACGGGTTGTCAATTGTTTTTTTTTTGTTTTTTTTTTGGTTTTATTTATTTTCTGTTTTGAAAGTAACAACAAAAGAAAAAGAATTTGATTGCCATTTTCACGTGCTTGAAAAGAGCAATAACAAACCAATCCAGAGGGAAAGGAACGAACCAAATTTTCGATTCCATCCGCACCTCCCCCACGCGTGTTCAACAAGATACCAACAGCAACAACAAAAAGAAGTTCCTGCATTTTTTTTTATTTAATATTGAAAAGAGTTAATTTATTGAGCAAAAAAAACCATACGCATGTGTTTTGATGCGTATGTTTGTGTATGATTGAGAGTGCTAACAAGTGCAAGTGTGATAAAGAGAAGAGAAAAAAAAAATAACAATAAAAAAAACACACAACACAAGAGTCAACAATCAAATACGTTGACGAGAACGTGTTAATTAAGGAAGGTAGCAAAAAAAAAAACGTGAAGAAGAGGCTTGAATTATCAGCTCATTTAGACGATACAACCGGAAGACACACGAATATCGACAACTCAATTAACGCGAAACATCAAAACAGTAGCAAAAGCATCTAGAACAACATCCACAGTAAAACAGAATAGAAAAACCCAACACCAAAAAATGGATATCCATAAGAATGAGAAACGTGTCTATAAATTAGTTTTAACCGGCGGTAAGTAGTCATATCTAACATTGTTTGGCTCAAATCGATTTAAACCATTCATCAAACCAATCGGACTGTGTCAATTGCGTTTTTTGTTTTCGTCTTGTTTAAATTAGACAACCATCAATTTCATGTTAGTTTTTTTTTTATTGTTTAATTCATCGAATGTTTTTTTTTGTGTTGTTGTTGCAACGGCATAAGTTCAATGTTTGAGTGTGACACAATCGCATAAATAAGATAATAAAATTACCCAATGACCATTGCAATAAATGATACATTTTTTGAATTAATTAAATAAAAAATGGACCAAAAAAAAAAAACAATGAGAAATTTGAAGAAAAAAAAAGTGGACAAAATCTATTCTGTCGGTGCGTCATATGTGAAGAAAACACCACGCGGTTTGCAATGAATCATTTCGTATCTGTCATATTGTCCTCTTCACTCATATGCCTTCTGTCTGTAGAGCTGTCACACATATTGAAATTGTGTGTGCGCGCACACACCAGACCCTCGATACGTACACATGCGAACGCTAGTGCGAACGTAATATCTATATTTCAGCTCGGCTGTTATATTATAATTGTGCTTTTTCTCTTCTGCTTTGGTTCGGAACGAATATGCAAAATCAACCAGAAATGTTGGCATTCTCTTGAAAAAAAAAGAAACTCTCGCTTTTGAACGCCATGTGCTTTTTTTTCGGTCTATCTTGAATCCGAGCAAAATTATAATCCTTGGCCAAGAACAAAAACCTTTGCTAAAGGTTAGATTGTAACAGCCGAATTTTTCGTGAAGTAGCCTTCCTATTATGACGTTTTTGTTGTTGTTGTTGTTTGATTTATTTTTGGCTACTTGATGATCGTGATGCGATTAACCAAAATAGACCTGATTTAACTGGAGAAGCAAAGAGAAGATGCATCAAATCCTAAAATTCGGAAAATCCGTCGATAAATGAAAAAAAAAAGCTAACGCAAATGCTTGAATACACATTGAACCGTTGAACGGGATTTCCGAATTATTCAAAACGTACACTGATTGAAAACCGTTTCAATTTCGCTATGCATTTCTGATTTTGACTGATAAACAAATAAACAAAACAAATAAAAATAGCCGCTTCAACTCATGTGATAGTCGTTTGCTAGAATTTGCATAGAGCAACAATAGTGTATTGATATATTGTTTGTTTTGATTTTAATCGTTTTTACATTTTTGACTTTGATTCTCTGATTTCGGTGTTTGGGTCAGCGAGATCCGTCAGCTTCTTTTATACATTCCGTTACCATTGCCAACCCAATATACTAAATTTTGAAGTGCACAAAAGTGATTCATGTGACGACTATTTTTAAGTAATATATCTGTTATTGAAACGTATTTTGAAGTAGGAACGTATGTACCCAAATGGTATACAATGTACACAGAAAAGAGTGAGTCTCGATCAATTTCGTTTGTTTGCAAATGAGCGCAAGAAGATGTGACGGCTGACAAGAGGGCGAACGGGCACAAAGGGAAACAATGCAACCAATCATTGTCACTCTGTTGCGCCTCTCGTAATGCATTTTATGCGTTGAAATTGTAGCACTTTATTTTCATATATATACATACGATAAGATATATTTTCAACGCCAATAAAATAAAAGAGAGCAATTTTGCACTCACAAAGTGCACACTGTCTGCATAGTCTCGTTATTGTATTGCATTTTGTTTTAGATGTGTGTATTGCAAACGCGAGAGCACATCGGTCGCTTGCACATCGCACTTCACATCGTGACACATCGACTCAATAAATGTGTTGCGATTTGTGGAAATTTTTTCCAATACACTCCACATTAAAACTAGAAGACTAAAATATGATATATCATATTTTATACGTAATTGTAGAATAATCAGCGGCCGTAATTTTCCAGTTGTGATGCAAACAAAAAAAAAACAGACCACAGAAATGCCAATTCATTGTTGTGTGCTTTGTTTTGTTTGTTATTTTTGTTGTTCTTCTTCATGTGTTTTGATTTCATGTTTATCAACAGGTCCGTGCGGTGGCAAAACAACTGGCCAATCTCGAATGTGCACCTTCTTCGAAAATCTTGGATGGAAGGTGAGTTATCGAACCAAGTGTTTTTTTGTTTGTTTTTTAAATATCTTCTTTATTTTCTCTGCGCATTCACATCGACGTTTGATGATGAATGATTGTTGTTTTTTTTGTCGTAGTTTTTTTTTTGCTTTTCCTTTTAAATTATTATTCTGAAAGAAACATTAGTGTTACACTAGCTATTTTCTATTTAAAATGAGGATTCATTTATTTCTGCAAATGAATAAGAGAAAAAAAATTAACATCGTTATTCTTTTGATAATTTTTCAAATAACTTAGTTGAGTCATGTTCGATATGAGAGAAGCCAAGAAATGACGATAGATATGTAAACTTACTTCTGTTTTCGTTGTTGTTGTTGTTGTTGTTGTTGTTAAATGCGCCTTTGAAACTGTTTACAGTATAATCGGGAGTTTTGTTTAAAAATATGAATAAAAAAAAAGTCCAACTCACGACCGCATTTCATAGGCAATTTTCTATTGTAATCGTTATTTCTTGGCCAGAAACCTAAGAAAGGCAATAGACCAGAATTTAAAGCTCAATGATTAAATTTATTATTTTGTTCTAATTTAATAATCAATTTTGGATTTCAAAGCAGATGTTTTATTTAGAAAACAATTGTTTACTTAATCAAATTTGCAATAAAATGTGTTTCCATATCGTTAAAATATGTTAGCCGAAAGAGAATTTTTAGCTGTCATTAGTTTGACTTAGCTGTATCATGCATAGTTTGTTTTGTTCATTTTCAACAGTTTTTAAAAAGTCAAAATCAACATTTATTAGAATCGGTTTTTCAATTCACACAGATTTATGCTCATCAAACAACAATTTTGACTTCTACTAAATAATTGCAAATAGAGCAGTTTTTCATGCCTTCTTTTAAAATGAAAAAAAAAAAAACAATAAATTAAATCAATATGAGGGCAAATATGAAGCAACAGATTGATGAAGATAAACTTTGTTGCAATTTATTTTAAAGTATATCGCAATTTTGCTATTTGTATATTGAAGAAGTGTACTTTGTTTAATTTGATTGAAACTGTGCAAACTTGAGTGTCAGGCAAATTCATTACAACAACTACAAATCAAATCAAATCAAACCAAAAACGACAATTAGAATCTTGGCTTATGTTAATTTTTGCAGGTGTTCCGAGTGCCTGAAACGGCCACTGTGTTGCTCAGGTAAATGATGATGACACTCTCAATCTCTCTCTGTCTGTCTATTTGTAGGCAAATTTTTGTTTTTTTTTGTATTTTTCTAAATTTTAATACAGTTTTTTTAACCTTTCGCGATTCCTACCCAAGAATTTCAAAACCAAAACCAAAACCAAAAAAAAACCACGAAAATAACCAAATTAATGACGAAACAAAAGAAATCACCGAAAAAATAAACCAGATCCAAACCGAATTGACATCTTACCATCACGTCATTTGTATCCATTCGTTGCAAAACAAACTTAAAAACGTTCAACGATTTTACATGCATAGCCACAAGATATCGCAATATGTGTGTGGTTTTTCTTAATAGCACATTTTCTATTTTGTGTTGATTTTAGAAACTAGCGAATATAGTTGAATTACGATCGATATATACAAATTCTATTAAATTTTTTTTTCTGTACTATCAAGAGTTTTTTTTTGCTCACTCTTTCTTCTCATTCACACTTTGTTTTTCTTTGAAATAAAATTTCAAAAAAAAAAAATCATTCGCGTTCCATTTGAATGCAACTTTAGATACATTTATTGAATTTACTTATTGCGATAGCTGCGTGACTTGATCGTTATTAAATTCCGTTTGTTGAATTCCCAGAGTGTTGTGTGTTTTTTGTTTTATTGCGCGCGCGTGCTCTTGATAAAAGTCATACTTCCGATTTGTGTTGTACGTTTTTTGTTTTTTATTTCCCCTTTACACATCTAAACAAATGAATTTAGTTGATTGTAAATGTGTGTGTGTGTGTGTGTTTTTGTTGTTTTGGTTCTTCATTGCATCGATTCGCGAAATCAATGGAAAATTTGATTTTCTCACCTAAATGACGATGTGCCGTTAATATTTTTCGAATGCACATGGAATTCTTGTGATATAATAAAATATGAATCGTTGTTTCGAAAAATTTGTTTACACCTCATTCTCTTCATCTGTTTGAAACTTGAATCGATTTGTGTGTGAAATGAATTGCATTTTCAAGATTTCAACATGATGATCAATTGAAATTTCGATCGCATTGAAATGCCAACCGTTTCTCGTTGTTGTTCTTTTTTTTCTAACGTTTTATTTTCACAATGATTCAATTTAAATGTTTGATTGCTTTTGGCGTCACGGTGCAAACAGCACACAATAATTCAATCGTTCATATTTACAAAATGTAATTAAAATCAGAAATTATCAATTGTTTCAGGATTTTTAAAATCACGATCAATTGGTATACACACACACACACACACACACACACACGTGAAATATGAAACCGTAAATAAGTAACGTTATGTTGCATCGAATAAATTACCGTATTTTATAACACCGTGCATATCAACTGAAAATGCACCATCAAACACACACACACACACACACAAATACACATTCATGAGTATATCTTTGTTTATTAAACTCGAACAATTGTTCGATTCTTTTTTCTTATTTTTATTTGCAGTGGCGGTATAAAGTTCTCCGATTTGACAGCTGATGAAGGTAAGTGGGACATCTCTGGTCAATGGTGTTTTGACCGCTTTGTATGTGTAATCACATCATTTTTTTTTTTTTGGAAAATGTTCTGTTGTTGTATTTATTTTCATTCAAATTGCAATTCAATTAGTTTTAATGAAATTTTCACAACAGCACATCAGTGTTTGTTCTAATGACCGAACCCAATGATTCGTTGACATTTTATGATTAATTTTATTGTTAACCCACACAATTGTGCGAAACGACATCGTTTTTTTTTTTTTTTTAATTTTCGTGTGGCCCAAACATGTAAACCACATTTGAATGGTGGTGTAACATTCGATGTTCGTGAACTATTTGATACCTGTGATACTAGATGAAATTGAACACTGGTTCAACATGGGCATCACTTGTAGAGTGGAGTTGCAAATGTAGCAATCATTAATTTTCTGCGGATCAATATCGAAAATTAGTTTCAACCGGTTGAAATTCAACGTAAAATAATACAGAGATATTGAAAACACGTGTAATTAGAGGGAGGCTTGAGTAATACCAAAGCTCGTTATAACCATTAGCAAAATATGCGATAGAGAACGTTGTTTATTCGTCATTTTGTTGATTAATATCAAAATTCTTGTAATTCGAACTTCAACCATTTTGCCCTGCAGATCATATTCGGCCAAAATTTCTTGTGCCATTGTTATATGACAATGCAGAAAAAACAACAACAACTAGAATTCCTGCCATATAAAAACTAATCAAATTACACTGTGACTTGGTCTGGATAAGGTCGACTCGAAATTCATGGTTGACAAAGTGAATTTTCGTATTAATTAACAAAATTAGAGAAGAAAAACCAGAACAACAACAATAAATTCGGCAATAGCGCGCCAAACTTTCCAATCAGATAGATAGCATATTTTAAATGTAAAGTACACATTCAATTCAAAATTAAAGCAATTAAATTACAAGTAAAAATGAAATAAAAATAAGTTTTTATTCGTGACAAACACGTAAAAAAGATGAGTAAACAAACAATTTGTGTGTATTTGGTTATGTTGTGGCTGACAATCCATCGACGACAAAGTCATTTAAATGATAAAGGACAAAAACGACACAACACTTTGAAAAGTGAAGCTTCGGAATTGTACTTCAGTTAGAGTAAATGCAATAGCAGTGCCACTGAAATTCAAACCAGTAAATGTAATTGTATACACAAAAGCATGATGTTGCATGTGAAATGTTATCAATTTCGATAAAAGCGATAGCATTTTTCCAGTGAATAAAAAAAAAATGAGTTTTTTTTTTGTTGTTGTTAGGTCGATGGCAAAATTCTGTTGAAAGAATGCAAAAGTTTTCAAACCTATATACGCAACCGTTGCTCCGATGCCGTCTTTTTGCTGTATACAACAGCAACTAAATAATAGTGAATCATTGTCATGTCAATGCGCCTACAGGCATATTGATATAGACATAATAAAACAAAACATAAACTGACTGAATTGAATGGCATTTTAGTATGCGCAATTCGTTTGGCATTCAATGTCAAACGGAAATGATTTATGTGCAAATTATAACAATTGATAGTGGGTCTTTGGGTTGAATAAATACTAAATGTGACTAGTTAAATAGAAACATTGTTTCGCGGCACTCAAAAACCCGGTACGTTGACAAATTGATACGGATATTTACCGGGCCAAATGGGTTAAAAATAAGTTAACCAATTCGTTTCACACACACACACACCCGCACACCAACCACCAACGTATCCAACCCCCCAAAACACTTCGATACGGCTTCGGTGCGCCATACAACATCCATGTCCATTTTGATTTGTTGCTACTTTTTTTCCTGTTGTTTTTTTCGTGAGTGTTTATTTTATTCATGATTCATTGGAAGTTGTCGTAGATGTCAATTAGCAAAAACGAAGAAGATTGCAAACAAAAGCAGAAGAAAAAAAAAACACATACACACAATTGTAAACAGACACATGCACCATGCACGAAGACAAACGAATAATTTAATTAGCCTTAAACGCTGTACAAACGGCTCAATATTTCGAGCGTATTTTTATCATGACTTTTGTTGTTGTTGTTGTTCGTTTCCGTATTGCGGTAAAATGCGCGTTTAACATTGTATATTAGCCGGATCTCTCGAAATTGTTAGACTAAACACAACAATCCGTCTAAAATGCCATCTACAGAGTGGGTCAGAATAAGTAAACCATTCAGTTATTTGTTGTTGTTGTTGTTGTTTTCACTTTAAATTATAAAAGTACAAAAGCCGATTAGAGTCAAATTCAATTGTGTTTTTACATAGAATGTTTTACATCCAACAAGATCAAATTGAATGAAAAATATTGACTTATTTCTAAAGCACCCTGTGCACATGTTCACTGGGCGATTGGCTTGAAAATCCGATGATGAAACGGAAAAATACTCGAAAACCGAAAAGAATGTGAATTGACTTTTCGATTGTGAGTGACGAAGCCACTTAAAGATGTATCGAATAAAAGACTTTGCAATGTTCACATTAAAATGTGTTAGACTCGACCGATCGAGAAATCGCAACAACAACAACAACAACAAATGCTTGGAATGCACGTCAATGGCAGCTAAATGTCGCCTGTCATTCTCTAACTCTCTCGTTTCAAGAGAATGAGTGTATTCTAGAAACAATTTCGAAAGCAATTTTGTGGTTTAAGATTACAGCTTTTGTCTCTCTTACCTCTGAAAACAACGATAATATATGACTGTGATGACATGAGTGTGTGTGTGTGTGTGTGCGTACTCTTTTGTTGTCCCAATCATTAATATCATCGACATTGCTGATTAGTCCATAAAATATTATACAAATTATATAATTGAATTTAGTTGCACAGGGTATCTCAAGATTGATGACTTCAAAACTATTGCTTCTAGCGTTTGAATTTAAATTGTCATGAATAAACGATAGTCAATAGAGATTTCGTGTCAAAGAAAATTCAGAGAAAATTTCAATCGACTATCAAGTCAAAGGTGTCCCCAACGTATAAATAACAAAACGTTATAGCGTCTCAATAGTGACAATTTTCCGCCTTATGAGATCGATTGCTTGCTATAATATATCATATCTTGTTTACAAACAAGAACAAATTACGAACAGTAACAAAGTGAAATACAAATGTTGAATTGCGTTTCTTCGATCATAAAGGCACCTTTAAGCGATGTCACAACATGCTTTCGATAGACGTTATCACCGCGATACTTCAATATTTTTGGTCAACGATTTAGTTTTTCGGTCAGACAAAACCGATTTGCTAGAATTTAGCTGAAGTTAAACATCTATTTTACTAATCACCGCGTGCACCGTTTATTACAGTATCGTGATGGTAATGATCTCAATGAACTGACCAGAAATTCGATTGATCGATATTGAGCAGCTTTTATGCACGAAATTCATATTTATTTATCAATAAACAAATATATATATATCTGAATGACTGGGACAATATGGACAAAGTGATATTTAAAATGACATCATGTGCCGTGATGAACAGCGTTCAATTTATGTTACGAATCGTTTTGTTTCGGTTGTCACTAATCTCCATTTGATTATCGCCCATTTGCCCATTTCAAACGCAAACAAAGGGTGAAGGAATGGCGGAGCAGGGAAGATGGAATAGTAATACTTACCTTCCGTGACTGACAACAAACAATGCAAAAACATGTGTTTTTGTGTTGTTTGGGAAATTGTTTCTAATCATTACCCCATAAAATACACACAAATTACCGCATTGCAAGCTAGTCAGTGTGCTTGTACAGTGTACACGTTGTCTAGTATTTTATTTGCTGTTGTTGTTGTTTTTTTTTTTAATTCAGTTCTCTCAATTGACGGAATGAGAGGCAAACGTATGCAATGCAAGCAGCAAATGCGATAACGTCATTTATCGTCTATGCGAAATGATTTGTAGCCGTAAAGCACGTTTGTGATATTATTGATTCATGTACTCCTTGAGCTCTTTTTCGTTTTTTTAGGTTTTTAGCAATCTGTAGCAATGATTCGAACGAATATTACAATTTGAAAATTGCCAAAGAAATTGCCGTTTCCAAATCACAATAAACCGGAAAATGCTTCACTGTTAATTCTGAAGCTGAATGTTTGTCACTTGTGTTTTAAATTTAGTCGGAAGTGTAAGGCATTCGAAACACACCAGTGTTCCCAATCGGAATTTTTCGGGTGTGTTTTATTTTTTTGGACTCACTCAGGATATTTTGGGCCAACATTTTCACAGCATTCTGAGAAAGTTGTTCGAGAAACGCCCTGAAAAAGACCCAGTAGACACTGAATTACACTGATGCCGATCACAATATCAATACAATTTTTAGCGCCCGAGTTTCATTAACATCATCTAACCATGTTTCGCTTGCTCTTGAAATTCGACAGTAGACTCAGCTTACTTCCTCATTATCAGCTTACTTTCTGGCGGCTTTCGATTTATTTTACTTCATTTGTTTTTTTCTTTCTCACTTGATCGATTTTGCCATTGTTTTCAATTTCAATTTTAATTTTCGATTGAAATTATAATTTCTGTTTTTTTTTCTGTTTTGTTTATTTGCACTAAGTATTCAGTGTTTTGTTTTTCTCTACTTTTGCGTTTTCTCTTCCTATTTTTTTTCTTCTTCTTCTTCTTTTGGTTTCTTTTTTTTTCTCCACATTTTAGTAGCTGTCACTGCTAAGTCGAAACAATCAAACCAAAATGAAAATCAAAGTAGTAAAGAGCCATCGATACGTTTCAAAAACGGTATACCGATGCACAGTGATGTCGATTTGACCGCATCATGTCCGCGATGCTTAGCAGCGGCCGCTGAAAAGCCGGGTAGTGATGGTGAGTTTGATGAGCTGAGTGCCTGCCGCATTTTTTTCCATATTTGATCATTCATTTTGTTTATTTTCTGTCTCGCTCTCATTGTGGTTTTTGATCGATTGAATCAGATCGTTTTTGTTGTTGTTTTTATTGCTTCGAATGAAACGAAAAAAAAAATCAAATTCATTCCGGTCGTGAAATCGTTGTTCATATTCACTTCGACTTGTTACTGAATCAAATTTATTTGACACTTTGAATGATGCCATCAAAAGTAATCGTACGCAAATGAGAGAAAAAAAAAACAAAACGAATGAATAAATTTGTATGGTTACCGGGGTCAACAAACCTTGCAACAGGAACCGATTAAGTCGGTGCTTGGTGATTCGACATGTGAACAAAGTGTACCAGTGTACAGCATTCGATGTGCGATACGGCGGAAAAGCGCGCCAAAGCGAACACAAAAATCATGTTTTTTTTTTTTTTGTTCTAATCAATATGACGCTTTAATCAAAACATTTCTGGACCAAAGTTCACAATTGATGTATGTGTGTCTGATGTCTGATCCAACCTAAATTAACAATCAATTTGGGATTTTGTTTTTGGTGCAATTTCTCTCTTCGATACATTTTATGTGGCAGAAAAATTTAATTGTTTTGTTTTGTCTTCTTTGAATTTGTTTGTATATTCTTTTTTTTTCTTGATAATCTGTTTCGAGTGACTGAGTGAATCATAATTAAATTGAATTATATGTACACAAAGCTCAGAAATAGTAACGAATGGGGAAAAATATTGCAAATGAATGAGAAAATAAACTGTTTTGGTTAAGTGTGTGTTGATAAATACTGCGATTAAAAGAGCATTGAGTCCTTGAGATTTGTTCACATCAACGCATCGATTCGATAAAATACACGAATGTACTAATAAATTTCAAGTCATACGGTTAATCAGCTGATGTGTGTGTGTGTGAATAGGAGGCGAAAAGGGAGGAAAAACGTGCGAGAATTTGATTTACACTAACGACAATTATGATGCCACGTGCGTTTAGCGTTGATTTTGGTGTATTTCGTGCACGCTCTTGACATGCTCAAAAATGCTTCATTTGTTGACAATTCATCGTTTGGTTTCTTTATTGTTCACTTCTTATCGCGACACACCACTGGCGTCATTCAAAATGCAAATCCCCAATTTATTTTTTTACGATATATTTATTTATTTAATAAACAAACAAACAAAAAAATCACCGTATTGCTAATCGATAATAATCAATGGACACACAAAATTTCCACCGCCGCGTCCATTAAACTAATTTATTATTTAATTGTGAGGTTGCGTCAGCAACATTTCACCAATTCGTACATAAAACTTGTATTACAAGTGGGATTGATCCAAGTAGATATGCGAAGAATACAAATGAGATGCCAGAAACACAGAATGAACCGTCTAATGCGAATAAATCGAATCGTTTCAAAGTGTTTCCAATTTGAACACACCCGAATCCGATCAAAGGTCAAACAATTCGTACGCAGCAGATAAAACATAAAAAAATGGATGGTTGAATTCAGCCTGACAACGATCACCTGACCTGAACGATATTGCGAATATTTTTAGTTTTTCATGCGTAGTCTCCTGCTAGTCACTTGTTCGTTTTGTCCGATTTTAACTAGCATTTGCTCACGCTCACGTTTATTTTCATTTTTTTTTTCACTCTCTCTCTCTCTCTCTCTCTCTCTCTCTCTCTCTCTCTCTCTCTCTCTCTCTTCTTGGTATTGTTACATTGCCAATTCTCTTCGCCTCTATCTCTAATTCGTTTGCAAAGTGACGTATGATTTGACACAGAAAGGATCGTTCAGACTTGAATACATACTATTTATAGCATTTTTCACACTCGCACAATTTTCGCGGTAAAATTGTTCGGGTTTTTTTTCATCGTTTGGCGCGTAATCAGTTCAGAGTGGCGTGTGGTTTGTTTCCTTTTTATGACATTCTTGTTGAGATGCTCATCCAAATGTGAACCATTCCGTACAAGTGTCTGTGGCATGGCTGAAGCATGACCACACAAAACGATAGTGAATTTTAAACATGTGTATGTGACATAAATGTGCCACTTGATTTGAGAGATTTGGTTGTGTTCAACTTCAAATGGGCAAAATATTAATTGAAGTGAAACGAAACAAAAAATTCGCTCACTATTACGTTGCTTGGCCGGATGTTTATTCGTTGTCAGTCAGTCACATGCATATACTTCATCGAAGGAACAAAAAAAAAACAAACAAAGAACAATATGCGAATTAAAAGAAAATATCGCCCAGTTTACAACCGACCGAAGAAGAAGTAAAAAAAAAATCCAAAGCTAGAAACGAGCTATAATTTCACTTGACGGTATGGTTTTCTGGCCGTTCATTTTAAACATACACATATAGATAAAAATAGCGTTTTGCTCATTAAGTTCAGTCAGCGGGCAGCAGTAAGCATGCCAAACCGAATATTATGCTGTTGATAAAAATATAAACGCAAGCGGTTGCGTGAACAATCATTTTCTTGTGTTGTTTTTCCGAATCACAAATTAATTGGTTTACCGTACAAAACCGACAGTTTCAGAATTCGAATTTGCATAGCAAATCATTTCGCTCATTTGTTTGTATGCTTGATTCGTTGATCAAAGGGCATGAATCTATCGGAAGCACATTGTTTTGAAATATTGAGAATGAAGTTTTGATATACTTTAGTTGGTTTGAATCAACGAATCAACGAATTTGTAAATGGCCAAAATTGGCTATTTTGTTTCATTTGCAATTTGTATCGGAAGTAGTAAAAATAAAATGTCTGCATGACTCGTCTGCCCTTGCCTGAATTTTCCAACGTCAATGATGGTGCTCCTACTTGTATTTGCTTGGATTCAAGCATTCAATTCACGTATCAGAGTAATAATAAATCACATTTTAATTCAGACTGATATAAATATTCAGTGGCATTCAACAATTTCGTTGTTGTTTATTTCGGTTCAAGCCGAACGAACAAACGTTTTCGGCGTCATCAACATAATTCTCGTGAAACACGCCCACAGCCTCAATTTACATATGTTTATATTTGTTTAACAATGTGATTAAAAAAAAAAAAAAACATCTTTATTCGTCAATTTCCGATGCTTCTTATCACAATGAAGGAACAAAAAATAGAACTGTCGCTCAAATTCACAAATGGTCGGAAAATTGATTGTTAAATCGACAGACAGAGCAGCAGCAGCAACACCAGATTATTGCTAAGATATTCGACCTCGATATTTTTGCGTTTCATTTATCAATGAAGAATCTCAAAAACAATTCCTGACTGTTGAATTTGTGTTGTTGTATTTTTGTACAAGCACAACGAGAATGACTATTTTTGGTGATTCAATGTGACTTGAACGAAGACCAGGGCCAATACCACAGTGGCAAATGCCACCATAGTGTAAATTCTAGTTCCCCGGGATCAAAATGGTATACAAAACGACTGTTTGATTTCCGTTGTCAAAGCTCTTTCATCGTGTGTCTTTAATTAACTCATCAAACTTTTATCTAAGTGATAAAAATAAACACATTTATGACGACAAATCAGCCCAGTTCTGATAATCATTTGATTGGCAAAATATGAGCATGATAAAATAAAAAACAACACATACACAAACAAACAAAAACTATGTGTGACTTTTTAAGCGTCACTCGCAACCATGTGACTACTTTGTTTTCTCTGCTCTACTAATAACTTGGAATTGTTGTTGTTGTTTTTTTCATTTTCTTTTGAAGTGTGTTGGTCTGAGTGGTTTCCAGCTCTACCACAAGTAACTGTACATATCTCATCATTCAATGATATGCCAAAGCAATTTGATGCATGTTAAAATTGCATGTCGGAGCAAGTTTACATCATCATTTTTTTATTATTTTCTATCAGTTAATTAATAACCTGGTGCTGTGCTGCAACCCACAAATGACACACAATTCATAAAATCATGCATGTATGCATCGCATCCATGAACAACTCGTCAACGGAATTTTGATGTGCTTTAACAAAAAAACAAATGCTGGACCAGCAAAATTCCGTCCAGTCCTTCATTCCAAGTGAATGCACAACATTGACGAAGCAAACAGAATAATTTCAAATATGAACGCTATTTACGCGCGCTTTAAGGTTCAAGGTTTCAGTAACCTTGTTACCGAGAGCTAAATTGGGGCATCTTATTTACTACTACATTTACGTTGTGCGCTGGCCACTCCGTGTGCTAGGAATATTGCAAAGTGGTATTTCAACATCGAAGCCACGGAAAAGCGAGCAGCTAAATTCTAATCACATCGTCAAAGAATTGCATTTCAACCGCCTGCATCGTTGACGTTGACGCCCAAACCAACCGCTTTCATTTTGCTGTATTGTATAATACATTTACATTTGGCTCAGTTTGTTTTTCTCTTTCTCTCACCCTCTGCATTTTAATGAAAACCCAGACCGTAAACTGTGAGCAGTGTTTCGTTATTTCAGCGGGAAATCATTGGAAAACTGATTTTACCGAACAAACTTTAAAATTCAAATTAGAATTTATGACAAATACAAAATATGCATGGGAAGCAATGGGTTGGCTGTTGCCTAAGCATATGCTGCGTGCATTCGATCAATATCAATATCACTTTATCGAGTAAATAAACTGGCTATATTTGAACATCGATATATTTGTATATCGATAAATATCGATAGGCAGAAGCACCACATTGCCACTTTTGCCATCGATATCGAGGGTGCATATTGCAATTTGAATACCAACAAACGAGCGTGAGACGGTAATCGTGTGAGAGACTGATTTTGCTCGTAAGTGCGCTCGTGTATGATTGATGTCAACACACAGTCTCATGAGTGTCTCATCACATTGCAGTGAAGGCGTTAAAGGGAGAGAGAGAGAGCGGGAGCGGGAGAGCGAGAGAGTGTTTGGACAAGGCCAAGGGCATAACGATAAAATGCTTCAATTTCATCCATAAAATAGGGAATTTTTGTTTGGCATTTGTCAACTTTTGCATTTCTAATTTTTTGTTTTTTTTTCGATTCTGTTTGTTGTTTGAAAACATTGATCAATATACAATAACTGTTATACTCTATTCACTGTCATCATTTGATAAATCATATTATTGGATGTCGATGGTATTTAAGTTCGTTATTCAAACAATGTGCTTGGCTTGAGTAAACTCGTGTAATTTTGTTTAATTTCAATTTTGTGTGTGTGTGTGTGTGTTTGTTCAGAATGAAGCATGAGCTGCTGTAAATCCGCTGAGCGCAATAATGTGCACATCAAAATCCATTGCAGCAGCCGCCACCAGCTAAGGCGGCGTACCAAGTGAATTGAGTAAATCCTCGGGAAAATCCTATTTATGCATTTGTAATATTGATTGGCATTTATAACACATGAAGCGCGTGCTCGTGTATTTCAATTAGAGGATGTTAAGGCAAAAATAGGAAGCAAATTACAACAAAAGCCAATTAAGATTCGTTATTTTAGATATTCAAATCATGCATAAAGCTTGAGCCAATCGCAGTACAAATTGCCTGTTGGTCTAATGGACAGCGATACGCGCTTTTCTTTAAAGGTAGATCCGCGTGAAACGGATTGCATTCTTCTTTCATTAAAGAGAAGTAAAAGAAAAAATTAAACTTAGGCAACCGGTGTGAGTTTTTTTTCTGTCTTGCAAAGTCTTTGGCAAAAAAAAAAACTCTTTGCCATTGTATTTCCATTCCGATGCACGCTGCTGCAAACACTAATTAATACACAAACACACACGGCATTTGCTATTGTGCTAGGTTCAAAATCGATTCAGGTACAAATGAAATGCCTGAACTTGAATGCGATTGACAAAGCGCATCGCGTCAATACGAAGTCCACGTTTGTCGGTTGACACAATACACGTTGTTAGTTTGTACTTTGCTATTTTTGGTTGTTTTACATCGGCAGATTTGTCAATTGATTTTTGTTTTTCGACAATCGAAAACCTAAATATACAAAACAATGTGTTTGGTTTTTTTTGTTGTTGTTGTTGCCTGATTTTCAAATGGAAAAGGAAAATGACAATTGCATTGTCATGGTCACGTTTTGATTAGCTTCTATGCACTGCACACTGCACAGTCTATGATTATTTTTTTTTTTTTTTTTGATAATGACTTTCAATTATCGTCTAACCGTGTCCAAATTTAGCATAGCAATTCATTTTTAATTCAAGATATGTTTTTTTTTTTGGCTATTTCGATAGTTTGGCGGCTCATAAAAATTTCAACCCAAAATATCGTTCACACAGAATAGTTGTCTCTAATCATAAAAAAAAATGGTCGGTCATTAGAACAAATCGAATCACATTTACATTAAGCCAAAAGGTTTTTTTTTTCTGTTAATTTTGGGATAATTTTCAATATGATTCATTTTGTTGTTGTTTGTATTTTTGGTTCATTTCCAATAGCCTATCATTTCCAAGAGAACCTTCTACGGACGATGATTCAAATTGAAAACACATACTTTGAGCTGGGCAAATCATGTTCCAAAAATTGTCTGATTATTTGTGATAGAGGTGTTATGGATGCAAGTGCTTGTAAGTATATACAATCATTTTAGTTTATTAAGCAATCAACTTAAATGTCTATTGATTGAAATCCGACCGTTAATTTTGTGCCGTTGGTTCGAAATGATTTTCGATCAATGATTACAATTGTCAATTCACTCAATGATATTCGATTGTCTGTTATCCATCAAAAAAATTACCGTGGATTAGCTGCGTCGATTGTAATCAATCATTTTTTTTGGTCGATCGTTTTATCGTCGTTCTAAACCAATAACTAAAATTGTCTTTTTTCTTTTTGTTCCACCATTTTTGTTGTTGTTGTTGTTGTTGTTGTTTTGAAAATGTGTTTTAGATATTTCTAAGGATAAATGGGAGAAAATGACGGCTGCAAATGGATGGAATTCGGTGGAATTGCGTGACAATCGTTACAATCAAATTGTGCATATGGTTTCAGCTGCCAACGGTGCTGAAGATTTCTATTCAACTGAGGTAAGGTCAAGACGGATTGTAAAATTCATCCTTTTGATATGTATTTGTAGAAACAAAATGTTGTTGTCAACATCGCCAAGGTTTCATCATACACCTTAAACTTTATGCGCATATTATATTATAAAAGTTGTGGTTGAACCGTTGCCAGAAAATCTCGGAACAATGTGTTGGAAGAATTATGCAAAAAATATTTTATGAATATTGTTGTTGTGAATTTATTTTCTTGTATTGAATTCATTCGTTTTGTTTTGTTTTGTTTTTTTTCTTTTTACATTTTAAAGGAACATGCATGTCGTTCGGAAGGTGTTGAATTGGCCCGTGAATTGGATTATAAATCAGCAGCTGCCTGGATCGGTCATCCATATTTTGATGTCATCGACAATAAAACCGATTTTGAAACAAAGATTAATCGTATGCTTGAGTGTGTGTGCCAGAAATTGGGCATCGATACGGGTGATCGATTGTTAAAATCATCACGAAAGCTCAAATTTTTGGGTAAGTGTAAAATCCGCGTAACAAATGATCATCACGTTCGCGGACATACATTTGTGTGTGTGTGTTTTCGATTCGAGATTGAAATTTTGGTTTATTTCGCGCCAAAATACCATATAGAATGTATGCACATTGAATTTGTCTGGATGCCTGCCAAAGCGATATGGCATGACAATTTTTCTAGAAATGTTCAATTTCACTTCGGTTCGAAATGCTTGACAAATTTCTGAATCCGAACGATGACAAGCGAACAAACACCTTTTCTTCGAAATGAAAAAAAGAAAAAAAAACATACACTCACAGTTACACATTCGTGTGTAACTATTGGCTGACGCAAAGTGAATAATTAGAGTGAAATGGTTGGCTGGCAAATCATTCATAGTTTAAGTAATGTTCGCCGTTCAAAGTACTGAAATGTCCTAGAAAATGAAAATGAATTGTATGAAATGCCCACCAAACCAAACAACAACAACAACAACAAAAGAAAACGCAATTCATGCTCAATGACTCGAAATCATGTGCCTAGTGATGTTTCTATGAATCTTTACCTCCTTGTTCCTCTCCTTCGCGTTCTGTTTGGGTTTCAAAGGACACACATTTCATACATGTTTGAAATTTTCTCGCAAATATTTTTGCCATGTGATTTGCAATGCAAAAATTCTCGATATTTTCGTTTGTCTGTCTTTACTATTATTGTTTTTCAGTTGTAATTTTAATTTGAAATTTAATACCGTTTTGGTTTACCGCTGTTTACTGATTTGCCGCATTCTCTATTTTGTTTTTTTTTTTTTACAATTTTAGTTGGCGGAAAATTGCCGAGCGATAGTGAGTTTCCGGATTTTCAAGATTTCGATGTGGTACATCATTATTTGCAGTCAAATGGTCCGAAATGTCAGGCACGATTACGAAAACGTGGCCAAAAAGGGAATTGGTCATATACACATACGTTGCGTCGTCCGCATGTGCATAATCAATCGGTTGAAACAAAAACACAAATTACACATCGTGACTACATGAATTTGTTGGCACAACGCGACGATGCTCATTTTACAATCTACAAAAAGCGGCGATGTTTCTTAGTCAATAACCAGTATTTCCAATTGGACGTGTATAAAGAGCCAAGCCATCCAAGGTACAGTTTATCACAATAACAAACACACACACAAAAAAACTCATCTTAATAAACCAATTTGTTCTTTTTTTGTATCGGATTCGGTTATTGTTGTTGTTTTCGAACCGAAAATTATACAGATGCAAAGGATTGATGCTGTTGGAAACATATTCATCGCTTGACGGTGAAAATTTGCTAAATTGTTTGCCAAAATTCTTAAATATTGTGAAAGAAACGACCGGTGATCCATCATTTTCCATGTTTAATTTATCATTGAAAGAGGATTGGAGTAAAACAAAAAAATTCTGCCATTCGTTACACGGTAAGGACCAGAGAAATCAAGCGGCTGCGCAAACAAATGGCATAACACAATTGAATAACCATAGCAATTCGGTTCATTGTGAGGCACGACGCAACAATCATGAAAATCATGTGCATAACGAATGTGATCATAATGCATCTGATCAATTAACACAAAGATCCACGTCAAAATCACCAAACTAAATGAAAATCGAGTAACGAGTGAGATAGAAATGGCGTGCGCGGCCCACAAAACATACTGCATGAACCGATGAAAATAATGTTTACCAATTAATTTCATTGATTATGTGCACATTATCAACTAAAACACACATACAAACACAAACCCACACACACACACACACACACACAAAACGGACATTGTCGTGAAGCATCGTGTGATACACAGCCGATTGATTTAAAGTTATCCATATTACGAAAAATGAAGAAAAAAACACGAAGAAAATACTTTGGGCGGGCAGAAAATGAGGAGAAAATGAGAGTGAGAGAGTTGAAAGGGCGAGAAAATAAAAGATAAAATTACAAGTGAATGGATGTGAATGGACATGTCTTAAAATTCCAAATCAGTTCCGATTTTTTTTTTTAAATCATGGTAGCAATTCGGGCGCCAACAAATTTAGGTGCCATGCTTTTAATTTTGGGATTTTATTAGTTTTTAGTTTCCATTGTCACCGTGAGTGCGTGACACAAAGTTATTTAAAACAAAACAACAAAACAACAAAATTTTTAGAATCATTGATTATATCATAACTTGTAGATAAATGTTGTTCTAGTTTGTGCTATTCAAGCTATCTATTTTCAATGAAGAGGCGTACATTTTAAGCATGAATTTAACTTATTTTTCACATATATTTTCTTTCATTTTATTCTGGCTCAAAACATCTTGTCAAGATTGAGCTCGGTAATTGTATAATTTTTTGGTTTGCATTTTAAACAATATTTGCTAGATATTTCAAAATACAATTTCAAGTAGGCATCAGTAGCCGAGAGAAAACAAAAGCATTAATTGATAATAACATTAAAACATTTTAGAGTAACTTCTTTTTGTAAACTATTTCCTTTTGGGTAGCGGGCACCTTTTGGGTTCCCTACAGCGCTTAATTATGAGTACATTGAAATATTGAGTGAGTGAGAGAGGGAGAGAGAGAGAGCGCAATGGTCAATTTGGGGGTGCATCGAATAAATGTGCTAATAACCCTGTCCTTCTCTTTCACATAATGACACGAACACAGAAATTTGCCAAATTCATTTCAAATTCATGTTGATGGTTCGAATGGTTCTCGTCGAAATTAACTTCAATGGCGTGCAACCATTCAGTAATAATCTCATTTCTGTCAATTTTAAACTTCGATTCCGTTCCCTTTTTTTTGTTTGTTAATTTTTTAATGCACATTTTAATTTTTTTTTTGGCAATTTATTCTGTTTGATTTTTTTTTTTATTATTTTGGCGTGTTAACGTTAACTTGCGTTGTTTCAATTAATTTCATACTCTAATTACCAATTGAAAACTAGTTTTAAAATTTTGGTTGCTTTTGTTTGTTGCTGTTGTTGTTGTTATCGTTTTGTTCTTTTTTTTCTTCTCTTTTCTTTTGTTTTTTTTTTCTCTCTTCTTTTCTCTTTCTTTTTGCCATTTTTAGATCTAGACGACACTGTTGTTGTTACCAACGGATGCTCTCCGAACAATAAACCAAAATTGATAAATGGAACGGCTTGAAATGTTGTCGGGCTGTTTTTCACTACCCAACCATTTTATACGATACAATATAAATATACACTCACACACTCAGACACACTCAAAATGTGTTGACAAAATGAAAGAGACACACACACACACACACATTATATACACATTTACCATCGTCATTTTTATCAAATTAAATTATCAAATTTTTAAGAGAAACAACCATTTGCGGAGATATACTTCTATACAAAACAAAAAGAAAAAAAAACAACAACAAAATTTATTGTTACTTAAAGCCAAATGAAATTACCATTCTTCATTTTGTCTTGGAATTCAACAGAAGAAGAAAAAAAAAACAAACAAAACCGATAACAAAACAAAATTTAATTGTAAGAATTTGGAATTTCGATTGTTTTTGCAAAATATTTTTGAATGAAAATTAAGCAACAATTTTATCGCTAAATTAACTATATATCGTATACATAACATTTTGAATGAATTTTAGTTGATTTTTGTGCAGAAAAAATGAACAGCGAAACCAATGAAATTGAAAAAAAAATAGAGAAAAAAACCAAACTGATACGAATTTTAACTGCAACAACAAATTACTTATTGGAAATATCAATATATTTTCACACACACACACACACACACACACACACACACAGAGAAAAACATCCACACACAACAAATGTACAGAGAGCAATTCTTCTTTTATTATTTTCTTGTGCTTACCTTTTAAAAATCTGTTCATCATTTTAAATTTTCAAGTAGATTTTATTTAGTATGAAGTATTATAATTTAATAAATGATATTAATATCAATTGTTTTTAGTTAATTATGATATTGAAAAAAAAAATCAACAAAAAACAAAACAAACAACAAGTGTTCGAATCCATGAGCTAGAGAGAAAAAAAACCCACCCACTACACTCGGGATCACTACACTCGGGATCTTTTATTAAATTACTTAAAAGTGCTACAAATCTAGCCAAATAAAAATATTAATAAAAGTTTTATCAACAACAATTTGTCTCCATTTTTTTTTATTATTTTTATTGCAAATTTTACGAATGATTGTATGTGATTATAGTTATATTAATGCCAAAAAAACAATTATTTTTCCGCTAGAATTTTATCTAAATGTCTAAACAAATCAAAAACATTTGATACAGTGTTTTTTTCCTCCCCTTCTGAAATAGAATTTGTTGTTATTGAACTAAAACTATTATGTGAATTCGTTTGATTGAATCGAATGCACACACACACACATACAAAAAAAAAACCAAATCAATGAGGAAAAATAGTAACGAACCAGGCATATAATCATGATCATTTGTAAAAAAAAACAACCAACAAACCAAAACGCGTGTAAAATTGTGAGAATGATATTTTTGTAAAATCAGAAAAAAAATTAACATATTCTTTAAAAAAAAAAACTCTATTTGTGACGATAGTTAAGGTATTTAATAGGAATTCAAAGTCAATAAACAACAACAACAACAAAAATTGCAACAACCAAACTGCGGTTCAGAATGCGTGTGTCTTTCATTCAATTTAATTCGTCATTTTATTGAATTCTATCCATAGGTGAATTTCTAGCGTGGTTACAAAAAATCCATCTGAAAATGAATGAAAATATTGGCAAAAAATTGGCCAAATTTTGATGTGAAAAGAGTCCTCAAAAGAGGATTTGGAATCCATGGACAAAATAAATCATTTCGAAAAAAAAATCGAATATTTCGCATGCTTAGTTGAGTTATTTTGACATTTAAAAATGAGCTAGACCATGTTCCCGCCACCAGTCCGATTCAATTCGATGTTTCAAGGGAAACGAATGAAACCGAAACAGTATTGTCCGATGTGAACAAAAAAATTGGTTTGTTCGCACACTTTGTACCGCACACCTATACACCTCTCGTTCTACCGCACTTCGTTTGTTAAGTTATATCTTTTCATGTGGTGGAACGTTCAACTGTCAATTGTTTGTACGTTGTTGTTTTTTTTTTACTACATTTGCATCAATATCAATAACAATCTATAATACCACTAAACAAATTTCGTTGTTGTTTTTCCATTGAAAATTTTTTTTTGTTTGTGAATATTCGGTTTTAAATAATATAGTTTTCAAACGATCGATGTTGAACGAGTCATACAATTTTGATTGACATATTGAACTAGTGTTTCTGTGTTTTTATACAAATTTTTGTTTGTTTGGTGTGTTCTTTTTGTCAGTAAACAATATGAATTCATTGGTATCTGCTGATTATGGATCCAGCAGTGAATCAACTGATGATGAAAACACCACAAAAACGACCAATTTTCAACGAAATGATGAGCAAAATTTTCTACGATCAGCTTCAGACACAGAAAACGATTCAAATGACGACGAAGATAGCAACAGCTCAACGGAACGCTCCAAATTAAAGTAAAAAAAAATAAAATAAACTGCTGAATGATTTTTTCGAAATTTGTCTCACGAAACGAGACAAATTGGATTGCAATCAATGAAATTTAATTCATTTATGTTTATTTTTTGGTTTTACAGTGAAACTAAGAAAACAGTCCTTCCAAGTGCCTCATCGATTTTATTGCATGGAAATAACACTGGACAAGTATTCAATAATCCGTATAAAAAGGCTGAAAATGATCAAATTGCTAGCCTTGAAAAGCACGTGAAAATGGTGCGTAGTATTTAGTCTCCTTCTTGCAATTTTTTTTATTTTATGTTGATATAGTTTATTGTTTTGGTTGATTTGAGTGTGTTGGTGTTTCGAAAAACATGTAATTTCGAAATTAAGCGCCAAAAATGCCAATTTTATCGAGAAAAAAATGCGCTAAATTTATGGCTCAAATTGAAACTCTCAATGACCCTAAAATTGGTTCAATAGCCGAAATGCCAACATATTTTCAAAATCATTTTTATGAGAAACCAATCTTACACAAGACATTCATTTCATATTGCACAGGTTGATACGGATGCTCACACACAAATGAAGAACGGCAAAAAGATATGCTGGAACTATCGAAAAGGACGGTGTCGTTTTGGCAGCAATTGTACGTATGCTCATGATTCGGATTTGCATGTCGCTGAACCAGGTGGATCGGATAAAGAAGGCAGTGCATTATCCACACCGGATAATGGTATGCCGAGGGTGTCCGCCACTGGAACACCCAAATCCAAGACAAACAATAAAAAACGTTTGGGTTTGGGTGATTCGATAATTCCCAGTAAAAAAGTGATAAAAGCCTATAGCGCTTTAAAAAAATAAGTCAAAAATTAAAAAAAAAAAAAAAATCAAATAAAAAAAAACACGTTGTAAACACGTTAACACATTTAATGCGCGCGTTTAAGCGTTTACACATTCACAACCAATGCATATCCGTGCACGGCAGCTTTGACCATTTATTTTTCCATGCACATAACTTCGTAGCAAATGTTCCTTGAGCACCGCAACTATTTATTACTAGTACTCTAGCTCTTGTGTATCTTAGCTACACTTAAAAAAAAAAATACACTCAAAACAGCTGGATACACTGAAAAGAAACACACACAAAAAAAAATAAAACCCGGAAATATGTGATAGTTTACGATTGAACGAGTGAAAGAGAGAAAGAGAGAGAGAGAGAGAAGGTGCGAGATTCGAATGCATAAGTTAAAATGAACATGTCGGTTAAACAGTTCAAATTTGAACACCTTATGTTATTTATAATTGTTTTGTGATTCAAAAATTGAAAAAGAAAGGACCAGAAACACACCGAAATCTCTGGATGCAGAGATTACACACTTGAATTGAGGTTATGTTCCTGTTTAGCGTTTGAACATGCTCCATTTTACCTCAGCTTTATATATTTAAACAAACAAACAAAAATGAAATATTAATGCTGAATTAACAGATAACAGAAGAAAAAAAAACAATGATTTTATTACAATCGAAACGATTTTTTTTTTAAATTTTCTTTGAATTGTAGAGAATTTTAATCATATTATCATATTTATAAAACAAAAAGAACCACCAATTCATTGTGACTAAGAGATTTTAAGTTTTCTTTAAGATTTAGTTGATTTTAGATGTGAAAAAGTCATCAAAAGAACCACGAAAAAAAACAACATTTAAATGACCATAGCATTTTTGTGTGTCACAAATAAGAGAGTTAAAAAAAATGTTATAGAATTGAGCATAAAAAAAAATCATTTTTAATCAATTCGAGTAGAAGTAAATAATATTTTTTAAAAGAAAATGCATTAAACGAAATTATGTACAAATCTTATGGATGCTCTTTTAAAAAAAGATAATAAGCTAAAATTGCAAAACGACAGCAACAAAATAATCGAATTCATTGAGGCACTCAATTCAATAGCAATGAAATAATTGACTTAAGTAGATTCTAGAAATAGCAAAAAATGGCTTTGTTGTTGTTGTTTTTTTTTTCTAAATATTATTATTAGAATCAAGCGTTTAGGTGATACCAGCGTCCGTAATATACACATCACAGAAACCGTCTGATGGATTTTGATTGCTTTTTAAAATACGAATCATTCGTTTGTTGGAATTTGTTGTGCATTTAGCGGATAATTGTGAATTGTTGGAATTCATTGTATCGATTGGCCTGTGCAATTGCAAACGAAATGGGCAAATGGTTTTCCAATGTTTGCCAAGTGCTGGTACTGTGATTTCACATGATGTCGACGATATCGTTCGATTGATTAAATCACATTCGGTGCGATCCATTTCATCGAACGCATTTTCATCGCCTGCAAAACGAAAAACAAAAAATGAAATCGATCTGAGTTATCGAATTATTTAAGAAAACTTACTAAATATAAACATTTCAAAAACCACACAATTGTTACTTAATTCTAGATTTACAGATTTCAATTCCAATTTGTTTCAATTTGAATAAAAATTATCAAATCGAATGGGTGTGTGTTTTTTTTTTTAAATAAATTCACCTACCGCTCTGAACAATCGACCGTGTTTCAATGTTAATGGTCATCACAACAATTGCATGTTCAACGGCCAATTTTCGCAAGAGATCGGCCAGTGTTCCTAATTTTCGATAGCCAATACTGGTTTTGGTACCGTGATATAGGAACCAAAGTACCGGTAATGAATCGATGACTAGTAGCTTGAGTTTTCGAAATGAAGTCATTTGCTCCAGTAGATTGCTTATCAATTCAATTAATTGAGTTGCACTATGACATGTTTCAAATTTTATACTGCACATTATTCGGCGCCGTTTATCCGCATCAAAGCCACCACGGTTCATCAGAATGCGATTTATTCGATCTCCGGAAAAATCACCTTTTGTATCGATCAAAAATGTTTCATAATCATGATTAATCGCCCAATTTACGGCGATCGTTGTGTACAGTTGAGTTTTACCAGACGACGAAAAACCACACACATCAACCAGATTGCCAGTCAACAGGCCACCGTTAAGCAGCGTATCTAAGCTGCAAACAAAAAAAATTTGGTTTTTATTAGATTTGTTTGGTTTGCGGAGGTATTTTGTTCGTGTATCGTTTGAAAAACCTATTGATGCCAGTCGGAATGTAAGTTGATTGGGCGAACAGAATTTCGTGATGCTGATAGCCATTGATCGGTGCAATTCCAGTGAGTTTCCAAAATTCTGTCTTTATCGATGCCAAATCTATGAAATCTATGCGAACAGAATTTTTTGTTATTTCCGATTAATTTATATCCAAATCCAATTTATAGTATTTGTGTGTGTGTTTTTTTTTTTTTTTCAATTTACCAATATTCAAAAATTGCTTCAATTTATTTGAATCGGTGCGAAGAAAATCGGAAACCGTTGAAATGCCCTTGTCTTTAAGCAAACCGATAAGGCCAGCATTAAGTTTACTATGCAAATCCGGGCGCAACTTCAACATATTTACTCGCAAATCAAACAAACTAACTTATCAAATCCAATTGGCTATTAAAAATCATATTTATTTACTACGATTAAAATTTTAAATCCCGGTCAAAGTGGTTTTTCCGCGCCCAGACCTCAACTGTCAATTTGTACAAATTGACACTTGAACGCGCGGATTTTTTCTTGTTGTTGTTTGTTCATTCATTCAAGAAATTCAACCGCAAGCTTACATGCTAAAACATTAGCAAAACCATTGTCACAATTAAAAATCAAATTCAATCATTTCAATACAGTAACAATCGCTACCATTCCATTTGCACTCATTTTTTTCCGTTGAAATCCAAATGCATTAATCGGTAAATGACAATATGAAATTTCAATGTTTTAAAAGCAATGAAATACCAAAGTACATGTAAAGTGTGTGATGCGGCACATGGACAGCCCTGCGCATTACCGTATCGAAAATGCTAAAATGTGAACCGTGACACGTTTGCGGTTCAAAATGTTGCCCCGTTCCAACAACAATTCGCATGCATCAGAGCAGTTCAACCGTATGCGTTGTGTTTTGTGGCGACACACAATTGTAGGCTTGGTCGTAGCATAAACCGATGGACTGAATTCAGTTTCCGACATACAGAGCTGCTGTGAGTATCATATTTGAAAATTGTCGTGTGCATACCCGTAAAAGAAGAAGAGAAGAATATATAGAAGAAAAAAAAAACATTATAATACATTGAATTGCTCGTAGTGTGTCCCTTTCTCTCTTCAGTCGACTGTATTCATTTTTCATCCTTTTCTGTTTCATTCGTTGTTTAAACTTATTTTTTTCTCGGTTGTGTATTTGAGAGAAGCATAGAGCAGAAAAGAATTCACCGTATAACGAGACATAGTGGAATATTTTTTTTGTTGTTTTTTTTTTTGGTTCAACATTTTCGGAAAATAGGAAATTTTTGCCCATTTTTCGTGAAAAATATTAAAAACGTTTATGTGACGCGAATTTATAAATTCATTAGCAATCGATTGGTATAATTTTTAGCGATCGATGGTGCGAAATAAATCGGAAAAATTGTGATTTTATTGGCAGTAAGTATGGCGTTGTCTCTGCGACCGAACAAGAAAGAAAGAAAAAAAAATCAATTTTATTAAAGATGGCTGCGCGTTTGGCGAACGACCGAACATTTGTGAGAAACGACAGCAACGGCAACCATAATACAGAAAACAACAACAACAACTCAATATACAAAACGATGAAAAGAGACCCTATATGCGAGCGTACTGAGCGCTACTAGACTGGGAATTGCTGTTTTTTTTGCCTTTTTTTGCCGTCGTCGTTTTTTTTTTCCTTTTTCAAAATCTATCCGAAATACATACGGTGTTGTTGGTTGTTTTTTTTTTTAATTGCAAAATAACCAAATTTAAATATTCTTTTCGTATTTTATCAACTACGTTCTAAATGTTGGTTGGTTTTCTTGTTTCGTGTTCATATTTTTTTTTTACGTTCAAAGCTTTAAATGCATGCATTTGAAACGCTTTGGAGAGCTACTTACATTGTATTCGGCTATGGAAAATTATAAATCGAAAGTGTGGTTTTTTCGTTTGTCGGTTTCACTCACGCCCGATTCAAACCATCCCACTTTCTTCAAATGCTTTTTCGCCTTAGTTTACGCATGAAACAAAAATTCGCATTTTTTTTTCCTTCCGAAGCAAATAAAAAAAAAATGCCGCACCGCCCAATAAATTCAATCGCATTCCATTTTGTTTTTTTTTTTTTTTTATTATTTCTGCCCAGATTTTTACTAAGCCGATTATAATGATTTGTTTAAATTAAACAATTCAATATTTTGAATAAATTTTTGATTTGTGATTCGAGCAAAAATGTTCGAATGAAATTATTAAAAATGAAAATAAAAAAAAAAAATTATACTGAGAACTCTAGCAAAGTGTTTAAAGCAGCTCATATTCATATCATTGCGATTAGATTGCTTTTCAAGTTTGATTTTTGTTTTATTTGGTTTTTTTGTTTTTTTGTTTTTTTTTTTAATTCAAAATGAGAATTCAAAATGTGTAGCTCCGGCAAAACTCATGAGCACAGCAAAAAAGCAAAAGAAAAAAAAACTATATTGAGAACGCTACCAATGTGTTATTTGGCGCGGTGAGGCATTTGCTTAGCCGCAATGAATCGTACCAGCCACATTGAGTAGTAACAACAATAACAACAACAACAACCCATCAAAACGGCACCGGTATATTGGGTCTCTGTGCGTGACCGCTATTCGAAATACATTTAAATGAAATGCGTTTCAGTGAAGAAGAAGTTGAAATTTATTCAATGGAACTCATGTATTGAGCGATTGTTTTACGTACGCCTTGTACTTCGTTCATTCTAAAATGATTCAAGTAAAAAGTGATCAGCAGAGAGACAAGTCAAAAAAAAAACACATGGTTTCAAGACCAAATACCCAAATATAGGAAATTCTCTGCTATTTTTTCTCGCTGTTTTTTTTTTGTTTGGTTTTTCGGACCAAAAAAAAATAATTTGTTTCGAATGCAGTTTTTCGTTCGTTCGCCATACTACGCCAACATTTTTTTGCCCCCACCCTGATAAAGCGATCATCGATTCCAAATCATTGATACATTTTTGTTGTGCATTTGCATTTTGTTTTCGTTTCGATTAGATGCTACTAACATGAATGAAGGTGAATCAGCAGGAGAGAGACCAAATATTGGTTTCACTCCTGCTGTGGTAAACCGCAGATTGATACCAAATCCAAGTGCTAGCTTAGTAATTCCGGTAAGAATTTACGCGCAATTCACTTTTATTTTCCATCTTCTTCATGTACATATATTTGTTTATTTTTTTTTTTGTTCAATATTTTCATTGTAATTTTGAAATTCGTTGTTGATTTCATTCAATTTATCGCAATTGCATCGTCAATTCGTTGTGCGTATGCAGTGTGGTGCGAGGTGTTGATTCATTTAAATATCCGGTTCAATGTTGAACGGTTGCTCTAAATTTCATGTTTGTTTACTTCTTTCTCCCTCTCTCTCTCTCACACACACACACACACACACACACACACACATACTCTCTTCCGACTCCTTTGGTTTGCCAACCATTTTGCCTGGCTGCTTTAAAACAAAACCAAAACCAAAACATCAACAAAACAAAAACAACAAAAACTACATCGCGTTTAGAATACAAATATTGGTCCTGCGGTACCAATATCTCAAATGTCTCAATTACCTGAAAGCACGGAAAATACGTGCATTGACAAAGAGCTGAAATTACGTGCTTTGCCCGGCAAGCACGGTAGATTCCTGCTTTCGCCGCCCCGCGCCGATTCCCAACAAGTCCGAGACATTAGCAGTAGTAGTGTTTGTATAAATAGCGGCGGTAATAGTAGCAACATAGCGACCGCATCAATTGGCCGAAGTGGTAATGTGGATGGTGAGAGTAGTGGCAGCATTGGCAGTTTTCTAAAATCACCACCACCACAATATTCCAGTCTACATCAGACAAAACGACAAATGAGAACGCAAAATGCATTCGTTAGCAGCAGCAGTAGTAGTAATAGTGTGTCGAACAATTGTGATTCAAAGAACTTGAATGAAATAACGACAACGGTCACGTCGCAAATAGGAGTGCCAGCAACAATAGAAAGCGCAGAAGGTAAGTGGTCACTCAAAAAACTATAAAACAAACCCAACACACTTAGACATGCATTCACACACACACGCACACACAAAAACACTATCAGTCTCAGATTTGCCGTCTTCATTTTGGCTATTGGCTGCACATGTTCACTGACCGCCAAAATGAATATGGTAAAACTCAAATCCGCCAGCCAAACCAAAATGTTCAACCAAAAATTTTCTGTTATTTCTTTTAACCAAACAAAACAACCAACCAACCAACAACAAAAAAAAAACAAACAGCAACCAAACCCGTCTCAAATACATTAACGCCATCAAAAGCCAGTGTAACGACTGAATCATCTGCAGTGGGTACGATAAATCTTCAGCAGCAACAATTACAAGCGAAAAAACGGTGTGCTCAAGTGTTGGGCACCGATGCCGACAGTATTATCAACTATAAAAAACGAAATATTAGTCACCGAATAGCTCGGATAAGGCAAATCAAAGAGAATCATGCGGATCATGTTGCCGAAATCTATTTTCTACAGACCGGCGGTAATATGATGGATTTTCCAGTGTGGCGTAAAAAGGCCAATAATACACCGGAATTTGTGAATTTTATGAAACAATACCGGTTGGAGCCAAACATCGCCGATACACCGTCAGCCGGTGTTACGTCAACAACAACATTAAGCACAGTCACAGCCCCACCAACAATACAAACCGTTGGCCAACAGTCCCATTCACAGAATACAACTCAAACACAACCACCGCCACTCATATCAACGAATTCACCGCACGGTAAGCAAGCGACCGCTCGCCCAAAACACATTTCTCTATCTAATTATTGCTTTTATAAGAAAAAAAACCAAAAAAAAAAAAAAACAAACAAACAAAAAATCCCCCCGAAAACAAACATTTACACACAAATTGTTGTTTCATATTGCTGTGCACTTTTCGCGCGGTACCGGTCCAATTTTGCATTCAATTTTTTTGTTCGTGAATGTTTTTTTTTGTATTCGTTTTCATTTCGGTTTATCTTGTTGCATTGTTTAAAATCAACAAATACCCAAAAAAAAAACAAAATTCTCTTTGCGTAAAAACTATGAGAGTCTAGATGAATAACATACAATAAAAATTCTGAATCGATTCCTGTTTGCTCATTTTCGCAGGCGTCGAAATCAAAATTCCAGGCGTTGGTGTTACACCGGTCGCTATTTCAACCACATTACCAGCGGCCGTAGTGCAGCTTAGTCAATTAGGTAAACGAGAAAGACATGCAATTTCCCAATCTCTAATTCTCTCTTTCTCTTCGAGATGTTTTTTTTTAATTCTTTTTCTGTTCTCACTCTCTCTCTCACTCTGTCTCTGCCTATTTTTTTTTTTGAAATTATTTTATCGTTTTGGATCGTTTTTTTTTTTTGGTTTGGTTTAAAACCTGCAACATATCAATTATTGTTTTCAATGAAATTTTGTTAATGCTGTTTACGAGTTAAATTTTCTTCTTTCATATTTTGTTGTTGTTGTTTTATTTTTCGTTTTGTTCCTTTGGACTTTATATTTTGGTGCTTCCAAAAACAAAAAACTGTTTATGTTCCCGTCTCATACACAACAATTTTCATTTTCAACAAAAGTCATAAACGAAATTGAACGTTTTGAACTAACTAAAAATACTAACACAAACAAACAAAGAAAAAAAAAAACAAAAATCAAAATCCAAAATTCTAATTAACACACGATGATGGCTGCTAAATAATTGATTGTGTTTCAACGGAAAATGAAACTGTCAATAGATATGTTTTTCGTTTCGTTTTTGTACTTGAATATGTTTTCTCTTGTTCTTTACGTTTGGTTTTCTCATTTTGTTCCACAATTTTTTTTCTCTCTCTCTCTCTCTCTCTCTCTCTCTCTTTCTCGCTCTCGCCACTCAACACTCTTATGTTTTTGTTCTCTTTGATTGGTCTTTCTGTTTTCGTTTTGTCCCATTATATTTTAGAAGTTTTTGTTTTTGTTTTTCTTTCTTAAATTCCCTTGTTCTTTGTATTTTTGTGTAAGACACTAAATCAATCCTCTCTACTGCACACACTAGAAACAAAATTTTGGAGAAAAACAAAATCCCCCCTCCCCCCAGCATACTCATGCATTTCAAATCATTAACATGTTCAAGTAAACAGAATTTGTTTTGTTTCGTTTTTATCCCAGCCCATTTAAAATTTGTAAATAAATCACAAACACACACACACACACGAACACTCTGACATCGACACAAACACAAATATTGAAATTCCAAAGCTCAATCGTACAATGAGATTGTCCAAACTTGCTTCTCAAACAGTTGGCTGAAGTTTTAAAACATATTTTCGTTCGAATTCACACATTTACTTGACGAACGATGTGATTGATCAATCATATGTATGAACCGAAATTCAAAACAAACCACACAACTGACAACTTGTTCAATGTCCAAAAGCCGATCAAATTTCTCAATAATCGATTCAAATATGATTGGTTTAAATACTTGAATCATCTTTTATTTCAATTTGCACCACACAAAAAAAAACCACACAATTATTGAATTTAATTCATTCATTCCAACAAACAAACAAAATCATTTTCATTGATCGCATTTTTATTGAACATCTAAAAAATTGAAATTTGCAGCATTTTGCATTGAATCGCTTGGTTGAGAAATCATTTTTTGCTTTTTTTTTTGTTGTTGTTGTTCGTTTATAAATGATTCGGTTCACAATGACATTAAGCCAGAGAAAAACTACCGTTTTAAAAATTCACTTAGTGAGCACGTTTCATAACCAAAAAAAGAAATCAATTCAAATGTATCCCATTTTCAAATTCGCATACACGCAAACACACTACAACAATTTCATTTTTGTTCGTTATTTTTTTGTTCGTTCTTTATTACTTTGAGAAAATGTTTCATTCGTTTATTTGTTTTCAGTCAGTTCATTATGTTTTTGTCAGTTTTGCTTTTTTTATGTTCATTTCTTTCTTTATTTATAATTTTTGTTTGTTTGTTTGTATTAATCGGAAAGAAAACGTTAAATTTCTGCCAAAAAAAAAAAAAAATCACCATTTTTTTCATTTTTTATTTAAATTTTTTAAAAAAAGATTTACCAAAAAAAAAAAGAATTAAGAAAAAAAAATTGCATATCCTATGTCTATCTAACTCTGTCACTCACAAAAAAATCACAAATCAAAACCAATCAAATTAATTTTCGTAGGTAATGTGCCGGGAAGGCCACAAGGTGGTCGTCATGGTATGGTCTTTGGTCAAATTCCAGTATCATCGATTACTGTGCCACTGGTGCCAGGTAGCACCTATAAATTATACATTTTATTTTCCTCTCAATTTGTTTTATTTTTCTTTCTTTCTTTCTTTCTGTCTATATTTTCGTTTTCATTCTTTATCTTTCTTTCCTCTTAATTAAATTTTGTTTTGATTTCTAGTTTTTTTGTTTGTTCAATTTGTGACATTCGTTTTTCATTTTCCATTGAAATATTTCATTGTTATTCTTTTGTTTATAACAATATTTTTCGATTTTGTTTTGATTTCATTTATTCTCATATGAACTGTAAATGCTCAGAAAAATTAACCATATTTATAATATAAATTTCACATTTCTCATTTAAACATGGTTTCATTGTGATTTTACAGCAAAATATCATAAGCAGAAATTCAAATGTTTAACTTTTCTGAGTGTCCACGGTAATTTGTTTCATTAATTGTTGCGGTTGAGCTCTCTTCCAGACTCAATAAACTCTCTCTATGTACACGTATGAATATGTTTATTTCGTATTATATATTCTAAATTCCATCGAAATTTCTGTTTTCTGTTGTGTATTTTTGTGGATTTTTTTTCTTTCATTTCTTTTTTTTTTTAAATTTTTGGCTCATTTGAAAATTCAGTATTTTGCCATTTGATGCATATTTCAATATGTTTTTGCTTTGAATCAAACAAAAAAAATCGATTTAATTTGCAATTTAAATTGCATCTTGCATGGTTTTTGACATTTTTCGTTTGCTTACTATAAATTTGGCATAAAAAGCATTGCATGCATTTATTATGCCATTTAAAAATGGATTTTTGCTTATTAAAATTGAATTAAAATCAACCGTAGACTGAATTCTGTATCCCTTGTATTCAGTTTTCACTTTTCCAAATTGCAACACCATTCTCATCTTCATCTATAGTTCGCTTAAAACCAAATTTGCATGTCAATTCTGACCTTTCTGTAGCCTCTTTGCGTTCGAATATGCGAAACAGAACAAAACCACAATGTTGGAATGTAGTTTTCGCACATTTCTTTTTTTTTTTGTTGAATTTTCGGTTCAATTTACGTAAAACAAAACGCTTTCTGTTTAAATATTCGATGGTGTTTTAGACATTATCAGATCGCCTGTTTCTTCTCTTAATTTTGTCATAAATATTTATTTTTATTTTTCATTCTATGAAAAGTTTCATTTCGTTGTAAAGAAAAAAAAAAACATATATACATTGATTTTATTTGTGTTTGAAATATTTTTTAAAAATAAATTTATCGTGACAAACGAAACAATAAAAAAAATTATAAATTTCCATTTTCATATCGACCAAATGTTGAATCATACCAACAAAAAAAACACACACACACACACACAAAATGTTTGTGTCGATTTGAAATGTGAAAGTTATATTCGGGCAGCCCACCCATCAGTACTAATACAATGTTTATGTGGTGTATTTTTTCAGGCGGAACACCTTTAGTACCTGAAACGCCAAAACGAAGTATAGCCGAAACAAAGAAAACCTATTCATTGTCAACGCCAACAAATACTCAACAAACAACAAACGCTACTGCTGGTAGTAGCAATGGGCCACAAGAACAATTTTTAAAGGTGCGTCAAGAGGCATCTGTCATGCAGCGAATATCGGAATTGCAGCGTGAAGGTTTGTGGACGGAAAAACGTTTGCCAAAATTACAAGAGCCACAACGGCCAAAAGCCCATTGGGATTATTTGCTCGAGGAAATGGTATGGTTGGCCGCCGATTTTGCGCAAGAGCGTAAATGGAAGAAGGCCGCCGCCAAGAAATGCGCTCGCATGGTGCAAAAGTATTTCAATGACAAAGCATTGGCCGCCCAAAAAGCGGAAAAAGCCAAGGAGCTGCAATTGAAACGGATTGCCGGCTTCATTGCAAAAGAGATTAAAATCTTTTGGTCGAATGTGGAAAAACTGGTGGAATTTAAGCAAGAGACAAAAATCAAGGAGAAACGTAAAAAGGCATTGGATCAACATTTAAGCTTTATTGTCGATCAAACGGAAAAATATTCGCAACAGTTGGCGGTGGGCATGAATAAATCACTGACCGATACGGCCAACACATCGACAGCGGTCAGTTTGAATTCAAGCCGAAGGTCATCGCCACAACGAAATGCAGCATCAGATGGTGAGTTTTAAGTCGGCCTTTCTTATTGTTTTTCGTTTTTTTTTTTTTTTGGAAATTTTTGTTTTGAATGATGATCCCCTTCTACCAACCTGCTGAATACCTTGTGTTCAGACCCTATCCTTGGGAATGAACACGTTTCATTTTGGATGAATCCGCACGAGGCATTTGTCTGACCAATAACAATTTTTCCAATCTTTGATCCATATTTTTTTTTATGGATTTTATGCTGCTTTTGTTGACATTCAATTCAATTTATCGAATCCGTGTTTTTTTTTTGTGTTTGGTTTGCAGATGAATTTTCCCCTGGTAATGCATCGTCTGACGATGATGAAGAAACAATTGCCAAAGAAGAAGAAGAACAAGCGACCGACACAAAAGCCGAAATTGCCGCCTTACAAAAAGAATCCGAAATGGATTTGGACGATTTAGACTTTTTATCCGATTACTTGAAAAATCGCGATAAAATCATTTTGAGCGAAGCGGAGCATGACGATGACGATGAAACAAACCAGGAGGCACCAAAACGATCAACATCGAGAAAACGAGGCACTATCACTGAGTCAAAGGCTGTCGATGATGAATCAAATGTAAGTTAAACCCAACACACACACACACACATATATATATATATAGACCAGTTTTTTTTTATATCATCATTTGCATTCTTAAATTCGAAATTTTTAATTTTTAATTTAACAAATGCAATTGTACAAAAATTGGTAAACTATTTTTTTTTTATTAAATGATGATCACCCTTTTACCGACCCTCTGAACTTAACTACTCTCACTATTTTTGTGATTGTTGTTTTTCACCTTTGGATGAATCCGTACGAGGCATTTGTCTGACATTCAATAATAAAATAATAATTTACCCTAATTGAATGGTAATTTGATGGTAATTGATGCTAATTGTTTTGTTTGCTTTTGTATCATTTACGCAGGAAACAACCAGTAGACGTTCTACTTCGAAACGGAAAACTGAACGCATGGAACTCGATTCAGATGATGATTGTAAGTTGATAAGCGCATTTTGCGTTCGGATTTATGTGTAGAAAAAAAAACAACAACAAAAACTTCCATTTTTGTTGCATATTAAAATGATGTTAAAACCCCTACCAACCTGCTGAACCGTCGCATTTAAGCTCTATTTTTGAGATTAATTGCATTCATTTTTGGATGAAATCGAACGAGGCATTTGTCTGATTTTTGTTTGTTTTGAAACTTAAACATTAAATCCGATAATTGTTGATTGTTTTATACGGAAAATACTAATACAAAATGTTTTGATTATTGTTAAAAATAGCAACGGCAGTCGAAGATGATGATGATGATGAAGACGACGATGATGATGATAGCGATGGATTTAGTGATAATGAAAACTCGGAAGAGATAATCGATGAAGAGAACAAAGATTTTGGCTTGAAAAGCCTCCTGGAAGAGGATGAACATAAGCAATCTCAGGTACGAACATATTTTCAACCGTTTTTGTTTTTGGTTGGCATTTTGAATTTGCATTTTCGGCCGTTTTTTTTTTATCAAATATAAAAAAGTAAACATCAATGTGCATGACAATCACTTTCTTTGATTAGTAGCATATGTTACGGTTTATATCGTAACCCATTTGTATGCCCCTCATGTCAACTAAAGTACGCTATTGTGCACAGAACAAAATACGATCCATGTGGTTTTCTCTATTAATCAACTCACTCAGTTTCACCCATATTTTATGTGTGTAAATTTTCCAAACGTGATGAGAGCTGGAGAAAAACTATCGCAACAAACTTAAATAAATTTACATAAATTTTGGTTTAAATTACAACATCAAACAAAAAAAAAACAACATTGATTTTATTGTATCAAAATATGTTTTGATATAATTTCAGGCGGATAAGGATGATCTCATAAATGATGCTGCTGCAATTGCGGAAAGTATACAGCCAAAAGGTAACACATTATCGTCAACAAATGTCGTAACACCCGTACCGTTTTTGCTGCGGCACACCTTACGTGAATATCAGGTACGAATCAATTGCAATTTTTAATCAATTAGTTAGTTTTGGAAAAAAAAAACAAAAATTTGATCAAATTTTTATGTATGATGATCACCCTTTTACCGACCCTCTGAACTTGACAACTTTCACTATTTTTGTGGTTGTTGTTTTCACCTTTGGATGAATCCGTACGAGGCATTTGTCTGACATTCACTTCAATTTGCTCAATATTATATGACCAAATAGAATTGGAATTGAAAAATTCGAGTTTTTCTAAAACAATCAACATTTATTTGTTTAATTTAAATAGCACATTGGTCTGGATTGGTTGGTGACAATGCACGATCGTAAACTGAATGGTATCCTTGCCGATGAAATGGGGCTTGGAAAGGTAATTTATTTTGAAAATTCAACAATAAACGCAACAACAAGCGCTGTATGCTAAACCAATCAATATATGTGTTTTTGTTTGTTTGTTTGTTTGTTTGTTTGTTTGTAGACCATTCAAACGATCTCGTTGCTGGCTCATTTGGCATGTGTCAAAGGCAATTGGGGTCCACATTTGATTGTGGTACCGTCATCGGTGATGCTCAACTGGGAAATGGAATTCAAAAAATGGTGTCCCGGTTTTAAGATTCTCACATATTATGGCTCACAAAAAGAGCGCAAAGCCAAACGCATTGGCTGGACAAAAGTGAATGCGTTTCATGTGTGCATCACATCATACAAATTGGTCATACAGGATCATCAAAGTTTTCGCCGGAAAAAGTGGAAATATTTAATTTTAGACGAAGCACAGAACATCAAAAATTTTAAATCACAACGATGGCAACTGTTGCTCAATTTCCAAACCGAACAGTAAGTGCTCTGTTTTTTTCCAATTGCTTACTTGTGGGCCCTCCCCTGGGTTCGATGTAGAAATTTAGATAAATTTCAATGATTTTCAATTGTTTGTTAATTTTTAAAAATTGCAATTTTTTTCTCAGACGTTTGCTACTAACGGGTACTCCATTGCAAAATAACTTGATGGAGCTCTGGTCACTCATGCATTTCCTAATGCCACACGTATTTCAATCGCATCGTGAATTCAAAGAATGGTTTTCAAATCCAATGACTGGCATGATTGAAGGCAATTCCGAATATAATGATTCCATAATCAAACGCTTGCATAAGGTACGTACCCACAATCAATTACACTATACTCAGTTGTTTGCACTTTCAATCTGTTCATAGCTACAATTCGATTTGGCGACGAACATTTGCAAAAGTGCTAGATCAAAATTTTAGCGAAATACCAGCTTTTGAATACAGATTTTCATATAATAGTATTCATTTTCCAAATTATCGCAACACCCCAAGAAAACCTCCTCAAAGCAACTGAATCTGCAATTTTGATTCCCACGACTAATGAGCATGAATGGTTTTTTTTGTTTTTGTTTTTTTATTTTTGTTATTACAGGTGCTGAGACCATTTTTGCTGCGACGCTTAAAATGTGAAGTTGAAAAGCAAATGCCGAAAAAGTATGAGCACGTTGTAATGTGTCGGCTATCGAAGCGTCAACGTTATTTGTATGATGATTTCATGAGCCGTGCAAATACACGCGAAACTCTTGCCACCGGCAATCTATTGAGCGTGATCAATGTGCTAATGCAATTGCGTAAAGTGTGCAATCATCCGAATATGTTTGAAACACGTCCAACCGTTTCGCCATTCCGTATGGATGGAATTAGTTTGCATACAGCGTCCATTGTATCAAAGATCTGCGACTATGATCCGTTCACACAAATTGATTTGAGCTCACTGAATCTCGTGCTAATCGAATTGGAGCAATGCTTGAGCGCGTATGTTGCGTATTTTTCACGCAAAACCCAAGCACCGCGCAAGCTAATCGAAGAGATTGATACGGCACCGGAACCACCGCCAAAATGTCCCGAAGGCCAATTCAAAATGTTTATGCGAATACGTGAAATGACCGTATCGAATAACATTAGCACATATAGCACGGGCGTTAAGGTGGGCACAAGTCCAGCAATGAAGACTGAAGGAACGAAAATTATCCCTGTTAATAGTAACTTATTAGTTAGTAGCAACATTAGTAATAGAAATGCAACGTTATCGGTTGGCAGCAATAGTATTCGAAGTGGTAGCCAAACAATAACATTACCACCATTGACCGCTGCCACGTCCCTTGGCCAAACGCAAACCATTGTTGGCCTGCGAAAGCGCATCGAAACGGGCGGTCGGACGCTAACACCGGGCACATCGCCCACCATGCAAATCCTCCAAACGGGCGGACGTCAAATCATTTTGGCGCCATCAAACAATGGAACAATGGTAACGCCAACGGGCCAACGATTGACCGTGGTCAGGAGTACAGCGCTAACACCACAACAACAGCAACAACGAATCGTACGATCGACAGCGATCACAAAACCATTCGTCAAAGTGTCATCACCGGCACTGCATCCGTCGAGCAGCAGTGTTAGCAATACGCTACAATTATCGACGACATTGGCTAAGCAACTGAAAACACATTCGTATGCAATGGCTAGCGGTGCTGAGCCAAAACCAGAGGTTGAACAAAAAGAGAGCACCGATGACACGGACACCGAATTTAGCATCGCTGAAACGGAAGAAATGATGAAAAAACGACGCAAACACAAGCTACAATTTTTGGCCAGAATGAATCGACGTCGATGTTCAGCCGCACCCATGTATGGCACCGATCTCAGGGAATCCGTAACAAAATTGATGAACGCCAATGATGGTTTGGACGATTTTGACGGTTTGTCATGGTTAAGCCGAGGCTACATCAATTGCCTGAATGCAATGCGCAACGATGAAAATTGGAGCTTAAATGCATGCATCAAAACAATTGGCCAGCGAACCGATGAGCTGAATGACATTTTCAAGAATTTCGTACTGTTTGTGCCGCCGGTGTCGGCGCCAATGCCAAACCTTCATGTGTCACATCCGCATCCATCACGTTTGCATGCGGAACGTGAACGCGAACGAATCTTTGCCACCGATTTATCACCGACCATGGCATTGTTGCATCCAATTGTGTCCGCCATGTCAACTCAATTTCCGGATCCGCGTCTCATTCAATACGATTGCGGTAAATTACAAACACTCGATCGTCTGTTGCGTGACCTCAAGGACAATCAACATCGTGTGCTAATTTTCACCCAAATGACCCGAATGTTGGATGTGCTCGAAGCGTTTCTCAATTATCATGGCCACATTTACTTACGTTTGGACGGCACAACGAAAGTTGAGCAGCGACAAATTCTCATGGATCGTTTCAACAATGACAAACGAATTTTTGCATTTATTCTGTCAACACGTTCCGGCGGTGTTGGTATTAATTTGACCGGAGCTGATACTGTGATATTTTATGATTCGGACTGGAATCCAACAATGGATGCTCAAGCACAAGATCGTTGCCATCGTATTGGTCAAACGCGTGACGTACATATCTATCGATTGGTGAGTGAAAAAACCATCGAAGAGAACATTTTGAAGAAGGCCAATCAAAAGCGGCTACTCGGCGATTTGGCAATTGAAGGTGGCAACTTTACAACGGCATACTTCAAGAGCTCATCCATACAGGACCTGTTCAATGTCAATCAAACCGAAGACAATGCATCGAATCGTTTGGCTGAAGTGCTTGATCGTGATCGTGAACGACGCAGTCGATTGCAAGAAAATCTAGCAAATACACCAAACACATCGACTGCTGCGTCAGCCATCGGTGGGCCAGAAGATCGAGCTGCAATTGGTGCATTTGAATCAGCCTTGGCTGCAGCCGAAGATGAACAAGATGTGCAAGCAGCTAAAACGGCCAGCGCTGAAGCGGCTGCCGATTTGGCTGAATTCGATGAAAGCATTCCAATCGAAGATAGTGAAAATAAACCACCCGAGTTGAGCAAAGCTGAACAAGAGGTGGAAAATCTCGTTAAACAGGTAAATCACCGTGATTTTGTTTTGTTATTCGTTACGCATTTTTGATACATTCATTTTATGCAACTGGAAATTTATTTACACCCAAAATTTTCAGTTGAATTAATGAAATGCGTAGAAAAATGTAGACTCTCAGACATAGCTTGGTGCTCTACCAATAGCCAAGTTATATCACTCATTGTCTCACATTCGATTTCAATAGTCAAAATAAACAGTTTATTTCGTTGCCTCCGGGTATTTCAATTGAAAATTATTATTATTATTTTTTTTTTCTTTAAATAAAATCCAGTTAAATCCAATTGAACGATATGCAATGCGTTTCGTTGAGGAAACGGGTGGCTCATGGACGGCTGAACAATTGCGTGCCGCTGAAGCGGAAATTGAACAACAAAAACGTGAATGGGAGGCAAATCGTTTGGCCGCAATCAAAAAGGAAGAAGAAGATGAAAAACGAGCCGCCGACGAAGATGAAATGTTGACATACTCACGCGAGGATGCACAAAACCAGGTTAATAACAATAAATTTAGTAAACGTAATCCCGTTAATCGTAGATTATTGAAAGTAAAGCAAAGCGATCGACACGGTATAGTTAAGAGTAAGAGAGTTAAGGGTAAATTGGCAGCTAGGCAAAAAATTCGAACGGTAGCACAAAATGCATTGAGTACACGACGAGCGTTGCGCAATAATTCCAAGCCAATAAGTAGTTTAGCCCAGACAAGTGTGTCAAACACTGGCAAACGACCGGGCGATATAAAGCAAATAACAACGGCTGGCGCAACATCGAAACGAAATTCATCGCTACGAAATAGTGGCCGATTGAAAAAAACGTCCGAACGAAATGATGAGACAAATGTGTCGAGTGATGATGAACCGTTGGTGGATCCAAATCGAAATAATGGTGTGGCGAATAATCATGCGCGATCGACAAAAGTCGAAACCGCTGGTGAACAGAGTGAATGCAGTGATCAACGACAATCCGAAGAATTCGATGATAGCGAATGTAGCTTGGATGTGCTGGTTGATTCAACCGATCCACAAGAATCGGATGAAGAGACTGCCGGCGATGGTGATGATGATGACCATGACCATGAACCTGAATCGACATTAATTCAAACCGATGACTCAGCGATGTCTTGCGATGATACAGACACTGATGTTACCAAAGAAAAAAGCGCCTTGAATAACAGCCTAAAAAATAGTTTGGATTCAAATCATCAAATCGATATAAATAGTCCGCGGAGCACACGCTCTCATGGTCGAATCAAAATCAATCTGTGGACACTTGATGAAAGTCAAAATTTGCCGGAACTTTGTGCAAAAAGAGGCCAACATAAATCTGGTGGTTCGAAGAATACATCATTGGTTGGCAATACGAGCAATGACAATGAATCATGTGAAAATGGGAATTATAGCTCAGCAGATGATTTAAATGATGATGGGAATAGCACAGCTGAAGAAAATGACAATAGCTCAACTTCGAAAACAACAAACACGACCGACACAAAGACTCTGAAACAATCGAAAATTAGTGATTGTTTTACAAAAACATCAGCCACAAAAGTTTCCGGCAAAGTAACGCCCACAAATGATCCATCCACTGCCATTGATAGCAGTCGTTTAGCGCGAAAAAGTTTACCGCCTAAACCAATCAAATTGGACAAATCCACACCAATCCCAACCACGGTTACACCAAATGCCAAAAATCACAACTCACTCGACTTCTACATCAATAGCCGAACCCCAAAGGTCGTTCTAAATAAGCATGACGTTGAATTGCAGCAGCAAAAAGCACGGCTCAAATCAAAAACCTAACGAAATTCCGGCAGCTTGCCTATCGATTGAAAATTTACCAAAACTGAACAAAATACAATTGTATCAAAACTCTTATCTCCCCGTTTGACATTTGACCCCATTCAAAATTTCAAAGAAACAAAAAAAAAAAAAAAAACAGCAAATAAAAACGGAAACTTAAAGAACAACCCGAAAAAAAATGAATGAAATTATAATAAAACTCAATCACAGTTGTTTGATCCATGCTTAAATTTCGATAAATGCAAAACGAAAAAAGAAAAATTACGACAAAAAATTTATTTGATTATGTTTACTTGTTCATTGTTTGTTTCATAGAAATTCTGTTTTTTTTTTTTTTTTGCAAAAAATCCACGAAAATAACAAAAATTGAATTTTTCTTATTTTTTGTTACAAATAAAAGAAGAAAAACCCCAAAATAGAAAAAGGGATAAATAAAAAGACGCTGTTAGTTCATATTGAAATATAACAATCTGCTTTATATTTATGCCAAAATCAAATGAAGCATCCGACCGTTATTATCGAGACATGTTGCATTGAAGTTGTACACAACAGCTGCCGGGGTCACTGAATTTCACACACATTTTGTTTATTGTGCCAAAAAAAAAATGGAAAATAAAAACGATGATCGTTTTTCCAAATACAAAAATTGATTATCAAATGCATTTGCGCGTGAAATATTTAAAGAGAGTGGCAAACAGTTTTTTTTTCTTCATTTAATGACAATGAAATTTATTTATTTATTCAATTGTTTGTGACTGTGACACGTTTAAACGTTCACAATATTTAAAAAAAAGGTGAATGTTGCTCTTTGAACCAAAGGTCAATTGAATCGCTTGAATTGTGACAAACAACCGCTCAATGAATTCCGTTTGATAAATTACTTCAAATCACTTCAATCCACTATTTATTTTTATGCATTGTATTTTTTTTTCTTGCATTCTTCATACGTTCTCTACATAACTTTAGTAAAAATTCAACAACAACAAAAAATCCATTGACAAATTTATTTGTAACGTTTTGAGCTTACCGTACCATTTTTCATTGTCCAAACGAATTGAGTGAGTTTTTTTGTTTAAATGCTATTAAAGGCCGTAATTATGCCAGAAAAATGACAAGTTGCTGAAGATAGTAATTAAACATATTTTTTTTTTTTTAACAAACCCCCGGAACAAAACAAAAAAGACAAACCGACACATTGAAATCCAATGAAACCGAATAATTGTGGCTTTGGAATTGACAATTTATGAAATTATTCATTAGCTCCGATTTATTGCCGATCGTAGATCGAAAAAAAACAACAAATTATTGTATCCATATTCCAGCGTCGAGCGTCAACTCTCCCTGTTTTCAATCCACAATTTGGACGAAACAAACAATAATCATCTGAATGGCTGATTTTAAAGTACCGACAGTTTTCTGCAATTGTTTTAAGTTCAATATATTTTTTTTTTACATTCGTTTCCCTTAATTATTATGAGATTCTTGACTTATACACCACTTCGACTTCAATCCAAAAGAAACAATCTGAACAAAAAAAAAAATTTCATCATTTTTGTTGAAGTACAATTTTCATTGTGTTCGATGCAAAATATAAACAAATGGCATATTAACATAAGCATTCAATTTCATCAAGCAAAAGCTAACAAAAGAAACAAAAAAAAAAAAAACTAAATGAAATCAATATATGTACACATTCGCCCGGATTTACTCAGTTTTCCAAGTGCATTTCATTTAAAATGAATCATTTTATATTTCACCATAAAAATACACACACACACACCCATACACACAAGAGAGGAAAAAACAAACTCTGCGACCGGAGAACATCCAATGTTAATTTATATATATTTTTTTAGGTTTAAATCATAACAAACAAAAAAATATCACATAATTCTAGTTATTTACCTACTTAAAAGAAGAAACCTAGATAGACCGCGGTCATTGAATGGGTTTTGTGAAGGAATTTAAGCAAATGAAACAAAAACAAAAAAGAGCTAATCTTTTGAGAATGAAACAAAAAAAAACCAACAAGATGAAAATATGAAACTCTGTGACATTAGATATGTTTCCCATTTTTTATTGAAAAGGAACTAGAAATAAATGATAATAAATATTATTACAAAAATCATATTATAAAACGGTAAAAAAAACCCCACACACACACACACATTAAACACACACAAAAAAGAACCCAAACAAAACAGTTAGTAATGAATGTAAAACAAAGAAACTATTAGGTTATAAAATGTACATTCAATTTAAGATGTGAAATCAGAATGGAAAATCTCTTAAAAGTGAGGCAAGATAACAAAAAAAAAATGAAAAAGGATAAAAAAACATCCAATGCTGACATTCATTTCGATTATATATGTTAAATAGAATCAATGTATAATCGGAACCAAAAAAAAACAACGTAAGAAAAAAAATTGCAAATAATATAATTAACACAAAAAAACAAACCAAATGTTGTGTTGTTTTATTTATACCAACGGCATTGAAAAGAGCATTTATTTGGAATTGCAAATGTTTGTTTTGTTGTTGTTGCTTTTTTATATAGAAAACGAAATCAAAAAAAAAAAAGAATTTTTTTTTTATCATCAAAAAATCAAAGAGAAATTTTTACAAACGAAAAGAAAAAAATGAAAAGAAAAACAAATCTATCAACTCGTTACACTACTTGACTAAAAAAAAAAAAATATCGAAAATAAGCGATAACTTTTAAAATTCCGCCGTAAATCAAAAGAAACAAAAAATTGCGTCGCGTCGCGTGCTGCATAAAAACCGAATAATCATCCGAAACAACGAACAAAATGAAAGAAAAAAAAATTGAAGAAAATTTATATTTGTTGCTTTTGTTTTCGTTAATTTGACAAATGAATGAACAAAGAAAAAAAAAACGAACGACACACGATTAATTCGATCGAGAGTATTAAAGCGTTTTCAAAACCAAACATCGAAACTATGATATATTTGAAGATGTTTTTGCTGCTGTATGTGTTCCAAAATCAGAGAATATTCTGTTTTTGGAAATTAAATTTGTCCTCTTTTAATAAAGAAATATTCGTTAGAATGAGGCGTCCCCACGTACCACGTATCACGATCGCATACACATACACAGACACACATGCATTTAACAATTTTTTTTTTATAACCGCCGAATATTTCGTTTGATTGCCGCTTATTACTTTCCAACAAAAAAAAAACCCGTCAAACAAAATTCATTTCATTTTCGAGAGAATCTCACACGCCAATCATTTCTCTCACACACGATTTCGGTTGTAAAATGGGCAAATGGCACGCCGACTTTAACTTACAGATTTTTTTTGTTTGTTGCATTCAATTTCGTCTTTTATTAGTTTCTGCGCGGGAATATATTGAAAAGTCCCACAAATTAAAAAAAAAAACAACAACTCGATTTGGAAATGCATCGTTGCAAATGATTAATGAATTTTCATAGTGAAACTCTCTCTCTCTCTCTCTCTCTCTGGCATTTTCCATGAATTGAATACTGCTTTCATCGCAGTTTAACGATTCAAACAAATTGAATAACGCATAATAAAATCGTAATTTCATACACACAACAAACCGTCGTTTTATAATGAAAATGATCGGATAGAAGCAAACCAATTTAAAAAAAAAAAACAAAAAATGATCGAATTAATTCGCATTCGTATAAAAAGCAAAGGAAATGAAAACAGCCATTTGCCATTCCAAAAGCGTTCACTTTGCCTTGGATATAGATAAACAAATGACATTGATTAAATCAATTTTAAATTATTTTTTTTTCAAATTAAAACAAGAAGAGAAACAAATTACACATAAACAGCACAGCCGTAACACACACAGCCGGAACATTCTGATACCGACGATGCTAATGTTTTTTTTAGACGACTTATTTAAATCTAAATCAAACACCAATTTCTTTTTTTTTTGAGCAATTATTAATTTTCTGTACCACAATTTCTCAATACTCTTTTCCCATCAAACCCGTCCGTGAGAACGTTTTTTTTTTATTTTGCTGTAATGTCGCGCGAAAACAAGAGCTGAACATTTATAAAAAAAAACGAAGTTTTTTTTTAGACTCAAGCTTTTTTTTCACCATTGATAATAAGTAGATTAAAGATTTTTCTAAACATTTTTTTTCTTTTTCAAATCCAAAACCAAAAAAAAAAACAAATCGAACAAAATCACAAAACAAGCAAAACATTTGTATTCTAATAAATGCTATTTTTCTTCTCTTTTCCCCAAAAATCTTCGAAACAAAAAACACGTACACACTGTACTGAACATTGAATTCTTCTCTACCACTGAAATATCTACACGTCCAAATCACACACACACACACACACACATACACATACACACACACATAATGACAATACAAACACATTGTTTGCATCCGAAACAAAACAAAAAAAAACCATTTATTGAAATTGTCAACTTGCCCTCCCCGAAACAAAATAAACGACAAAAATGTAGATATGGATTTCTGATAACACGATGGAACTGATGCCGGTAAGATTGAACTTAGCCAATTTGCCATTGTTGTTGAACCAAACAAACGATTATTTTGATTTTCATTTGTTTCGAAAACGACTGGCTTGCTGGCTCTTTAAAATGCATGTTCGACTATTTTTTTTCGTTCAAAAAATACCAACAACAAAAAAACATCCCAAATTCTTACCCAATATTTAGCTTTGGAGCCCACCAACACCGCCACAAGACGATTCAGACCTGTACATTGACTATTCGTTGTGCTTCCTATACGAACAAGACATTATACCTGAATCAGAATTGCCACCGGTTTATGTTAAAAAGGAAGTGAAACGCACCCGAACCGATGCTGGTTTCCTTATGGACGGTCGTCGACCGATCAAAATACGAAAAGAGGATAATTATTTCCCGCCACGTTCATTATTCGATCGTCCATCGCCGGCATTGGCCAAGCTACGACGCGATTTGAAAACACAACGATATCGTGGCAATTTCAAACCGCTCATTCAAATTACGACAATCAAACAACAATTGCCGCAACCGCAAACCACAGCACATCTTCAGGTAAACATTTCTTTGGTTTTGGCAGATGAATAAATTTATGTTCGTCGAATGGATGAGAATTAGATGAAATCGATTTAAGATTGGATACTATGAAATAGCCAAATGGAAAAGAATCTGTTAAAAATTGCGGCCATTTTTAGATTCCACGTTGATTTTTTTTTTTTTTAAATGGAAAATAACCCAGTCAGTGTCATTCAATGAAATGCTCAGAGCCCAGAGCATCTTCTAATTTGTTGGCAATCATTTAACAACATTTCCAATGTGCTTTTCGATGGAATGATTTTAAATGCGACAACAATAAGCTCAATGTTTATGAAATCTTCGGACAGTTCAACAATAAAATTTGACCGAAAAATGTTCATAAACAAACTGATAATGAAATGAGAAAATGTTTATAATGTTCAGAAAGCTAGAAACTCTTAAAGAATACTTGTAGTAAAATTCGTAATTCTAAATGAATGAAATGCCAAATTAAATAATTTTGTAGGTGACACAACAGACCCAACAGCCTGGCGCGCTGCAATCCGCACAAGTAACAGCCGCTGGTCAACCAAATCAGCAAACCGTTCAACCGTTAGCTCAAATTCCAACAAAGCAACTTATCGAACCCGAGGGTATGGCTGAATGGGCGATTTACGAAGACATGGCATTATTGAATATCATTCAAAATATGCAAGGTTTACCGTTGAATTTGATGCTTTTATCGCCGGGGCATACACCAAATTGGGATTTAGTGGCGGATGTTGTGAATCAAACGTCTCGCGTATATCGAACGCCAAAACAATGTCGATATCGATATGAAGCGGTTATTGTACCACGTGAAGAGGGTAAATTGATTGAAAATCCGAAAAAACAGCCAAAAAAATCGAAAAATCCAACCAAACCACTGTCACCACCAAAAGCCATACGCGCTTTACGTACATCACAGCTATTCATCAATGACAATAACAATTCATTTACCAAATTGATGAAGGCCAATTTTGATTTTATCAAAGCGGCATACCTCAAGAAGGCACCACAAGTCAAACAAATTTTGGTGAATCCATCGATGAAAAATCCAAAACATGCGGCTGTTTTAGCGGAATTTGGTGTTACAAATTATGAACAACCATTGAGCCCCGTTGAAATTGCAGCCCGACGCGCTGAAAAGATTAAAGAACGCAATCGAACTGTTGGTGTAATGCAACAACAACAAGTTCAATCGCAAACAGCTCAACAACCAACCGCGCAACAGGTCAGTCACATTTTCAATGAAATTCAAATTGTTGGGGCTATTTCAATACTTAATGCGTATTCAAATGCTTTACAGCAGCTTCAAACGGCTCAAACTCAACAGGTGCAAGGCGCTAAAATAACCGCCCATATTCCAACGGCATCCGGTGGTCAACAGCATCAGGTAATTTTGTGTTTCGTGTTCATTGCAAGAAGTGAACCGTTCTTTGGTTTCGTGAAATCGTCATGACTTAACGCTTCTATGCACTCTTTTAGTTGATCCAGTTGCAACAGCAAGTTCCAGGCAGTGGGACTCAAGTATTGCCCTCAGTGGCAACCATTGTACAAGCGGCTCATTCCATTCAAGCGTCACGTGCGGCTAATGTAAGTCATATTCTCAATAAGGTATTCTCTTTTTCAAGACATTTTCCAATTTGTTTTTCCCCCAATTTCGAGTCAATTCTGATTGCGTTTACTTGTTTGTTTTTTTATAGCATCAACAATCTCAACAAATTGTAAAAGTGGTAACTGCATCGCCGTCATCCAACATTATGAATGCTGTACAACATGTGCCCATTTCACAGGCTCAACAACAAATCCCACAGGTACAAATAAAATACATTCAGTTTTTTTCCCGTGGAATTTTAGCGAAAACAGTCGATTAATGGGATTTTATTTGATTTCTTTTTTCAACTCGTCAGCAAACACAACATCACATTCAACAACAGGTAATATGATGTTTTTTTTTGCACACTCTTTTTGTTATCAATAAAAGAAAATTTCAAATAAATGTATCTAATCGAAAATAATCTGTTTAAAATTCGAATAGCAGCAATCACAGAGCCAAGTGCAAGGTCAAGGCAGCCAACAGTCAGCACAGTCACAAGCTACGCAACAAATACCCCAACTCCATCCTGTCCAGGTACATTGAGTTTGTTATTTTCAAATTAAAAACAACATTTTTTTTATGGTGTTGATGTACCACACGCAAAATAGATTAATTGCATGGGAAAAATATAAGTTAAAAAAAAAGGTCAATAAAAAAAAATCAGATTTGAAATATGAGAAAACATTGAAGTAAACAACCGACCAAAATAGCGTTGGATTGAACACTTTCAACGTACGTAAAGAAATGGGAAAATTCCATGTTCCTAATCAATTGTTTTGTTTTATTTTTTCGTGAACATGCAGCAACAACAACAGCAAATCCAGTCGCCACAATCTCAGCTTGCGATCGTGTCGATTCAACAAGCTGTGATGCCAACTACATCAACCGTTGTCAGCCAACCGGTAATTTCAACAAAAACAATTTCATTCATAATCCGCATGATGATTAATTGGATTTTTCCTTTGTGTGTATGTGTAATTTTTCATTTGAATAAATAGAATCAACAAAATGTAACGCCAACACAGAGCTCTGGTCAAATAGTTCAGACTTTGCCAGCCCAAGTGGCCACGTCACAAGTGGTGTCGGTGTCACAATTGACTGGTGTTGGAACGGTATTTACAACATCTGGAATACCATCAAATGCGACCACATCATCGTTACGTGCTCAACGCATTGTAGCCGCACCAGGCATTCAAGAGATTCAATTTAGTCCACGGTCCGGTGCTCAAACATCGGCCGTTGTATCGGTGAGCGGTTTAACAGCACAAAATGTAACATCAACACAAATACAAGCGAGTCAATTGCGCTTGTCGATGGGCGCCAATCAACAAGTGTCTGGTGTTGTGACAAAAGGTGGCATTCCAATGATTGGTGCGATTACAGCAACCGGTAAACCAATCACACAACCAACACAATTCCAAATTGTACGTCAAAATCCATCACGACAACAATTTAAAGTGTTGAACGCTGCACAAGGTAATACCGTTTTACAAACCGTTGGTGGTCAGGTCAGTGTTGTCAATCAATCGGGTGCAATAATACAAGGTGGTATTGTTGCAACTGGAACAAATGTTGGCCAAACCATACAATTGCAACCGTCAACCGGGCAAAAAGTGTCATTGGCCACTGTGTCCGGTGTTACCGGTAGCCCGGGCTTGGCAACGAATGTTGCATCCGTTGCAACCGTTCAAATGAATTCGGCCAATACAACAACACCACAACGAACACATTTCATGGTTCAACAACGACAACAAGGTTAGTTTTTTTTTTTTTTTTTGTTACTCCTGATGATGATGAACATTTTATTCTATTGGATACTTCTATCGATCAGCCAATAATATGCCTTCTATTGCATTTTAATAAATTACAGTGAAACGACAAATGGTAAATCAAGCGCAAGCGAATCAATCGGGCACACAGGTGCAACACGCTCAATCCCCACAGCAATCACAATCACCGCAACAGCAAGCCAAAACGCAAATTTTACAGCAATTCACACCAAGCATTCAATTGCAATCGGCTGGTGGAAGTGGTCAACAACAATATGGTAACTAGCAAATTAAAAATGAATAGCATTTGTCAATGAACAATTGAAATCTTATATATATTTTTGTTTTAGCGCTTGTAAAAACCTCAACCGGAATGTCCGCTACGGGTGGTACGGTTGGAATGACTCTAGCTCAAATTAAACCGGGACAATTGAAAGCGACCTTACCTGGTGTACGGCAAATGCAATTGCAACAGATTCCAATCGCACAACAACAGCAAAGAAAGAATGCAGCAGCGGCCGCAAGCAGGTTTGTATTCATTCTCACTAGACACTCTCTCCACGTTTGACTGTGACCTGTGCTTACTAACCGTTCATCCAAAAACTATCATTTAGTTCAATTAAATCTTTTACGGGAGCGAGTGGGGCAGCGGGTGCAGCAAATGCAGCCGGTACAACGAAAACCACATCGGTCGGTGGAACACAGTTGATCGTACAAAATCCCAAAAATTTACAACAATCAACGGTCACCGTTCAGCAAATTATGCGCCAGCAACCAAATCAAATCGTTTTGGGTAAACGAATTATTCCCGTGTCTGTGTCATCACAGAATGCTCGTCAAACGATCCAGGTAATAGATTTTAGACAAAAAATCACAAATATCCACAATTTTTGAATGCTGAATACGATTTTTTTTTTTTTTTTTTTGAAAATACAAATATGGTGCTTCCCTTCATTTACCATTTAATTTCGAATCGATTTAGGTGGTATCATCTGCGCAAGGATTGGCAGCTGGAACAATTCGAACCAATATGACAAATCCACCGCATACAATAAAAGTGAGTGCCGGAACAACACCGCAACAAGCCATTTTTAGTGTGCTTCAACAGCAACAACAAATGCAACGGCAAAATGCCAATCAAAATTTACGTTTGCAAGCGTCGACTGGATCGTTGGTTGCGGTTGCCGTTCAACCAACTCAACAGCAAACAACCCAAGCGCAATCCAATCAACCCGCACCAACTGCAACACAAACTCAAGCCTCACAGCCACAACCTCAAACAATCGTCGAGCAAACCCCTCAATCTCACACACCAGCAACAACACCAAAACGTCGTTAATTTTCCGACACAAAAAAATAAAGAGTTAGCAACAACAACAAAACACGTTTTCGAATGCATTTAAAGATTGAAAAAGAAATACACATACAAACAAAACAAAACAAAAATCTTAACTTTAAGTCGAAACAAAAATCATATTTGATCAACGATCAAAGCATCGATTTACCATTTCAAACATTCTTTTAGTTTTGGACGAGACACATCATTTCTATTTTTTTTTGGCACCGCAAAAAGCGGCAAACAAAATCGAACCATTTATTGGAATTGACAATATTGTTTTATTTGATTTTCTTCTGTTCGAATCAAATGGATGAATTTGATACATGATTTTAATTCAACATGTGGACGTTCAGGAAAATATATTTAACATTTTTTTTTTTTTTAATTTCTCTAATTCATTAAATTGCTTTAATATTTCCGCAACGATGTGGCAAACAAAAACAAAAATCATTAAATCATCAAACTCTTCTTTTTTTTATTTACAAATAAATCATGTCAATTTTTTTCTTCGAAATGAAAGGTATTTGTGGTAATTCATCATCATGCGATTCGATTCATTTGATTAAATTCATGTTCAAATTATATTTTTTTTATCTATATTATACACTTTTCATTCATTTCATTTTTGATCAAGTGTGTCAAGTTAACAAAGCCCAAAATCGATTATCAAATGTATAAAATCTTTTTAAGATAATAAAACAACAACAACATCAAAAATATCTATTTAAAAAAAACACACACACACATGAAATTATCGCATAAAAACGCATAAGCATCCTCCTCAAGCCATTGAAAAATAAAATGTCCGTAATCAAGCCGCTTGATTTAAGCTTATAAACTTTGCATTCTTGAACATTCAAGCACTTCCATTGGATCGGCTTCTTTAAAAAAAAAAGAAAAAAAAATTGATAGACGAAAAATCATCGACGATGACGAAATTGAAAAAAAAAAACATATCCGATCAATTAGTAGATCGGAGCGAAAGTAAAAATCTTAGAATTTTGTTGCCAAGCGCTACAAATTATGAAATTACCATTGCTAGTTACAATTCCCCCTATCGAGAGGCACACAAGCTTTATTTTTGAATGTGTAGCAAACCAGTTTTGTTTTCTCCCACATTTTTTTGTGTCACGGCGAAAATGTAGTGAATGTTTTTATTTTCATTTTTAAATTAAACGAGTTCATTAGGCAATATGATTTTTTTTATATTCGAATCATTCATCATCAAACTTTTAAGCGTCCCAAATTGTGGGTTGTCCAAAAATAACAACAAAAAAACACACACACAAATTTTGAACATAATCTTCAAAATTTGAATGCAAAAAAAAAAAAAAAATTACGATGGCCCCCAAAAAAAAACAAATAAAAACGAATCAAATGAACAATTTAAAGACAACATTTGTATCGCTCCAAAATGAGACAAAAAAAAAATTACACGTCAAAAGCGGATCATAAAACCATCAACAACAAACATGTATTTGCTGATAAAATTGTAGTTTGCTAGACTTTTGATGGCCGTCTAGATAATAATAAACAAAATGTAAAATTAAATTAATTATCGTAAGTAAATACTAAAAAAAAGAAATGGAATAGTTGTACCACTGTAAATAAATAAAAATGAAATTGACAAAAATAATTAAACAACAACAAAAAAACATGCTGAAAATTGAACGTTAATCACAATTTATCCGCTATTTTAAATTTTATCATATTTCAGGCACACATTTTATGATGAAAGAGGATCGTAACTTGAACATTTTCATTACAGAGGGATAATGTTTTTTTTTTTATTGTAAAATGTACTTTTTCTTCATTTATAGAATTCCAAGTTCTACTTCATGGTTGACTTTCCATACCTTTTCCATTCTTATTATATTGACCAAGCATTCAGTGTGCGTGTGTGTTAAGTGTCGGTTCATCACTACCTGAAAATCGACAAAAAAATTTCCACTCATTGAGTTCCACATTGTTGAGAGATGTTTCATTTTGTCTATTTGCGCCGTCTGTCGAATCAATGTGTAGAAATGTGCTTATCAAACACGACAGAGCCTATAAGGTTTTTGCTGCGTTCATATGATTGAGCAATTGGCATCGCCTCAGCAAAAATAGCACCATTATCATTGTTATCAATGTTCAAGTAGACTTTGCTGCGATTGCTCTGTTTTGCGCGTCTTCTCTCTGCTAAGCGCTGACACGTAGACGAAAATGCGATTCATTTTGTATGACGATCAAATCAGCAGCGGCAGCAGTAGCGGTGGCAGCAGCTATTTGACTGGAACATGCAACTACTTCAAATAACATTCAAACTAGGGATTGAACAATTGCGCCGCAAGGCGTAAGGCAATTGCATTTTTTTTATTAAATTTCAGTACTTATCGAGAGAAAAAAAAACAACGAAATTAATTATAATCGTAGCAAAATATTGATTTTAAAAATTAAAACATTAAAAATAGTTTCTCTTTTTTCTCTTTCTTTCTCTTTCTTTTCTCTTGTTTCGAAAGAAAAAATAAAACGTCCGTTATAAATGGGCAAATTTTGTTTCGTAATTTGGTATTTCACTAGCCTATTGATCGAATCTCATGAAACACATAATATTCATTGATGTATGTGTATTTTATGGATGCGTGATTAAAGATAAAATCAAACAATTAACAAAATCGAATCAATTCCATTTAAAATAAGAAAATATAAAATAATATTCGGCCAAAAATGTGCCGCAACAAATTTATGTACAGTACATTCGACAACAATTTTGTTTGTTTTATTGTTGTTGTTGTGGTTGTTGTTTCGAATCAACAAACTATCTAACAACTTTACGTAAGCTCAAATCAAGTGGTGTTTCAATTTCAATGTCAATGTCGTCACAATCATCACCGAAACCAACACCACGAAATTTATCCTCAATCCAGAAATCGGTGATATGATCATCTTCATCATCTGCACGGAATGCAATTTTGGATGAATCTATATTGGCACTACCGGACAATAAATGATCCAAATTATACATACTCGTGACTGGATTTCGTTGATACCGTTTTGAATACATTGGCGAAAGACATTGATTCGATAGACCGTCATTCGACAGGAATACGGTTGGTTCAACGTATGTGGCCGACGATGAGCCAGCCGATTTGGCCAATTCACCCTTTTTATGATGATGGTACAGTGTGAGCGATGGCTCATGATGCCCAAGCGATACACGATATTCCGTTGATTGGCGGCATGGTTCTTCGGCTGGTTTTGGACAAAATATCGATACGGGCTCTTTGACTGGCATTGTTGGTGCACCAAACTCCTTTGGATCATTGATTTTTAACGATTGCACAATGTGCTTGAATGTTTTCACATGTTTTCGCAACGATGATGGATCCGTATATCGTTTGCTGCATGATGGAAATTTACAAAAGTACGGTTTCTCCGTTGAATGGGTGCGTGTATGCTTGAAACGATCCGATGAATTCGAATAGGCTTTGTTGCAGCCCTCAACCTGGCACACATATGGCTGGAACAAAATACAACAGAGGTACGGGCTAAGGGATTTTGCAAATTTTGATACAAACATGAAATGAGCCCCCATATATTACCTTCTCGCCGGAATGCGAACGTTGATGAATCTTCAAATTTTCAGCACGTGAAAAACTCTTCGTACATTCGGTACAGTGGTGTGGCTTCTAAATGATTGCGGGAGGTGAGAGGAGAGGAGATTAAGTTTAATTAATTGTTCGTATGTATTTAATGTCAGCCTTATCGTACCTCCTTGGTGTGCGTTCGAACATGGACAAGCATTTTATAGCGAGCATTAAAACCACGATCGGATCTGGTGCACTTTTCCCAACGGCAATAGTACAAACCGGTTGACGATGCGATTGCATGGGCTGTGGTGACGTGACTAGCTAAATTTTCGAGTGTTTCAAATTTACTGTTGACCAAAAATAGAATGAACAAAAAATAACAGAAAATGTTAGACTTTTTGTTTAGTCTGAACTGTGGACCAAAAAAAAAAAATGGGTGGGCATGTTTTTCGTTTTCTCTCTCTCACTCTCTTTCAAATTATAATTGGATTTTTACAATATTATGACATAAAATGGGCAATTACCGGTAGCAATTGATCCATTTGCAAATAACTTCATCTTCTGTGTCATTGGAATTGCGTGTAATGAGTTCATTAGTGGAAACCTCAACAATCCGTTGATCTTCAACCTTCATAATAACCGATTGCGTGCGTTGATTTTCACATGGAATGGATTCATTCGATTTAACGGTACCGTCTAGCGTCCGTTTAACGGGTAATGTTGCAAATGCATTATTGGCAACGTTGGTCGTTGAATCCGTTGATGAAACACTCACACTATCAACGGTTGGATTCCGGGCCAGCGATGGTGTACGCACAGGCAATTGCATCGTTAAATATGGCACCGATGTTGTGGATGTGAGCAACGATGGTTTTGCCAATAATTGACTATATTCGGTGAATATTTTCGAACTATAGTATAATGGCATGTATTTGCTGCAATCGTACGGATTCAAGTGTGAATGAGGTGATGCAGTATTTCGGCATAAATTCACAGCAGCCGCAACAACGACTGGTGAATAATCACCGACACTTGATGGTCGATATTCCGAACTGAAATCATACAGTTTTTCTTGCATTAACATTTTTGCGGACTGTGTTTTTTTAATTTTTTTTTTTTTATTTTGGTCTTTGTTTCTGTTTTAATTTATAAATTTCCAACAACGAGTGGATTTTTGTGTGTGTTTTGTTTTGGAATTTCAATTGGCTTATTTTATTGTTCGTTCCGTTTAGCTTTTTGACAAACGACAATCTGTATCACTTGTTGAACACTGCGAGTGGCATTCAATTTTAAACTGAACAGACAAATGTTAACTTGAATAACTTGACTACGGGAACAATATATCTCTATCTATTCCTTTCGTTCCCTCTCTCTCTCTCTCTCTCTCTAGTCTTTATTTCCGTTTGCACGTTTGCGCGATCACTTTTACAAAGTGTTTATTAAAAACAAATTTGGCGAAAAACACTGAACCGTCAGAAACGACGGCATATTTCTAACTAAATTCATTACGAATATGAAATACAATTTATTGGAATTTAGTTTTAATCTAAAAATACGAAAATCAAGTAAAACAGCAAACCAAGCATACATGCGCACATTGGCTGGCGGTGATAAGGCGCTATTGAATAGACAAAGAGAACAGCAACAACAACAACAATATTAACGCAAAATGAACAAACGACAAAATAGCAACAAAATCATTTGAAACAGTGTGTGCATCCCATTTGAACGTATTTAATATGGAGCGCCGAACCAAATGTATGAATATGAGACACACAAAAAAAACACAGTCGGTATATAATTTTTGCCTAGAATCACTCTCTGCCTTATCGGGCATTTGGAACACGCGTGTATCTATTGCTTTTGCTCGTGTTTGTATTTACACCATTTTTTTCGACGTTTTTCCTGTGTTCCCAAGTTTTTCATGATAACAGCGGTTCTTTTTTTCCTGCTCTCTCTCTCACTCTCTCTCTCTCTTTCTCTCTCTCTCTCTTTCTGCCAGTGAGAGTGTGTGTGTGAAGCAGTTTCACACACAACAATACGTAGATGCTTGCCCGTTTCAAGCCCATTACAATGAGTACAATTTCATATGGAACACACATTAAAATAGAAATTGATAGAAATTGAAAAGATAGTATGATTCGTTGATTTGGTGTGTGTTTGTGTGTGTGTGTGTGTTTTTTTGTCACAATACATTCCGAAGGGTGAATTTATTACGCTAAAAATGTACGTGAATTCTTCTTTTGCAACGGTAGACTAAATGAGCACACACCGAGAGAGCAGAAGAGAAAAAGAGATAGAAAAAGACCGAATAGAATTGCTCCCAGCGCGAAAATTTCCATTGCGACATCGGATCTAGCTTGTTGATTCACCTTTCGTTGACTTTTTCACTTTTTCACGCATTTAATCATTATCCGACCAATTGTCAGAAATGGACAATTCAGCAACAAAAGTTTGAAAAAATCAACTAGCAATAATTAAAGCAAGCCCAAAGCAATAGCATTTGAATAAATTGATCACCGTGACTGCAGCTTATGCCATCACCAAAACACCAACATGTGCATCCATTTGTTTTCATTACCGATGAATTTTTGTCGAATTCAAAAATATTTTCCAAAACCATCAACAATTATTTTGTCAAAAATGATTTGAGCCACGTTTTTTTCCGCGTTGTTGTTCAAAATGTCAAGGAAATTTTCCAAAAATCAAATTCACTTCCGTGACATGTGGCCACGAATTTATTTTCAAACTACCCAAAAGTTTGGCATGAAATGTTCGCTGCAAAGCTGCATTTCAAAGCAAAAAAAAAAAAAAAAAAAAAAAAAACCAAACTGAAGCCGCTTTAATTGGCCACAATAACAATTCAAATGCATTAGATATCTCAGTGAACTGATAAAAAGTACATTTGATTGTTTCAATTTGATGTGGTTTATTTGTACCAATACAATTCCTTATTAGGTCGTCTTATGAGACACGGATGCGCATTGCGTAGAAACATTGAATTTGTGATCATTTATTATTTTCAAGTGTAGACTGTGATATGACTGTGATATCACTTCAGAACGCACCGAAAAAAAAAACAAAACAAACAAACATATAGAGAAACACTCGTCCAAATAAGAGATTGAGTGGATTTTGATCGAACGGTCATAAGTTTCGAACAATCGTTGATTTATTGACAATTTTAACATTTATAAATGTTGTGGCGTTGTTATAAAAATAGATTTTAATCGAGACACATCCTTCCAATATCAATAATAATATGGGGCGGAAAGACCTCGAACGGTTTATGTCATTGGTTACCTTATTTTCGCTTTCGGTATAAATTTGCACTTGAGATTGTATGATACGTTGACTTAACATCACGCAAACTCGTTGCTTGGAACGATGCAGTTTACTTGGGGGCGCATTTTCTAACGGGAAAAAGCATCTTAATCAGTCGGTTTGTCAATACATGGAGAAAAAATACATCAAGACTTGATAAGTAAACCGTCCAATGAATTGTGGTGAATCATAAAACCTCCTGCCTCAAAATACTATGTCATGGAGGTGCGCTGTAATACATTTTCAATATACATATGCTTCCAGATAATAAACATATACGCCAATATAAATGAATGGACAAATGAGATGACAAAAAAACACGACATCAAACACGACAAACACAAAATATTATTTAGTGCGCAAATATCACACAAGAAATTTCGTTCACATGGTTTCTACGTGAGCCCTAGACACTTGTCATCTCACATTCTCCCGTTCTATGTAAACACATATTTTTTTTTTTGTTTTTATTGGTTTCAGATAGAAACAATCTTTACAAGATTTCACTGTTTCAATTCATGTGCTCGAATGATGCTGTTCCTTTAAAAAAAAAAAAACTATAATTAGCAATTCGATGACGTGAATGTTGAAGTGGTAAAGAAGTTGTAGAGAATTGTATGGAGAATTACAGACAGCCTGAATTGATGATATAGTGACACATTTTGAGCTTCAATTTATTTTGAACAATTCAATGTGATTCCTTTTTTAACTTTAGTTATTCAATTCGTTTTATAAGATTTGATCCTGTATGGACCATGTTTTTTTGGGCAGAGATGTTTTTTTTACCAACATAGTGCGATTTCGTCAAAGAAGTCCAGATTCCACGTTGGTGTGCGCACTCAATGTATATCAGTATGCAATACGCGCAACGTTTGCACTGTTAAGTGCCCAGGTGGTGCGCACCGGATTGGTAAAGAAAACGTCTCTGTTTTTGGTTTCTGAAATTATTTAAGACATTTTGATGGTGTAATTTTCTGGACTGTTTTTTTTTGCATGAAGTCGGTATCAAAAAGTCAAAATATGACATTTATACTAGATCCTTTTACTTGTAGGGAATGCATGCGAATAAGTCTTTATTTGTGTATGGAAATTCCATAATGGAATATGCCCAAAAACGACTGAGTTTTGGTTTGATCGTTGGTTGTCGCCTTGCCCCATAATTTGAATACTAGATTTGTATGCCCCTATCGTACCAGGAAATGACTCGAGCGTGAATTTTGAACTATCACCACACATTACTTCACCATTTCAGTTCTATTTAACCGATTTAGGTATTCGTAGTGTATTTTAAGTGGTGGAAAAAATATAATGCCAACACGACCTACTCAAAAAAAATCATTCGTAATAAGTATGGGCGGCTTATTGCCTATAATTTTTATATTCAAGAATGAATTGTTTTATTAAATTACCAACTTGTTCTACAGATATTTTTACCACCTTTTCGAAAAAACACCACGAACACTCAATTCCGATCAGTAGAACTGAAATGGCGAAGAATTGAGTGTAAGTTTACGGATAAAAGACTTCCGGGTCCGGATCTTATTCGGGGACTAGTGGTCCCGGATCACCCATTTGTGGGTGAACAACTCGAAAAGTAACTTCTTTTAGTTGATTTTTCTCCAGAATGTGATTATTTTATCCAAATAATTTGAACAATTTTAATCATGGGAGATAATAATGGTGAAATTAAAATATTGTTAAACCGATGGACCGGTTGAAGTAATTTCTAGTTTATTGTGAACATTTCCAAAGAAATCGTCTAGTACTCAATCGGGCAGTAGTCTTTGAGCAATATCAATGCTTAATTTTACTATACAAAGTCCAACGTCCATTAGATTGAAGGCAGTCTCAATAGATACGAGCTGCACACACATGTTGATACAGATACAATTCACACGCTACATTACCAAATTAATATGACACAATCTGATGGGGGGGGAAAAAAGTCTCGTCTATCACAATTCATAAACAAATGCCGAAACCTGTGAACGTTGCTCATCAAATTTTTGAATTTGGAAAAAAGTAATGAAACGTTAAATATCAGATTGAAGGATTTATTGCCGCAAGACAAACAAGTTTAAAAAAAAAAATCAAAACAAACAGCAATCATGTACGACTAGGTATATAGCATCATACGGAGAGCACGCCGTTTGAAAAAGACAGTACGAAGCATATGTTGATATGAATGTTGATCCATAAATAACACTCGCTTGAACAAAGCAATCCAGTTTTAAAAGCATTGCTTTTAATTTAAAAGTTTTAAAGCACACATTTCTGGTTGATTTTTTTTGTTGTTGTTTATTATCATGTCGAAAATTCTACATGATTTCGTTGTTTCGACGGATACTGATAGAAAAAAAGCAATCGCTCGTGGCTCACTAATTTGAATTGTAAGGCTTGACCATAAAAAAAACCGGCGAAAAAATTTAAAAAAAAACACACATACATTTCAATTGCTTAATTAAATGATTAGAGGAGATAGGAACGAATTTGGGTTTGGTCTAGTTTCCGAGCATGCACAAACTACCACATGGCTACAAATTGAGCCAACACTTCACAGAATGAATGTCAATTTCATTTATCTGCTCAATCAAGTGATTCAAGCAGCACCCAAAAAAATCAATCGATAACATGCACTTGAATCATTGCTCGAAATCCAATTGATCGGTGTCAAAATGCCCAAATATTCCATGCCATTTTAACATTTCTGCCACACACAGACACACACACAAACCAACCAAACCATAAGAATGTGGCTAATTGTTTTAGCTACGTGTCTCGTGTTTGAATGAATAACATTTTCAACAGCTCATTTATTTATTATATTATTGATGGCGGTTGGGGTTAGGGAATTTTCATTGTGGCTGCCTTGGCACATCGTGCGCGTGTGCAAATTCAATGCTTATCAATGCTCGTTCCGGCCACTCGAACAACGACACTTTCACAGGAATGCGAACGGTCCAGTGCGCTTAGAGCGCTCATTAAATGTTTTGTTGTAAATTGTTCAGTGATTTCGCTTTTGTTTGATGCTAATTGTCAATGCAGCTGTTGTTGTTGGCCACTGCACCGCATCAAAAAGCAACACACAAAACAAAAAGCACAATCATTATTCAGTTGATATATTACAATGCTAATGCACAAATAAGAACCGTTCTGAATGTGATCGATACAAAAGCATTCATTCAACTATTACATTTACATGTCAAAAAGAAAAACCCCGGCTGATACGAGTTATTGTTGTTGTAAATTAATTTTGTCATCTTATCGAACGACAACAACAACAACAACAACAACTACACATATTTACTAATATTAAAATTGTTTCATTAGGGATTTTTTTCCCCCAGATTTGTGCTGTGGCCCTTTGCAATCGCAACGAAATAGTTAGATGATGAACCGGTTCAATGTGGTTTTCAAGAGGTCTACACTGTTAATCAATCGAATTAAGATTGTCGATGTGTTCAAAAGGTTATCGCCGCCCATCGAAATCAGAATTGTCAATCAATTCACAGACTCTGTCCGAGTTCATTTGAAAATGTGAGATGAATCAAATCAAAACAAAACGAAAAAAAGGTGGCATTTGAGTATGATTGAAAAAGAAGATGAGCCAAAGTAAAAGCAACAAACAAAACCAGGACGGATTTGATTTAATTTACTCGTATCTGTCGTTTGTCCGGGAAAATCAGCATTTTACTTTGTATACGGTCGAGCTTTGAGAAATTAGCTCAATGCATTTTAAGCGAACATATCAACGCAACACTTCTCTCGGCTTTATCTCGAGCCATTTGAAAATGGCATGACATGTGTACATATGAATTTGCCATTGATCAAGAGTCAGATTTGCATGGCGTGTTTTTTTTGGTTTGTTTTGTGTTTTGTTTTTTTTTTTTTTTTTGTCTAAATCGATTTGAACATGAGCCTTTAATCAAGAGGAAAGTGTATTTATCACATATAAATTAATAAAAATCATTTTCAATGTGGTCACATCATTTGCGTAGTTGAAAATTATCATCGAACAATTTTGTTTGGTTTTGTGTGCAATTTTGTTCGCTTGACTATGTGCGCGCAATGTTTTCATTTATTGTCACAATAAAAATGAAACTGTTGCACAATGTACAGAGAGCAAGCAGCAGCAGCAGCAGCAGCAGTAACATGCACAAAATCGTTGATACGTTTGAATTTTCTAGTTCAAATGGTTTGTATTTGCGTTTGTCACAGTGATAAGGAAAACTACACGATTAGAGTTATATTTGATGATAAATCAGTCAAGTGAACAAATTAAATCGGTTTTTTTTTCGTTTGTCTTTTGTTTATATTTGAACATAGTGAACGTTTGCAAAATGAGGGGGCAAAAATGAACAGATGTTACCCACACATGCACATGGAGAGAGAGAGAGCGAGAGATATACAGCTGATAGTGATGTGCATTGTTATGATGTGCATATGTGTCGTTAACAAACTGAAATTATCAGTGATGGCAAATGGACCTGATCCTATTTTATATAATTGTGTATTTGATCTGATCAAGCGACCATTGACTGCAATCACAACTAGTGTCCGTGAACATCATTTTTATTGTGTGTTTTGGTTATTAGGACAATGATCACAATGATCATTGATCATAGCTCGCATTATTGATTATTGCTGCAACAACTTATTTCTGTTTTCTCAAAAAAAAAATGTCTCTTGAACTGCAGTTTCAATGCAATCAATAACCATGTAATGGTCTTAAGGGCATGTCTGAGCTTAACAATACCGCAATGAAACTCTGTATGGTAGGGGCGAATAACTCTTGCGAGTTCTTGCGAATTCTTGCGAATTCATGCAAATTCTGCGAGTTCTGCGAGTTCGTAAATCGTCAAATATGTATTCACATTTACGTGTGCACTCGAACTTGCACGAGTTTGTCCGAGTTTCCACGTGTTATTTGAATGTGGAACTCGTACACTCAAACATAAACTGCAAAGTTCTCTGCAAAATGTGATGCTTTTGTGCAAGTTTTCTGCAAGTTTTCTCGCATTTTCGAGTAGTTATGTCCCCCTAGGGGTGCCCATGGTATTTTTGACCGATGATCCCAGATTGCACAACTGAGTGTCCTCTCATTGCGGTTCAACATTGTATAAAATCTGGAAATGTCGGCGATCCAATTAAGAATAATAAGTTATACTATGTATGTAGTAGAGCGCAACTAGCACACAAGAAAGCACACTAGCAGAGATATAATGCAACTTGGGACTTTTCAAAGTGCCACGTATTGTTTTTTAAACTAATGAACGCATATTAATTTTAATTAACAAATTGTGCTTTGTAAGCGTTTGTAAGTACCTCTTTCGTACATTTCAAATCTAAAGTTAATGCCTTACATGCAGGTCCAGCGATTACAATCGCGCTGCGAGTTCACGTGTAGTACTATTGATTGAATAGTATTCAATTTTAAGAGAGGCAAATTGAGAGCGATTCCAATTATAGTTATTTATAGTTAAAGTGTGAAACGGATAAGGTCGGACACCGAAAAAGGACATTTGCCCGATCCTTCTGTCACTTGATAGTTGTCGATTTTTTTTGGCCGCCAATTTGGCCGCCAATTTGGACGCTATTTGTTCGAATATGATCTTTTTCCTTTCTATGGGAATTTTTATGGGCATTTTATGTTTTTCCAAACTCAATGGCATGCTTACAAGTACATCTTGGGAGTACACATATGTGACCTAAAATTTTGACGAACCGACAAGGCTCTTTGACTAACAACTATTTGCAGATGATGGTCTATTCCCCGGACATTTTTATTCTTATTATAATCTGAAATTGAAGTTATTCACAATAAATGAATAAATCATATTTCAAAAATGACATCATCAAAGAAATTTGTGACGCTTGAACTGGTAAAATATTGAGCAATATCGTCTGAATTATTTTGCATTAGAAGAATCATACAGTATGATTCATAATGTTGTTAAATTTCTCTCAAGTAATATCCCCTTTGCATGTTATGATGTTTCAACATGCTCAAAATGTATCATTTTATGTTCTCACTGCACTTGGTGCAACACAGTATTTTGAATTCACGCGCATTAATGCTATTAGCGTCCCGCTGCATTTTATGTTGATTGTTATTTTTTCAGTGCTCGCGCTCACAAGGTCATAATTATATGTACCTCAAGCTGGTGCATTGTTTTTCTTCTTATTTTTTTCTTTCTTCATTCCACCAATTGGATTTGCTCGGAATCGACATTTCTCGCACCAAAGAGTTTCGAATCAATGAAACCAACTGCAATGGTTTCATCAGCCATTTGGTGAGTTTTATATCTTATACCTTGATTTATATTCAAAACTAGTTGCAAATTGAGTCGATGCGCCAACACCAAAAACAACACCGAACACTTAACAACAACAAAAATGGAAGATGAAAAAAGAATCAGAGAGAACCGCATTGTTAAGAGAAAATTAACAAAACGATTGTGCGACACACACACACACACACACGCGCTCATATTTAATCGAAAGCAAAGCGTTGGATTTAATGGCAATGGGGCTGTGACAGGCTCCGGCTCACAATCAACTTGTAAACATAAACAGATGCGATCCATTGGTTCCAAAGTTCACTACACTATGAAAATGGATGGATATTAAATTCAATCGACTGGGACGTTTTGCATACTGGAATTGACGAATGAAAATGTAAAGCAAAGACGCGAATGCTTCAAAGTGTGTAAGTGTGCGCGCGCGAACGCTCTCACTGCGCTCGTTGGCTCGAGCGTTATATATATTTTTGGTAAATGATAAAAATATTTCAACTTTGGCATAAAAAAAAAAACAAACAAACAAACACACACGAAACATTTCGTGCCAATTTGTGGAATGAATGAAATTATGTGGTGCCGTAAATGGGTTGATCGTAACGCCAAGTAACGTATAACAGTGACATAATTCATAATCAATCGAATCGGGCACGCAATGCTAAACTATTTGGCGCTGCACTTCAAGAACAGACTAGTATTTCGAAAGGCAACAACAAATTTCCAATTCTTAATACATTTTTAATGTAATGTGAACAACAGTATTTTTTTTTTTGTTTTAGCAATTGTCGAACTTACGTTTTGCTCCCCGATGATAACCCGATGTGTTATCGCCCGAAATGATTGTGCCCTGAAAGTCAATGAAATGCCAATTCGACTGTGACCAGATCAAAATGAATTGGGCGCACTTTAACATCGAAATGCGAAAGCCATCCAATAAAAGTCACACACACACAAACGCGCACACAAACGCCGCTGTCTTATAAAACATAACAAAATCGATACATTCGGATATATTGCAACGCAACTATGGACATCTCACGAAACAAAACTGGAAGATTTCATCATTTTTTTTATCCGCCAAAAACATTCAGCATGTGGTCATTGGAGGATACCAGATACTGTTGTGTATATTTCTTTTCCTCGATTCAATTTTTTTTCTCTTCTGCTGCGTTTTTTTTTTTTTTTAATTGCTACCTTTTTCGTTCATGTTCAAGTATTTTGCCGATATCTTTTGCCACGGCCACGGGCCGTGACTACATTGTAACTATGCCGACAGTCAATTTATGCGTCTCGATAAGATTTTGTATGCATAAAAACTTAAAGACTTAGCTAAAAAAAAAATGAAACAAAAAATGAAGTTTAGAAAACTGTGATCGCGATCAACGTCATTTGACTTGATAATCGTGAACACTGATCAGTGGATCAACCGCATCAAAATTTAAGTGGTTTCTGCTTAAAATTCAAATGTCTACTTGCAAAAATTGTTGCAAATGTTCATTCTTAATCTTTGCCCTTTCTGTGGTTAAAACTAATAAAATATACGTTACTTTTTGTCACTGAAATCGTTCAATCTCAGTTCAAAAAACGAACTTAGAACTCTACTGAGAATTGCATTCGCTAATAGAGAATCTTTATCTCAACTATGTCAAATTGTCACATTCAAAGAAATTAAACCAAATGGCTGGTCAATGTGATAATCTTCTAATCATCACATTTTGTTGTTGTTGTTGTGTGTTTTTTTTTTAAATTTGGTCGTTCATTTGATATTCCGAGGCGATGAGTCAATCCAATTTCGGATTATGAACAATGAAAATTGATTTAACCATAATTGTTGTTCGGTTGTTTTGAATGATAACAGATTGGTCGACGTCATTATAAAAATGTTATTATCTATCAGACATAATAAAAAAAAAACACAGAAATACGCAATTTCTTTTGTCATGATCGTTCATTCCCTCGATTTAACAAGGATCCCCAAGAATGGGAGCTTTGTACACACCGAAATATACGCCGATAAAAACGTGACGAAAATTTTATTCGCAACCAAATAACACTCAAAGTGAAACAGTTTTTGGATTGAGATTTTACGGATGAAAAAAACGATACAGAAATTTCAACCGAAGACAACAACGTCCGAAAGATAAAAATTTTTAGTAGTACATTTATTGCGATGATAAGCGAAATTTTTCTTTGTTGGTGTAGCAAAAGTAAACACGATAACATTTGTTCGGTGCAAAATTATTTTGCGGATTTTCTTTTTTTATTAAAATGTAGTGTGTGAATTCTATAACATGTGCACAGCAAAAACACCTTGGTTTAATATCATTTATGATAAAAGAAATGATTGGTTTAAACACACAGTGAGTGTTAAGATAATGTATAGATTTAGTGAGGCATCCATCAAATATCAGACAGAACATTTTCGTTGTTTCCTTTCGTTTCATTCAAAAGTCTCCTGGAAATTCCAGATTTTATTGATATGGCATGCAGTGAACGCAAAGCATTTAGTGCGGTAATGGCACACACGTGTACTTTGTAACCAGTAATAACTACAAATATTTGTATGGCATATCGGCCACGGTCTCATTTGATTTTGGACACTGCTTGACAATCAAAATGTGATTAGATAAATGGTCAATTTGGGGTCTAATTGTTGAACAAAAAGTCGGTCATGTATTTAAACAATTTGGCCATTGGCTGGCGACAAACCGAACAGCAACATTTATTGGACTTTCTTCTGCAAATATTTGGGTATTCGATAAGAGATCAATTTAATGCAGACGATAGGGTGTTATCACAGAATGGAATCTATAGATATTTTGCACAACAAATTGTAAAATATTCGTGAGAAATGCCACTTTCAAGTGAGAATCGGACTCATTTGGTGAAATCAGATTGTGTGTGTGTGTGTGTATCTAGATCTGTTTCATATCAAATCAGATCGAACTTTGCTATTTTGTTGGCATTTGATACGTCGCAATGTAGTGGCTACTTGATAGTCTATGGTTCATTCAGCTCAATCAATTTTATCAATCACACCGAGTGCATTCCCGTGTGCAAATAAAGTGGCTTACAGTCAGTCAAAAATAGACGATTTTAGTTGACTTTAGCTGGTCAAATCAATCAAAGTTGACTATGTTTCATACAAATTTTCAAAGCCAACGAGCTGAATTGTCAGCCGGTTAATTTGGGACGTTAGTCGTCAAAAGTCAAAGTTGACTTTAATCGTCTGATTTTGTTCGAAACAGTCACTTTTAGTCAGCCAAAAACGTCCCAAATTAACTGGCTGACTAGTTAGCCGACAAATTTTCACATGGGTTGCGACATAGCACAATGGATTGTGCATTATTTTGTTGCATTCACATCGGAATGCGAACATTTTCATTTGAAGGTCAGTGATATAGGAAGAGATTGTTTAAACGAATAGACGAATAAATAGCCGGTTGTTTTTTTGGGGGGTTTTACACGAGATTTGATTTTTAAGAGAAATAATCTTTCGTTTCGATATTTGATCAGCTGCACTTACTTCTTCCTAATTAAACACTCTCGATAGTTACATTCTCAAAGGGAGCAACAACAGCAGCGCAACGAACAAATACAGAGAAGCAAACTAATCAGGCAATTGAGACATTTCAAGCGTTTCGTTTTATTTTGAATAGTGCAAAGTTTTTATTCCCGTCTTCTTCTTCAATTTGGTTTTTTTTTTAATTTTCTGTTGTTGTGTGCACGATTCGAGATTAATTTTGCTACACTGAATGTTGGGTGGCAAGCACTTGAAAAATCAACAATTGCAACGTTTCAAATTGTACAAACAGCAGATCTCTGGTTGTAGAACTTTGTATTAAATTCAGTATTTGAGTTTGTCAGTTTTGATTTGCTGATAACAAACAAAAAAATAAAATAAAAATAAAATAAAAATAAAAACATCTATCTATGCACGTTAGGCATGAGCGTATAACGTATTTTAAAAACTCATTTCAACATGTCGTTTGCATCAATTTATTTTCCATTCTCTCTATTTGATATTTAATTTTGCAATCATGAAATTCATGAATCTTATGTTCTTATGTGACAAAATTTCGTCAAATGTCACACATTTGTTATCAAACTTTATACAAACAAATCACCTGCATTGTTGAACAACGAACAAAAATGTAATAAAAACAAAAAGAAAAACAACAATTAAAAGTACTTTAACTGATATATTAAATGTATACAAAACTTTCACATGTATGGAAATAAACAGTGATTGAGACAGAAAACAAACAATTGTTAACACATCAAGAGAAATATTGCAGCCTGAGAGCAATAGATTTGTTTTGCACGTGTCGATTGGTATAGAGTAACTGGAAAATTATTCGAGCATCAACAGCAGCGAGAACGATTGCATTCAATATCTCACAGATTCGAACAAAAAAAAAAAAAAAAAAAAATTATGTGATGGGATTCGATCGTTGCGTGGAGAGAAATAAAAAACGAAAAACAAAAACAAAAATTACACACGACCAAATCGGAAGACCCCTCCGTTGTTTTCGCTGCTTGTTGTTCGCATGCAATCATCGCCGTGTGTCATAAGACCAGACACCGTGAAAGAGAATATCAACAAAAATTCGCATATCAATTTATATCCATAAATGTGCGCTGCTAATAAGAATATTCAGATTTGTTGTTTTTTATCATTTTAAAGATGACGATAAAGAAATCACTATTGCATAACATCATCATTCAAATCATATCACGAATGATGCATAGTTTTACCTTGAATGTGTGCTAAACGGCGCTACATAAAAGTGACAACATTCATGAGCAGCTGACAATCTAGACAGCAAACTCTCTCTCTCTATTTTTATTGTTGCTGTCTTTAACTGCCCTCGGTGGGGTCATATATTGTTGCTACTCATTCCCCTCGATCGACTCGTATATACATCGACTTTGCACACTTTGCTCGTATCACTTGACTTTGTCAATGTTATTCTAAGCATTTGACATATCACTCACAAACCATATTTTGTAAACAAATTTGCCGCCTAGTGAGTCGCCCAGATAGTCACCATGTATGTAAGCATTTTCTTTTCATTTCAGTGTGTTTACTACAAACGGAAATGTTTGACTTTGTCAATGAGCCATGTTTGTAATGGACATTGTGATTGAGCTCGCATGAGTTTTTCAAGATTAAACATAAAATTTGTGCGATTGAGCTAATCCAATCATGACGAAACTTGAAAATTTCGCTACATTTGCTCTAATCACGCACAAAAAAGGAAAAATAGACAGAATTTGTTTTGCCCATGATGAAGGTATGCCCATAATGAACATTTTTTTTTAAATTACGAAGTTACACGCAGTAACTCTTCTAGATGTGGACTAAAACTTTTCTTCAGGATATATCTCAACCAACGGTCGTTGAATTAGAGTGATTGTTTCTATAAAAACAAACTTTTGGTTGCCAATTTTTTGCATATCCACCCAAAATTGGATGATTGTTCAATGTCAAAAACTTTGGTAAAACGGCCGAAATCAGGATTGTGCCCATTTACTTTTCAACTAGGCTTGAGGTCAGGAACACGCACCTAAAATATTGCCAAGGAATTTAATGTCACACTGTATAACGCCATTGAATAAAAATGGCGTCTCCATTTTACTTCTCATTGCATTTATATGGAGATTGCATTGACGAGAGTAGATGGCGTTAAATGTTTATCAATATTCCAATTGGTATCATTGTAAACACTAACCATTATAAGTCGGCATTTTTATATTTAATTTAACAATTGATAAGTGAAAAAAATCTGAGAAATTCTGATGAGAGAATTATTATTATTATTGTTTATTTTATTCGGTGACAGGATCTACGCCAAGTTACGCGTAATGATCACTGACACATCCTGCCAAAAGGCCAATTACATTTGTATTATTGTTTGAAGTTCCCAAAACTGTTCATAAATTATTTTAAATTATGTTAATGATGAGTTTAAATCAAGGGGCAATACTTCTAAACAAACGTCAAAAGTACCGGATAGTACTGAAACAAAATCTGCATCTACTGATGCGCAACTAGAAGGCATGCGAAACTGAATAGATAGAGAGAATCGACAGAATCGCATCTCGCACATCGGTATGTGCAGATATTGATTCAGTACTTGTCGGTAGTTTTGACGTTTGTTTAGTAGTATTGGTAGTTGTTCGCCCCTTGGTTTAAATTGAAAGAAAAAATCATTTTGTTGATTTCACCATATTTGTTTTAGATATCTCTTTGAATAAAAAAATATAAATGAGTAGCTAAGAAATCGCAGGATTATTAAGTTCTACTTTATTAAGTTGAGATTCTAATTGATACTTTTTTCATTAAGTGCATCCAATCGATGAAAAACTACTTGAATTAGTTTCTATGATGAAAAAATATTTATTATGTACTTATAAAATGGAAGTACTATGTACCCTGGGAGTAATTTGGCGAACACTTTATTATTTATTCTGTCAAGAAATAAGGCAAAAAAAATTATGGTCTGAATGAAAGTAACATAGTATGATATAAAGCGTCGAGCTTTGACATCATGGCTCTGGAGACGAGTACTTCAAAAAGTCCAATACCATAATCCGTTCATATGAACCGCATACGATTTGAAACTCATCAAATTTTAAACTAGCCACTCGTCGTTTCTCTTCGGAATCAATTTGTTCGAGTTCGAATGTCATCGTACACAGAGCGCTAGCCGGCTCATTTCGGTCGAGGGCCGCATTCAAATCCCAAACTTTTATAACTTCATTACCGTCTGCGCTAATAATACGTTTCGTATCAAAGCGAACGCAGGAAATATATTGTTCGTGGCCCCAAAGCACACGTAAGCATGTTCCAAGATTAATATCCCACAATCTAAGAAAAAAAATTACAATTTGATTGAGTGATAATTTTATTCGAACTGTTGAAATGAGTTTTTCAGTAGTGAAACCAGAAGAATTGAACACGCAAAAATGTCACTCTATATCAAGAAATTGAACTCTGCCACATATATATTGAAATATTCTTACCGAATCGAATGGTCATCGCCACCACTTACAACCAAATTATCTCGATATTCTAAAACAAATATGCACCCACGGTGTCCATCCAAGTTCCGTACAAGTTCACCAGATGTGGAGTTCCACACTGTGATTGTGATAGCACATGCAGAAACAATGTAATTATCGTCAAGAGCAATGGCAGTGACACGGTCATCACAAAACATACTTGTACGCAATACGATATCAGTCGGTGACCTTAAATTCCAAACATCAATCGAACAATCCTGTTAGAAATGATTCAAATCAAATTAGATAAATGAATTTTGTTTTGTAAAATGAAAGCAATTATTGAAATGTATTTGTTATGTGCTTACATTCGAGCAAGATACCAAAATGCTATCGTTGAAGCGTAAACTGTTCACACCATCGGTATGATGAGTCAATGTATTCAGCAAATCACCAGTAACAACATCCCAAACGCAAATTGTGCCAATGAACATTGTACCACTGATAATGATTTTGTCATCATACTGCAAGCACATCACTGGAGCAGTGTGACCAACTAACGTTTTTGTGCACTCTAGATTGTTGATATCTCGTATCTCGATATTATTATAATCAGGAACTAAACCGGCGCAAACAATTTTATGATCATCAAATTGCAAAGCATCGCAGCTGGTAATTGCATTTCCAGGCGCATGATCTGTTTCTTTGAGAATATATTTTCCATTGCGCCAATTATGATTGAGACGTTTGATATCACCGCTGACTTTGATGTATGATGATCGATAGAATGAATATGGCTGACGAATTGCACCAGATCGAGACGTTGATAGATACTGAATCAAATTGCGACGTTCAGCTAAACCATACCAAAGTGAATCGGTTCGTACTTTATGTTCGAACAATAATTTCTACTGCGCTCCAACGGATATTATCTCGTACCACTTTTTGCATACCAATTCACCCGATTTTAGTGAATCAGCATCCAAATATGATAGCACTTTTTCCGTTGCGATGTCTGCAAATTGATTTAAAGAGAATTTCAATTGACAAAATCCAAAAATGCTTCTTAGACAGAGTAAAACACACAAGAGGCAAAAAATCAAAACTCCAAATTGATCTTGAGAATCAATGATTTCTTCAAATGCTTACCGGGCAACAGTGAAATGAAATCTCTTTTAAGCATTGATTCAAGATGAGCATGGATGTGGGTGTGTTGATTGTGGCACATTTCAGTCAATATTTGTTCAACAAAATCCAGTTGGTCAGATGGTGAAAGTGTTTTGTACTAGAAATGAAAAGAAACAACAGATAAAATATTATGAAAAATGTATTTAAAAAAAACCAACACTTGCATACTATCAAATTCATTTTGAGGTTAAGAATAATCCCATGTCATTGCAATCATCTTACCACATAGTAAAACACTGTTCATTGAATGCAAAGGTATATTTTTCAATAAATATTTCATGGAAATGATGATTCGAATAATGAAATAAAATGTACAGAAAAGGAGACAAATACTTACACAATTGATAAGATCATTGAACGCCGATGACGTTGCTGGCACAGAATGATTCGACATGGTTTTTTCGATTAAAAGAATAAATCAAAGGAGTAAACAAAAAATCATGAAATATTCCGAATGTTTGTATCTAAATGAATGTGTTGGCATTTACTACACAACAACTTTTATGCAGTCGAATTTTATGTTCTCGGGTCTCGTTTGTTTACAAACTTTCAACAGATTCTGACGTCTGTTCGAATGACAGATGTCAAATTCAACCCGACATTGAGCATTGTATGGTTGATTCAGCGCCAATTTCAGATATTCACAAAAATTACCGTACATAAATTGAATTATAAATACCCAATGAGGAAATTCACCCAATTTTAAATCTAATTACTTTAAAAGAGAAATCTATATTGAAATGAAGAGTATTTTTTGTTATTATTTTGCAATCACATCAAATATTCAATCAATTGATTGGTTTTAAATTTAAATTTATACGTTTGAATAGTTAAGATAATATGCATTTTTGGAATCTATTGAATGCACTCAGTACATTCGAAGTAAGAACATGGAAAGTGTCTCAAAATTGGATTCTGTCTTATCATATTCTATTTTCCAAACGCAATACGGCTTGAATCTATTTCAGTGATATCATTTGTTGTGTGTGTGTGTGTGTGTAGGCGTGCGTGTTTATTTTGGTTCGTTTTTTTTCCCCAAGCACCGAGAATGTTTGTGCAGATGTTGTATTTTGTTATTGTTCAGATTATTTTATTTCGAAAGTACTGAAATAAAATCGAAAACTTGAAAAAAATGGACTGAAAACTCGTTAAATTACATTAAGGACCAGAATCAAAAAATGAATGTTACCTCTTTGAATTGGATGCATGTGTTTGATGCAATTTATTGTTGCAATTTCAATACCTACGTTATTGATAGCTTCAAGTGATGTCGATTTAGCAACTGTTGTGAATGAAGTCGCCAATTTGATTTAATTCACACGAACTTGCAGATATTACATCATGAAATTAAACAAACAACATAAAATGTATAAATCATGCAATGGCGTGTATTATTGATATCCCACATTAAGAATATGATACTTGGGGCTTCTGAGTTACGCGATTGATAAAATACTTGCAACAAATATAACAGATTTGTATGATTAAAACAAAAAAAATCATGGGATTTGTGCGAATTCGACAAGGAATCGCCGGGTCCGCAGGTTTCGAATTCCAGTATACTTTGTGTTGATGTGGTAAACCCACACGAGTGTTCCTGTATTCAAACTTAATGCAAAGAAACGTGAATATTTCGAGACCATGCAAGTCTCATAGACAAAATATGCGGCATGCAAATAACCCAATCTAATGCGAACAGTTGTACATATTATACTTCAACTCAACATTGGCAATTGCTGTGCTGTTAAACATACACAATTAACAATAACATAATTGTATAGCAAATGTCACTTGAAAGTATGCGGATTCGTACGAACTACTTATTCTGAATTTTATGAATGGACCCGCCGGAAATCGCAAAATTGGCATTTCAATCAAATAATTTGCAATTGATTCCAAACGTTCAAACTGCTGTTTATTAACCTTAGACCTATCCTCTGGGCACTCAGTGCCCGAGCCAATATGTAATTTGAAATAAAAATGTAAACATGTAACCAAACATCATATTTCATTGAGTTTGTGTGGCACATTTCCGAATGACAGCGGTGAATCATGCATATACTCTGTACCTCCTCTCGGGCACTCAGTGCCTTCTGAGAGGTGTAAGGTTAATTAGTTAGATTGAATATCAACATTCAACAATTTATGAATTGATTATCATTTAATCATTCTTACCTTTGACATCGTTTGATTTCTCTTATTGAAAATTATTTTTTAGTTTATGTAATACATTGGGTTAAGGGCATCTTTCTGTTTGATTTAGACTGATTCCCTAATTTATGTAGAAGATTTTATTCCGCAATGAAAAAAGTCATCAAACAAATGTCAGCTAAACTCAATGATCTTTCTGAAAAAATCCAACTACCAATTAATCAGCAAGAAATTAAGAAGAGGCAGCATTTTATAGCTTAAATGTTAACGCTTACTTAAATCATTGATTAATAAGTTTTATTCTAAACTTAAATGACGCATTTATATTTAATGGGATAATCGTGAAATCAACAGCTGATAAGACTCATTCACATTAAATGAACAAACAACTGGACGTGGTTCGTCATTCGAGTAGAATGTAGTTCCACTTTTGCCAAGAAATCTCTCCGGATGAAATCTGTGTGCATCGTGTTTAATAGTGCTTCATAGGATTGAAAATACCGAAAAGACCATTAACATGTCTTCTATTAAATTTATGTTCCTCCTTGTCATCATCACCATTCACGTCGCTCAATGCGTACTGGATCTTCATTCACAATTTTCAAAATCAAACCAGTTTTCACCCTGACTTCGTGCATTTTCAAATCGGTCGTGAATTTGTACCGTCGCAGCAGATAGGCCAGAGCAATCTTAAGAGAAGCCCACGCATACCGAATACCGATGCAATTTCTGAAACGACAAACAGTTTGCGAATTTAAGCATATTTTTTAAGCAAACAGAATTTCAAACTAATGACGTCATCTCGAGCATACTAACCTCGGTCCAGCTGAAAAGGGAATGTACTGATATGGATGATAATCTTTACTGTGTTCAGGCAAAAATCTCTCCGGATAAAACTCTCTCGCATTCTCTCCCCAAAACTTCGGATTTCGATTTGTTTTGTAAATGTTTAATACAATTGTTGTTCCTTTTGGTATGACACCGTCGGCCAATGGAATATCTTCAGTAGTTTCTCTTGCTAAGAATGGAGCGATTGGAAAATGTCTCAACGACTCCTTGATAACAAGCTCCATGAATCTCATCATTGAAAGGTGCTCTTTCGTAACGGGATCATCGACGCCGTTGTAAATCGATCGCAACTCGTCCACAACTCGATCTTGATAATCTTGGTGAATCGCAAGCATGAGAATGATACCGCTTATTGTGATTGCCGATGTGTCGATGCTTCCGATCAAAATCGTTGCCATTTCTTCATAAATATCTTTATCGTTGAATTTTTGCTCATGTTCCAACTGCAAACACTTCTGCAGAAAGTTGAAACTGTTCGTTTCCTTTAGTTTAGCTAATTCATCGTTTCCATGATTTAATTTCTCCGCCAAATCGATTTTTTTCACTTCCAATGCACTTTTGACAAAATGATTGAATTTTGGATAAAAAATATTGTCGAGTTGATAAAATTTCGTGAATCTATAAACTGCATCCCATTTCATCAAAACCGAATGAAATCGCAATTGAACACGTTCAAACATATCAATAATACCCTGTCTCACTTCGTCGCCTTTGTGATTTTGCAATGGCCAATTAACATCAAACGATGCGCTAAATATCGTATCCATTGCTGCTTTAAATGCAATCGGATGCATATTAACCGAGGTATCAAGTTGTCGCTCCATTAAATCCACCATTATTTTGAATTTTTCATTGAAAATTGGAATAAAACTGTTCACCATTTTTGGTCCGAGGGTTGGATTCAATGCTTTCCGGTGGGCTTTCCATATTTTTGGCTCTGACGTAAAAATACCTTGGGTATTGCGCAAGAAACGGTACGGATATCCTTTTCTCAGACATTTGTCCGAATTAAGAATATGTTCATAAATGTCTGGATCATGTGAAAACATAATAAGCACTGGTCCCATCCATGTAAAGCCGGATTTTGCATTACAATCGATGTTATTCTTCATAATAATATCATCCGGAAAATTGATTATTTGTTCATTGTCACACTTTAAAAGATCGATAATATTTCCGAGGAATGGTAGACCTTTAGCAACAACAAATTTCTTTAATTTGGTATGATTAACGTACACCTTCCAGCATTCAATTGCAATGAGAATGATACCAACAGCACATAAAACTGATAATAAAATTAAAGCAAACATTTTTTATTTGATTTACAGGTTTTCCATTCTATGAGAATATCTAAAAAGGATGTGAGCCACTCAGTTGCACAAAATAAACTAAATATTTGACTACCGAATTCGTTTCTTATATGCACATATATAATGTATAGTACATAAGTAAAGGTTCTTTTTTTTACCTCAAATTTAAAAATGTATTCCGACAATTCCATACGAATCAGTAACGAAAAAGGTTATGATCATAACCAAAGCGGTGCAACGATGAGACTACGTGCCCTAACTACGCTATGCAAATCATATGGCGTAGCCTACTACGTGCCCTAGCGCATTTGTATGTCGCTTCACCACTTTGATCATAACTTATGATATTTTGTCTCCCATTTTTTTTGTCAAAAGTGATATAATTTGACCATGGTAACGAAAAATCACAGACAGGTCTACAAGAAATGGTTCAAATTCGTATGGAATTGTCGAATAGACGTAATTAATAAGCAATCACTTTGCATGGAATGACGAAAATTTCAAACACAAAACATTCATTTAATTGAAGAGTTCCGTAATCAACACGAAACGGGAGATTTTTTGAGATTTTGAGATTATGATTTCAAAGTTAATTATTAGTTAAATAAAATAATTTTGTTTTTATTATTGATCCACTCCAAATATACAGACATTTTTCAATTACAAACATCCAAAGAAATGCAATTTACGACACGTAAGTTTTGATTAGATTTGTATAGAAAATTGTTCAAATTGTACAATAGAATTCCATTGCAATTTCATTAGATTTATGTAATTAATCAAATTATCTCATTTCTACAATGTGTGCATTGCAAAGCTGAGCATTATAGAAAGATTTTATCTTGCTGTCGTGAACAGAATAGAACCGAATCTGGACTTAAATGCAAATGATACAAATACTCCTGTCGTGTAGATATAGCGATCGTATAGTAAGATGTGGGAAGCGTTGTATTTGGCCCATTATCACCCAAAAATTTGTAACTTTACGCTGAAAATGAGCAATAATTTATAGGTTTGTGTTAACAAAAAAAAAATTAATAAATTTGATCTTAGTTAGATAACGAATTCCGCGATTCCTTTTATAGCTACTATATTGGAACACTGAAAATTTCGGTTTTTTCGGTTGTATGCAACAATGAAAAGATGATGAGAGAGAAAAAATCCATTAAAATATATGAGATTTCGGTTATATTGAAACATTGAACAATGAAAAGTGCAATATTTTTCGCAGATATTTAGAAAACACGTCATTGACATTGGACTACAAATAATAATTAGTCAATTAATACCTTAATGAATACATTTGTGTGATATTTTCTTTACGAAAAACAAACTAATTATTTCGCACGCAAAGTTTTGTGCCTTTAATACCAAATTTGAATACAAATTAAAGATTCTGAGTGCAATTTTCACCAGCGTTCGTAATCGAAATAAGAATTCGCCTTGAACCTCGACCGACAATTTCGTAGCTAATTCGAATCTGACCGATCCGATTGAATCCGAATATACTTTTATCTTTTTGTGAAACGAAAAGAAATGAATTGAAAATATTGATGTGGATTTGTGTGGCTTCAAATATTTTCTTTTGTAATACATTAAAATATTACTAAATTTGTTAGCAGGTTGAGAACATGAATCCAATAAAACGAAATAAACAGTTTGTTGACTTTTTTCAAGTTGTTCAAATTTTATTCAGATCTACAAATATGGACGCTTATAATTATCTGAGTCAATATGAACGAAAAGACTTTTATTGCCAGAGTTGAAACCGAATTAATTATGTTTTGAATGAAAATGAGCGTTACTTTAATAATTTATCTGGACTATTCAGAATATTGCACTAAAATATAATACAGAAATATAATGGAAACTTCTAATACAAATCAATTACAATGTTTGATTTCGTTTAGGTGTTTCAATGACTAAGCTTAAGAGATGACATTACCATTCCCGTCGCTCAATGCGTACTGGATCCTTATTCGCTATTTTCATAATCAAACCAGTTTTCACCTTCACTTCGTGCATTTTCAAATCGGTCGTGAATTTGTACCGTCGCAGCAGATAGGCCAGAGCAATCTTAAGAGAAGCCCACGCATACCGAATACCGATGCAATTTCTGAAACGACAAAACGTTGCGCATTTAAACAAACATTTTCAAACAAACCAGAATTTTGAATCAATAACGTTTCCATCAGCATACTAACCTTGGTCCGGCTGAAAAGGGAATGTACTGATATGGATGATAGTTTTGACTATTTTCAGGTAGAAATCTCTCCGGATAAAATTCGTGCGCATTCTCTCCCCAATACTTCGGATTTCGATTTGTTTTGTAGATGTTTAGTACAATTGTTGTTCCTTTTGGAATGACACCATCGGACAAAGGGAAATCTTCAGTAGTTTCTCTTGCTAAGAATGGAGCGATTGGAAAATGTCTCAACGACTCCTTGATAACAAGCTCCATGAAGCTCATCATTGGAAGGTGCTCTTTTGTAACGGGATCATCGATGCCCTGGTATATCGATCGCAACTCGTCCACAACTCGATCTTGATAATCTTGATGAATCGCAAGCATGAGAATGATACCGCTTATTGTGATCGCTGTTGTGTCGATGCTGCCGATCAAAATCGTTTGCATCTCTTCACGAATAGCAATATGATCAAACTTTCCCTCAAGCTCCAACTGCAAACACTTCTGCAGAAAGTTAAAGCTATTTGTTTCCTTTGCTTTTGCTAATTCATCGTTTCCGTGATTTAATTTCTCTGCCAAATCGATTTTTTTCACTTCCAACGCGCTTTCGACGAAACGATAGAACTTTGGGAAGAAAATATTGTCCAATTGATAAAATTTCGTGAATCTATAAATTGCATCCAATTTCATCCAAACCGAATGTGTACGTAATTGGGCACGTTCAAACCAATCTATGATTCTCTGTCGTATCTTATCGCCTTTGTGATTTTGCAATGGCCAATCAACACCGAATGATGCACTGAATATTGTTTCCATTGCTGCTTTGAATGCGATGCGATGCATATCAACCGAGGCACCAAGTTGTCGCTCCATTACATTCACCATTTTTGCCGATTTTTCATTGAAAATTGGAATAAAACTGTTCACCATTTTTGGTCCAAGAGTTGGATTCAATGCCTTGCGATGAAACTTCCATATTTTCGGCTCTGATGTGAAAATACCGTTGGTATTTCGCAAGAAACTGTATGGATATGCTTTTTTCAGACATTTATCCGAATTGAAAATGTGTTCATACGTGCCAGGATCATCTGTGCACATAAAAAGCAATGGTCCCATCCATGCAAAGAACACTTTTTCATCACTACTCACTTTATATTTGATTGATAAATTGTCTGGTAAATTGAATATTTCCTCATTGTCATACTTGAGGAGTTCGATAACATTTCCAAGGAATGGTAAACCCTTGAAAACAATAAATGGCTTTAATTTTGTATGATTTACATACTCCTTCCAGCATTCAATTCCAATTAGAATCACACCAAGCACAAAAAGAATTGAAAACAAAATCAAAGCAAACATCTTTTCGGAAATAAATGTATTATGTGAGCCACTCAAACATATCAAACAAACTAAATTTTCGTCATCGAATTGACTTATTATAGCTGAAATCAACAACATTTTGCAAATTTTTTTTAATATATTCAAATCATGAATCATTCGATGATTTTCTGTCTATTCATCATGACAAATGTGAATACCAAACAACAATTATATTTAAATGATCCTACGCAAACGTTTTTGTACGCATTACGCTTTAACGTGCATCGTATAATTATGATAGGACTTTTTATTTTCTTATCAAAGATGCCAGATAACTTTTTGCAAAGATAACAATTAGATATGTTTCGATTTTCATCAAATTGCATAATTCATCATTTCCGGCACATTGAATAATATGAGTAAATTTGTAGATAAATGACGTTAAATGGCTACTTTTTTTCAATTCAACATGTGCGTTTTGTTTTGACCATCCAGGAGTTTTGGGATCCTCTGATAGACACACTTCAACAACAAATATTAATTCATTGATTCCGGGTCATGTTAATGTTTATTTTGTTGGTCCATCACGTTACTCTTATAATGTCAATCTAATACGTATTACCTAGCGTATTATGTAAGCATATGATACTCTCATTTCGTCGGCAGTAGAGAAATATAAAATAGTGCGTCTATATGAGCTGTCATGACCTAATATTGACAACCTAAGCATCAAACAGGTGCGTTTGGAGGGGAAGTTTGAGGATAAAAATCACACCAATAATTTGACTTCCATTGAAAAATTCTGGCTTTGATGTTTCAGCGAGCATTTGATGTAAATTTAATGCTGATGGGACATTTTATACCAAGAGAATGGAAAAAATTTAACGATATGGAGTTCAACATATTCACAACTCCGCAAAAAAACGACTAATTCGTATTTGATGCTTGTCAATAGCTCTTTTTACCTTACTTGCTTTTTTTCTTATTCTCATATCGATTTTTTCTGCAGAGATTTCCGATCTTCTCAATTAGCGCTTGACAATCGATTGTATTTTTCATGCAACAATTCAATCATACTGTTGCAGCTTCATATTACGTTTTTTCAAAGTTCCTCTTTCCAAATTTAATCGCTTCACTACAATACAACATTTCTTAAATATCTGAGAATAAAAATTTCATTGCAGTCTTGTTAATTAAATTTATTAATACATCACAAAAACATTATCCTTGATGAATTTAGTATTAATGATTTAGCCAATGTATTCACACACTCGTAAATTGGACAGTAGATTGCCGTTGCAAGTGTAGCCACATAGTGTGAAAATCCAAGACAAGTGAATGAGTGTGAAGAGGATCCCAAAGTGACTGTTTTTCTTATTCACACTAACTTGCTCCACTGTGTTTCTGTTTCTATCGGTGATCAAATATAATATTAGTGAATTTATATATTGATTTGGCCAACCCTTGCTAATTTTGATTTTAAATTGTAGATTTTATTTAATGGTTCGTTGAAATTGGTTTTTTAATAAATTTTGGCAAAAAATGAAAATCCTGTATTTTACAATAAACAGTTGCCAATCATCTGTATAAACATAAATACAGATACATCAAGAGAAAAAATATCTGTATATAGATAACTGATACGACTGTATGTTCCTCCTTGTCATCATCACCATTCACGTCGCTCAATGCGTACTGGATCTTTATTCGCGATTTTCATAATCAAACCAGTTTTCACCCTCACTTCGTGCATTTTTAAATCGGTCGTGAATTTGTACCGTCGCAGCAGATAGGCCAGAGCAATCTTAAGAGAAGCCCACGCATACCGAATACCGATGCAATTTCTGAAAAGGGAAACCAATGCGCATCATTTAAACCAAACTAGAATTTTGAACTAGTTGCGTCTTCTCGAGCATACTAACCTTGGTCCAGCTGAAAAGGGGATGTACTGATATGGATGATAATCTTTACTGTATTCAGGCAAAAATCTCTCCGGATAAAACTCTCCCGCATTCTCTCCCCAATACTTCGGATTACGATTTGTTTTGTAAATATTTAATACAATTGTTGTTCCTTTTGGTATGACACCGTCAGCAAATGGAAAATCTTCAGTAGTTTCTCTTGCTAAGAATGGAGCGATTGGAAAGTGTCTCAATGACTCCTTGATAACAAGCTCCATGAAGCTCATCATTGGAAGGTGCTCTTTTGTAACGGGATCATCGACGCTGTTAAATATCGATCGCAACTCGTCCACAACTCGATCTTGATAATCTTGATGAATCGCAAGCATGAGAATGATACCGCTTATTGTGATCGCTGTTGTGTCGACACTACCAACCAAAATCGTTTGCATTTCCTCACAAATATCTTTATCGTTGAATTTTTGCTCATGTTCCAACTGCAAACACTTCTGCAGATAGTTGAAACTGTTCGTTTCCTTTACTTTAGCTAATTCATCGTTTCCATGATTTAATTTCTCCGCCAAATCGATTTTTTTCACTTCCAACGCACTTTCGATAAAACGATGGAATTTCGGATAAAAAATGTTATCCAGTTGATAAAATTTCGTGAATCTATAAATTGCACCCAATTTCATCCAAATCGTATGTGCCCGTAATTGGACGCGTTCAAACATATCTATAATATCTTGTCTCATTTCGTCCCCTTTGTGATTTTGCAATGGCCAATTGACATCGAATGATGCGCTGAATATCGTATCCATTGCTGCTTTGAATGCGATGCGATGCATATCAACCGAGGCACCAAGTTGTCGTTCCATTACATTCACCATAATTTTCGATTTTTCATTGAAAATTGGAATAAAACTGTTCACCATTTTCGGTCCAAGAGTTGGATTCAATGCCTTGCGGTGGACCTTCCATATTTTCGGCTCAGATGTAAAGATACCTTGGGTATTTCGCAAGAAACTGTATGGATAGGCTTTTTTTAGACATTTATCCGAGTTAAAAATGTGTTCATACGTGTCAGGATCATCTGTGCACATAAAGAGCAATGGTCCCATCCATGCAAAAATCAATTTTTGATCACTACTCATGTTATGTTCGACTAATATATTGTCTGGGAAATTGAATATCTGCTCGTTGTCATACTTGAACAATTGAATAATGTTTCCAAAGAACGGTAAACCCTTGAAAACAATAAATGGCTTTAATTTTGTATGATTTACATACTCCTTCCAGCATTCAATTCCAATTAGAATCACACCAAGCACAAAAGGAATTAAAAACCAAATCAAAGCAAACATCTTTTCGGTGATAAATATATCATGCACACTCAACACTTGATTTCCGTGAAGTAACAATTTTTCAGATATTATGTGCGCCACTTAAATCTATCAAACAAACTAAATGTCCACAATCGAATTTACTTCTTATCTTATAGTTGGAATCGACTAACATTTGCAATAGATCTTAATAATATTCAAATTAAAAGTGTCAATCATTCCAATCATTCGATGAATTTCTTCCTATTCATCATAACAAATGACTAGAAAAATGTCAATATTATACCGTAGTCTTTTTTGTTATGATTCTGGGTTTAACGTGCAATTTGTAATTATGATGGAATTTTTGATTATTTTTTTTTGTCCAAAGATGATATGCATTAGATGTTTTAAATTATCATCAACTCATTGTTTCCGACACATCAAAAAATATTCGTTAATCCATAGATAGATAGACGAGGACCTTTTTTCAATGTAAAGTTGTTTACTTTTCTGCACATCGCATGATGCGTAGAAGTATTTAACAATAAATCAACAATGTTAAAAGCCCAAAAATACGTTTCATATACGTTTTGTGTTCACAGGTGTGCAGTGGAATCGTTTTTACTTCATATTGATGTGAAGCTGTGAAACGTTGTCGCCGTCCGCCATCCAATGTCACGTTTTTTGTTATCAAAATAGTATGAAAATGCATCGACTGATTGGTTTCCAATTTCCATTATATTACATTTACAATTATTACTTACTAATAGTATTTTAAATTAAATTAACCGCTTTTGCATCCACATTTATGAAAATTATATGCTGCTGAGATTTCAGATCTTAGGCGATAAACTTAGGGAGTCACGACCAAAAATCGATTCAATCTTGTGTAAATTCATCGAAGGTCCGAGAATTCACAGGGTGTCCGAAAACTTAAGGGGGGGAGGGGCGTGAATGGCAGACTTAGCGGACTATGTCAGAACCTATGGTGGAAACAGAACATTTGTCTTTATACACCCAGAATGGATATAATGATTTTTTCTAAATGCACCCAATGCGAAAATTGGCTTTTTATATTTAGAACAATTCTTTATATTCCCCCATTTTGAGCGTATTCAGACCTTGATTCAGACTCAGCCATCAGTTCATTTTCGGGAATGAACTGAGATCGCAACCCAATCAGAACGAACATCACCACGATTTTAGTTCATTTAAGTCACCGAGAATATATTTTGATTGTGAGAGGCTGCGATTTCACTTCATAGACCTAGAGTCTCTACAAAAAATTCACTAGCAACCTTAATTCAGCGCCCTATTCATGTGTATAAATTACTGGTTTTTCATCAGACCGATTACGATTTCGAAGTTCCCAAAAAAATTGAAAAAAAAATTAATAAAAGTAATAAAATATTCAAATCTATGTGAGTATTAATTCGTTTATTATTTCAGAAAAAGACTAACATTTCATACATTTAATTTACTTCACGAATAATTGACAGGGCAAGTGTTTATATGCTTTTGGAACGTAAATGTGATGCCAGTGTTTGGCTTTTCAGTCAGTTCAGCATGAGAACAGTAAAAGCGGAACAAAATTGTTAAAAACTGTATCGAATTGGTCGAAATATGCTGACTCAGCCGAAATATGTTTGACTGGCCAAATATGACCGAAATATGCAAACATATCTACTTTAATTGAATATAAAAACTTGCCCTGATGAAGTGAAGCTGTCTATTTTTCTGACTTGATCATGCACCATTTCCATATCTATTTTATTTTATTTTTTGATGTCTCACTATTGGCATATCTGATATTTCTGAATTTCGACACATTTCACAACTGTGCAAAAGAATTCGAACAATTTTAATATTATTTTTTTTTTTTAATTTGTCATGTGACAAAGTTAACACTCAACATGCGCAATGGATATGTAAAATCAAGTCTTGCAAAAATATATTTGGTGCAAGTGAAGATTTATTTTTGAACACACATCTTGACTATTCGTTAGATTTGGAATGAATCTCCTACAACAAAATAAATTTTACGTGAAATACTGAACGAATTCACTCTGGTATTCGCATTCACATGAATTCACTGAAGTAATCATTTAAATAAAAAAAACTCATAGAAACTAAAGCATAAAATTGTCAAACAACACTATTTGACAGCTAAGCGGCAGTTCCCATAACGTTTTATATTTAAACTAAACCAATAATTATTATTACTGGGCAATTCCTTTGAATGTGAATGCTATACCAATTCATTGGGTGTGTATGCTCCCCTTTGTCGTCATCACCATTCACGTCGCTCAATGCGTACTGGATCCTCATTTGCGATTTTCGTAATAAAGCCAGTCTTCACCCTCACTTCGTGCATTTTTAAATCGGTCGTGAATTTGTACCTTCGCAGCAGGTAGGCCAGAGCAATCTTAAGAGATGCCCACGCATACCGAATACCGATGCAATTTCTATAACGACAAAATGTTGCGAATTTAAGCATATTTTTAAAGCAAACCGGAATTTTAAATTAATAACGTCTCCTCGAGCATACAAACCTCGGTCCAGCTGAAAAGGGAATGTACTGATATGGATGATAGTTTTTACTATTTTCAGGCAAAAATCTCTCCGGATAAAACTCTCTCGCATTCTCTCCCCAAAACTTCGGATTTCGATTTGTTTTGTAAATGTTTAATACAATTGTTGTTCCTTTTGGTACAATACCGTCGCCCAATGGGAAATCTTCAGTAGCTTCTCTTGCTAAGAATGGAGCGATTGGGAAATGTCTCAATGATTCCTTGATAACAAGCTCCATGAAGCTCATCATTGAAAGGTGCTCTTTCGTAACGGGATCATCAACACCCTGGTATATCGACCGCAACTCGTCCACAACTCGATCTTGATAATCTTGGTGAATCGCAAGCATGAGAATGATACCGCTTATCGTGATTGCTGTTGTGTCAATGCTGCCAACCAAAATCGTTTGCATTTCTTCACAAATGTCTTTATCGTTGAACTTTTGCTCGAGCTCCAACTGCAAACACTTCTGCAGATAGTTGAAGCTATTCGTTTCCTTTGCTTTTGCTAATTCGTCGTTTCCATGATCTAATTTCTCCGCTAAATCAATCTTCTTCACTTCCAACGCACTTTCGATAAAACGATGGAATTTCGGATACAAAATATTGTCCATTTTATAAAATTTCGTGAATCTATAAATTGCATCCCATTTCATCCAAACTACATGTATCCGCAATTGGGCAAGTTCAAAAAATTTTATAATAGTCTGTCTCACTTCGTCGCCTTTGTGATTTTGCAATGGCCAATCAACACCGAATGATGCACTGAATATTGTTTCCATCGCGGCTTTAAATGCGATGGGATGCATATCAATCGGACCATCAAGTTGTCGCTCCATTAAATCCACCATTATTTTGGATTTTTCATTGAAAATTGGAATAAAACTGTTCACCATTTTCGGTCCGAGGGTTGGATTCAATGCTTTGCGGTGAAGCTTCCATATTTTCGGTTCAGATGTGAAAATTCCGTTGGTATTCCGTAAGAAACTGTATGGATATGCTTTTTTCAGACATTTATCCGAATTGAAAATGTGTTCATAAGTGTCTGGATCATCCGAATACATAAGAAGCACCGGTCCAAGCCATGTAAAACCTAATTTCACATCACAGCCCACGTTATTCTTCCTGATTAAAGCATCGGGAAAATCGAATATTTGTTCATTGTCGTATTTTAGGAGTTCGATAATATTTCCAAAGAACGGTAAGCCCTTAACAACAAGAAATGACTTTAATTTTGCATGATTTATATACTCTTTCCAGCATTCAATCCCAATCGAAATCACACCAATCACAAATAGAATTGAAAATAAAATTAAAACAAACATATTCTGATAACTTGATAAACAGGCTTTCCGTACAAAAAACTTATCTAAAAAAAATGGTGTAAGCCGCTCAAATGCCCAAAATATACTGAATATTCGTCATTTACGTTTCCTCTTATAGTAAGAACTTACCAACATTTTCCATAGGTCGTTGATATTGAAGCCGCCAATCATTCAATGACTGGCAAACTGCTAAGCTTTTATTTTTCTGAGTCGTAGTAAGACCACGCGTTTAACGCATAATTTAAAATTTTCGGGGAACTTTCATTTTTTAGCGATGCCAATATCTTTCCTCTGTATACACAAATAGAACGTAACAAACATTTTACGTCACGAAAACGTACGTACACTGCGTAAATAGGCATTATTCTATCAATATCAGTCTTATTGAAATAGTTGTAATGATAGAGCAATAAAAATAGGTAAATTCATAACTTATCATCTCCGGTGAGTTGATGTATAAAGATTTTATAAGTTGATGTATAAAGTTGAAAATTCTGTATTTATCCGTATTTGCTATACACAGATGAATTGATTATTTATTTCATTCAGGGCAATTGTCAGGCATCTGTGAATAGCAAATATGAAAAAAAAATCTATCTGTATTTAGCTGTATCTGCTGCAGAGAAAGAATATTCAAAGAACCAACTTCTGACTCACATTGAAAGTCATTAAGCAACAAAAACAAAAACATACATTTTTTGAAGTTTGAAAATACACAGTAGAGAGCAGAGCTGTAGAACACCCGAGTAAGAGAGAAATAATAAGCCTACTTGATGATTTTTCTTATTTTTAAGCCAAAATCACATCAACGGAACTGAGTCTATTGTCTTTTGTTATACATTACCAGTCTCATCACTAGCGTCGTGACAATCTAATTTGGTACAATAATTTCAATTAAAATAATCAAAATCGAATATAGGCAAGAACACTAACTGCAGATAGTATCAAGCTATTCCGCTAAATAAAGTTTACGTTAATAAGAACGAGGTTTTACTGTAGTTTATTTGTCTTTAATGCAATTTTAAGGTATGTGTATATCACAGTGAACGGCTCTGCCGTAGGTAATTTCGAACTTTTTTTATATGAGTTCTAGCGATTTGTGTCATGAAGGTTCAATATTTTCGAACTCTATAAATTATGATTCTATGCGTCAATACGAATCCAACGACACCCAAACCATTAAAATCGGACCATACTTCGAAAGTCAACTCAAAAATAAGTTGTAATCAACTCACTGAATTCCTTCAGGATAACAATATAATATCAGAACATCAACCGGGTTTTCGTGCTTTGCATAGCAGTACTACGGTGATGCGCACAACGCCATTGAGGATGAAAAGTTTATCATTTTAGTACTGCTTGATTGTGCAAATGCATTTGAATCTTATCATTGTACACCAATACCAATATTTATACAGAATTAAATAAAGAATAGAAATAAAAAAAGCCAATAAAACCTATAAATGAGGTAAAAGTCGAGTAACAAAAGCAAAACAAAAAGATTGTGTCTGTTTTAATTGAAATCAACACCTTATAGTCACTTAAATTAATAAAAATAGATTTTATTGCAAAACAATTGTTTCAGTGTCTCATGACACCATCATCAGTTGCAAGATCAAATTTCAACTTTAGTTTATTTCAATTTAAACTGATTCATTCGTCACTTAGTACTCCAAAAAAACACATTTTAAAAAGATTGTGGTATGAAATTTGTTCCGAACAAAAAAGCATTTTATTTGAACTTTGTAAACAATTTTTGGATGCATTAGTGTGATGAGTTTCCTAATGGAATCCAAAATACTTGAGACTTAAGGAGGTTAAATGTATGAAAATATAAAAAAAACGGGTTATAAGACCATTTTAATCCAAAATTATGAATGAGCGAGTTTATCATCCGAAATAATTTCGGATTAATGCATCCGATTTTTTTTTCAGTAGATGTGCATGTAATTGTTCGTTTGATCATCAAGTGCATCTTGTATGGACGATAAAATAAATTCGCGTAAACTGGTAAAGGAATTTACTTTGGTATTCGCATTCACAGGTATTCATTGTAGTAATCATTCATTTAAATGTTAAAAAGTCAATAGAAACTAAAGCATAATTGTCAAACTATTCACAACACCATATGAAAACTAAGCGTCAGTTTCTATCACGTTTTATATTTAAACGAATGATTATAACCTGGCAATTCCTGTGAATGCGAATACCAACGTAAAAACCTCTGGCAGTTCGCGCCAATTTATGGTGTGTGTAAGATCCCCTTTTTCATCATCACCATTCACGTCGCTCAATGCGCACTGGATCCTTATTCGCAATTTTTGTGATAAAACCAGTCTTCACCCTCACTTCGTGCATTTTTAAATCGGTCGTGAATTTGTACCTTCGCAGAAGATAGGCCAGAGCAATCTTAAGAGAAGCCCACGCATACCGAATACCGATGCAATTTCTGAAAAGAGAAACCAATGCGCATCATTTAAACCAAACGAGAATTTTGAACTAGTAACGTCTTCTTGAGCATACTAACCTCGGTCCTGCTGAAAAGGGAATGTACTGATATGGATGATAGTTTTTACTATTTTCAGGCAAAAATCTCTCCGGATAAAACTCTCCCGCATTCTCTCCCCAAAACTTCGGATTTCGATTTGTTTTGTAGATGTTCAAAATAATTGTTGTTCCTTTTGGTACGATACCGTCGCCCAATGGAAAATCTTCAGTAACTTCACGCCCCAAAAAGGGAGCGATTGGAAAGTGTCTCAATGACTCCTTGATAACAAGCTCCATGAAGCTCATCATTGGAAGGTGCTCTTTTGTTACGGGATCATCGACGCCGTTGTAAATCGATCGCAACTCGTCCACAACTCGATCTTGATAATCTTGGTGAATCGCAAGCATGAGAATGACACCACTTATTGTTATTGCTGTTGTGTCGACACTGCCGACCAAAATCGTTTGCATTTCTTCACAAATGTCTTTATCGTTGAACTTTCGCTCGAGCTCCAACTGCAAACACTTCTGAAGAAAGTTGAAGCTATTTGTTTCCTTTGCTTTTGCTAATTCGTTGTTTCCATGATTTAATTTCTCCGCCAAATCAATCTTTTTCACTTCCAATGCACTTTCGATAAAACGATGAAATTTTTGATAAAAAATGTTGTCCAATTTATAAAATTTGGTGAATCTATAAATTATATTCCATTTCATCCAAACTAAATGCATCCGCAATTGGGCAAGTTCAAAAAAATTTATAATAGTCTGTCTCACTTCGTCGCCTTTGTGATTTTGCAATGGCCAATCAACATCAAATGATGCACTGAATATCGTATCCATTGCTGCTTTAAATGCAATCGGATGCATATCAACCGAAGTACCAAGTTGTCGCTCCATTAAATCCACCATTATTTTGGATTTTTCATTGAAAATTGGAATAAAACTGTTCACCATTTTTGGTCCGAGGGTTGGATTCAATGCTTTGCGGTGAAGCTTCCATATTTTCGGTTCAGATGTGAAAATGCCGTTGGTATTCCGTAAGAAACTGTATGGATATGCTTTTTTCAGACATTTATCCGAATTGAAAATGTGTTCATACGTGCTAGGATCATATGAATACATAATAAGCACTGAACCCAGCCATGTAAAACCAAATTTCGCTTCATAGCCCACGCTATTCTTCCTGATTAAAGCATCGGGAAAATTGAAAATTTGTTCATTATCAATTTTTAACAATTCCATAATATTTCCAAGGAATGGTAAGCCCTTAGCTACAATAAATGGCTTTAACTTTGCATGATTTATGTACTCCTTCCAGCATTCAATCCCAATCAAAATCACACCAATTACAAATAGAATTGAAAATAAAATTAAAACAAACATATTCTGATAACTCGATAAACAAGCTTTCCGTACAAGAGACCCATATAAAAAATGGTGTTAGCCGCTCAAATGCCCAAAATATACTGAATATTCGCCATTTCTATAGCTCTCGCGTTGATATTAAAGCCGCCAATCATTCAATGACTGGCAAACTGCTAATCTTTAATTTGTCTGAGCCGGTCTTACTACACGTTAAACCGGGGCTTAAAATAAGGAATAGTTGTGCAGAAAACCGGTAGGCAAGATTTCATTTCGATAGTTGACAATTTCAGTTTCGAAAGATAAGAATTTGCTAGGCTTTCTCTTCGAGAAATTCCCGGTTCATCCATGCGCGTACCGTCACACAACCGTTTTGTGTTCAAACCAGTATCGGTTGTAATAGCTACACCTGACTGAAGTTTCCCATCTATTCAACGAATTAAAACCTATTTACGCAAGAGCACAGGTGAAGATAAATTGAACGATTTAGCACTTTTAAGCGTCCATAGAGATGTAACAATAGAATTTGATAAAGTTATCGCGAGATTTGCTATAACAGTCTATATTTCGATTTGTTTTTAGTTTTTATAAATGAATTGAGTTTTTTAAAACCTGAAAATTTTTATATTGAATAGTTTACAACACCATCGCGATGCCCATGGACAAAGAAAGCAACGCAATCACAAGTGGCACAGCACCAGCCGTTGAAGGCTGAGACTACAGCGCTGCAATCGAGATGTGTATCTAGAAAACAATGATTGTTTGGCAACTTCCATCAACCATCGAAGAGAGAGATTAAAAGAATCGACTGCTACCAGAGCATGTAAAATTATAGATTTAATATTAATATGTAATCGATATGAAATCTAAGATTTTATATGCTCTGACTGCTGCATATCGGTGCAATAAACAATTTGCGATGCATTTCAAAACTAATATCTTGATTGAAAATTATAGGTCATCTGTGATATTCATTCCTAAACTATTTAATTTCTTTTTCAAGCGACATTGGTTCAGTTATTCATGGGACAAAAAATAGTAAAAATACGATCTCGTGACTTTGATTCATTTGATATACAAATTACAGTAGCGACTCTAGTGTCATCTTAGTTAAGTGCCTTGGTTCAAATTCATGGGAATAAATTATTGCAGTACAAACCGTGGTTTTTCATTCGACCGAATAAGATTTTTAAATTCGCTAAAATTGGCAATTCGCAGCAGATAGGCCAGAGCAATCTTGAGGGAAGCCCACGCATACCGAATACCGATGCAATTTCTAAAACGACAAAATGTTGCAAATTTAAGCATATTTTTCAACCAAACCGGAATTTTAAATTAATAACGTCTTCTCGAGCATACTAACCTCGGTCCAGCTGAAAAGGGAATATACTGATATGGATGATAGTTTTTACTATTTTCAGGCAGAAATCTCTCCGGATAAAATTCGTGTGCATTCTCTCCCCAAAACTTCGGATTACGATTTGTTTTGTAAATATTTAAAACAATTGTTGTTCCTTTTGGTACGATACCATCGGCCAATGGGAAATCTTCAGTAGCTTCTCTTGCTAAGAATGGAGCGATTGGAAAGTGTCTCAATGACTCCTTGATAACAAGCTCCATGAAGCTCATCATTGGAAGGTGCTCTTTTGTAACGGGTTCATCGACGTCTTTGTAAATCGATCGCAACTCGTCCACAACTCGATCTTGATAATCTTGGTGAATCGCAAGCATGAGAATGACACCACTTATTGTGATCGCTGTTGTGTCGACACTGCCCACCAAAATTGTTTGCATTTCCTCACAAATGTCTTTATCGTTGAATTTTTGCTCATGTTCCAACTGCAAACACTTCTGCAGATAGTTGAAACTATTCGATTCCTTTGCTTCTGCTAATTCATCGTTTCCGTGATTTAATTTTTCCGCCAAATCAATTCTTTTCACTTCCAACGCACTTTCGATAAAACGATGGAATTTTGGATAAAAAATGTTGTCCAGTTGATAAAATTTCGTGAATCTATAAAGAGCATCCCATTTCATCCAAACCGAATGTGTCCGTAATTGAACACGTTCAAACATATCAATAATACCCTGTCTCACTTCGTCGCCTTTGTGATTTTGCAATGGCCAATTAACATCGAATGATGCACTGAATATTGTATCCATCGCAGCTTTAAATGCAATTGGATGCATATCAACCGAGGTACCAAGTTGTCGCTTCAATAAATCCACCATTATTTTGGATTTTTCATTAAAAATTGGAATAAAACTGTTCACCATTTTCGGTCCGAGAGTTGGATTCAATGCTTTTCGGTGGACCTTCCATATTTTCGGTTCAGATGTGAAAATACCGTAGGTATTTCGCAAAAATCCGTACAGATATGCTTTTTTCAGACATTTGTCCGAATTAAAAATATGTTCATACATATCTGGATCATCCGTATACATTAAAAGCACTGGTCCCATCCATGTAAAAAATAGCTTTGCCTCACAGTCAACGTTAGTCTTCCTGATTAAATCGCTGGGCAAATCGAATATTTGTTCATTGTCGCACTTGAGGAGTTCAATAATATTTCCAAAGAACGGTAAGCCCTTAATAACAATAAAGGACTTCAATTTTGCAAGATTTATATACTCCTTCCAGCATTCAATCCCAGCGATTACGGCACCAATCACAAATAGAATTACAAACAAAATCAAAGCAAACATCTTTTCGGAAATAAATGTATCACATTTGAATCTTGTGAGGAAACGATTTTTCAGATGTTATGTGAGCCACTCAAATCTATCAAACAAACTAAATGTCCACAAACGAATTTACTTCTTATCTTATAGTTGGAATCGACTAAAATCTGCAAAAGATCTTAATAATATTCAAATTGAAAGCGTTAATCATTCGAATCGAATTTCTTCCTATTCATCATAACAAATGACTAGAAAAATGTCAATATTATACCGTAGTCTTTTTCATTGTACTTCTTGATATAAATAAGTAAACAAACTTCTTATTCTGGTGTAAAATTGCGTTTTATTCGCAAACGTTTTCGAAAGCCATGCTTTCATCATCAGGCGAGCTGAAAAACTGAGTTCAAATAAAAATTACATCAACAATGTCTACTGATTTCAATTTGAAAAAACAAACAATAATGAGTTCAACAAAAATGACAAGTTGAATGACACAAAATGTAAACATTAAATTTGAAAGTACATAACGATTGACAAAAAATGCATGGATGTTAAAGTAAGCAAATGAGTAAATGCAATCAATATTTCCCATCAAAAATGTCTTTGGTGCTTAGCTGTTTTGAAAACTTACACAATGATGTTACTTGTGAACTTTGTATGTTCATATTGTGTTTCTTGTTTTGTAGATATACAAGTTTTCATAAGCATCCAAATATTGTGGCCTATTTACCTCCTTCAAAAGCCTAAAACCAGCGAATTGGTGTCCATATTCAAACATGTGATCGGCTGGTGTTGATTTGCCGATTTGCCCCTCATGATATGGTTTGTAATGTTCCGAAAAACGCTTTTCACATGCCCGACAACTCTGTCCGACATAAACCAAATCGCAATCAGTGCACAATGCTGCATAAATGCCCGACTTTTTGTGATCTTCCACCTTGTCCTTTGTGCCACCCAGATGCGTTTTCAGCTTATAACCAGTGCTATTTGGTGATAAAGTCACCGAATGCCTCTTGAGTATTCTTGCCAATGGTATTGTTAGACCATTAACAAAAATACCACCCGAATAGCAAACAGCATCCCCATCATCATGTTCGCTTAATGGAGTCAAAGATGTTAAGGTGCCCATTTCCCTATTTTGTTGGTGTTTTTTTAACAAAGAATCAACAATTTTGTTGAAAGGTATTGGTTAAATGAAACACCAGAGACTTACAATGCGTGTGCACTAGGCAACAGCTCAAATAAGAAGAATGATTTTATTGAATGCAAAGACAATGATTGATTTTATGTTTGACATCTGTCATGAAAGGTGAAAGTGACATTCTGAATATTAAACCTCATTAACATTAACAAATTTTTCGACTGTAACCATTCGTTTCCGCAATTTGGTGGAATTTATTTACCTCTGCGACAAAATAGTCTTGACTCAACGGTACGTTGATCGCGCGATAACAATATGAATTGAACGCTGCCAATTTAGTTTGTTTTGAATGGTATGATGTGGATGGTATACATCTGTCAGTGGTCGTATCCTTACGATAAATATTGAAATCAATATTATCATTTATTCTTGTTAATTTCAAATCCAAAAATGGCAAAACTCCGTTACGTTCTCTCTCACATGTGAAATGAATTTTTGAATTTATGGAATTAAGATAATTCAAAAAATTATCCACCCTATCACCCTCAATGATGACACATGTATCATCAACATATCTGTACCAGACGGATGGAAAATCTGGACAGTTTGCTTTTGCGTTTGTTTCAAAAGATGACATGAAACAATTCGCTGCAAAAGATGAAAGTGGGTTTCCCATAGCCAACGAATTCACCTGCTGATAAACCCTATCATTGAATTGGAAATAGCAAACCCCAAGACACAAACTAACCAATTGTACTTCTTGGTTTAACATGCAATTTGTAATTATGATGGAATTTGTGGTTTTTTTGTGTGCCAAAGATGATGTGCATTGGATGTTTTAAATTATCATCAACTCATCGTTTCCGACACACCAAAAAATATTCGTTAATTCATAAATAAATAGACGTTGACTGCATTTTGAATTAAACAGTTGTATACTTTTCCGCAGACCGTGTAACGCGTAAAAGTATTTAGCAATAAATTAACAATGTTGAAACCCAAACAAATGAGTTTTCTATACAGACAAATGAATTTAGCGAGAACTATTATAGGATTTTTCTTTGGTATTCGCATTCACTGAAATTCCTATAACAGTTTTCGCTGAATGTATTTGTGTGTAGGTTGTTCGGCTCACAGGAGTGCAGTGGAAACGTTTTTAACGAATTTCAAAGATCAAACTTTGATTGTAACAACTTTTTTGGGAATATTGTATTAACCGCTTCAGTGCGCGTTCGTCTCAAGTGAATATGGTTTTTGTGCTTGAAAATTTGCATAAAAAGTCACAAAAACTAGTCAACTGTGGTTTTTTAAGTAATAACGTAATTCTCCACAATTATTACTTGTATTTCAAGTTTAATTTACCTCTTTTGCATTGACATTTGTACTTTTTATATGCTGCTGTAAAGTCACTGGACTGAAACTCATGAAATGTATCACTGTGTGTACCTGCAAAATGAATTTATTGAGCGTAATAAACTAAATATAAACATAGACTCCGGACCCATATAAGTTGTTTTGTATTGAAATTATAAAAACAAACAAAACAAAAAATGAAGATATAACAAACATTATTAATTAAATGCAATTGACTGTTACAGAGTTCCTCAAATAAAACACTGTTTATTTGGTTGAAAAAAAGGGACTAGACAAAAAAATTGGGACAATTGGACGACGTTTTCAATAAAAAAAATAATTAATGATGAAAAATAAGCCAAAAAGATCAACAAAATCCACATTTCATTGAAATGTTTATTCCGACATTTCGAATCAGCTGTGAAATTCTGAGTTTTCGAGAATTCTTCTTCAACGTTGATAATTTTTGTCCTTTTTGGTATAAGTTGACGAGGTAATACAAGAGCGTATTCAAGAGAAGGTGTGAGCCACTCAAATGCCCCAAATATACTAAATATTCATCATCAAACTTACATTTTCCATTGCGTTGATATTAAAGCTGCCTATCATTCAATGACTGGCAAACTGCAAACATTTTTCTTAATCTGAGCCGGTCTTACTACACGTTAAACGAAAAATTTAGAATTTTTGGAGAATTTTGTTTTTTTTTTGCGATGACAGTAATCTCGTTCCCATGTAAACAAATTAAACGCAACAAAATCTCAGTTGTTTATATTGTGAGGCCTTTTTACTTTTTATTAATTTTATCAATATCATTCATGCCAATAATAGAAATGGTGAAAGTATTCTTGCGCTAAATAAAATAGGAGTGACCATTGGCCTATTGGCCACTCATCAAAAGTGGTGTCACAAAATATTCAATCTAATTCAATTGTAGACAAACCATGTTTTGTTTGTAGAACACTGTATCAGTCAATTAAATTGAAAATAAAACGAAAAATCTTCTTATTCTGATACAAAAGCGTAAGAAGATTTTTCGTTTTATTTTCAATGTAGACAAACCACAATACATTGACCCGATCATTCATCTTGCTCAACTTGCAGTGCTGTGTACAGTGTAACACTGTACATGTACATAGATCAAAAGCGTAGATCTCTTGAAGTGAGATTGAGAGAATACTTGGCATATATATTTTTGAGGTCAAACAAGCAATGATTATTTGGTAAACAAAGACCTCTAATCAAAATTGTCAAAAGTTCTCGAATTTTTGCTTATCAAAATAAAAGTTACAATGAAACCGAAGGTGATGGTGCACTGCACATTATTCGTCTTCAATAACATTGACATTCTTTTAATTTTCCAAAAACACATAGTGTGATCTTTTTCCACATGCAATTGAAACTGTGGCTGAGGATTGGACTGTGCCAATTTTTGTTATTAAATAAAGTGAAAATAATATACTTCTTCAATCATTTTATGAATTTCTTTGTTTATTTTTGTCTATTTTTGTCTAACTTTCCGCTCAAACCCCTTTCATTTCCATAGCAAACTAATAACAATACAAATTATTTTCTATCAAAGGCAGTAGACATAGAATGGATCTCTTATGTTTTGTCACCATCACCATTCACGTCGCTCAATGCGTACTGGATTCTTATTTGCGATTTTCAAAATTAAACCAGTCTTCACTCTCACTTCGTGCATTTTCAAATCGGTCGTGAATTTGTACCTTCGCAGAAGATAGGCCAGAGCAATCTTAAGAGATGCCCACGCATACCGAATACCGATGCAATTTCTGAAAAGAGAAACGAATGCGCATCATTTAAATCACACAACAATTTCGAACCAGTAACGTCTTCTCGAGCATACTAACCTCGGTCCAGCTGAAAAAGGAATGTACTGATATGGATGATAGTTTTGACTATTTTCAGGCATAAATCTCTCCGGATAAAATTCGTGTGCATTCTCTCCCCAATACTTCGGATTATGACTTGTTTTGTAAATATTTAAAACTATTGTTGTTCCTTTTGGTACGATACCGTCAGCCAATGGGAAATCTTCAGTCGCTTCACGTCCCAAAAATGGAGCGATTGGAAAATGGCGAAATGACTCCTTGATAACAAGCTCCATGAAGCTCATCATTGGAAGGTGCTCTTTTGTAACGGGTTCATCGACGTCTTTGTAAATCGATCGCAACTCGTCCACAACTCGATCTTGATAATCTTGGTGAATCGCAAGCATGAGAATGATACCGCTTATTGTGGTCGCTGATGTGTCAATGCTGCCGACCAAAATCGTTTCCATTTCCTCACAAATGTCTTTATCGTTAAATTTTTGTTCATGTTCCAACTGCAAACACTTCTGCAGATAGTTGAAACTGTTCGTTTCCTTTAGTTTAGCTAATTCATCGTTTCCATGATTTAATTTCTCCGCCAAATCAATTCGTTTCACTTCCAACGCACTTTCGATAAAACGATTGAATTTTGGATAAAAGATATTGTCCAGTTTATAAAATTTCGTGAATCTATAAAGAGCATCCCATTTCATCCAAATCGTATGTGCCCGCAATTGAACACGTTCAAATAAATCAATAATATCTTGTCTCACTTGATCGCCTTTCTTATTTTGCAATGGCCAATTAACATCGAATGATGCACTGAATATTGTATCCATCGCAGCTTTGAATCCAATTGGATGCATATCAACCGAGGTACCAAGTTGTCGCGCCATTAAATCCACCATTATTTTGGATTTTTCATTGAAAATTGGAATAAAACTGTTCACCATTTTCGGTCCGAGAGTTGAATTTAATGCTCTTCGGTGAAATTTCCATACTTTTGGCTCGGATGTAAAGATACCGTTGGTATTTCGTAAGAAACTGTACTGATATGATTTTTTTAGACATTTGTCGGAATTGAAAATATGTTCATAAATGTCTGGATTATCTGAATACATAATAAGCACTGGTCCCATCCATGTGAATGCGAATTTCACTTTGGGGCTTATGTAATTCGCAAAAATATAATCCGGAAAATTGAATATTTCTTCATTGTCCATTTTTAGCATTTCGATAATATTTCCAACGATTGGCAGACCCTTAACAATAGTAAATGGTTTTAATTTGGTGTTATTTATATACTCTTTCCAGCATTCCATCGCAATGAGAATGACACCAACCACAACCAGAATTGAAAATAAAATTAAAACAATCATTTTCTAATTCAATTCACACTTGATTTCCATAAAATATGATATTCTAGAAATGATCTGAGCAATCAAAATGTTCCAAATAAATCACACAGTATCGAAGTTGTTTCTTCACAATTTCAGCGGAAATTTCGTATTTGACGCTGTTCAAACAATTAATTAACATATACACATGTTTTGCACCTCAAAATTTACATATATTGTTTTGTATTAAGCAAATAATTGCCAATTATTTAATGAAAGACGACAATTTTACTGTTCGGCAGCAAACCGAAAAATGAATTTATTATTGCATCCACATTATTTATATATAAGACGTCTTTAGTACGAAAAATATTTGGTTGTCGTAATTTGTTGTTGTTACATACTAATTACAATTTAACCCATTGCATCTTATATTTACATTTGCTTTGCATACATTTTTAATTGATCAGTTTTGTGTTAACGTTTTCTCGTATGAATAGACTTGAACTTTAGTTGATGTTCACATCAGTACCGTGATGCACCATTTACACACTTTTATTCGTTGCATGCTGTTGATCATTTTGTGTGCGAGATAAAATTTGCTTTTAAAATATAATATTTATTCACTCGTGCTTTGAGTAAATAAATGCATAGGCAATGGTTATTGTGCGTGTTGATTGACAGATATTTTACTTTTCTGAATTCCAGAACGGAAAATAAATTGTATTTTACTGTGAAATCTGTAAAAAGTGGATTTGGGTGTATGTTCTGATATATCTACATTAGGACAATGAAATCCATCTATTGAATATATCCACTATTTTAGAATTTTTGTAGATCCTTTAGATTTTATGCTGCATTTTCGGAAATAGCTCAACAAAAAATGGATTTTTTTTTAGAATGAACAGCTTTGATGAGCAAATTAGCTGGCTTATTTACCAGGGTGGTGTATACTTGCTAACAAATGCGTGAGCACACAACATGCACAGCTGGCTAACGCTTGGCTTACACCAATTGCTAGTGTCAAACTAACGTCGGCTAACAAAAAATCAGTGCATGGAAAAAAACTGAGCCTCAGTTCGAAACTGAAAAGTCAGTACAGTAGTGATTCCCCGCCATACTGAATACACATCGATGTGATATGAAGGGGGCATGTCTGTCACACAGAGCTCGTTCACTTATGCTGTTGGCGTGAACTGATTGAACTGACTTTTCAGTGAAGAGCTGAGAGTCATTTTTTTTCCATACACTGCGAAAAATCATGACTGATGAAAAGTATGGATTTAATTCCATTATGTTATCACACTTTTACCAAATGATACAATTTACTAAATTAAATATTTTTTCCCACTTCAGAAGTGGCGCTTCCATACAATTGAATTCTCGAATTTACACATTCAATCCATGTTCATCAATTGTTAATAGATTAATTAAAAAATAATAGTTCAAACTAAATTTATTTATATAATAATAATCTGAGGTGACATAGCCAACTGACCAAATCAGTTTTATTTTTGATGGATGTTAAGTTGAAAAGATGACATTACCATTCACGTCGCTCAATGCGTACTGGATTCTTATTCGCGATTTTCATAATCAAACCAGTTTTCACCTTCACTTCGTGCATTTTCAAATCGGTCGTGAATTTGTACCTTCGCAGCAGGTAGGCTAGATCAATCTTGAGGGAAGCCCACGCATATCGAATACCGATACAATTTCTAAAATGACAAAACGTTGCGAATTTAACCAAACATTTTCAAACAAACCAGAATTTTGAATCAATAACGTTTTCACCAGCATACTAACCTTGGTCCAGCTGAAAAGGGAATGTACTGATATGGATGATAGTCTTTACTGTGTTCAGGCAGAAATCTCTCCGGATAAAATTCGTGCGCATTCTCTCCCCAAAACTTCGGATTACGATTTGTTTTGTAAATATTTAAAACAATTGTTGTTCCTTTTGGTACGATACCATCGGCCAATGGGAAATCTTCAGTAGCTTCACGTCCCAAGAACGGAGCGGCTGGAAAGTGTCTCAATGACTCCTTGATAACAAGCTCCATGAAGCTCATCATTGGAAGGTGCTCTTTTGTAACGGGATCATCGACGTCTTTGAAATCGATCGCAACTCGTCCACAACTCGATCTTGATAATCTTGGTGAATCGCAAGCATGAGAATGACACCACTTATTGTGATCGCTGTTGTGTCGACACTGCCAACCAAAATCGTTTGCATTTCTTCACAAATGTCTTTATCGTTGAATTTTTGCTCATGTTTCAACTGCAAACACTTCTGCAGATAGTTGAAACTATTCGATTTCTTTGCTTCTGCTAATTCATCGTTTCCGTGCATTAATTTCTCCGCCAAATCAATCTTTTTCACTTCCAACGCACTTTCGATAAAACGATTGAATTTTGGATAAAAGATATTGTCCAGTTGATAAAATTTCGTGAATCTATAAAGAGCATCCCATTTCATCCAAACCGAATGTGTCCGTAATTGAACACGTTCAAACATATCAATAATACCCTGTCTCACTTCGTCGCCTTTGTGATTTTGCAATGGCCAATTAACATCGAATGATGCGCTGAATATCGTATCCATCGCGGCTTTAAATGCGATGGGATGCATATCAATCGGACCATCAAGTTGTCGCTCCATTAAATCCACCATTTTTGTCGACTTTTCATTGAAAATTGGAATAAAACTGTTCACCATTTTCAGTCCAAGAGTTGAATTCAATGCTCTTCGGTGAAACTTCCATATTTTCGGTTCAGATGTGAAAATGCCGTTGGTATTTCGCAAGAAACTGTATTGGTATGCTTTTTTCAGACATTTATCCGAGTTAAAAATATGTTCATAAATGTCTGGATCATATGAATACATAAGAAGCACTGGTCCAAGCCATGTAAAACCGAATTTCACATCACAGCCCACGTTATTCTTCCTGATTACAGCATCGGGAAAATCGAATATTTGTTCATTGTCGCAATTGAGGAGTTCGATAATATTTCCAAAGAACGGTAGGCCCTTAACTACAGCAAATGACTTTAATTTTGTGCAGTTTATATACCCTTTCCAGCATTCCATTGCAATGAGAATGATACCAACAACACATAAAACTGATAAAACAATTAAAACAAACATTTCCCAATAACTCGTTTTACATTTGATTTCCATAAAGAGACGTTAAATGTTTCCAAATAAACCGCACAGTAACAAACTCGCTTCAAACAACGAGTCAGAACCTTTTGATAGTTTTTTTTTTGACTAAAAACCTCAGTCATTTGGCTTTAAAACGAAATTTAGAATTTCGGTGGAGATTGGGATTTTCTCAGTTACAACTATATATTTGTACATTACACATTCATTAATTAATACACACAAATTGGTTCTGTACCGTAATATTTACGTACGTTGCACGTTCTACTTAGCAATTATTAGAGAAAAAACCACAATTTCACCGTTTGGCATCTAAAGTAAGAGTGAACCTACTATTGCATCAACCTTAGCTATATATAAATCACTATCAGTATAAAAATTATGTTGTTCCAAGTTTTTAATTGAAACAACCAAGTAAGAAATACAATTGCACGTGCAATTCAAATTAACACTCCTGCAAATATAATTTTTGTTGTTGTTGTATAAATAGACACGAGTAAACTTGAACTTCAGTTGATTTTTACATCGATATCATGATGCACCATTTATACTCTTTTATTCGTTGCATAATATTAATTGGTTTGTGATATACAAGATGAAAGAATAATGTTGATTTCAAAATGTGAAAGATTTATTAATTCGTGCTAAGATGAAACATTCAGAAATAGATATTGTGCGTGTTGAACGTAAGATATTTTACAATTCTGCAGAGTCTATTACTGAGGGGGGGAGACACCAATTTGAACTAGCAGAAACTCAATCTAACTTGAAAAAAATAGAGCCAGTTTGTTCATTGTTTGCACAAATGTTGACCGTCGCGGTACCGTGTGAATGCATAGTCAACTCGGTTATACTAGAAATAACTCAAATTTGGTCTATATTGGTGAAACTGAAGATTAATCGGTTCATATTGGTTGAAGTAAGTCAAACTCGGCGAGAGAAAAATCCGTGTCTTCCCCCTAGGTTTAGTAGCATTCCACAAGTTGGAAGTTCCATGCGAATTCATTCAGTTTAATCATAATTTGTAGTAAAACTTAATTTTTACAATTAATCGGGCGATTGTGGTTCAAATCATTAAAAATGTTAATTGCAATTTTAACCAAATATTCTAATCTTCATCGAAGCTTTTACACGCACATTCATTCTCTATGGAATACTCAATTTCAAACAAACCAAAGAGAAATAAAACAATTTAATTTAATTGTATTCAACTCTATATTTTATAAACGATCAGTTTTTTTTCCGCAGTGAGATGTAATTTGATTGTTTCAGCAGATCCTGAACAATTTACAAAAGTATACTATACATTTACGTAGATGTGATTCTCAAGTCTGCTTCCGGACAGCTTTTGGCACCGAAATTCACATTGATATGATCATTGACGTCAAATCCCCATCTTACATGGAAAGACTGGAGAAATTGTTACCCAAGATTCAAACATTCCAAGCAATGTTTCAGGTTCATGAAAATGCCGTCGGTTGAATGTCGTAGACTTTGGAGGTTATGTCAGAACCTATGCGAATTAACCAAACACAAAATTCTGAATAATTATTCTCTATGTGTACGCATCACATGTAAAACTGACAATAGACACCTGCAAACAGCCTTGGTGCATATGCCCATCATTTGCTTAATTTATGTAATAAACATCAATCAACAAAATTTAGTCCAGTGTGAACATTCGACGGGAGCGGTCAAAATTCAGCAAACCAGTTACAAACATATCCCCAGCAAAGGATGAAAATTAATATTTTCTATCTGGTTTTTTTCTGCATTGGTGTAGTTATGGCTGGTTCGAACACATTTTCACTATACTATGTTAAGTCAAAAATGATAAAAAGAATTTTAAATAATATTTCTTTCTATTTTCAGCCCCACAATACGATCCGGATTGCAATCCACAATACGATTATTATTGCAACCCAACTCGTCGGCCACAGCGACCAACACAGGTACCAGCCATATATGTTCACGTGCCTTTATGGTAAACTTTTCTTTGGATACGATTTCAATATGAGCAAAGAATAACAAATGTTCATGGTTTTTAATATTTGTGTAAATTTTGTTTTTCTGTAATTCAATAAATGAACAAGTTGTCATAGTTTTAATGTTCGTGATTTTTTTTCGCATCTTTTTTAGAAATTAAAAAAAAAATTGAGTTTGTTTATACACAACAACACATTTGATTTTCATTTTTTTTTATTCGTCATCGTGTTTGTTCAGACATAAGTCTAATTGCAGCTGAGTTATCATAAAAGCGGTTGTAAAATGTTTACACATAAAACGATTTTTTGTTGGTAATCCGTGTACAACTGTATGCTGTGCAGTGGCATTTATATATACAAAAATGTATTTATTGTAATTATTTTCGGCTATCTACCGAAATAGAAATTGAGTAACGTGCGCTTAGAGTAAAAAAGCACGTTTCTCTGTTGTTTAACCCGGTTTTCTACTTCGTTTCTCTGATATCAGTGTATCGAAACACATTTTCCCCTATTTTCGTTCTTTCTCCTGCTTTCGTACTTAGCATACTACAACATTCACTGAGCTCGCTTCTCAGATCTGTGTAGGCTATGCAAAGTGTACAGTCATGCCATTTCTTCTTTGTGTGTTTGTGTGTGTGCAAACGTCTTTGCACATCGAATTTGGCATGGGCAACATATGCAGAGTTGATTCAATCTGCCGTATATCTGCCATCAATTGTTGAAAGTAAGTCTGGGAGTAAGTATACTAAAATTTGTTGAAACGTTTTTTTTTTTTCAAAACTAGAATTTATATGCATAGAGAAGAAGCCGATGAGAATTTTAGTATTTTTACAGCAAACAAATAACGGCCAAGTTACCTATTGGCTTAACACGTTAGAATAATGAAGTGATGTAAGTATACAACTGACAATGGCCCTTGCAGTAGTCACTTACAAATATGAGTGACTTACACATTCCGATGCTCGCACAAGTACATTGATCATATTTAACTACAAAGAATAACGTATAGAGGAACATGTATCATGTTTTTCAATTTGATCAATTGAATTTAAAGAGTTTATTTTATGAAAGAATAAATTGATCACCACAATTGTTCGGCCGCCAAAAAAAGTTTCCATTTATTTCATTGTACCGAATATAAATGCGCAAAAAACTATTCAAACTTTTTACATCGCCCAAATTGTTCACATTTCTGGCTACTTCAAAAATATTCACTCATATAACAGCAATAGCAACATTCTCCAATGCTTGTGGTGCAATGTCACATTAGTACCACAGTAAACTTTGTGATATTTACGTATGTTTCTGCTCTGCTGTAGAATATTACTATCTCCCGTAGAAGTAATGGATGCAATAATTTCATATTTCCGACACGCAGACACGCAAAACATTTGAATTGAATATTTGAGTATGTAAATTTATTTGTTTGTTGTTCGAATTGTTTCGGTCTGTGAGTTTCAAGCTGTCTCTGATATATGAATCTTTAAAAAACAATTGTAATATCATCATCAAAAAACTGAGTCTTATCAACATATAATCGAAAGAAAGTTAGCTTGATGCTAACATATTATAATAATAGAAAAAAATGGTGTCGATTTGTTGGTTAAGAATTGATATTTTATTAATGAATTAATTGTAAGCCGAAAAAAGTCATTTGAAAATAATTTGGACGGAAAATTTCTCCACCTTATTTTATAGAAATATCTCTTTGAAAATCGATTTTTGGCAAATTGTGGAGAAACTATTGGTGGTCACAAATTCAACACAAATTGAGCACTAAAAGATTGCATAATTTTATATTGAATTTTCAGCATGGATATGATTTTGATCAATTTCCTTTTTGCATTATTTAAGACCGATAGGCCCAAACAGACGCATATCGATATCTCGAATGGCCACAAATTCTAATAATTTTTACATCACTAATTTTCACAAACTAAGCACTAAATATTTGTTGAGATTGATATTGGTCGCAAGAACTAATCGCACAGCGATGAGCAAGTGTGATGCTGATGCGCTTTGCAACAGGAAACGACAAGTGGCCCCGTGGCTTAGGGGCATAGCGTCTGTCTAGTAAACAGAAGATCGCGAGTTCGAGTCTCGCCGGGGCCTTATCACACTTTTTTTTTATACCGTTTGGTATGTAAAAGTTTGCAAAACTATACTGAATTTTATTTGAGACATAGACTGACTGCAGGTCTTTCCTTTTTTTTCTCTTCCACGAGATCGAATCATTTTATTCAATTTTGAAAAGTAAATTGGTATAATGAGTCAATGATATTGACTAAAAAGGCGATAAAATCTTCAATATGTCAATAATTTCTTCCGAAATTTAAGATGTTTTTTTGAAAAATATTAGAAAATTTTTCCAAAATTTTGGACCAAACATATTTATTTATTTATATTTTGGAATTATTAAATTAGTGGAAAGCATAACATCTTTTGAGTGTTTTTTCACTTTCTTAGATTAAAATAAGAAACAATCCATTTATTTAAACCGAATAAACATTAGACTAGCGCATGCGTAGTAAACGTCTGAGTAAATTGGTCGTATCGAAGAGAAAAAGAAAAGGCAAAATTTGTCTAATACAAAAGTGTAAACAGTTTTAATTGTTCATTCAAATAGACATCTAAATGTGAATGATTCACTCATCTTGTACTGAATTACAACGAATTGCCCAAGCAGTCTGTTGCTAATCCACTATCAAAGGTTTTAGTGTTTCGTTCAAATATACAATTATTTTATACTGATCTCAACGGAGATCTAATCTGTTTTGATACATTTTCCATTTGGAACGGTGTAAAAAAATATACGATAAGGCCCCGGCGAGAATCGAACTCACGATCTTCTGTTTACGAGACAGACGCTATGCCACTAAGCCACGGAGCCACATGTCGTTTGGTGTTGTATTTTTAAAAAAAAGTCACATGAACTTATATTTTGAAACACAAAGTCATTTGATTCGAAGTCTAAATTGATTATGCAGTTCCCAGTAGCGATCAAAGCCTCTGGTCCAGAAGCATCCAGTTTTTTGTCATCTGTTATCACAAATGGATTCACTTCGTTAGAATAATATCAATTTTTCTTGACATGTATGAAATCGATGGAGTCTCAAAACTTGATTTTAAATTTCTTCGAAATAAACTAATTATTCACTGTCGAATTCACTTCATATGGTGTGTGTATAGTGTATATAAACACTTTGTACTCTAATGTTCTATAAAATTCGAATTGTAGAGCAGACATTTATAAAAAGAAGCAGAAGGAAAGACTTCAATTCTGTACACAAAAACATTCAAAGATCGAGATATTCTTTGAGATTTAATTGATATTTTATTTTTATTATTCAAAAGACGTCAATATCGAGTTAAATCAACACGAGCGTCCTCATTTCAATACGCAAAATCAATTTAATTCAACGTTTCATTTCGGAACTAATGCAATAAAATTGATGATTGCTCCATTCCGAATATATAAAAAAAAATTGCAATTTATTATCAAAAATACAATTTATGACACGTAAGATTTGATCAAATTTGTAAAAAAAAATTGATCAAATTTTACAATAATTGAATTCCATTGAAATCTCATCAGTTATCACGTCGCCGACAATGAATCCGGAACCGAAAACACGGAAATGTGATCGTGGCTACTATCTTTTGTAGCTATTTGGCAAATAATATTCAAAAGACGTTATTGACATTGGATGTCGATAATATAACTCATTCTGACTACAATTATTTTATCAATTAACATTTTAATGAATACTTTCAGGTGATATTTACTTCACGAAAAAAAAAAATAGCTAATTATTCAGCATGCAAAGTTTTGTGCTATTGATAGTAATGTTGAATGGAAATTAAAAGATTTTCATATGATTTTGTGTAATTTAATTGGTGTACATTGATTAAAGCCATGTTCGCGATCACTTCAACATATCAGTTCGGTTTTGTTTTTCAAACAGTGAAGACAGTTGAAAACTTTTTTGAAAAAATGATTTTCGAAATTATTCAGTCTATGATAATTCCGTTCGTTGTCATTATTTATATTGAAATAAAAAAGTGGTTCATTCAGCGAAAGCTAAGAAATTTTGAATCGCCGACACAAATGCCGGTCTTTGGACTGGCAGCTCGCATGTTTGGCCAATCAAACAGTGAGTTCATGAACCTGATTTCGGAATTATTCATTGAAATGAAATCAACATTTTACGCCTGGATTGGTCCAGTTTTAGTGATTTTCTCATCAGATCCACAAGATGTTGAGATTATTTTAACCAACGAGCATTGCCTGAACAAACCATATATTTTTGATCATTTCAACGGTAAAACATCTATCCTTTCAACAAACGGACACATTTGGCGACGTGATCGCCGTGCAATGAATAAAGCCTTCAATATCCATTCAATACAACGCTATATACCGCTAATAAATGAAAAATCGCCAATTTTGCTGAAAAACATGGATGCACATCTCGATGAACCAGGCGATGTTTATCGTACAATATTCGTGTGTACAATTGAAACTGTAATAAGAGCGACAATGGGATCCGAAATCAATCTCAAATTCGATTATTTTGCTCGTTTTTTCGATATTATAAATCAAATGATGAGTAATATTCAATATCGAATTACACGTATTTGGCTACGATGGGATTTTATTTACTATTCACTAACGAAAGTGGGACGCGAAGACCGTGTTCTTGTTAAAGAAATCGATCAATTGCTTGAAGAAATCTATGCTATAAAATCAAATGAATTGCAAGCGTTGAGGACCCAAGGGATTGCGTATTTACAAGAAGCCAAGAACAAGAATACAATGAATATTCTGGAAAAATGCCTATTGCTGGAACAAGAAGGTGTCTTCAACCATGAAAATGTGTTAGATCAAATGCGTGTTATGATTATTGCCGGTGTCGATACATCGTCGATTACAGTGTTTGGGGCATTGTTAATGTTGGCTATGAATCAAAGGCATCAGGAATTAGTGGTGGACGAACTGCGTTCAGTTTTCGAAAGTGCCGATTGTGATGTAACCCAAGAGCATTTGGCTGGTTTGAAATACATGGAACGTGCTATCAAGGAATCAATGCGACTCTTACCTCCAATCCCATTGATAGCCCGAACAACGTCCGCCGACATTGAGCTTCCAAAAGGTACGGTTCCGAAGGGATCAATAATTGGAATCAATGTCATATATATGCATCGAAATCCAAAAATCTGGGGCCAAAATGTGCTTGAATTTGATCCAGATCGATTTTTACCGGAAAATATTGCCAAACGACCGCCATATAGTTACATCCCATTTTCAGCTGGCCCACGAAATTGTATCGGAATGAAGTATGCTATGATGTCGGCCAAAATAACACTTGCTCATCTATTGCGACAATATAAATTCACAACCGATTTGTGTTTTGATGAAATTCGATTGAGCACACATATTGTGACTGAGGTGATTAATGAAAAACCACTCCGCATTGAAAGGCGACATTTCTGAGCATTCTGGCATTTATGCTCCTAAAATTGTTGGCTACATTGGCACAATTTTGTTAAGGATTTCAAAAAGTGAAAATATATTTATATGCGACGACTAAATGAACACACTACTGATTCTTCTACACACACACACAAGCCGTACTCAGTAAATGTCTCAAACAATAAGCACAAAGTTCTACACGAGTGTTATCGAGAGGCTCGGCTCTAAGTGGCCAAACATGATTGTAGAGTTTCAATTGGTGTCACACATTTTCGTATTGGTGTGAACTTTTTAATGATCGCATAATGGTTTCGGTAGCCTATTTAAAACTGTAGACAAATAATTAATATTTATATTCAAATGTCAAAGAAATCACATTCTAAAATAAAAAAAAAATAATTTTCATATATATTTTCAATTGGATTTTTTAGCCTCAGATCGACGATAAAATGTTCGGCGATGACGACTTATAAAAACGTAAAAACTAACTTTTCAATAGGCTGTTAAATGTATTCAAACCTAGCTCCATTCAATAAAGAAATTAAAAATAAGAAATAAAAAGAGTACTTTTCTTCGTAACAGAATTTATTAAATTCCTTTCATCTGATCATACAATGTAAATGTGGAGTCTAGTGTAAAACACTACAATACCTGAAATCAAACGAACATATTTATCTGTAGAAATGTGGCTCCATTTAATCCTCCAACCACGTATGTCTAATTTAGTAAATTGAAATGAGTTCTTTTTGTTTCATTTTCCGTGATCATAAATTATATCACTCTTGTTGTCGGTGCAAATGTTCATTTTCATTTACGGCACGCAACAATGTATCTTGTAGTAGACGAATCGTGTTCAGTACTAATTTGTCTACGCAGAAACTGTTGCACGAAATGAGCAATAATCGGATTTTACTGCATTTGGAGATTGAACGAGCAACGTCTCATGAAAATAAACAGAGAAAATAAAGTGATTAGTCATCTCGATGTGTTTGACTTGTTTTCTCACAGACAAATTCTCTGTATTATTTAGAGAAGTTTCTTGTGTTAAACAAACTCTTATCAATGTTTGCGGTTTTACAATCGATTATTGCCACCTAATTTCGTAGGTGCATTCATATTAAAATAGAATTTAGCAATAATCTAAAACTGGAACTTTTTTATGATTTTTGACTGGATGAAGATATAAAAAAAATACAAATTACAAACTTGGAATTTCCAAGGTCATGGCTGATGGTGTGCCTATGAATCACTACACACGCTTCAAGAATACACCGATTCATTTTATCTCCTAGTAGCTCTGAATTAACAGATAACAAAACTAAAATGTGATTTTGTTTTTTTGGCAAACCGGTTAGAAAAAACATTTACTTATAGGAGACTGTGGTAATTTAAGCTAATTATCATGATATTTACTTCCGTCAAAATTGGTTTATGGTTTGACATTCTTTGTAATGATAAAAACGTTTGGGATGTAATTTTTCAGAATGATGAATGAATAAAATGCGGTTGAACGATTACAGAATTCAAAATGAACAACATATGTCGGTAAAAAGCTATCAATCGTTGTTCGCACATTCATGTTCAGTGTTCAGTGTATAAATTTCATATCGATTTTTGTTTTGAAACAATTTTGTGAGGTAGTCCACGTGTTGACGACATGGTAAACAGAATTATTTTTGCAAATGCAGAGTCATTTGAAATTATGAAAGGTTTTTTTTTTTAAACACGCCGTATGTGGATATTGACACAATGTTTTCAATTTGTGTTTTTTGTTTCTTTCTTTCGGTCTTTCTTTATCTTTTTTGTCTGGCAAGTAACTGAAAGAAATATCGGTTGTTTACTTTGCATGCACTATAATTAAGTAAATTATTACTCGACTTACGTAACTTTGGCGTGTGTTTTTTTTTGCGTCAATTCAATGAATGAAATGTACACATTTTGTCGTTAATTTAATAATAAACTTTTGTTTTTATTTCTACCTTCTGCACGAAATATTGTTGTCTTTTTTACATACATTCTGAAGTCCGGGATCTCGGGCATATTCCAAACGCCACTTTCTTTGCAAAATCGAAAAAATTCTATTGATGTTTATTATCTTATGTATCCACAAGGGGACAATTACTACTGAAAAATCTGAAAAAGACTGAAAAGTACTAAAACAAATTTCTTTTAAAGACAAGCTTTAGCTCATTAGCTTTCAAAAGTGTCAATATGGAAATGAATTACGTCAAACATTTCACCAAATCGAATACCGCGAAATAAACTTTTAAATTAGAAGTTGAGTGAGAACGCAATGCCAATGCGTTGATGAAGATTTTCTTAGGCTTATTCATAAACATTCGAATTCAAACATCATTGTCTCTTTTTAAAATCGATGAAAAACAGTAATACCAATCGATAAACTAAACTTCGATGCAATGAAATTTATCTGTGATGACAAAGTTATTGAATCGCTGCGATGGAAGGCGCCCGGCTTTGCAAATGCAAATTATCCTTCTGTCTCAGTAAAAATAGATCATAATTATCAAATGATTCCAAGGGGGAAATGCCTGCAAATGAAGGAGATAGCGTACGCACACTGACAAATGATCAAATGTGTGCACGATCGGAAATTCCGAAAGAGGATCAATTTCATGTTCAATGAATTTACTGAACTTTGTGAAACTGGTAACCCGAGCACGTCTGCACGTGATCAATAATCATTAGATTCAAATTTTACAAATATTGAAATGAAATGTTTCTTTCCGTTCTTGTGTTCAACTGCTTAAGCATTGTAACCTCATTTGAAAAGTTCACACGAATTTATTATAAGCTATTGATTGCAATCAATACCATGGTAGAACTTGGCATCCACTCTTTTATGACATCATAGAAATAGTCGTCTTCCTATGACGCTTTAAATAGTGTTAATTGTGCTATTTCTCAAACATTTTTTGTTGGTATTCATCCCTCTGCAGACTTGGGCGGGCAATCCATGTGAATAAAATTGTCTGTTGACGTGTTGACTAGTCAGCCGATTAAATTGGGACGTATTTTTCTAACTGTGTAAAACATAGATGATTATAGTCAACTTGGACTTCAGACGATAAACGTCCCAAGTTAACCAACTGACTACTTAGCCGATTGGATTTGATTGATTTAGCCAGCTAAAGTGAACTAAAATCGTTTATGTTCGATTGACAGCATCGGGTGATACTCCATATAAGTTAACATTGCTGTCAATGTCGTGTTTTATGATCTTCTTCTTCTCTGTATACATACACAGAGATGTCAAACGAGAAATATCAAAGTGTGCGTTTTGCTACTGAGCTGCGTACGGCACTTGCGTTTGCATGTGTGTGTCATTTTTTGAAGAAGAAGCACATAAATGTCAACATTGAAATAGCGCCCTTTGATTGACAGTTAGTTTATTCTTTTGCACACAGGAAATAAATGAATCTTTATTTCCCCTAGGATGCATTGCATGTGAATCGCGATAAAATCAATTCATTTTGAAAAGACCAACAGTTCTATGATTAAATATTATGCACTTGTAATCTCTTTCAAAACTTGACTCGCTTTTACAGAGGAAATTATCGAGCAAAAGCGCAACATGAACGTAAATCGATTATGCATTTTTTTTTTTACAGATTGCACATTTCATGTAATATTGCTGCTCACGCGATTGAATATTTATTCAGTGTTAATTCAACAGCAAAAACCATATATTCCATGGCATTCAATATAATATTCGGATTGGAAAATCATCATTCTCAATTGCTGGTTGAATGGCACACGTGTGAATTATTAATTCAAAATCAAAACAGCATTACAAATCAATATATTATAATTGGAAAATGTTACTGTAAAAATGTCAGTCAACATAAGACACCAGTGCATTCGTTCCGTTTCACTTCGATGTGATTCACTTGATTAAATCAAAAAAAAAAAAATGATTTTCGGAATAGTTTTATCATTCGTAGTTGTTATCATTGTTTGTGCTGAAATACGAAAATGGTTAATTAAACGAAAATTACGTTATTTTGTGTCACCAAAGCAGTTGCCAATCATCGGTGTTGCTGGTCGTTTTTTTGGTAAACCCAATGAGAAAACAATTGAAATCATTTTGGAAATGTATAATGAAGTTGGTACATCACCCATTCAAGTTTGGCTTGGACCAATTTTAGCGGTCGGTGTGGCCGAACCAAAAGATATTGAAATTATATTGACCAACGAAAATTGCCTAAATAAACCATATTTTTATGAACATCTGCATTGTAAATCGTCTATCATTGCTACGGAACGAGATGTATGGAAACCAGATCGTCGTGCCATGAATACTGCATTCGATGTGAAAACATTACAAAGTTATGTGCCATTGTTGAATGAAAAATCCGGTATTTTGGTGAAACGAATGCAATCGCACGTCAATACGGCTGCAAATCTATATCGTCTCATATTCATGGGTACAATGGATTCGATTGCCCGAACAACAATGGGAACTGAAGCAAATCTTCAATCAAAACGTGGTGAATATTTTGCGAAAATTTTTCGACAAATTATGGAAAATATTCAATATCGAGCGACTCGTATTTGGCTTCGATGGGATTTTATTTATTCACTATCGAAAGTGGGCCGCGATGAAAAGCATCCGTTAAATATTGGCAACAGTATTATTCAAGAGAGTTATTTGGCAAAAAAGAATGAATTAAAACAGAAAAAAAAACGGCATCAATACAATGAACCGTTCACAAGAAATGTTATGGAAAAATGCATTCAATTAGAAGAGGATGGCATTTATAATCATGAAAATTTAATGGATCAATTACGTTTGGTGATTTTTGCCGGTATCGATACACTTTCGACCACCGTTTATAGCACACTTTTGATGCTGGCCATTAATCAGAAGCATCAAGAGCTTGTGATCGATGAACTGCGCACCATTTTTGATACAGCCGATTGTGATGTCACTCAATCGCATTTAATTCGAATGAAGTACACTGAACGTGCCATTAAAGAATCACATCGACTTCTAACGCCAGTTCCATTTATTGGTCGAAAAACAACAGCCGACATTGATCTACCGAAGGGAACAATCCCGAAGAATACAATAATCGTTATCAATATTATGCATTTGCATTTAAATGCGAACATTTGGGGTGAAAATGTGAACGAATTTGATCCGGATCGCTTTCTGCCGGAGAATATTGCCAAGAGGCCACCATTTAGTTATATTCCATTTTCTGCTGGACCACGAAATTGTGTTGGTATGAAATATGCCATGATTTCAGCCAAAATTACACTCGCCCATCTATTGCGGCGATATAAATTCACAACTGATTTAGGTTTTGATGATATTCGCTTAAAATTACATCTTGTGCTGGAGATTATCAACGAAAACCCGCTTCGAATCGAAGAAAGGCATTTCGATGTTCAAAAGAAAAAGACTCTTTTAAATTAAGTAGTGAGAGAAAGAGAGAGAGAGGGAGAGAGAGAGAGAGTAGCTGTTGTTGCTGTAAATGTTAGATTTAATAAACGATTATTCAATTTTCTATTGATTTGTTTGATTATTCTATTCACAGCGTTATTTGTGAGAATGCTTGAACATGAACATGTTTTATAAACATACTTGAATTCAATCAAATGAGATTCATTGAAGAAATATTGAGAGATCATATCAATAATCCTATTGATTTGCACCATTATAAGTGTAAACTTTTATGTATGTGTGAAATATTGAGCGGAAATGTCGAAGCTTTATTGAAAATCGAAAGTAGTGATCGCGATCACTTATCATGTGCAGTAACCACAATAATAACATACAATTTTTGCAGGTTGAAATAAACAGTAGATTGTCACGTTCCAAGCGACATTTCAGTGGAGAGATAGTGTCGACTTAAGGTGACTCATTTGATCATCGTATACCATTGTCGTCGTTACTTAGATCTTTAGTAAAAGGTTTAGTGTTGTTTTTATAATAAAAAAAAAAGAAAAAAAAAAATGAGTGCGTATTCTGAGAAATTTATATTTTTTCTTATAATGTTCTTTTTATAATTATATTCTTTAATAGACCTTGTCTAGTATGAAATAGACCTTGTCTAATATGAAATAGGCCTTGTCTAGTATGAAATAAGTGTTGTCTAATATGAAAAATAATAAAATAGGCCTTGTCTAGTATGAAATAGGCCTTGTCTAATATGAAATAGGCCTTGTCTAATATGAAATAGGCCTTGTCTAGTATGAAATAGGCCTTGTCTAATATGAAATAGGCCTTGTCTAGTATGAAATAAGTGTTGTCTAATATGAAAAATAATAAAATAGGCCTTGTCTAGTATGAAATAAGTGTTGTCTAATATGAAAAATAATAAAATAGGCCTTGTCTAGTATGAAATAGGCCTTGTCTAGTATGAAATAGGCCTTGTCTAGTATGAAATAAGTGTTGTCTAGTATGAAATAGGCCTTGTCTAGTATGAAAAATAATAAAATAGGCCTTGTCTAGTATGAAATAGGCCTCGTCTAGTATGAAAAATAATAAAATAGGCCTTGTCTAGTATGAAATAGGCCTTGTCTAATATGAAATAGGCCTTGTCTAATATGAAATAGGCCTTGTCTAGTATGAAATAGGCCTTGTCTAATATGAAATAGGCCTTGTCTAGTATGAAATAAGTGTTGTCTAATATGAAAAATAATAAAATAGGCCTTGTCTAGTATGAAAGAAGTGTTGTCTAATATGAAAAATAATAAAATAGGCCTTGTCTAGTATGAAATAGGCCTTGTCTAGTATGAAATAGGCCTTGTCTAGTATGAAAAATAATAAAATAGGCCTTGTCTAGTATGAAATAGGCCTTGTTTAGTATGAAATAGGCCTTGTCTAGTATGAAAAATAATAAAATAGGCCTTGTCTAGTATGAAATAAGTGTTGTCTAATATGAAAAATAATAAAATAGGCCTTGTCTAGTATGAAATAGGCCTTGTCTAATATGAAATAGGCCTTGTCTAGTATGAAATAGGCCTTGTCTAATATGAAATAGGCCTTGTCTAGTATGAAATAAGTGTTGTCTAATATGAAAAATAATAAAATAGGCCTTGTCTAGTATGAAATAGGCCTTGTCTAGTATGAAATAAGTGTTGTCTAGTATGAAATAGGCCTTGTTTAGTATGAAATAGGCCTTGTTTAGTATGAAATAGGCCTTGTCTAGTATGAAATAAGTGTTGTCTAATATGAAAAATAATAAAATAGGCCTTGTCTAGTATGAAATAGGCCTTGTCTAATATGAAATAGGCCTTGTCTAGTATGAAATAGGCCTTGTCTAATATGAAATAGGCCTTGTCTAGTATGAAATAAGTGTTGTCTAATATGAAAAATAATAAAATAGGCCTTGTCTAGTATGAAATAGGCCTTGTCTAGTATGAAATAAGTGTTGTCTAGTATGAAATAGGCCTTGTTTAGTATGAAATAGGCCTTGTTTAGTATGAAATAGGCCTTGTCTAGTATGAAATAAGTGTTGTCTAGTATCTAATATTGTTAATTATTATGAAAAAGCAGTTCAAGCTACACCCAACAGTCCACAAAAATAGTAAAATAAGCCTCATATTATCTCATATAATAGACTTTGTTTAGCATGAAATAAATTTACTTTAAATGTGATGAATATTAAATAAATTTTCAGTATCGATATTTCCTATTAGACGAAGCCTGTTGAGTACTAAATAAAGTTTGATTCACATTAATTAAGGTCTATTTTACACTAAACAAGGCCTATTTCACTATTTTTCATATTGGACAACACTTATTTCATACTAGACAAGGCCTATTTCATACTAAACAAGGCCTATTTCATACTAAACAAGGCCTATTTCATACTAGACAAGGCCTATTTTATTATTTTTCATACTAGACAAGGCCTATTTCATACTAGACAAGGCCTATTTCATACTAGACAAGGCCTATTTTATTATTTTTCATATTAGACAACACTTATTTCATACTAGACAACACTTATTTCATACTAGACAAGGCCTATTTCATACTAGACAACACTTATTTCATACTAGACAACACTTATTTCATACTAGACAAGGCCTATTTTATTATTTTTCATACTAGACGAGGCCTATTTCATACTAGACAAGGCCTATTTTATTATTTTTCATACTAGACAAGGCCTATTTCATACTAGACAACACTTATTTCATACTAGACAAGGCCTATTTCATACTAGACAAGGCCTATTTTATTATTTTTCATATTAGACAACACTTATTTCATACTAGACAACACTTATTTCATACTAGACAAGGCCTATTTTATTATTTTTCATACTAGACGAGGCCTATTTCATACTAGACAAGGCCTATTTTATTATTTTTCATACTAGACAAGGCCTATTTCATACTAGACAACACTTATTTCATACTAGACAAGGCCTATTTTATTATTTTTCATACTAGACGAGGCCTATTTCATACTAGACAAGGCCTATTTTATTATTTTTCATACTAGACGAGGCCTATTTTATTATTTTTCATATTAGACAACACTTATTTCATACTAGACAAGGCCTATTTCATACTAAACAAGGCCTATTTCATACTAAACAAGGCCTATTTCATACTAGACAAGGCCTATTTTATTATTTTTCATACTAGACAAGGCCTATTTCATACTAGACAAGGCCTATTTCATACTAGACAAGGCCTATTTTATTATTTTTCATATTAGACAACACTTATTTCATACTAGACAACACTTATTTCATACTAGACAAGGCCTATTTCATACTAGACAACACTTATTTCATACTAGACAACACTTATTTCATACTAGACAAGGCCTATTTTATTATTTTTCATACTAGACGAGGCCTATTTCATACTAGACAAGGCCTATTTTATTATTTTTCATACTAGACAAGGCCTATTTCATACTAGACAACACTTATTTCATACTAGACAAGGCCTATTTCATACTAGACAAGGCCTATTTCATACTAGACAAGGCCTATTTTATTATTTTTCATATTAGACAACACTTATTTCATACTAGACAAGGCCTATTTTATTATTTTTCATATTAGACAACACTTATTTCATACTAGACAAGGCCTATTTCATATTAGACAAGGCCTATTTCATACTAGACAAGGCCTATTTCATATTAGACAAGGCCTATTTCATATTAGACAAGGCCTATTTCATACTAGACAAGGCCTATTTCATATTAGACAAGGCCTATTTCATACTAGACAAGGCCTATTTCATATTAGACAAGGCCTATTTCATATTAGACAAGGCCTATTTCATACTAGACAAGGCCTATTTTATTATTTTTCATATTAGACAACACTTATTTCATACTAGACAACACTTATTTCATACTAGAACAGAGCATAGTATTGAATAAATTTAATAACATGGATGAATTTATAAAATGTAAATAGGATTGTCTAAGGATCAACATTGAACAACGAAATCGATTGTTCCATTTGTTTTTATAACATAAATAAATGTTATAAATTCATCCACATTATTAAATTTATTGAATGCTATGCCCTGCCTACAGTAACATCCGAACAAGAGAGAGAAATAAAAAGACATACTCGAAGACCAAACTTTGTCATGGTTATCGCCAGCTTTAGAATCTTTTTACTGGGAGAAAAAGATAGTGTCAAAAACCGAAGATCCCGTGACTACTACGTACTCTAAAGGGCACATTATACATATCATATAATGTATCTCATTATAATAATGACATGACTATAGGTTATTTGCAATTCATCATTAACTTTTGATTTCAACTGCTGTAGTTAACCGTATATTGTAAAAGATTGGAATTCGAAGTCTACATGAAAAAAAGACCGCTTTTCCCAACAATGAAACCAGTCACTCAAAATAAAAAGGTTTTAAGTAGTTTTCTTTTATTTGAATTATGAACCAAACATAAATCTCTGTTGATACAATGATTGACTGCGGTATTTTCATATTTGTATTTTTAACCGTCGAAAAGGTGTACGGAATATGAATATCGATTTATGAGAGAGTTTGATGTTATGTTAACATCATTTCTGGATTTCTCCAGGCTGAACAATTGGCCTTATTACCTTCATACACACCTTATGGCATAATATGAATAAGCAAACCGAGAATAAAATTGAACAATTTGTTAGAACATATCCGTCTTCGGTTTACAGTGTTTAACATGTTTGTGATATTTGCACTTTTTATCAAGTTTTTGGTCAGTCAGTAACAGAGATCGATCGATTTATTTTTTGTTTGAGCAAATATGGAATTTTGTTGCGGCCGTTGCTGAAATTTGTAAACAAATAGATCTAGCAACATCATTCGTTGAATTTGAATGTTGAAGTGGTTAAAAATCAGATGAGAAAACATTTTTATCAATAAAAAACAACTGTAGAATATGGAACTCCAAAAAAAAAAGAAACGATCTAAAGAGGCCTGATACTTAATGTAAAGAATTGAAACTAGCAAATACACATTAAGTCTTTAGGCTGAAGACTTGAAGTGAAAATTTGGTCCAAAATTATAGTGCTTTCATAGCTCTGCGGTATCTGAAAAAAAAAGTCAAAATGAAATCGGTAAAAACTATTATAAACCTTTGGGTTAACCACAACCGCAATTACCATTGACAACAAAGGCATCGCCAACGAAGGCCAATCCAACACAAATGATGTGTGAAATCTCTCTTATTTATGAAAGCTAGAAGTGTTGTAAAAATGTAATTGATCCCCACTGGAATCACTTGAAATTGTCGGTTTAACCATGTCCAATATTTATGAAAAATGTTTCGCAAGTCACTTTCTTTGATGCAATTGAACACATTTTCGTCACTGAAATTGTGGAAGTTCTCATTGAATCAAGCAAAAAATATGAAATCCTCATAAATTGTGTCATTAATGTAAATTCATGTAGAAAAGATGTTAAAAGAGTGAGCTCATTTCATTTTCGCATGTGAATGTATTTACTGAAATATTCAACACTTTCCATTGAAATTGCGATTGTTTGTTGATTTTTGTTTTGTTTCTAAAGCCAAAGAAAAAAAAAACACACACACACACACGCTTTTATGCGAATTTACCTTTTACTACAAACGAAGCTAACCACATTTAAAATGAATGAATGAATCACATCGCCAAATCACTTTGAACATTTGGACAGCTGAATACTGAATTGCAATTCAAAACAAATAGATTCAATTATTTCGGGATTTTTTTTTGTCGTACAAAAGGCTATTCAATTGTAAATGGTTATTTTCTGTGTTATGTAAATGATATATGCGTGGTCACTGTGTACAGTTGGTCAACAAAAGACATCGAGGTATTCGACGTTGCTCACGTTTTATTTGTAAGACATAAATTTTGTCCATCAAATTGAGACAACAAAACGATGGAAATGTTGCCACTCTTTCAAGAGTGCCACTCTTTCTAGAACATTTATGTGTTTTTTTTACACATCGTTGGCAGAGCAGCCAATTTTACTGTATGGTGTGCTCGCCACCAAATTCAATAGCTGATCGTCGGCAAGCTCAGACTCCCAAATTTTGTTGATAAAATCAGATACAAGCACAGAAAAAATGGACATAGGCGCGTATTGACAACGAAGAGAAGACTCATTAAACATGCATCTGAAATCAATTTCAACAACATATTCCACGCTTAAAACTTGTCTTAACAGCTGCGCTTAACTAAAATAAGAAAGAAATGTTTTCTTTTCTCTCTTTTTGCTTGCACTCATATTCCGATATTGCATAGGAGTGCCAGCGGTCCATGCGAATCATCATCTCACACATCGTGCTATACACAATTGCAGTAAATTTCGACCGAGTTTAAAGGCCTCATGAAGACAAAAAAAAAAAAAAATTATACACCGGTTTCGTTTCGCTTCAATCCAAAAATATCGCATATTGTATTCGTCTGAAAATCGTCCAGGGCACTATTACGTTTAAAACGTACCACATTTTTGTGCAAAACTTCATTTAAAAACAACAACAACAAAATAACGACTCAAATCTGATTATTCACGTAATTTCTTGTCTTTTGAACATGAAAAGTGAACAAAGAATATACCATAAAAATATTTTATCAACATTAACCATTTCATCTAAATGCATATTTTATATGTTGATGGTTCATGCAAACAATTCGAAAACATGCAAAAAATTCACAAAAAAGAAAAAAAAAAAATGAAAAAAATCTTGAACGTTCGTTAACAATGGCAACAAGATTTCGTGAACTGTTCATATGTTTCAACAAAGGCATAACATCGTACTGGTGTTGACTGAAACGTTTAACATTTCAAGTGTGAAATGATCTTGACGACCGTTCATATTTGAGCAATAGGGCCCATAACGGTCAATTTATTGCTTATTCCTCTGCTAAATTTTGACATTGATTCCCCGAAACAAGTGATATTCATTCAGTTCTATTACATTTATTCGTGTGCGTAACCATAAGAAAAATATTGACACCGATTGAGCAACTAATTTAAAAGGTAAGCTCACGAATACACACACTCTCTCACACACACACACACACACGTAACATTTTGCCAAAAATAAAATTGATGCGAAGTGTTATAAGCATAACGTGCAGACAAAATTGGTCAGTTTGGAAACAGTCGGTGCAAAAGTCAGTGAGCCTCATTCTCGCGCGTCAAACTACACGGGTGAAAGTTGTGACTTAGTGTTTTGTTATTTTCGTTTTTGAGGAGCGAAAACAAGCAACAAACAAATAACAACAACAACAAAATGATTGGTGAAATTGTTACAGTTCTTTCAGTGGTGATTTTGATCATTGTCATTGCAATTGAATGCTGGAAAGTGTATTTGAATCAAACGAAACTAAAAGCATTTTATCATTGTAAAAGTTTGCCGGTTATTGGAAAGGCATGGGATCTTATTGGAAAAAATAATGAAGAAATTTTCCGCGAATTTGGTACACAAACGGATGGATTGTGTTACGCATGGATTGGACCGGTGCTAATTTTTCATGTTGGTGCGCCACAGGATTTTCAAGCGATTTTAACGTCAGATGTATTTTTGAAAAAAGCATTTCCATATGGTTTTTTATACAATCGAACTGGTATATTGACGGCTGAACCGCACATTTGGAAAGAGCATCGTCGTGCATTGAATCCAACGCTTGGCCCAAAAATGGTTAGCAGTTTTGTACCGATTTTCAATGAAAAATCGAAAAAAATGGTCGATTTAATGGAACGACAACTTGGCCGAACCGTTGATATGCATCGTATTATGTTCAAAGCATCAATTGATTCGATCATGAATGCATCGTTTGGCATCAATTGGTCAATGCAAAATCAACGCGGTGATGATATTCATGATATGATTTTAAATATTATGAAAGGTTTGCAGTTACGCATTCAACGTGTTTGGCTTTGGAATCCAATTTATCAAATGACCAAAGAATATAAACGTGAAATTGCACGATTCTTTCAATTTTATCGCTTCAATCGAAGTGCACTCGAAATGAAACGGATGGAATTGGCCGATAAATTGGTACATGGTGTCGATGAATTGGCTATTGCCAAAGAAAATAATAACATGAACTATTTGCAAAAGTGTTTGCAAATGGAATTGGAGCATAAATTCAGTGATGAAAATGTGTGTGAAGAAATGGATACGATTTTTGTTGGCAGTGTTGATACATCAGCGACCACCATTAATGGTTTAACGATGATGCTTGCAATCCATCAGGAGTATCAGGATCGGGTTGTTGATGAGCTACACGAAATATTTGAAGATGTCAATGAACCGGTGACCAATGAACATCTCTCGAGAATGACCTTCATGGAACTTGTTATCAAAGAATCATTGCGACACTTTCCGATTGCACCGTATTTGGGACGCGAATGTACCGCCGATTTTCCTATAAATGGTGGTGTCATTCCAAAAGGCTCACAAGTTTTCTTAAATATGATCCGAATGAATAAAAATCCACACTTTTGGGGTGACAATGCACATGAATTTTATCCGGAGAGATTTTTACCTGAAAATTGTGCCGATTGGCATCCATATTTATACATACCGTTTAGTGCTGGACCGAGGTTTGTAAATCATTATTACCAAATCATGAGTCTGGAGTTCCATCTCCGATGACCAAAAATAGCATTTTATGGCAAACCATATATTCGGTTACTCTCAGTTCATGTAGAGACCTTAAATGACGAAAAAAAAAAACCAAAATGAAGCTCTTCACTAATTTTCGTCTCTTTTTTTTCTGTCTTTCTCTCTCTCTTTAGGAACTGCATCGGCAAACGATATGCATGGGCATCGCTAAAAATTGCGTTGGCTTATCTGTTGCGTCGATTCAAATTTACAACCGACTTAAAATTGCATGAAATCGAAATAAAACCGGAATTACTTTTAAAGATTGGCAATAAAGATGCAATCCGAATCGAACGACGTCAATGGCATAAACATTCCGAAACATAAATTGTTTGCCAAAATTTTTGTTTTTTTTTTATCTCAACATTTAGCATAACGTGACCACAGCACATTCACCCAGACAGAATTCAAAATATCACATGTCCATTAATATTAGAAGCCAAAATGAAATCAAATAAAGTGAAAGAATTTATTGTAATGTGGCATTTTATTGGATCGAATAGGCTTTTTTTTCAGCAGTGTGTTGTGTTTGGTTTCTGTTTGTTTTTTTTCTTTAAAATTTGGTGAAATAAAAATTCATTTGCATTTCTGTAGCACAGTATGTGTGCGATGTGTCTTTAAACCTGTTCTTAGAGAAAGAATCATCATGTTTACCATTATCCCTAATATTGATTGAAACATTCACATATTTAACACCCGATAAACATCAATATCAAAAGTTAATGTTGAAATTGGTATAAGAGGCGAAGAACCATTCCGAAATTGCACAGCAAATAGCAAGCTAGAAAGAAGAATCAAATCAATTGAATTTATTAGCTGCCAAGAAAGGCTGAAAAGTATTCATTTTGGACCCTGTCACATTTAGATAATAGATAGCGGCTTAATGTATTGATTGAATTTTGATTTTATTTGATTGTTGATAATTATCAGCAAATTATAACTTAGTTTCTATTCGATACAATTAATTTCCTCAATGTTGTTAATTAATATTCTATGATTTGAGATTATTGTAACGTTAACCAAGTTTGTTATTCTAAGAAGTATGTAATTAGATAGAATGCAAATTATTTTGATTTGTTATGATTTGATAATATGCAATTCATTGGAGGAACTTAGCCATCGTTGTGCAGAAGGTGTGTGTTGTTAGATTTCATCTCAAGAATTTCAATCATTTTTTTTGCGAACGGAATTGAGTGGCTGAGAACAAAAATGAGAATTCGAAATCAAAAATAACAACATGAAAATCGTTTAGCCAAAAAAGAATCGTGATTTTGGAATTGTATTGCATTTTTATAAATATTTTTTTATTTTTATAAATAAATAAAACACATGCGAATTGTGCACACAAGTGTTGAGCACATTTATGATTTTTTATAATCTATTCAATCTATTTCTAATAAAAACCATCAAAAAATAAATCGGCTTACATTATGTTACATTCGTATATGCGTTAGGCTTACTTTTACCGAACTGTTCAACACCGAAGTGATAATGTGAAAGTGAACATTATAGTAAAATTAATAGAAAGCATCATCCAATCGACCTCTGTTTGAACCAATTTTTTATTCTTTCAAGAAAATAAGCAGCTTATATGAAATCTATTCTGTTGTATGACCACAGATATGAAATTATTGTAATTTAAGTGTCTCACAACAAGTATAGTTTGGCCCACGAAAGTGACATGGGGTCGCGAAAACCATTTAGTAAGCTTATTTCATATGGAAATGGCTTTCAAAAAAAATTGAAACTGATCGATCGATGTGTTTTTTAAGCTATTTTAATAACAAAAAACGTGACAAATGATGACGGAATACGTTCCACTGCCCTATATTAACACGAGTTAGAAACGAATTCACCGCATTCCTATGGGCCCAAAATGTAAAGAAAACTGTTTTTTTTTGTTTTAAAATTTTTGACTGATTGCAAATCAAGCTTGACTTTAATTGCAATACTTTAACGCCTCACGTGGTGTATGGAAAAGTAAAATATTCCACTGTGATAATTGTTTATTGAAAATTATATGTTAGTTCATTTGAAGCAACCAATTAAAATGAATGAAAACGCATTGTATTCAGACCTGAAAGTGAGTGAAATTTTGAGTTGACCTGAGTCGCGGGCTGCTGTTTTTGCTTCAGACGAGTGAGTGAGGTGTCGAGCCCGCATCAGACCTTCTCACTCACATATCAATCAGCTCCACCCAAAAAAAACTGACGGTTCAAAACGGTTCAACTTTATTCACGCAACGGTTTTCTGCTTACTATTATTTCTTGTGCAAGTGAGAGTAATTATGCACTTTTCTAATGCAAAATCAATTGTAGAATTTCTTATTTTATTAATTAACTTTTCATTTCAGTTAATGTATGCAGTTCACACATATGCATATTGCATAACCAATTTCTTCATTATTCAATTTTATACGATTTAGTACCGAATTGAATTCCACAATGCTGATAATCAATTGGTACAGTTTCGATTCTGTGCAGATTCATTTCCAACAACTATAGCTAACCGTTAAAATGCGAGGAGTGAAATGGGTTCGAATCTCACAAAAGCCCCACTCAGCAGGAACTATTTTGAAATCTCAGCTACTTTTAGCCCATAAAAGCCCCTGTTACTCACTTATCAAGTCGATTCGCGTTGACCCAACTTACTTCCAAGTCAATCGACCAGAACTGTTTGTGTGGGATGTTTAGCAACTAAATGTATCATGGGGTGGCCACACTGCGATGACAAGGCTCACTTTGTAGGGTTTTTTTAGATGTGAACACAGAACAAAAAGAGATGGAAATATACATCTGTATCTATCCGTCTCTCTCCAACATTCTCTGCCAGAAAAAAAACCCTTTAAAGTGAGCCTTGTCATCGCACTGTGGGGGTGGCAAAGAAGAGCGCCCTCTACAATTGTTCAGTGTATTTTCAACAATTCAAATGTAAATTACTCATAAATTTTACGTTATGTTTCTTAATCATGAAATGTATACCTAGGAACAGATCGATAGCTTTGCCACCCTCCGGTTTTTACGATGAGATTTAGTAATTTGCACGGGAAATGATGATTTTATTTTTCAAGTTCGATTCCTCTGTAATTAGGTAAAAAATTCTAGAAATTCCAAATTATTTTCACTATTTCTGGAAGGGCAACCAATGATTAACGAGTCACAAATCAGATTACATGTCAAATCCTCGATCACAAGTTCAGTTTTATTTTTGCATCTCTCGCTTGGACTACCGTTCACAGAGATTAAGTGATGAAAATTTAAAAAAAAAACTGTATGAATGACAAAAAAAAACACAAATTGAAAGATACTTGTTGCAACATTTGTAATTTTTAGATGCGCAAAATCACGTAAATGAAATGAAATTTACAGCGAAATTGTGAATCTTGCTTTGAAGCCAAATGCGTGTTGAAAAAAAAAGCTGTCGAAAATAAATTACAATTTATTTGCAACATTTTTACGGCTCATACCATTTTTATAGAAACCGAATTATCAGAAAATGTTTGTTTTAATTTTGTTTTCGTTTCTAATCGTGATTGCTGCTATTCTCATCACGATGGAATGCTGGAAAGAGTATATCAATCATGTGAAATTAAAACCATTCATTGTTGTTAAGGGTTTACCGTTCTTTGGAAATATTATCGAATTGTTAAAAATTGATAATGAACAAATTTTTAATTTTCCTGATGATTTAATGCGGAAGAGTAACGTGGGCTGTGATGTGAAATTCGGTTTTACATGGCTGGGATCAGTGCTTATAATGTATTCAGATGATCCTAGCACGTATGAACACATTTTTAACTCGGACAAATGTCTAAAAAAAGCATATCCATACAGTTTTTTACGGAATACCAACGGCATTTTCACATCTCAACCGAAAATATGGAAATTCCACCGAAGAGCATTGAATCCAACCCTCGGACCGAAAATGGTGAACAGTTTTATTCCATTTTTCAATGAAAAATCGACCAAAATGGTGAATTTAATGGAGCGACAACTTGGCTGCTCAATTGATATGCATTGTGTGGCATTCAAAACGGCGATGGAAATGATATTCAGTGCATCATTCGATGTTAATTGGCCATTGCAAAATCACATAGGCGATCAAGTGAGACAAGATATTATTGATTTATTTGAACGTGTTCAATTGCGATTTCATTCGGTTTGGATGAAATGGGATGCAATTTATAGATTCACGAAATTTTATCAACTGGACAACATTTTTTATCCAAAATTCCATCGTTTTATCGAAAGTGCGTTGGAAGTGAAAAGAATTGATTTGGCGGAGAAATTAATGCACAGAAACGACGAATTAGCTAAACTAAAGGATTCGAACAGCTTCAACTTTCTTCAGAAGTGTTTGCAATTGGAGCTCGACCACAAGATCAACGATAAAGATATTTGTGAGGAAATGCAAACGATTTTGGTTGGCAGTGTTGACACAACAGCAATAACAATAAGTGGTGTCATTCTCATGCTTGCGATTCACCAAGATTATCAAGATCGAGTTGTGGACGAGTTGCGATCGATTTACAACGGCATCGATGATCCCGTTACAAAAGAGCACCTTCCAATGATGAGCTTCATGGAGCTTGTTATCAAGGAGTCATTGAGACACTTTCCAATCGCTCCATTCTTAGCAAGAGAAGCTACTGAAGATTTCCCATTGGCCGACGGTATCGTACCAAAAGGAACAACAATTGTTTTAAATATTTACAAAACAAATCGTAATCCGAAGTATTGGGGAGAGAATGCGGGAGAGTTTTATCCGGAGAGATTTTTGCCTGAAAATAGTCAAAACTATCATCCATATCAGTACATTCCCTTTTCAGCTGGACCGAGGTTAGTATCCTGGCGGAAACGTTATTGATTCAAAATTCTGTTTTGTTTGAAATTTTTTGGTTAAATTCGCAACGTTTTGTCGTTTCAGAAATTGCATCGGTATTCGGTATGCGTGGGCTTCTCTTAAGATTGCTCTGGCCTATCTGCTGCGACGGTATAAATTCACGACCGATTTAAAAATGCACGAAGTGAGAGTGAAAACTGGTTTGATTATGAAAATCGCGAACAAAGATCCAGTACGCATTGAGCGACGTGAATGGTAAAGTCATCTTTTAAACTCATTTATTGAACCATAAAACAGTATCATTAGAATAATGAAATACCATACAAACCCACATGCGTGATCAGGCAAATCTTGAATGATGTGATCTAGATATAAATCGATGCAAGTCAAAGCGTTCAAGTTCAAAGGAACCGTTGATATTATGCGATCTGAAAAAAATCGTATTTATCACTACAAAATTGCTCATTGAAAAAAGATTCCATTTATTATAAATTGTTCCTCTGTATAAATTATCTAATCTATCAATCGAACTATAAAATTAAATAGCAATTACACAAGAATTTCTTTTTTAATTGGCATACTAAGAAATACACAAAATGTGGTTTCCAATATACACTGCCGTGCAAAAGTATGGAATCACTACTTGATTTTCATACAAAATATATATATATTTCCAATATTCCGATTGTAATGAAACTTAGCACAGTGTTTCTATTTTTGAAATGGTATTCATATGAATTCAGAATAATAACTAAACCAAAATTTCTTTGGGTCCGAAATATTTTTGAATTTTTAGCAAGAAAAAATTTGTTCGTGTTCAGCTCTAATAATAACATTTTCACAAAAAGTTAGTTATCTTCGACATGTTCAAGTTTGGAATCCTTGAAATTTTATGTGTAGAGGATATTTTGGGTGTTTAAGCTCATCGTTAAAATCTATAAAGTATGTGAAAACACTGCCAAACTTCAGTATAAGCAGTGAGTCCATACTTTTGCATGGCACCACACAAATAAATTGAATGGGAACTTTTACAGGGATTTTCCTTTGGTATTCGTATTCACATGAATTCACTGTAGTAATATTTTAAATAAATGGGAATCCTCAAAAATTGTAGAAACAATGTATGACAGCTGTGCGTCAGTTGCTATAGGGTTTTCTATTTATTTAAAATATTACTAAAGTGAATTCCTGTGAATGCGAATACCAAAGGAATTCACAATAATAGTTTTCATTAAATTCTGTGTGTGAATGTGTATCACGAAGAACCAGTGATTCTGATTCAAATGATGCAAGTTTCTAGTCCGCATGAATTTTGTTTTCGCCAATATAAGTTTACTGAAAATGCGAAAATACTTCCTAAACAGATTCGATGGTCGAAAAAAAGCTCTTTTTAACCCAAAATATGTATTGCATACAAACCTTCCCCCATCCAAGTAAATGTTGAAAGATGTGAGATTGTTTAATCAAAATGTAATCCATTCCCTATAAATTCTATGAATTTTAAAGTTGAAATGTATTCAATTCATCATCTTTAAAACAAACAACAGCAATAATTACCAACTAAATGTAACTTAGTTGTAAACCTTATATAAAAAATTAACATTATTTATGTTATTAACATCGTCAATATATTTGAGTGGATTAATAAAAAAAAATAGTATTACTTATGAGTGTTAGAAATGTCGTCTTTCCACGCGAAGTGGTTTATCATTAGCAACTTCAATCGCGACATGTGTATTCAAACGAATATCATCAAAACACAGATCACTTGTAAACTTATACTGTCGCAACAGATGAGCCAGTGTTATTTTAACCGAATTCATGGCATATTTCGTGCCAGTACAGGTTCTGAGTCCAGCTGCAAATGGGATGTAACTAAATGGTGGTCGTTTGGAAATATTCTCCGGAAGGAAGCGATCCGGATCAAATTCGAGCACATTTTTGCCCCAGATGTTTGGATTTCGATGCAAATGAATTATGTTAAAAATGATCATTGCATCCTTAGGCACGACTCCTCTTGGCAATTCAATGTCAGCTGTGGTTTTTCGACTGAAAAGAGGTACGGGAGGAAGAAGCCGCAGTGTTTCCTTGATTACACGTTCCGTGTACTTCATACCAGCCAAATGCTCTTGGGTGACATCACAATCGGCACTTTCGAAAACGGAGCGTAGTTCATCCACCAGCAAATCTTGATGTTTTTGATTCATGGCCAACATCAACAGAGTGCCAAACACTGCGATCGATGACGTATCAATGCCCGTGAGAAGAATGGCACGCATTTGATCCAACACATTTTCACGATTGAAAACACCTTCCTGTTCTATTAATAGGCATTTTTCCAGCGTATTCATTACATTTTTCTTCTTTGCTTCTTGTAAATAGTCAATGCCTTGCGACTTCAGCACATTCAATTGATTCATTCTCATTTCATAGATATCGTCAACGAAATTATTACCATCTTTTAAAGGGCGTCGTTCGTCACGGCCCACCTTTGACAGTGAATAGTAAACAAAATCCCATCGCAACCAAATTCGAGCAATCCGATATTGAAGATTGTGCATAATTATTTTAATAATGTCATATAAAAATGCACCACGCTCAGATTGTAATTTCATATCACATCCCATTGTTGTTCTTACTACCATATCTATCATACCAATGAATACAGTGCGATACACATTGCCCGGTTCATCGAGATGTGATTCCATTTGCTGGACCAAAATTCGTGATTTTCCATTTAAAAGTGGCACAAAACTCTGTAGCGTATGCACATTGAACGTTGTATTCAATGCACGACGATCACGTTTCCAAATGTATCCGTTCGATGCGACAATGGACGTCTTACAATGGAATTGCTCTAAAAAGTATGGTTTGCTTATGCAATATTCATTTGTCAGAAGAATTTCCAGTTCTTGTGGCTCTGAAACGCCAATTATTAAAATTGGTCCGGCCCAAGCGTAAAATGTAGTTTTCATCTCAGTAAATAAATCCGAAATTATATTAATAAACTGAAAATTTGTTTTACCAAACATGCGAGCAGCCACACCAAAGATCGGAATCTGTTGCGGCGATACAAAATTCTGTAATTTTCTTTGAATCAACCACTTTTTTATTTCAATATAAACAATGACAATGAACGGAATGATCAACAATTGGATGATCTTTTGAATCATTTTTACGGCAACAAACAAATATGTTTACTGTTTGAATGGAAAAATTAAACTAAAACTGAGCTCGAATATGTTGTTTGCCAATTTGCCAATACAATAATTAAATAAAATGTTAAACAAAAAATTATAGCGTGCGAATATTTTTCGTGTTTCCATTTATTTTGTTGCTAATTGGTGCATTACAATAGTCATGCCAAATAATGAATAGACTGATTTATTGATTATGATGTTAAAAACTGTTTTTGTTTTTTTTTTTTTTTTTTTTTTTTTTTTTAATTTTCAGACCAATGTAAATAGAACCTAGAAGAGACAATAGAATCCTGGTGAAATAACAGAAACAATCAAATCGGCTTAAAATGGTGTAATGAACGGCATATTTTTCATTATCACATCTCATTCACGACTGTTGAAACGTGTGAGTCAGCTCTGTATTACAATTTTGAAGATTGAACTTCATATTTTGTGTCTATTTCATATAAACAATCCAATTATATGCAATATTACAAAACGTTATGACTAATTACACCACATGAACAAATGCTCAAAAGAGCATTCGTCATTTCGAGTGTTGAAGAAAATGTTTACTCTCTTTTTGAATATTTGCACGAATTGAATGAGATGCGTGCCCGGTGACGGAATAATATGCAAGATGATATAGCTAATTGTAAAGTTAAACACATCAGTGCAATGGAAATAAACATATAATTATACGATATATAGTTGCTTATAAGCAATCAATTATTCTATTTTGAAAAATTCCGCAAAGTATTTTAAAAAAAGCTCGTTCCATCTTTATTTCGGGTTGGAGATGATCAGAAAAAAGCAAAAAAAAACACACGAATGATAAACACAAAAAAAAATCTCAAATGAGTCGACAATAAAGTATTTTCTATGTCAGAAGTTTCGTCTTTCCATGCGAAGTGGTTTCTCATTAATCACTTCAGTCACAAGGTGTGTATTTAAACGAATTTCTTCATAACGTAAATCGGTTGTGAATTTATACTGTCGCAACAAATGTGCAAGTGTTAATTTTGCCGACATCATGGCATATTTCATTCCAATACAGTTACGCAGTCCAGCTGAAAATGGAATGTAACTGAATGGTGGCCGTTTTGCAATATTCTCCGGTAAAAATCGATCCGGATCAAATTCGAGTACATTTTCGCCCCAGATATTCGGATTTCGATGCATATGCATAATATTTATTCCAATTAATGAACCCGCCGGAACTGTTCCTTTGGGAAGCTCAATGTCGGCTGATGTTTTTCGTGCAATGAACGGGACTGGGGGTAAAAGTCTCATCGATTCCTTGATAGCGCGTTCCATGTATTTCAAACCAGCCAAATGCTCTTGGGTTACATCACAATCGGAGCTTTCGAAAACTGAACGCAGTTCGTCCACCACCAATTCTTGATGCCTTTGATTCATGGCCAACATCAGCAATGCTCCGAACACTGTAATCGACGATGTATCTATGCCAGCAAGAATGATGACACGCATTTGATCTAACACATTTTCATGGCTGAAGACACCTTCTTGTTCCAGCATAAGACATTTTTCCAGAATGTTCATCGTATTTTTTTCGTTGGCCTCTTGCAAATAATCGATTCCTTGTGATTTCAGTACATTCAAATGATTCACTTTTTTGTCATACACTTCATCAATGAAACTGTAACCAATTTTTAATGGATGTCGTTCGTCACGGCCCACCTTTGATAGTGAATGGTAAACAAAATCCCATCGCAACCAAATTCGAGTAATCCGATATTGAATATTATTCATAATCTGCTTAGCAACGACATATAAATTTGAACCACGTTCAGACTGCAATTGCATATCACATCCCATAGTTGTTCTTGTTACCGCGTCCAACATTCCGATGAAAATTGTCCGATACACATCGCCTGGTTCATTGAGATGTGGTTCCAATTGTTTCAGCAAAATACGTGTTTTTTCATTCAACAATGGCAAATAACTTTGTAACATTTTCAAATTGAATGCTGGATTCAATGCGCGACGATCACGTTTCCAAATGTCACCGTTCGTTGCAACAATTGATGTTTTGCAATGCAAATGATCGTAGAAATATGGTTTACTCAGGCAATGCTCGTTCTTCAAAAGAATTTCAACATCATCTGGTTCGGATGCACAAATCAATAAAATTGGTCCAGCCCACACATAAAATGGTGTTGTTTTCACCTCATCAAAACATTCCAAAACCATATCAATGAAATCAACATTTGATTTACCGAACATTTTTGCGGCCACACCGAAAACTGGCAGCTGTTTTGGCGATTCAAAATTTCGTAGTTTCCTTTGAATGAACCATTTTTTTATTTCAATGTAAACAATGACAACGAACGGAATAATCAAGAATTGTAAAAATTTGTGTATCATTTTTAACAAGAATGATCAAACGAATTGCAATATATGCAGAGTATCTTAACTGTTTGAATGTAGATTTAAAACTGAATGTGTTAACAGTTTTCGGCAACATTATACCAAAAATTAGTCAGTTTTCTACGCGATAATAAAATGGACAACAAACCTGCGGTTGAAGAGTTCTCAATCAAAATTACCGGCTTTAAATAATTCAATGTTTACTGCAGTGTTTATCGGTTCCTGTAAATTCTCCAGAGAAAAAAAACAACCCACAAAATGAATACACACATTGAATATATTATGTGAAGAGGTTGGCAAATTGCTGTCAACTAATTTTATTTTAACCACAATTACGTCATACAAAAATGTCAAAAAGGTCTTATTCTGTTAAAATGCACGGGAAAAAACATCTGTCTATAATTAGATGGGACTTTTAATTTTTGTTTTAAAAAATTATGAGACTAAATCAACCTATGGATGCATTGCATGATCCACAAGCTGAGTATCTAATAAGTTACTTTGCCTGTGCGTAAGTTGAATGAGTAATTTTCAGTTGTGCATGAAATATTCTTCTTTTCCGAATTAAAATCTTCAAAATTCACTTATAGAGTCAATGTTGTAAGTGTCGCAATTTGTTTTCAAGTCAAAAATGGCCTCGAAAAGGGTTTTAGCTAACCATTGACATGTGAATATTTGTAAAACAAGGTCAAAGCTACAAAATACACATTCAAATAAATATTAAATTTAAAACTAAGGTCTCGCCTGATTCGCATGACGCATTGAAGCGATTTAGTGTGTTGGTCAGAAATTTCGTCTTTCCATGCGAAGTGGTTTCTCATTAATAACTTCAGTTACTAGATGTGTATTTAAACGAATTTCACTAAAACACAAATCGCTCGTGAATTTATACCGTCGCAACAGGTGCGAGAGAGTTATTTTGGCCGAAATCATGGCATATTTCATTCCAATACAATTCCGTGGCCCAGCTGAAAATGGAATGTAACTAAATGGCGGTCGCTTGGCTATATTCTCCGGAAGAAAACGATCCGGATCAAATTCGAGTACATTTTCGCCCCAGATATTCGGATTTCGATGCATATGCATGATATTTATTCCAACTATTGATCCTTTCGGAATAGTTCCTTTGGGAAGCTCAATGTCGGCTGATGTTTTTCGTGCAATGAACGGGACTGGGGGCAAAAGTCTCATCGATTCCTTGATAGCGCGTTCCATGTATTTCAAACCAGCCAAATGCTCTTGGGTTACATCACAATCGGCACTTTCGAAAACTGAACGCAGTTCGTCCACCACCAATTCCTGATGCCTTTGATTGATAGCCAACATCAGCAGAGTGCCAAACAATGTGATCGATGACGTATCGATGCCAGCAAGAATGATGACACGCATTTGATCCAATACATTGGTACGACTGAAGACACCCTTTTGTTCCAGCATAAGACACTTTTCCAGAATGTTCATTGTATTTCTTTCGTTGGCCTCTTGCAAATAATCAATTCCTTGTGATTTCAGTACATTCAATTGATTCACTCTTTTGTCATACATTTCCCCAATGAAATTGTTACCATCTTTTAAAGGACGTCGTTCGTCGCGGCCCACCTTTGATAGTGAATGGTAAACAAAATCCCATCGCAACCAAATCCGAGCCATCCGATATTGAATGTTGTTCATAATTTGTTTAACAATGACATATAAATTTGAACCACGTTCGGACTGTAATTGCATATCACATCCCATGGTTGTTCTTGTTACCATGTCAAACATTCCGATAAAAATTGTCCGATATATGTCACCTGGTTCTTCGAGATGTGTTTCCATTTGTTTCAGTAAAACTATTGATTTTTCATTTATAAGCGGTAAATAGCGATGCAGTGAATGAATATTAAATGCTGTATTCATAGCACGACGATTTGGTCGCCAAATTTCACGGTCCGTCACAATAATGGACGATTTACAGTGCAAATGATCGTAGAAATATGGTTTACTCAGGCAATGCTCATTCGTCATAATGATTCGAATATCGTTTGGATCGGCTATACCAAATGTTAAAATTGGTCCAAACCACATTCGAATTGGTGTTGTTTTTACCTCATCAAAAAAATCAAACACTATATTAATGATTTGGCTATTGGATTTTCCCAAAAATCGGTATGCAATACCAAGCACTGGTATTTGATGCGGTGATTCAAAATTTCGTAGTTTTCGATTGATGAGACACTTCTTAATTTCAACATACAGAATAAAAATAAATATGATTAAAGATATTGAGATTAAACCGTGAATCATTTTGACTGAACAGTTTTGGTGATTTTTTTTTTGGTTTTTGGTTTTAGCAATAACAATCGAAATGCAGCTAAACTTGGTGATAACAAATCACTGACTAAAATCGACACCATTACAGCAAACCACTGGAAAAAAACCTGTACGAATTAATAACTGAACTTCAGCCAGTCAACATTCCAGACATTTAATTTCAAGAATTGAACAAAAAAAAAGTGGGAAAATGTGGTTTAGTTAGTGTTATCAATGGCAGAATAACAACAATACTTAATTAAAACTAGGGTTCGAACAAGTTCAGCGTCTCAATATTAAACCAAATTGTTTACGTTTCATTTTCATCCAATAAATTAGCGACCATGGTCAGAATAGAACGACTATTTTACGCGAAAGTTATTTATGAAAAGAAGAGACCCTTGTCCCCTTTGGAATTGTCCTAACCTGTATGACCTGCATGAACCTCAAAAAAACGGTCTTTCTTTCAACAGCAACAAAAATGGTGCAAAATACTTGGATGCGCCCCTATTTGGACTGTGTGCACCGGTGCTCCGTAATCAAGTACAAAATTCCTACTTCGATGCTCTACGGTACCGATAAATGACAATTGAATGCATTTTAATTATCTGGTGCAGACATGAGCAATTTTCATAGCATTGAAATGTTAATTAAAAAAAATATAATGACATTGAAATGATTCCATTCATAAGTACTTCTAGGTTCTGGTTGCTAGTTCTTTCGTGGCAAAGTAAAACAAAACAACCACACACAAATCAATGATAATCACATTGATCCGAAACCAAATCAACCGCGTACATTCATTAAACGATAATTTATTGTAATTTATGATATTTACAGTACTAATGATTTGAAGCGTATTAACAGGTTATTTATAATAAAAGTTGCACAACACAGTTTATGATGCATCAGTAATAACACTGATTGGCGCCATATTGTCCATCGCCTGATGGACTGCATCATGGATTGTCGGAAAAAAGTTAAATGAACCATTGATTTTTTCATCCAAACCGCATTTTTTCATCATTTCATATGCAGGACCTGTTTTTTTTTTGTTTCAACAAAATCAATAAATATTATAATCAAAATGAATTTCACATTTCTATTGTGTGCAATTTAAAATATTTGAAATTATAAACAAACAAACAAACAAAAAATTGTATTAAAATTTGCTTACACGATGCACCAGCAATGTATACATTGATGGAGAGCTTATTGAAATCGTTAATCAGTAGCTTGAGTGAGGACACACCGGACGGATCGATATAGCTTAAGGCGGAGAAATCAATGATTAGACATTTAAAGTTAATCGATTCGTAACGTTGTTGCATGTGTTGCATTTGATTGCGCATTTCAGTTGCCAAATCTAAACGAATCATTGAACATAATTCGGATTTGAATGAAGCACGTGATGCAAAATTTAAACTGCCACAATAGTGAAATATTTTTATGGCATTTATCTCTTCGGCCTGGAAAATAAAAGAGAATGTTAGTTTTTTTGGTCTATATACTATCTAGGGAATGATATCATATTGACTCCCCATGCACATTGCTCATAGTCATAGTCATAGTCCTCATGAGAAATCGAAATTAAACCGAGCACTATAACCTTATGAGGAGCGGAACGGATATGGGGACGAGTTCAATACATTCCCGGTTAGATTTACATCATATTCGCATCACTTACAGCTTTATATCTTTTTATATCCAAATATAAATCGGTTTTTGGAATGTGTCCGAGTAAACATGTGTATGGTTTCATGCCACGAATAAAAATACAAGCCAAACTTAAAACAATGCCGACCAGCAGCCCAATGTCAATGGAAAGAATGACCACGGTTAGGAATGTAACAAGCCAAACGGTTGCATCTAAATGGGACAATTTCCAAAATTGTATAAATTGCATGACCTGCATGAGCATTCCCTTCAGTGCAACAATAATAATACCAGCCAATACACACTGCAAATCGTTAAAAAAAAATCAATTGAAATTTGAAAAAAGAAAAAAGAAAAAAAATTGTGCTTGATATAAAAATCTCGGCTAGTAAACATACTCTTGGTAAAAGTTCAAAGAATGGTCCAATCCAAAGCAGAACAAATGTTAATAGACCACACGAAATGAGTGAAGCAATTTGGGTGCGTCCTCCAGTAGATACTTGAATTGCTGAACGTGACAATGATGCTGATAATGGAATGCAGGAAAAAAATGATCCCAATACATTTGATGCGCCCATTGCTAAGAGCTCTTGATTAAAATCAACCTCATAATTTAATTTTTGTGCAAAAATTAATGCCATCGACACCGAAACAGTGTATGAAACCATCGAAATGATAAAACCGTCAACGATTAATTGCTTTGAAAGTTCCAAATCTGGCAGTTCAAATGCTAAAAACAAGTAAAAAATATTGATGTGCATTGCGCATTTTTATATCAAAATAGAGTAAGTTGGATTCATACCTGGAAATCCAGTTGGAATGTGACCAATGGTAAGTATGTTGTAGTTTTTTGATAAATCCAAATATTGTGAGAGTAAAGTGCCAACCACGACAGCTATCAGTTCAATTGGCACTGGCAATATGCACACTTTGCTTAATCTTGGCTTTAACCATTCATTGTTCAGGTACAAAACAATTATCGTTACCGCTGATATAGTTAATGCTGTTAAATTCGTGCTGGATATGTTGCGAACAATTTCATAATAAGTCTGGAAAAAAAGAAACAGACAATATAAATGGAAGAAGATCACAAGTTTTCTCCAATGTTGTCGGTTCTCAAGTCGAGGGGTCGAGAGAAGAACTTAGTTAACTCTTTGGAGTTATAGAAAGATTTCAATTCTATCTGGATAGGATTATTTACAAGTGATGATTGATCTGGGAGCTATCAGATCCCCTCAAACCCCTAAAATGAGAAGTTCTCAGTGAGAACCGATGCATGTTGTTGACTTACTAAAATAATTTTAAAATTTCCAACAATTGGTGTTAATTGAATGCCAAGTAAATCTTTGACTTGTGACGTAAATACATGAATGGCTGCTCCAGTGGTGAAACCAGATACCAGCGTCTCTGACAATAACGATGATATTATGCCCAATCTCAATATGTACATTGATAGCTGTAAAAAAAATGATTCAAATTACTATTATTTCCATCGAATAGAATGCTTGATGAATAACTGATACTCACCTGAATGCCACCGACAACTAGACACAACGATGAAACCACCTGTACGGGTGTATACATTGGCTGCTCAAATTGCCATACATCTTCTGTGCCACCACTGGCTGTTGTGTTGTCCATTGTATGAATTATCACTGAATCATGGGCATACTTAAGTACTGATTTGCCAGTCATTATTGAAATCACCGCAAATGTGCCCATTGAATTATGTTTTGATGTGCCAAATATGAAATAAACAAGAACCGGAAAGAAAGCCGTATAGATTCCAATGATTGGCGGTATGTTGGCCAACATCGCATATCCCATTCCTAAAACGTCATCGAATGAACCAAAATGAAAAATTAAATCAGCCTCAATCAACTGAAAAGAAAGCTAAGGTTGAAATTTGATTATAAGATTACCTTGTGGAATGTGCATAATTGCAACCGTACAACCGCTGATAATGTCACCAAACAAATCATTTTTCACACTGTACTGCGATAGCCACGTAAAAATGGGAAAAATGCTAAGGCAAACATTTGACAATTTAATATTGTAAATCCATTGTGAGCAACTTGGTTTGATATCATTCTCTGGATCGCAGTAATTTAATTCGTTATTGAATTGATGCTGTTCATAAAATGGACGTTCAACTTTCAATACTGCACTCGCATCCGTACTTAAGCGTGCTGACGTTTGAATCGTCATCTCTAAACAAACAAACAAACAAATAAAATAAACAAAAAACAAAATTTATGGACGAAAAAAATCAAATCAATTAATTTTATAATATCGATTGTCCATTTCAACGGTAAAACTATTGAAAACGATAGCAAACCGATGTTTGGCAGACCCATTTTGTGGCATTGGTCACAAATATGCTAAAAAAATGAATTCAAAACAAATAAAAACATTGAATATTTTTAGAATTGTTTCCCGTATTGAGATGGGATCGTTGAAGATATGAAATTTAAATGAGAAAAAAAACCACACAACACAATGCGATCGTGAACGATTTGTGCACCGAGATAAAATTGTGCTCGGTGTCTTTGTCGACTCCGAACTGTCTTTTGTCAATGCGTTTTATATTCATCCCGTTGAAACGTCCCCGATTTTTATCGGGTTTAAACTTCTTTGTAAATATTTAGCCATGCGACACACCAGATAATTCTGATAATTGTTCACGTTTTTTTTGTGTTCTTCTTACATTTTTAAATTGCAAACTGGCTACCGTTTGGTAATAAGATAAAAATGATTTAAATATAATTGCTTCTTGCTGTTCGTTGTTTACTCAATCGAATGCATTTCCTTTTTTTATTCTTTGAATCGGTAGACTTTTGATGACTTAATCATTGTTAAACGGGCGTTTAAATTGCTAGAAAATATTTTGCTATTGAAACTAACCTAACCTTAGATGAATACTGTAAATCAGTTTAAAATTATATCAACAATTTGATTTTCGTTTAATTCAGTTTATTATCTTTATTGTATTGAATTTTATTTATCAATGCAACAAAAGAATTGATACGAAATATTTATATGCGTAAAACGGGCTAAAATGTGTTTGCCATTGAAATATTTGAGCGAGTACACACAACCACATCCACATCGGATGGTAAATATAAATAATAAAAAAAAATATCGAACATCCAAGTGAACAAACAGTTGAGCCAAAAATAAACGTATGATTTAGTAAACTACACAATACGCAAACGCTTGACTAAGATAACGGTGCGCAAAAAAAAAGAAACGATGAACGCTAGTATTGAACTTTACATTGCCACCAAGCGCAGCCAACTGTTTTGCTTTTGTTTTCGTTTCTTTTTTTTTCAAAATTAATTTATGAATGAACAACGCGCGCCAAAATAAAAATCAAATTTGAAAACGAAAGCGAAAATGAAAACAAAAAATTGTAACGATGTAAACAATGAAAACAAAAACTGTGTTGATAAAATTGAAAAACCGCGCCTCCAACAAATCGAATGTAGAATTAATCGTAATTTTCATTCTTTATCTCGTGTTTTTTTGTGTGTGGGGCAATTTTGCAACAACATCAAGTGTGGAATGTGCATTTTCGCGGAAGATTTTTTTTTTTTAATGTAAAACAATTATTATATACTTCTGACAAATTAACCAACAAACTTCTGACTTGAACTTAACGCTAAGGTAACCAATCAATAAATGTGAGCACATTTTGCGTCTCATATTATAGGGGAAACTTTTTTAATCAAACTATAGTCATTCAATAATAAATGGAAAAAATGATGAAATTTTTCGACTTTTCCTCACGTTTACAATGATCTGCTAATCACATGGTGATTTGAATTGAATTTCGAGCTGATAATGATGAAGTGGCCCAAAGATCAGTGCCCGCTGCAAAGGCTTGAGCTTTTTAAAAAAAAAAAAGTATCGGAAATTGCCCGCAATAAATAAATAAAATGGATTCGATCTTACGTATTTTATGGGACTTGAAATAGATTCTTGAATATAAAATTTAACAACCGGACAAGAGCACTAGCAAATATCGTGTTTTCGAGTCTAAAGTGCCTTTTTTGGGGGGCCTAGACTCTTGATAACGTAGCGCTGATGGTCACACATACTTGAAGGTTTTTTGTTGTTGTTGTCATTGATGTTGTTGTTCATAATCATAAAATTGTTTGGTGTGAAATATTAATTGGAATCAATCATAAGGAGCACCTTATGTCTGCTTAGCTAGTCTTAGTGCTGCTTAGCTCAGTTCACTTGCAGTGATACTATGTTATGCATGCAATGTTGCATGCGGCTGTACCGCCATGAATAAACATGAAAAATGGTACTGTGGGAAGAAGCGCTTAAAATCATCACTACAACTCCCACCCCAACCACCATAACCTTTATTATTTTGGTGTTTACTACAATTTTGTATAGCAAATGAATTGATGGAACTTACCCAAAATTGTTCTTATTTACTTTTTTTTAATCAACCGATTTCTTTTCTATCAAATATTGTTTTTTTTATTTTCTTTTTTAATACTAAGTAAAGTGAACTATGTTCCTTCATAGAACACTTTGTTATCAATTTTAAACCAAACTTTCACTCAATGTATAAATTTGGAAATCGCGTTGGATGAATTGCAGTGTATTATATTGGCGCTTATGTCGACACCGTTAACGAGTATGCATCGAGCATGGAATCGATTGCAGGTATTTATAATCAAATTTAGAATGGTGTTGTTTTTTTCTCTCTCTTCGCAATGTCGTTATCTAATATCGTGTTTTCATTGGTTTTTCCATTGAATATTAAATCATGAATGTTTTTTTCGCCCGTTTATCTAAAATTTATTCGCCGATTCTTCTTATCTTCGCATATTCTTGGTGAAATGACTCGAAAACAATATAAATTTTTCAGGTACGCACAAACACATCCATTCCAAAATATTCCACATAACAATATAAGAAATCTGGTTCGCATGCAAAGGCGCCACCAAATAGTCAACGGTTGCTGGGTGAAAAGTCACCCTTTCATAGTTCGTTTTCAATTTCACCGGGTACAAACAAAAGTAAAATAGATTAAATAAACGGCCTAGTAAAAATGCACAGCAAAAATACAAAAAACAAAGATCAATCTTTTATGCTAAATATTTCCATTCGTTGTTTGTCTGTTTGTTGCCTGTTGTTTTCATCGTGCGGTAAGTGTTTTTCTCTTTCATAAAATCCACAGTTAATTGGAGAAAAAAACATTTGCATTTGGTTTAGCAAATATATTTGCGCTTGTTAAATATTTTGCGAATTGATTTCGAATGGGATTTAACATTCGTTTGAAACAACCTAGCAACTATGCATACAGCCCATGTAATTCCCCAATCTGGGTGTCTGGACAGGTGTATTAAAATGGTTCGATTTTTCTTTTAGACGAAATTTAAACATTTGAACAATTCTGATTCCATTGAAAAACAACATCGTATTTATCAAATCGAAGAGCAAACGATGTCTTAATTTTTGGGTACACATGAAAATGATTCATTTTATGATTTTTTCTTGAGATTCGATGTTTTTTCACACAAGACACACACGAACACACCAAACGATCATTTCGATTAAACATCGAAATTGTTCAACAAATACTCACTTTATTCGCTGAGATCCCTTTCACATACAAAAATCGATTGGAATTCGATTTTTGTGGTTAATTGTCACACATTTAGAATTGAATTTGTCTTTTTGTTTTGGTGGCGCGAACGATCAACGTGTTGTGTGTAAAAAGATCGACAGCAAAATTTCAAAAGAAACGTGTTTACTGGCTGAACCGTAAACTAATTGGAACTGCATCAACTGCTTTTTTGTTGTTGTTGTTGGTCGATTTGAATGTAAAATGTGAAGGCCCATAACACCAAGCGGACAACCGAATAAACTGAAAGAGAAAGAAAATAAAATAAAAATATATATATGTGAAACGGCGAATAAAAATAAAAACCCAAGGCAATTAATAGCGCTGGTCATGTGACTGCATGATGTGATTAAATTTTTGTCGTAGCTTCGTTCAGTAGGAAGTTGATGTTGCACGCGTGCACATATTGGATTACGTTCAATCCGCAATTATAATCGCATAGAGAGAGAGAGAGATGGGGTTTTTTTCTTTAAATTCATCGGACTAAATAATAAAGTCATGTGATGAATACGCAAAAACAAAATCAACATTATTCGGATGCGAGCGCATATGCTCCGTTGCGATTATCACGTTACTTCCCCCCTCCCCCCCCCCTTCTCCCTCAGCTCAGTCGGGTATCAAGTGTACGCGTAACCATATGATTTGATTGAACACAACCAGAAAAATTAAACGCGACGATCGACTTCTATCTATAGCTAAATTGAATGTCTAACTCAGCGTACACATTGAACGCCTCAGAGCATAATTCCACCATGGGATTGATTGCGATGCAAAATAGACAACACCGCGATCAATATCAACATCAATATATATGAGAACAGAGCAGAGCAAAGCACAGCAATCGATGCTACATCAACAATGTTATCGTGCTGTCGAATACTATTTCCATCATCGAAACATCCGATTCATTCGTCTGTGTTTTGTTTTGCGCAATTTGCTTTTATTTTGATTCTAACAAAATTCTGTTGATACTTTTGCTGCGAGGCGCTCATTTAAATGTTTATATATTTAACGAAATCGCTAGAGTTTAAAACCGGTGTTTGTTGCGTTGATGTGTACGATTAGCGGTTTGTCTATATTCAGTTTGTAATCAATTTGAATATTGATGTTCACACATACAGTCAACATTGAATATATCGAGCGTCAGAGTAAAAAAAAAAGAATCCAAATGAATTGACATGATCGTTATCAATTCGGGATTTTAATGTGTCAGTTTTTATGTGGTGATCTTAACTGTTGATAAAATATTCATTTCCTGTTACTTTTCTATTTCAATTTCTGTGTTTTTTGCACACAGAAAAGAGAATAGGTCAATGCATCAACAGCCAACCGTATCAAACATGAATATATAAAGCGTTAAAATGGAAATGAGAACATTCGAAATTGATACGTAATTTCATTTGAAATGCGATAAACAATGGTTAGATGTCAAGCAGCCACGTTTAACCGCTGAAATTCAAGAATAGAACTAATGCTGTTCTTATCGATTGTTCTCACCGAAATAATGTTAAGAAATATTCGCATATCGATTTTCCATCATCATATGTAAACTTTTCGCAAAGAGTAAACAATTCGTTTTAATTGGATGAATTATTACATTTCACACTTCATCGGATCGATTTCACGATCCAAACAACAACATTCCCTAAAAATAAACATTCCTTTATGATTTTTTTAAAATCTCAAATGAAAATGTTTTTTTTTTAAGTCCCAAGAAGATACTAAGGAACAAAACGTGTTTGAAATCTCAGTAGAAACTTCGGTATTCATTTTAAAGAACAATTTCCTAGCGCATCTGGAATGAGTTGCTTCAGCTGATGTAAAAATATATGAAAAAATTCAATTCGGTTTTACTTTTCCTTCATTGATTGTTCTCAAGGGCGCTTGGTATGGGAGGATTTGATTCAAAAAATAAAAGATGGTCAATGAGCAGTGTCATACATGAGTGTAGTGAAAATTCTCGGGGGTGATCAGGTATATTCACTGCAGGGCGAAGGGAGATGGTCTTTGATGCAAACCAGATTTTTAGTACTAAGTCCACTTTATCATCAAATTATATGCATTCGAACAAATGAGCTTGTAACATGGCTTACAATCCAATAAATTTATTAGCTTAAGTATTTTTATGCGATAAATTAATTTAAATATTCAAGTTAATAAATTTCTTAAATCGTAAGCCTTAAGCTTTTAAATCACAGACCATGATCTATTAGGAACACAAAATTTGACTGGATCAAGTTCTGTAAATATTTTAATGACAAAGAAATACAGCCATCTTCAGGAATTTGTATGTGCTAACTGCTCCAAGCTGCTCTAACGGCAGTTAATGAGCATTTCTTATGCTCTAATCGTAAAAACAAATGCTTAATTACGTTGAAATTGCCAAAGAAACATAAAACAATTTATTTAATTTAAAGTTTTAGTGTCAACTTATAAAAAGTCCAAAATGCAGCTTAATTGTTTTTTTATTTAAATCGTGTTTAATTAAGAATGCACTCATTATAAACTGTCCAATCTATGCTTGCTGCCTAGGGCCTAGCTGTTAAAAATACGAATGTTCGTTTCACTTTTTTTTTCTCTTTCTAAAAATTCATCAAAAATGTCCCTTTTCTTTGTTAGTTTTTTTCTGCAGCAAAACAGTAGCCCATGAAAAGATATCCACATACGGCGCAAAACTTAGTTTTTGGCCAAATACGTAAATTTGGAATAAAACGAAACCGTATGATATTTATAAAACAAACTATTGGTTATTTCCAACGAACGAACGAACGTCTGTTCACAGCTCTGTCCTAGGGGCATTTAAGTTAGAATATAAATGTGTAGAAACGCAATATTATCACAATGAATTTTGTGATTTCCAAATTATTGTTATATTTTTGCAAAAAATAAAGTTCTTCGTAAATTTTCATTTTTGTAATCAATTTCAATAAAAAAAAATTTAAAGTCGACTTTAAAATTAAAGTCAGAGCACTTGGAACCGGCATCACTGAAGTCTATTCCACAGAATCGATGCGTCACTCACAAATACGCAGCCTGAGTAGCGATTATTATTATTATTATGTCAAACTCACAAACGTAAACAACAAGTCATTTGTCGCTCCCACATATGATTTGATTTAAACAGTTATAATTATACGTAAAAACATTCTGAAAGTTGATATACCTCTGATTTGACCAGTTGTATCTGAATAAAATGAAAGTTTTTTGCTGAATTTATTTTTCGAAATAAAAATTAGACTGAAAACATTTACTGTGAAAACCTAACCTCAACTCACCAGTATCAGTGCTTTCATATACAGTGAAAAAAAAAAAAAACTATGTACTGTCTATAGTAGCATTATTGTGAGTTTTGTGACCAAATCCTACAGCTGATTCCACCCATTCTGTTTCCATCCGCTTGTGCCATGTCGTCCGAACAAATTGCTGAACTTCAAAAAACGCTGTTAAATGCGATTTCCAAAACAAATGCGAATATTGAGACGCTACAAAACACCTTCAAAACCGATGTTGAAAATGTTCGTGTTGAACTATCCGTACACACAAACCGACTAAATAAGGTGGAAAGCGACTTGAAAACAGTGTGCAATAGTGATAAAGTTGATGAATTGTGCTTGCAAATTGAGATCCTAAAACAAGATCGACTTCGAAACAACATACGTATTACCGGTCTTCCACAAACCGCGTACAATGATCCTGATGAAGCAATTTTATGCATCGCCGATGTACTCAAAGCTGATATCATTCCAAGTGACTACTCCGTTTATGTCGACAGGAATAAATCATCGATCATTGTGTCCTTCGCCAATCACACAATCAAGCGCTACATGTTGGATGCAATGAGAAAAAAACAATCGCTTTTCGTGGAAGAGATTTATAAATCGGCTCAATCGAATGCAAGAATTTATCTCAACGACCAACTGTCACCGTACTTTGCCAAATTGTTTCAGTCAGCCTGGCAAGCAAAAAAAAATGGCTCACTGTTTTCCGTTTCAAGTGTGGGCGGTCGTATCAGAGTCAAGAAATTAGAAAACAGTAAACCACTAACCATCGAAACAGACGCCCAACTAAGCAATGTGATCAACTCCGCTGAGCATATGGAAACAGAAGCTCCACATATTGAACAGTCACTTCGCTCACGTACTTCAAATTCACCACCAGCCCAGGATCAATCTCCTGCATCGATTGACAGCGTTGGAGCTCGTAATATTCGAGAAAAACAGTTCACCCATCAGCGAAACCATCAACTGACTTCAGTCATTCGTTCACAACCGTCTGGCCATTCACAACACCGTCCACATCCTCCAGACAACACGCATTACCAACGATCATCAACCCAGCAACGCCAGCCGTACCCGAAACGTAATAACCGTCACGTCAGTTCACTCGAAAACCGTTCACAACAACCATTCAATAAAAAAAGCAAACACTCAACCAATCCAAATTCGAATGAAACACCTGAATACGGCACACGGGAATTTAGAGACTATCGTCGACAATATCAAAACAGACTACGTAACTTCACCAGATAATTAATCTCAATATGTCTATTAATGATAATAAAAATCTCCCAAAGGTAACCCATAAAATAAATTCATGTAAACTTGATAATTTTAACTTGAAATATTGGAATATAAATTCGATTAGAAACAAAATCTTTGAAATTGAGAATGAAACCAGTGTTAATGGCAAGTTAATTCATTTTTTAGCACTAACTGAAACACGAATCTCTTCGAATGAAATTGACTTTTTCAATATACCTAATTACAAAGCTTATTTTAGTTGTAGAGATGACGGTCACGGTGGAGCAGCCCTGTATGTTCACGATTCACTAGATAGCAGTTTGGTCGAAAGCGATGTTATATTCAAAATAAATTATGTTATTATTAAAATACCGGCCCTCAAGTCAAGCATAGCTGTTTTGTATAAAAAGCCGACTGTCTCAAATAACAAATTTTTTGCCGCGCTTGCACAAATTCTCAGCAAATCGAACAAAATAATTCTGATTGGTGACACCAACGTAAATATCCAAAAGCATAGCTCCTACATTACAGAGTATTACTCAATATTTGAATCGCTTGGTTGTCGACTGCTTAATAGCAAAGAAAAAAAATTTGCTACGCGTATAAACAAACACGTAAATGCTCGCCAAACAAAATCATCGACTATTGACCATATAATAACAAACTGCCTCAATTTTAAATTCAACGTTGGTGTCAATGATTCCCATTTATCCGATCATCAGGAAATTTTTGTATCCTTCAACGACACATCCAACAAAACAATAAAATTTAATAAAATTGAGAGTTCTTTTACCACTAAAACTATCAATATCAACAATTTTAGGCGCCTCCTATCTAGAGAACTATCGCTGTATGCCCCAACCAATATTTCCTCCTTACTTCATTTAATTGAGACCACAAAACACAGATGCACTCGAACTCAAACAGTTTGCAAAAAAATTAATCCAAACAAACAGTGGGTCAATGCTGATTTAATGCATGTCATAGCTGAGCGAAATCGCTACCATAGTTTATTCAAAAAATTTCCATCCAATGACTACATGAAAACCAAATATACTGAATACAGAAATCTTGCCAAATCGCTGAACAATCGAGCCCGTCGAACACATAACTCTGTGCAACTAAACAAACACATTTCAAAGCCGCGTCAATTATGGAAATGTTTTAATGAAATCATTCATAATAAACCGAATACACAAAGCGAAATTAAATCGATTACCGATGCCAATGGATCGACGTCACATGACCCGATTGTCATTGCCAATACTATCAACAACTACTTCTGTAATATTGGCCGTGAATTGTTTCTTAAAATCCCCCACACTGAACCGTCAATAGAATCACTCATTCCCAACAATTCTCGAACCATGGCGCTCTTTCCTATTACACCCGATGAAATCCAGAAGATTATCTATACCACAAAACCAAACTCCAATCTCAACAACATCCTACCTATAAATTATATCAAACAATGTCTGGATATTTTGATCGACCCCTTGACTCATCTTGTCAATCAATGCTTTGTGAATGGCTCTTTCCCTAGCATACTAAAAACGGCTCGTGTTGTTCCAATTTTTAAAAGTGGTGACTGTCTTTCGCCCGCAAACTATCGCCCAATCAGTATCCTCGACGATTTCTCTAAATTAATCGAACAGTGCATATTTGATAGAATTTATGATTTTGTAAATAAATTCAATCTAATTAGTAATTCCCAATTTGGATTTCAAAAACAATCTGGCACACTGTCAGCAGCGGTTTGCCTGCTTGACACCATTCGCTCTTCGCTCGATGCATCAAACAAAAATATTTGCGCTGGTATTTTCATTGATGTCACCAAAGCATTTGACTCCATATCACATGATTTATTATTAAAAAAATTATTCCGCATTGGTTTCAGGGGTAGATCACATGATTTAATTCAAAGCTATCTCTCTAATAGAACCCAATTCATATCTACATCAAATGCCATGAGTGACCCCCTTAATATTGACTTTGGAACACCACAAGGTAGTACACTTGGCCCGATCCTTTTCATTCTATTCATAAATGACATCACAAACCTTAAACTTCATGGCAAAATTATATTATTTGCCGATGATGCGGTCATTGTCTACTGTGATACTGACACGTCTCGTATCAGCCAAATGATGCATGAAGACATAGAAACAATATCTCGTTGGTTTGAATCGAACAAACTAACAATGAATAGGAAAAAAACAAAATGTATGATCTTCCATCCGCAACAACACTTAAAAAACTACAAACTCGATATTCACTCAGACGGTGACCGAATTGAACAAGTCGCATCGTTTGAATATCTGGGCCTTACGTTACAAGAAAACCTTCGCTGGGATCTGCATATTGATAAAATTGCGGCAAAAATAAACCGTATAACAGGAGTCATCCATAGGATTGGGAATTCGGTTGACCCTACCACACTCACATCTATTTATTACGCACACATTCACAGCCACCTCTCTTACATGTCACCGATATGGGGTTATTTGCAATCATAGTTTTCAATTTCATAAAATTTGTATCAGTAAGGTAAAGTATAAAAAATATAAAGTATGGTAGTGATATCCCCCTAGGTTTCCATTTATAAATATTTATGTCGTGTCGTGTGCTTGATGTTTGTTTCACTAAATTTTACAAAAATATTTTATTATCGTCCCGTTATGTGACTACTTCCATGGATTTGTCTGAAATGTTATTATGATGCAACATTTAGCGCCAGTAGATTTGATTGGACATAAACATTTACCCTTTCTTACTGAATTTATATAACAAAGAAATGTCTTCCTCTTTTTCTCTGCATTTCAGTCAATTTAATCGGATCTTTTCATTTTTCTCATCGTTTAGCTAACGCTCGAACTACTGATTCTGTTTTGTGAATATTAATTCTTGTGAAGTACATCGCTTCTCTTTGAAATTCTCTTTCGAATATTTGGAATTGAATAAAGAGGATTGCTGCTTAGAATTTATACCTAAATATAAAACCGTCCAATTGTTTTAGTTTTTGTGTTAGGACTGTTGCTGCTGGTGTTAAAATTTTTGGTCAATATTTCGTTTCGTTGATTTATTTGATAAATCATTTGTGATTTGCTTGCTTTTCAACTGCAATCGCTTTAAATTGAAAATTTGAAATAAATTTGATGAATGCTGAAATGCTGGGCGTCTCCACATCATTCCAAACTTCCTAAGTGTTAGTGCGCATTGAACGTAGCGTCGACGTATTGTTGGAGTCTGTGCATATTCGTGTACACTTATCACCGATTGTCATGAATGAAGCACTCAGTGATTTGTATACAAAATGAACTGTCAATCGAGTTTATTCCATCTGAAGTAGTATAAAGGGAAATAAATAGTTTAACTTGGATTTTAGACAATTTTGTGTTTTAAATTAACAAAAATTCGATCAAAATGAGTGGATTATTTGTATTTGACCAGCAAAATGATATAATATTTACACAGTTGAATGACCAAATACGAAGTAAATTGTTTGAAATTGCTAAAAGACAGGAGCTTCTACCCAATGATACGGTTTGTTTGAATAAAATAATGATATTTTGTGTGGTCAACAACAATAAAAAAAAATTGATGATATTTTATTTTTGAATTAGGTTGAAGGTAATGAAATCGATACAAATGTATTGGTTCAATTGTTCAGTCCGATAGTTGCATCGCAGCGCATCATGTTTTGTCAATTTGACAATTCATACACATCGATTCAGCTGGAGGAAAATCTAAATTTTGTCTTTGAAGAGGTAAACGGCACGAAAAAATGCCACCAAAATCGAGAGTAAAAAAAAATTGCAAATTTCATTTATGATTTTCTTTTATACAGTTTTTGGGTTTTTTATTCATGAGCGTCGGCACCGAACCGGTTGAATATCAGCAACGTTATGTCGGTATTTGCATATCGTTTATAAAGCATCTCTGTGGTCCCGACATCTATTTGTATGTTAATAAAATTATTTGCAGTTTTTTTGGCCAATTTATGCATTAATTTATTGAATCTAATCTGAACAGATTGAAAACAATTCAACAAAAGGCAAAAATACTCGGCAAACTGTTGGACAGTTGGAAGTATTTGTATCAAAATGATGAGGTTAGACAAACATCCGTTTAAATTTTGAGTTCTTTTTTTCAATAAATTGTTTGAAAAATGAATTTCATCCATTACGCAACAGGCTGTGCTGATCGAAGGTGTTGAGAGTTTACTCATCAATTTAGATTTGAAGAGAGTCGCTCAAAAGGCATTAGAAACTGCATCAGAAAATCTAAAACGTGATCCGTATTCACAGCGTAGCCACTCAATTTTATTTGTTAAAAACAAATTATTGGCAATGTGTTCCAGGTATTTGAAATCTTCTCGATTTCTTTCGAAAACTTCATTTAATGGCGCATTGATTGAATTTTATGTTCATTTTAGTCGATCGGCTCAAGAGTTATCAACAAGTGATATGATATTTTTGCAAATTTATTGCCAAAAATCGGTATCGTCCAGTGATGAAATTGAACTAGACCGAAAAGTCGATACACATTTACTTTTTCTGCAGGGCAATGTGAATGGTACACATGCCGGTTGTATACCACATATCGTTCACATTTGTCACATGAACGATGACGTAACATTAATCATTTTACTCGAATATGGCAGTTTAACGGTATCCAGTGGATTGTTTGATGTATTTTTTGCGGTGCATAAAATTCGCATTTTACAAATGCAAAATGATCTCGATAATCTTCGGCCGGCATATGAAAATTTAGATCATTACATCAAACAGAGTTTGGATGCATTGAAAAAAGCCAAATATAATAATGTGGATATTGAAGCAGCCATCAAAAAATACTCCAGCAAATGGGATTTATTGCGCAAAAAATATGTGGAATTATTTAAAAATAGTGATCGTGATTTGATTTTGGCCATTGAATCGAATATACCCAGTTTGGTGGAGTCATTGAAAGATCTATTCAGGGTATTTATTCCATTTTGAATTAAAATTTCAAACTAAAGTTGGCAGTCGCACAAATTCGAGTTTTTTTTATCGAATTTCGTGGTGAAAATTGTTTTGAGTACGTTTGAGATAATTTTAAGCTTTTTTTTTTGTTTTTTTGGTTCGGACACTTTCGAACAACATTTTGTCCGATTGCCAACTCTATTTAAAACATAAATTGAAGACGATTTTAATATTTTCCTTTAATCGATAGATGATTTGCGTCGAATGTAGCACATTGTTGTATGGTGTTCAACGAGTTGCAGAGATTTCAATGAAAATTGAAGAAAAATTAACTGAAATATCCGAATTTCTTCGTGTCAAAGCCCTACAGAATATAGTCCTTGGATCATATCCTTTTCAAATATCAAACTTTTTAATGTGTTTGTTTTTTTTTTTTGGTACACTTTTAAATATTTTTTTCTCACACGATTTTTTTTCTCTATCTCTGAATCGTAACAATGTTAATTTCCTTAACCAAACACCAATACAGTTTTCAAGGATATTAATGGATTGGTCCATTTTATCCATATAAATCGTTCGAGTGGACGAATTGTAGTGCCAATTATTGATATGGAAAATAAACGTGCGCCATTGATTCGAAAGCAGGTAATTAATTGGAATTGAAATTTAAATTGCAATTAAGAAAGAAAAAAAATCTAATTTAATTCAATTGAACAAACTCTATAATCGATTGCAATGGTTTCAGGTGTGGAATATGGTGAAAATGTCACGTTCGTATCTGCAGAAAGGTCACCTCTCGTTGATATGGCAGGACGATGTATTTTTCTACTCATATTTTTTGTGGTTTGAAGACAATCATGGAACACAACTTAAGCCAAAAGAAATTCCAAATTCAGCCTCTGCAAATGCCATCAAACCACATGTTGTGCCAGGTGTCATATCCGGTGAATTTTATCAGTTAGTATTTCGTTCAATTTCTATTTTTTAATAAGACAAAAAAAAAATACCTTGCCATGTGTTTTAACGAACAAAAATTCTATACATCATTTCAGATGGCTCATTGAAACGTGTTTCCCGAAAAATAATGGCAAAATTAAATGCTTTGAATTGTACAGCATGTATGTTGGGCTAACGTCAGCTCACACATTACTTGATTTTAATCGCCGTTTGGTGGCAATTCTACGCGATAATTTGACTGGTTTTAATGGTTTCGAGAGTTAGTTGTATTTCAAACCGATGCTACGAAATTGAATTTAAATCGCAAATAATTTAGAAAACAAGACTTAAACATATATTACACAAACATAATTAAGCTAGTCATTTTGTTTTTGTACGACGAGATGCACGAATGTTATATTTAAAGTGCATAAAAGAACATTCCAAAGCTGAGAATTCTACTCAGAGACATTTTAATATTCATTTGTTGTTTTTAATTTTTTCACTTTGAATCGGTCTCTTGAGAAACAAAGAGATTTTAATTCATTATTTGTTATGAACAACAAATTGTTGGTATCCAAGTTGACCATTTTATATTGAGTTAATTATGTTCGTTTTTTTTTTTAAATTCTCATATTTAGCTGACTAAATAATGATGCCTCGTCTACCTTTAGTTATATATTACTTATCGTAAAATAAATTAATAAGATGAATTCGAAATAAATAGTGAGTTTGTTTAAAATTGAAGATATTAACTTTGAAAAAACAATTTCATTGTGTTTACAACATTTGAATCCATCAACTATTATCGAAATGTGTGAATACGAAAAATGGGAAATTTGTTTCCGGAAAAGGAAGTACTAAATTACCCATTACCAATATGGCGTCGACGTCATATCCAGAATATAAAAGTGAATTTCACGCCATTTCATACGAGTCGCAATTTGCATGTCATTCGGTGCACAAAATCAATTGATAAAATATGGATCAAAAGCAGTTCAATGAATTAATCAGAAAATTTCCTGGATTCTACGGACCACTAGATGATTGCCAGGAAATTGATGAGGAGCTAATGGGCCATGCAATTCAACCTTTACCAGATTTTGAAGAAGACAAAATTCCACCGGTACACGAAGTTCCATCGACATCATCATCAAATTCGCATACGATTGCCAACGTTCCAAAGCAAAAAGAACACCAAATTCCAACCGATGCCGATAAGCAAACGGTACACGAATTTCCATCGACATCAAATTCCTATACGAATACGAATAATGCAGATCAATATGAAGACAACACTTTGGTTGATCTCGGTAATGATTCTTCTCAAATGGACGTCGATAATCAATCTGGCGAACAAATAACTCCAGTTGATAGTGTTGATGAAATAAGCGAACACAATTCAGAAGAAGTTGGTCAATCGGACGAAATGCCAACTATATATGGAGACAGACAGTGTCCAATTTGCACGAAACAATATATAGTCTACGCTGCGTTTGAAGCACACTGTGAGGCATATAAAGCAAATAACAAATGCTGCCTTTGTTCAGAAGAATTTGGAAACTTGGATTTACTCAAAAAACATGCTAAAGAAAATGCATATAAATTTTGGTGCTGTGCATGTGTTAAAAAAAATGTGAAAAGAAATCCCCAACATTCCAAAGAATCTTTCGCGGAACATATCAAACGATGCAAATGTTAATATTTTTTATTTTCAATTAATTCGTTTCATAAAATAACACAAAGCAACTTAATTTCAATTCATAGATGTTAACAATTGTAGTTTCAATCAACATTTTAATCAAAAACTGCACACAATATCTGAAATAAAAATATATTTTAACAACCATAGGAAACATAAATTGAGTTCAGTCATATTTTCAAGTGCGTTCAGATCCCAAATATACCCGATATTTTTAGGTCACAAGAGGGCAACCGGCAAGGTGAATGTCCAAAAATGTTAGACACCAAATCCATGGGCTGCATCAAACTACAATTCCTGCAGATTGCAAATTAGATTAATCTTCCAAATTGTGGTCAAAAGAAAACGAAAACAGTTTCTCTTCTACATCCTATCTGATGTTAAATATTCAATTTATTTTCCATCTTCTTCATTACTTTTTATATACTTAGCGACGATAAGTGATCGTAAAATAAATTAATGAGATGAATTCGAAATGAATAGTGAGTTTTTTTAATATTGTATGTGCTCTGAGAAAATGAAACATTTCGATTGTGTTTACAACATTTGAATCCATCAACTATTATCGAAATATGTAAATACGAAAAATGGGAAATTTGTTTCCGGAAAAGGAAGTACTAAATTACCCATTACCAATATGGCGTCGACGTCATATCCAGTATATAAAAGTGAATTTCGCGCCATTTCATGCGAGTCGCAATTTGCATGTCATTCGGTGCACAAAATCAATTGATAAAATATGGATCAAAAGCAGATCAATGAATTAATCAGAAAATTTCCTGGATTCTACGGACCACTAGATGATTGCCAGGAAATTGATGAGGAGCTAATGGGCCATGCAATTCAACCTTTACCAGATTTTGAAGAAGACAAAATTCCACCGGTACACGAATTTCCATCGACATCAAATTCCTATACGAATACGAATAATGCAGATCAATATGAAGACAACACTTTGGTTGATCTCGGTAATGATTCTTCTCAAATGGACGTCGATAATCAATCTGGCAAACAAAGAACATTAAATGAAGAAAGCAAGTGCCGAACTCCAGATGGTGATGATGATGAATTCGACGAAGATAGTTCGGGAGATGATAATTCGGAAGAAGATAATGCGGAAGAAAGTAGTAAATCTGATGAAATGCCAACTATATATGGAAACAAACAGTGTTCAATTTGCATGAGAACATTTCGAGTCCAAGCTGCGTTTGAAAAACACTGTGAGGAATTTAAAGATAAAAACAAATGCTGCGTTTGTTCAGAAGAATTTGGAAACATGGGCTTGCTTAAAAAACACGCAAAAGAAAATGCATATAAATGTTGGTGCTGTGCATGTGCTAAAAGGAAAAAGATGGGGGACCCGAAGAATCGTATCCAGCCCCAACGTTCCGGGGCCAACGATTTCGAGCCTCATATCAAACGATGCAAACTTGCCATTGCATTCAGAAAAGAATCATCGGCTAACGTGCAACCTACACAACCATAAAACCAGTACATTCGGCCAAGTAAATAATAATTACATTAAATTGAGACATTTTATCATTGTGATGTTAAACTGTTCTTATTAATTTTAAAGTAGCCTCAAAATGCTTGTGTGAAAGATACCGATAGCTGTTAACCGTTTCAATTAACCATTTTAACCAAAAACTGCATACAATATCTGAAATAAAAATATTTTAACAATTCATACTAAAAGTAAACAGTTTGATGGGTGTTTTTTTGTTTGATTGATCTTATATGTTGGCATTTTATTGAGTAGCAAAACTTAAAGTCTTAATTTTAATCATAATTTGTACACAAATTCGGTCATCAACATTTATTGACTACTAGACGAAATCCACTGAATTCCAAAATCATTAATTAAAAAACGCCGTGACGACTGTTGATTTGAATAGTAATTGTGTGCTTCGCGTAATTCTGTTGGTCCCTTGGTACATTTCAAACGAATCTTGTAATCGATAAGTGTATCTTGTGACGTTGTGTTGCTGCCAAATTCAGCTGGCCGAGTATAAATGGCAACCAATTTAAATTCATCGGCTAAATTACGAAGCTCTTGAATTTTACGCCGAAGGTATGTTTCCATTCGAATGGGTTGTTCGCGATCCGATAAACTGCTCCAATAAAATGTTGCAATTGAATCGACTACCATTAAACTAACTTTTGTGTTTGTTGTCAAATAGTTTGTGCAATAAAGTAGCATCAAATCATATTCAGCGTCCGAATAGCATTTAAAAAATAGGATTTTTTTCATGGCTTCAAATAAAATGTCTTGAACATTGTCAATTTCAGCTTTTAAAACTTCCGTATCCGTTGACTGGCATGACAATGAACGATGATGGATTAGATGCTTTTCAATGATTCGTGGCATCAAAAGTGGTACATGAAAATTTGAATTCGTATCGATGACAATCACTGAAGCACCTTTGCCACCATATTCGATGGGAATTATCGTTTGTGCAATTAAATCCATCAAATGAATTGTTTTTCCTGTACCCGAATTACCGCTAATTTCAACAATTTCACCGGGCTTTGGTCCATCAGCTGGAATTATTTCCGGTGATAAACCTATTATTGTTGGCCGCTTCTTTGACAGTAAACGGGTAAACAATTTTACACCACATTCCGTATCCGGTTTGGCTCGATTTTGATCAGACTCAAACATTTTTTTGTTTGTTGCTGCTAATTTCAAGAGCATTCACATTCAACGTGTATTTGTTTCGAATAAAGTATGCGGCAACTGTCATAATTGTGTGTTGTCATAAGCAAACCTTTCAATGTTATTCACCGGACGAATGTGAACATTTCCATACAAAATGAATGCGTTCAGTGTCGAAATCTCTGTAGGCAAAGTTTTTTTTGTGTTCAAATGGTTTATAGCTGTAGTTTGTTTCAGTATCAGTGATTGAGCAGATTTTATTTGAAATGCTCGAAAATATGTGAATGAACAATGCAATTTTTCAATTTCATATCAATTTCTCTCATTTCTTAGCATTGTTCCACATTTGTTTTTACCGCAACACAAGCATCGGGAAATATATATAGAAATATTTGTTAAGCATATTAAATAACTAGAATTTCAGACATCCGGGAATTTATTGGACTTTATTTTCATTTTTACCTTTGAAAACTGTGCAAAAAGTAACTTAATATGTTTGACAGAAATGGGGAATATGGTGATCAACCGATTTTTCGATATTTTTACGGATTTTTCAACCTGTCCCGATTCTTGTAGTTTTGTGAAAATTTTGTCAATTTGCTAGAGATGTTTGGACCAACAATTTTGGCCATGAATACAAAATTAACACTTATGCATTTCTTGAAATTTTGATAACTAGATAAATAATAGATATTATTAGCTTTTAGTCGAAAAAGATAGGATAAGATGAGGTATCTATTCAGATATCTACAGATATCTACAGATATTCTTATTCAAAAGAAAAAAATCAAAGCAAAATAAAACAACAAATATAAACCAAAGAAAAATAAACATTTTTTGCCGAAATGTGAATCATTTGACAGTTGTATGTATAAGCACTAGTGTTCGCGCTAGAGCTTGTATTTAATAAAAAATCGTTGTATTCAATTCATAGCGTTTCAATGCGAATTGATCTGAACATTGATTGGTCAACAAATATCGTTCAGCCACACGCACAATCGGAATGTGTGGCGATAATTTCAAGTAATTTCTTCTAAATTAGTCTGTTCCTGATTTTAATATATAACATTGTACCGACAAATTCTGTGAATCATTTTTTTTTAAAGCAATTAAATTCATCCGAGACTTTGAAATAATTTTCAGTCTAATTGCAACAGTCTACGAATGATAACTACTGACTTGCATCATAAAACATGTTTTAATTTCACCTAGTTTTTTTTTTTTTTTTTTAATTCACACAAAACAACAATTGCGACAAGCAAGAGAAAAAAAAGCAGATCAATTGTGGAAATAAAAAAAAAAATAAGTTGCTTTCAGTTATTTTTGTATGAAGTAATTTCTATGTCCATGTCAAGATATTAATATTCAATTAATTCACCAGAATTTAATTATACGGAACAGTGAGAATTTAACATTGATTACTGGTTTACGTGTTTGACGCCCAATTATTATGATTATGGCGCATTTGAGTCTCGACTGTATTGAATCCAGCAGCTCACTGAAACACTAATTAATCCGCTTCAAGTGTGATTTAAATGACTGATCGATTTTTGATTTGATTTTTGAATAACTCGTCTCCGTTTGAGCTTGATTCTATTCCTGATCGATCACTTGCTAATTAAAAGTTCGTTTATTTTTGTTTGCAATTATTTTCGAATTCAAAAGATACATGACCCATGTTTTTCTTCAATAACCTTTATTTAAGCAATACATTTATTCATTTATTAACAAGAAAAACTTAAAAGAAGCGAACACACATCAAAAGTGAATATTGGCCTTAATGCCATTTATACAGTGCCATATTCACCAGTCTCGCCGTTCCACTCGAATTGGATTTATGTTGGCAATTTTCAAAATGATGCTCACTTTTGTGCGAATATCTTCATATTTTAAATCGGTTGTAAATCGATATCGTCGTATCAAATGGGCGAGCATAATTTTTGCAACAAACCATGCATATTTGATACCAATACAATTCCGTGGGCCACCGCTAAACGCTAAAAATGTGTATGGATGCATTTTGGAGAAATTTTCGGGTAAAAAGTGTTCTGGATAAAAATCGTTGGCTTTTTCACCCCAATATTTTGGATCTTTGTGCATTTTAGCGATATTCAAGAGAATGAATGAATCCTTTGGAATGACACCACCTTTAAATGGAAAATCTTCCGAAGCTTTGCGTGCAATGAATGGTCCAACGGGAAAATGTCGTAGTGATTCTTTGATCACCATTTCCAAGTAAGTCAATTTTGGTATATCATCAGATGTAACCGGACTATCAACATCACCAAAAATTTCACGCAATTCAGCCACCACTTTATCTTGTACCTCTGGATAAATGGCCAACATAATTAATGTACTCGAAATGGTGACGGTGGTTGTGTCTGTTCCACCCACAAAAATCGTATCAATCTCTTCGATTAGATTTTGTTCGGTGAATAAACCATCGCGATACATTAAAAAGCATTTTTGAATCCAAGTTAGCGAGTTTTCTTTTTTGGCTTTTTCCAAAACATCATCACCTTGTTCCAATTTATCAGCCAATTCAATTTCCTTCACCTCACGAACACTACGCAATACACGATATCCTTTTTCCAATAGCATCAATTCACGTTTACATGTTTTCGTCAGATTATAGATGAAATCCCATTTATACCAGAATCGAACGACACGACTTTGAAATGAATTCATCACTTCAATGAAAATGTCATGTAATTCATCGCCACGTTTTGTTTGTAATTCCCAATTCATGCCAAGTCCAGTGTTCATGATCATATCGGTGAGCGCTTTAAATATTGGTTTGTATATATCAAATGGTTGACCAATGTGCCGTTCCAATTGTTGTACCAAAATTTGTGCTTTTCTATTGAATGTTGGCACAAAACTGTTCATAATTTTTGGATTGAATGTTGGATTTAATGCACGACGATGTTGTTTCCATAGCTCTTTGTCCGATGAAAAAAGTCCCGTTTCATTGCGCAAATGTTGATATAAATATGGTTTGTCTAGACATTGATCAGCATTTAAAATGGTTTGCATATCTTCTGGATCATCGATGCCAATTGCAATAGTTGGTCCAAACCATGCAGCAAACGGTGGTTGTTTTTCATAAAACAATTTATCGATCGATCGCATCGATGCTTCGTTATCTTGTCCAATGAAACGGCCACCAATACCAAGAATTGGCACTTCTTTTAGCTTGGAATATGCTCTTAATTTGGTTCGATTTAAATACCATTTTCGAATTTCAATCCATAAACAAAACGCAACGGTTATGCCCAACAACAATGTCGATGTAAACAATATCATTTTGACGAAACTGAATTTCGATAAAAATTCACACTAAAAAATATTCTTCAATTTTGATCGACAAATTTGAAAAGAGAAAAAAAAACCAAGTGGTCCACACGAGTATTGAGCACAATTTCAAAGATTCCTTTGTCACGATGCCTGCCGATTGAGCAGCCAAATGTTCCAAAAGTCACAAGTGTGTTGCTCGTTTAACGATCAATTTTTAACTGATAACAAAACATCAACTGCGCTTCGAATGCTAATGCTCAACACTTTTATAAGTATAGCAAAAGAATATTTACAGGTACTTGCACGACGGTGATCACATAGCCAACGCACAGACTAAAAAAAAAAACGCGCGCGCCTTCAACGTAATATTGTCATTGAATTTGTCTATTGATGTGATAGAACAACTTTCGAATGGGGAAAAAAAATGCATAGCCACATACTAACACACCGATAGAATACGAAGCGTAAATGAAAATGTGAATTAAATAACTACTTGACTGATCTTCTGTTGTTGTTGCTAGTAAAATGCCACAAACAAAGAAACAACTATTCACTTGGGTGTTGCAGTTCAGTTAGCAAACACATCATAAGATACCTTTTTTTTTAAATGGTGTTGAATTTTATTTGGTTGGGGTGATTCAACGAAACAATTCAAAACGTTTCCTAATTGATGACATTCGAAAATATTTATTGACAATGAAGAATTTTCAAATCAATGTCCAAAAATATATATGTCACTCACAAAAGATTGCCATTGACACACAGCCCAGCCTGTTGTGAATTAACCAAATGTAAAAATGTCTTGATTTTAATAAATAGGTGAACAACAACAACAACAAATCAAAATTATATTATTGGTCATTTGTATGTGTAGCTCACGGCTATTGAACAGAAGGGGTTACAATGACATAGTCTAATTTCTGGGACTTAAGCAAATTATTTGATGTGATTTAGTTCAAGACTAAAATAAATAGTATTGCATGACCAAATATTGCATGTATGAATGACCCTGACATGTTAATTACAATTGAAGATCACTAAATACAAAGTGAAATAAATACGAAGCAAATAAGTAATAAAATTCGATTGGAAATCACTTTGAATTTGGATGTGAAAAAAAATGGTTCAGCGTAGAACTTGAACTTAGCTCGATAGGAAGCATCTATTGAGTTCAGTGTTATTTTGAAGTGCAGCCAGATCCCAAATACACCCAATATTTTCGGTCATAATTCCTGCAAATTCAAAATTAGATTAATCTTCCAAATTGTGGTCGAAAGAAAATGAAACAAGTTTCTCTTCTACATCCTATCTGATGTTAAATATATTCAATTTATTTTCCATCTTCTTCATTACTTTTTATATACTTAGCGACGATAAGTGATCGTAAAATAAATTAATGAGATGAATTCGAAATGAATAGTGAGTTTTTTTAATATTGTATGTGCTCTGAGAAAATGAAACATTTCGATTGTGTTTACAACATTTGAATCCATCAACTATTATCGAAATATGTAAATACGAAAAATGGGAAATTTGTTTCCGGAAAAGGAAGTACTAAATTACCCATTACCAATATGGCGTCGACGTCATATCCAGTATATAAAAGTGAATTTCGCGCCATTTCATGCGAGTCGCAATTTGCATGTCATTCGGTGCACAAAATCAATTGATAAAATATGGATCAAAAGCAGTTCAATGAATTAATCAGAAAATTTCCTGGATTCTACGGACCACTAGATGATTGCCAGGAAATTGATGAGGAGCTAATGGGCCATGCAATTCAACCTTTACCAGATTTTGAAGAAGACAAAATTCCACCGGTACACGAAGTTCCATCGACATCATCATCAAATTCGCATACGATTGCCAACGTTCCAAAGCAAAAAGAACACCAAATTCCAACCGATGCCGATAAGCAAACGGTACACGAATTTCCATCGACATCAAATTCCTATACGAATACGAATAATGCAGATCAATATGAAGACAACACTTTGGTTGATCTCGGTAATGATTCTTCTCAAATGGACGTCGATAATCAATCTGGCGAACAAATAACTCCAGTTGATAGTGTTGATGAAATAAGCGAACACAATTCAGAAGAAGTTGGTCAATCGGACGAAATGCCAACTATATATGGAGACAGACAGTGTCCAATTTGCACGAAACAATATATAGTCTACGCTGCGTTTGAAGCACACTGTGAGGCATATAAAGCAAATAACAAATGCTGCCTTTGTTCAGAAGAATTTGGAAACTTGGATTTACTCAAAAAACATGCTAAAGAAAATGCATATAAATTTTGGTGCTGTGCATGTGTTAAAAAAAATATGAAAAGAAATCCCCAACATTCCAAAGAATCTTTCGCGGAACATATCAAACGATGCAAATGTTAATATTTTTTATTTTCAATTAATTCGTTTCATAAAATAACACAAAGCAACTTAATTTCAATTCATAGATGTTAACAATTGTAGTTTCAATCAACATTTTAATCAAAAACTGCACACAATATCTGAAATAAAAATATATTTTAACAACCATAGGAAACATAAATTGAGTTCAGTCATATTTTCAAGTGCGTTCAGATCCCAAATATACCCGATATTTTTAGGTCACAAGAGGGCAACCGGCAAGGTGAATGTCCAAAAATGTTAGACACCAAATCCATGGGCTGCATCAAACTACAATTCCTGCAGATTGCAAATTAGATTAATCTTCCAAATTGTGGTCAAAAGAAAACGAAAACAGTTTCTCTTCTACATCCTATCTGATGTTAAATATTCAATTTATTTTCCATCTTCTTCATTACTTTTTATTTCTCCTTTTTTTAGTGTAATCTTCAAACGATTGTTTTTTTTTCTTTCTCAACATTTTGTTTTGTCCTTACAATAATAGCTACAATCATGATGAAATTATGAAATGTTTACATCAAAATAAAAAAAAAAACATTTAAATTGCAAACAAAACGGATGTTATGAGTTTCATCTCGAATGACAGTTTTGAAAAGAAGCAACATGAGATTTAACACTGATTTTTAACTTGATGAATGGTTTGTTTTGTGATGAAATCGGTCAAAATGAATTAAAAACCGGCTTTGAATTGTGTGAGTTTTGAAAAGAAAAAATTGAATCGAATCGAATCGATTCAAAAAGAAAATATGCATTTTTCTCTTTCTCTCTCTCACACACACACACACATCTATTGTGTGGAATGATTTGAATAACAAAAAGAAAACGGTCAAACAACAGACTGTAATTTAAAATTTTGTCAACAAACGACAAAACATTCTGACCTCATATATTTCTTCAATAAATGATTGATTTCTACTGTATATTCATTCCTTTTGTTCAAAGGAAATAATTTGTTGTGTTGTTTAAAAAAAAAATGTGACTTTAAGTTGTACACTATTCTTAAGGTTAACGGTTTTGCTTTTGTTTTGTATCTTGTTTATCCACAATTAAAATGTTGTGTAGTTGTGTATGAGTTTTTGCTGATTTTTACACAACATGAATAGGTTTCGGTGTTGTGTGTTATTACATATAGCCCGGTCGCTAATCCCTATTAAGCGATTCGGCGCACTTTGCTTCTTAGTTATTTATCTCGTAAATTTGCATTATTCATTTTTTGTTTGTTTGTTTGTTTGTATCTTCTTCTTCTTCTTCATTTTTTTAATAATTAATAAGTCTTATTTCTATTTTAAATGTAATGTTGTGGGTGGTTGTTGTTCACGAATTGCCGGGTGCAAATGTGTTAGTAGATGCGCCACAGCATATTTCCCTTTTACAGCTTCATATCATTGACATAAGCGTCAAGTTCAGCATCCAGCTCTTCGGCCGAAACTGGTTTGGCATTTGCACGATTGCCTGCACGTTTACCACCACCAACACCACCTTGTCGAGGACCACCGCCAACTATTTACAGGAAAGCGACAGAGAGCGAAACAAAAACGGTTAATTTCATCGCTCAAATGTGTAAGGAGCTGCTGCAGCAGCATTCACATATTGAATCTAACATGAATTTACCTGGCTTTCGTTGTTGTTGTCGTGGTTGGATTCTGTTTTGAGCGAATGTTGGACGCGGGGTTCGCACTGCCGGTTGTGGTACTTCAGATGTTGCCAACTGAATATTCATCGGTCGGCCATCGAGTGGAACACCGTTGTATTGTTTCATGGCTTTAACAGCATCAGCACGTCGTTCGAATACAACATCAGCCGTTCCTAAATTTTCCAAATAAATCCAGAGAAATAATAGTTCACATTAAGTTTCAACTACACAAAAATGTATTACAAACAAAAATCGTTTGATATTTCGATTAAACACACCAATTCGATTAATATCTCATGCATAAGCTCATGTGTTAGTCGGGTATTTTGCATGAATCGTCAGCATTGAGTTTGTCATTAAAACTGATTTTGACATACCTAGTGAACGTCCAGAGCGATCGTAATGTACTGAAGCACTTTTCAATGGTCCAAAATCGGCAAACAATTCATGAATGTCGGTTTCGGAGACACCATAGTCCAAATTCGAGACCAACAATTTGGCCGAACCGCTGTTGATCAATCCATTCACTGCACCGCGTAACAGTTGCTTCTTGCCACCTTCAAACATATCATGTTTCCAAGCGCCGTTAACATCACCCTAGAATTATGTTTATTTGGATTTTGGTTTTTTTTTGGTTTTGGTTTTGGTTTAGTTTGAAAAATTGGTTTCGAGTCGCGATATTCGAGATAAGTTGTTGGATCCATGTTTCCCATCGCATATAACAATACACACGCACAGCCCAATGGCCCAAAACTGAGCAACACAGACAGATAGTTCGGGTATTTGTAGGTTGACTGGAATAATATTGAAATAGCATCGTGTTTTGTGTGTTTGTGTGTGTGCTTACAAAAGGAGAAGAAGATGTGTTTGTGTGCAATTTGTTCAATCGGTCGCGCGCGCTCTGTGCGTGTGAGTGTATTTTTCGTGTGTTTTTTTTTTGGTTTTGTTTTGTATATCGTTGATTAGCTCGTTGCATTGGTACTAGTTTTATTCTTTGGTTTGAGTTTTGACAAAAAAAAAAATTGATACGGAATCGGTCAGTGTGTCAATCGAGTGTGAGTTCAAAACGAGACTAATTGTACCAATCTCGCCAAAATTCCGGTTGGGTCGAAATCACGTCATCAGCGTTACTCATTCGTGTTCAATCAATTCCGAACATAGTTCAGACAACGAAGACTGGATTCGGTTCACTGTCGAACTGCAGATGCTTTTTCACAACATTTTTTCGAACATTCGAAAAACCCGTTTTGCAAATCTCAAAGGAAGAAATGATCTATTGAAACGAATCAATAAAATGGAACTAAAATATTTAGTCGAAAATTTGTTATTGAAAACACCTGATGGTTATGAATGTGCATTGAGTCACGCATACTGATGTTAAGCCACTGCCATAGCTGATGATAGTCGTTTTTATCACCCGAAATTTCAACAAAACTGGAAAAATTATGGTTTTTTCATCGATTTAGTGATATAAGTGCTATCGATTTACATCGCCCCTTCATTTTACTCATATTTTTTTCTACATTCATCTTTCCGAACGAAGGAACGCGGAACTGAATTTAACCAAAAAAAAAACCAGCAACAACAACTTCATATTAAATTCATAAACACTAGCTTTCAACTTTCTAAAAATGATTTCATTTTCATTAATTCTTTTTGTTGGATCATTTTTGCATACTTTTTTTTATAGATTCCTTTTAAAATTTCGATATTTTTTATATTGCTTCGATTTAAGAGCCCCATTTGAAATAAAACATCAACAGAAATAACTAAAGCACATACACAATATTCACTCATTTTTTTTCGTTTCGTTTCGTTTCGTTTTATTTGGTCCGTTTATCGTTGTCCCGTTATGTGTGATGAATACTGGGTGACTTTGTTAAAATAGAATTGATCCGGAATTTTCCAGCAAACATCATCTGATGAGACTAAGCACGAATTTTATTGTTCTTATTGGATATTTTATGGTGTTACTTGATGACGCTTAATGCGGCAAACGCCAAAATGGCCCCATGAACTGTATTGGTCTTTTAATTTCATGAACACAATGCAATCAACTTTACTTTTCTTCATTTTTTTTCTTCTTTTTCAATAAAACAACAATAACACACAAACATTATTGAGTCCAAAACTGTTGTGATTATTATTTAGTCGGGTCGCCGAATTTAATTTGGCTGCCAAACGTAAACTGTGCTTCTGTGTGGTTTTTGAGCCATTATCTCCATCTTAGAAATGGTTAGTGAAGAGCGAAGAGCACACATTTGTTTCATTCCCCCGGAAATCGTGATGAAATTCTTTGTTTAAAATTAAATGCAAATGTCCCTTGCGTTGTGACAATGTATGGTTGTAATTGGTTTAAAAGTGGAATTTCGTTTTTTTTTTTTTTTTTGCTGCAGCAAAGAAGAGTTCGATTATCGAGAAGTTGAATCTTCTTTGCTTTGTATTGGACAAAGCACGAATATTGCTAACGCCAAACTTTGCACTTGTTTCCGGATTAACTTTTTTTGATTTTCATTCGATTTCTTTCTTTGTAAAACTTTATTCGTACCTTTAGTTGTACGATGGAATAGAGAAATCATTACACACAATCACAACGGTATAGAGTCTCTTATCCGCTAATTGGTGAGCGAAAACTAACAGAAAAAAAAATTCCATACGAATTTTAACTACAACAACAATGAAATTGGTATTTAAAAAAAAAAACTATAACAAAATTCTCTGGTGTGGTTACAATTATTGCGACGCAGATTATTTTTTATGATTACAAAAAAAAAAATTCCATTTCAGATACATTCACACGCTTGTATTGCTATATTTGATGGTATTTACTGTTGGTTTGTTGTTTTACTTAAAACGCGCACTACAAATTTCAACCATGTCCGCCATATTTATCGTCGAACAGAATATCAAAAAAAAAGAAAATATTTTTATTTTGATATTTTTTTTCTCCTCAACGACGACTTTTTCGTTTGATTTAGCGATGAATAAAGTCTTTTATTTTCTTGGTTTTTTTTTGTTGTTTTGTTTAAATTTAACACTAACATCAGATTTTCAAAGTTCATTTCGCAATAAAAATGCGCATTTTGGATTCTTTTACTCTTTCTTTCTTTCTTTCTCTCTCTCTCTATCTCTTTCTCTCTCTCTCTCTCGCTCATTATGAATGCTGTTTACAACGGCAGACATATTGGTTATCCGTGTCTGTTGGGACGATAATGCTTCGAATTTAACACACAACGTAGCAACAAGCGAACAAATTTCAATTTTCAATTGAAATGGCAGCCATGTTGTTTTTTTTTGCTTTCTTCTTCTTTATATTGCGTGTGTGTGTTTTTTTTTCTTTAAATTTGCTCTCAATTGTTTGAGGAGGTTTTTTTTTTTTTGTGTGAGTTTACAATGATTCATCATCTCATCTCGTTCACGTCACGATTAACGATTTTTTTCTTTTTCATTGCCCTTGATTTTAATTTTCTGATTTCTGATCATCTCTTCAACTCTTTCTTACCCTGGTAAATTTGCGGGTTGGTGCACCACCAAATGAACGTCCTTTTGGTTTACCAATTTGACGATTGGCCGTTCCACGGAATTTTCCAGCTACCTTTTGGCCAGCATTTCGACGATTTCCAGCAGCTCCGTTTGATTGTTTCTTTGCACCAGCGTTTCCGCCATTGCCACCACCACGGCGGAATCCAATTTTGTTCTTCTTGATGATGTCGTCCAAGCTCATTTCAATTTTGTCAACCATTTTGCTGCTTTTGCGAGTTTCGTTTTCGTTTTTAAACTTTATGTTGTATTTGGATTTCACCGAAATTCAAACTAATCGAATTTACAAAAACACAATGTTGTAATTTTCTATTTAACTTTGGTGGTGTACGATTTCTTGTTTTCACTTGTTTCTTTCTTCTCTCGACAATTGGTCGTTTATTCGGCAAATGTTGAAATTACGACGCTTGACTGTTAGACGGCTGCAACAAGAATGAGTAATGTGTTTGCCTGTTTCAACACGTTCGCTTCAATGTGAACTATTTTGTGCCAGCGCCATTGCATTTCAGTTTTAGTACGTGTGTGCACCACGGGCGCATCAATCGACCGCCGTTCATTGAACGCATTCAAATTTGTTCAAACGATTTCAAACATTTTCCATCTTTTTTTTTCTCATTCTTTTGCTTCAAATGCAAATTTACAGCAAACAAAAAAAAAATCCTTTTCAGTGTCATCAAATGAGTTTTGTAGTTTCAGAGCTGAAGCAAATGAAAATGATGTCAACATTTTAGTATTTGTCTAGGTTGAGTTGGATTATTGCGATTTACTACGGAACATTTTTGTTTTTCAATTGCTGTTGTCAGGTTTATTTGAGATGTGATTTGCATACATTTTAGCTGTCAAAATCCAAATTGCTTTTAAATCTATCGCTATGAAACTGTGAATGTCAAACAAAACTTCGCCAAAATATTTGGCTGTACAAAAAAAAGCATTTTTGATGTGGACAAGAAAAAAATTTAATTCTAAATTGTGATTGCATTTGTTTTGATTTCAATATTTCGAAATTTGTTTATGACCAACAAATCCACACTTGTATAGCATTTCATTTCAATTTGGGATTGTGCAACATATGAGAATGACGGCAAATCTTGCAATTGATTTACAAAATCAGTTGTCGGTGGCTCGCAACGAAATAAAAAATTTACGGTAAACATAGCGGATGTTTCAAAACGCAGCTTTGTGAATTTGTGTGTTTTAATGTCATTTCCATTTTTTTTTTCACATAGAAAACAAATACAAGCATTATCATATGTGCATCAAACTGATTTAAGAATTATCAGAAATCTACTAACTGATTTCAAATGTGTTGGATGCAAAGACCAACAAACCGAATGCCCGCCACCAAGTCATTCCATTGAGCCGGATTCAAGTGACAAAGACCAAAATGCCGTTACATTTAAGCCAATTGGTGTGATTCGTACGGATTTCCCAGAGAAGCGAGCCGTACCACGACAGCCAAGTGTTTGCTCGAAATTAGCTGGTTATATTGAGCTCAGCAAAGACGTATTCAACAATCCCGAACACTCACTCGAACGATTGGGTGAATTTTCACATCTGTGGATTATTTATCATTTTCATAAAAATGAATCGCATGCAAAGGCAAAAGTTACACCACCTCGTTTGGGCGGTGAAAAGGTGGGCATTTTCAGTACAAGATCACCGCATCGTCCGTGTCCAATTGGTTTGTCATTGGTTGAGATTGATCGCATTGATGGATGCCGAATCTATTTTCATGGAACCGATATGGTGGATGGAACACCAGTTTTCGATCTAAAGCCATACATTCCACGGTATGATAGCCCAATTCGAAGCCGTTTCACAGGTAACTCAAGTAATGTGCATATCAAGGATGTGGACCCTTGGGTTCCTTGGGTACATTCATTTCTTGTGAGACTGAAGTCTACCAAAGATTTTTGTTTTTATTCTTTCTCCAATCAGATAACCAATCCGTTTCAACCGAAGATGAAAGTCAAACATTTGATGCACGTGAAGAACCGGATGGCGAAGAGACAATTTCAAGGACCGTTCAATCAAATGTACCACAGCCCATCACATCGCCGGGTTCGGCGTCCAACGTTACCACTGATTCCGTTAAAGTACCGAATTGGATTTTATCCGACACAACACTTGAAGTTGTTTTTAATGAACGTGCAACTCAACAAATTGACGAATTTAACATAAATCGAGTAAGTTTGGATTGAACAAAAAAAAAAACGGAATTTAATGATTTATCATAACAAACATTTCATGATTCAAACAAAAATGATTTGAACATTTCTAGGCAAACATTATTGAAGTCTTAAAAAATGATCCACGTTCATTGTACTTAAAAACGCGATACGGTTCGCAAATTTTCACATTTCAATTGGGCGAAGTGACTGTTACCTGTAAGTTTAATGACACCAATGGTATTGTGACAGTGGTTCAAATACGAAAATCGGAAAATTTATCCGGTGAACCATCGTCAAACAACGATACAAATATCAAATAAATTGAAATCCGGACCAAATCAAGTATCACCAACAATCAGGTGACAAACCAACCAGCTAAATAAAAAAACAAACAAACAAACAAACCATTTTAATCTATGTGCTTAATGTGTTATAAATGTAATGTCTGACAAAAAAAAAACAGACGAATTTAATGCTGATATTAGTTTTATTAATTAAACAAACCCAACAACAAAAAACATTAACAAACGAAATATTTCAATTTAGATTCAATAAATAACAAATTCTCACATCGAAATCAATTAATGCGAGAATCCAAAACAGTGCGTTTTTTTGTTGTTGTTGTTGTTATACGTTGTTACATTTTGAGACAAGACCGCGAGAATGATGGAAACAAAATATGGTAAGATGCAATTAATGTGTCGATGTGTCGCGAAAGTCAAACGGTTTTGGATGGCAATCGATCAGGCCGATCTAAGGCGCCGCAACCAAAAATGGTATGAAATTGCCGATTTCAATTTGGAATTTGTTCATTTGTTTTGTGTAATAATGCCAACATATCAGATCATTTACGGTCGGTGCTAGTGGATCAAGTTGGTTGAGAGTGTCGCAGAGCTCCTGAGAGGATAGAGCATGAGTGAGGCTGATTTAATCGAGTTTAAGAACTATTTAATCCTAAGCAAACATTATCTCTCTGTGATTTGTTGTTGTTCGTTGTGGGTCGATACACATTTTACTTCTTGCGCTATGCGTTCTGTGCGGTCACTAAAAATGGCAAAACAAGTGGCACAATAACAACACTGGATATGGCGACTTGACTATCCGGAATGGAAATAACAAAGCAAAACACCAACAATACGATATATGTTTATGTTCGTCTTCATTGTGTGGTAGCAAATGGTTTTTTTTTTCTTTCTTTTTTTCGTTGTTGCTAATGGACATTTCATTAACCTCAAGCCAAATGGAATACGAACCCGAATTTTTATTAATTTTTTTTTGTTTTTTTTTTTTGTTGGATAAGAATCATCTTGATGATTTCCCTGCATGAATCAACATTTTACCATTTTCAAAGCAAAGAACAACAACAAAAACGCACATGTCCACACCGAATGATATAGTACAATGAATATTTTGTATATGAATGGCACGGTAAATACGTATGAGCTAAGGCAATCATATGATTTATCCGTATAGAATACTGTCATAACCAATACAAGCGTGCATGGGCAACGCACACAAGCATACACAAGCGCACACACATCACATTCGTGTGGATTGAATGTGCACATCAGCAGAGAACTGAATAGCCGAAAGAAAGACGACCGAAGAGAAGCAGAGAGAAGTAGAAAGAAGGAAAGAAAAAAAAAATGTCAAAGTCAAAATCATCGAACAAAAATCACTACGAGCTTAGTTGATGTATTGTCGTTTATGTGAACGGTTGCGCAGCGCACGATTCTCTTGCTCATCACATTGAGCGATTCCCGAGTTGAGTTTTGTTTAAATTTCACGTACATACGTATTTGATTTTTTGGACGGCTGAAAGTGTTTTTAGAAAAAGTTTTGTCAGCTGAATTTTGTTTGTGAGACAGGCAGGCAAAATAGAACCTTGTCTTGTTTTATTTTGATTGCTGTTCTGTTTTGAATTTTTTGCACATTTATTCAAGCAAAGGGTGTATATTTTCGGTTTGAAATTAGGTAATGGTTCTTATTTGATGTTCTGTTTTAATTATGTTGTTATTTTATGTTCTTCGACGGAGAATCTTCGTATAATTTTTTTTTTTTGGTTTTGTTTAAAAATGATAATATTAGAATCGCCAATGATTCATTCGATTTATTGATTGTATGCCGCAACTTCAAAGTCACCAATTCAAGCGCGCCGTTTTATTTTTTCCTTCATTCAACTCGTAAACAAATTATCACACGTGTGAATAGTCAAATGGAATGTATTATTTAAATCACGAATCGGTTCGGGTATTTTGTTGTTGTTGTTGTTGTTGTTGTTGTTGTTTGGTTGATGATGATGATGATGAAAATGGGCCCAAACAAAATGATAATGAAGCGATGATAATCAAGTGACAGTTTTTTTCCCACTAGTTCTTGTTATTCTTTTTTTATTTATCGAAAAAAAATGTATCATAAACATGCCGCAATCGATTGATTTTGACTTTGAAATGTTTTTGATGCTTTTAGTTGTCAAGTTAATAAAATCAAAAAAACTGAAACTGGACATAACAAGTGGGAATGTGTGTGAACATAAATAATCATAATAATGAACTAATAAAATAGCATTCGTGTGTTACTTTAAATGAAATAATTAGCAATAGACGAAAGTGAATGGTTAAAATGTTGATATGATTGTTTGTTTCAATTTGTATGCGCCAGGTAGAAAAGAATAACCAATTTAAAACGCAATACAAATGGGTGCGTGTGTCAGTCAATTTTCCCCGGTCGTACAGCAAAAGAAATGCCAATGAATTAATACACACGTTGATTTGATAATGAATTCGGTGAATGAATCACAGTCAATATTGAAGACGACTCAATTAAATTGCACTTGATATCAATCGACCGACTTTCAGATCCTTATCGATCGACGTGTCTACGTCGTCACACCGAGGTACACATAAAACACTGAACATTGAACTAATTATTCATTTTTCGTGCTATAGAACCGGTGTTCATAAACTATAAGGTTTCTTTACTTGATATTGGTGACAAAAAAACAAATGATGAAACGAAAAAAGAGAGTCTCTACAGACAAGAGGCAGTAATTTCAGTGGTTTCACCTAAAAAAAAATGAGTCTTTTCATCTGAAACAGCATTTTTAGATGTTTTTCACTAACAAACAAAAAAAATGTCCACATTTCATTTCTGGCGACAATTTCCCTCGAATTGGATGCTGGTTAGTCGTTACCATTGACATCCTCTGCTTCAGGTCAAAATGCATTCATTCTTATGCGTAAACATTGCACATTTCCCTTTTTTTCCTGCACTTCATCCATATTGACAAATATCAGAGGCGACACAACGAATTATGATCTAGTGTCTTGCACTCTTCGTGTTCATATCAGATACAGATTTTTTTTTTGTGTGTGTTTCTTGGTTTTTCCACTGCATCATTCTCTTAGTTGGCATAGCGAATATCATCAGTCGACAAGCGAAAAGTGGTGCAGTTGAAAAATTTGCTCAGCAAATGTCTGTGTTCCTTGACGACACAAAGAGAGAGAGAGAGAAAGAGAGAGAGAGAGGGAGGTAGAGAAAGAGCATAACATTTCACAATTCTTTCTTCGCTACTTGCCACTTCTCAGAGCAGAATTTCATTTTTTATTTTTTGTCATTGTCTCAACATGTGGTGTCAAATAACAAACGAACAGATAAACTTGTTTATATTCTGCATGGCGATTTTTGTTGTTGTTGTGTGTGTGGCTCATCTCCCTGTTATATTTCCATTCATTTTTTTTTTGCTCATTTTTTGAAACTCTGTTGTATTTATTACTTGAGACGGAGAAACGGAGAGCCAAAAAAAAACTTATCTCCCGTGCAGTTTGCAGATCACATTTCACTGTATCTGATTGAGAGCTCTCGAAAATGGTATTGAATGAATGAATGATCACCATCGTGTGTGTCTGGGCTAAGCAACAAGCAAACGCCTCGTCATTTTGGCATGATCGATTGAAAATGATCGAACAATCCGTTGAAGCTGCAATGCGAAAAAAAGGACAATTCAAATAGTATAATCAAAATATACATACATTTTATGTCATATGGCAGTGAATTTACTGATTTCGTCTTATTTTTAAGTGTTACGAAAAAAAAATATTTTTGCAACAATAATAAACCATTGCCGGTTGTGATAATGATAGAACAAATCGTTCGGTCGGAAAGATGTACACAGCTCAAGTAAAATGTTTTCAATCATCATTCACACTTAATGGTATTATCAACTCCTTTGCATTACTTAATCAATTTTCGGAACGATAATAGACGCAATTTTGTGTGTGTGTGTGTGTGTGTTCAATCACTTAAAAATTATCCGGCGCCGGTGATTGGTATATTGACACAGTTTTCTTTTTCGCTGCTCACTTGTCCGTTCGTCACAATGATGAAGTATATGAAATAAGCGTTTTCGTTGAATTTGGAACGGATTAAACGGAAATACTGATATTTTTGTTCGCTTAACCGATGCTTGACTTGAAATTAGAGCGCAGCGGAAAATCATATTTTGAAAATCGAATTCAATTATGAAGATGGTTGAAATGGTAACAAACATCATAAAAACAAAATATGGAATGGTTTTGGGGTTAGCTTTATACAATTTTAAATGTTTGATGTTTGATGTACGTGTACACGCAAATACGATTTCCCCTTCCCCATTCCTATTTGTGCTGTGATTGATTTACAGCATTGTGCTTTGGCGCGATTGCATGAGTAATTTCGCATTTTGTTATGATTCGCGAAAAATTATTCGCACAAATCATCGGTCTGTGCTGTGCTCTTCGAGCGAATTAATCTTGTCTCGATCATTATTCAAAAGTCACGCGCACACGATGAGCAAACGATCAAATGAATGGAACGGTAGTAGGTTACGTAGCTTAAGGTTAGCCTCACTTGTTTATGGATTCAATTTGAATTTTGTATACAAACGCAAAAAATTTGAACCAAAAAACAAGAAACAAAAATACAAAAATATTTCAATTCAATAAAATCTGGCCTGAGTACGTGATCAAATTTCGTAAAAGAAAATTGAAATTATTTTCGCTCAATAAAATTACAATTCATAAATTTAACGCAGTCGCACGACATAGAAGATGAATGTTTTGCATAAAAAATGCATAAAGTTCACATTTTCACATTTCACATGCAAATAACAACAACACTAACCAAATTGGACTTTCAATTTTTTTTTCGGTGCGATAAAATAACACATATTTTGCACAAAAACAAATGTGTTCGTTTTTACCATTCGAATTAAATGAGTCGATGAAGAGTATACGGGGAAACAGCCGTAATATACCAAAAGCTGATGCATATCCATTAACAAACAACATCTTTTCGGATAATTCGAATTCGTGCTCTTACATACTTTGGTTCTCTTTTTGTTCGGTTTTTTTTTCTGGTTTTTTTTTTTGGTTTCAGTAAAAATACGAAAAAATTCCAACGATAAATCGAAACTTTATGTGCTGACTTACAATTTAAAAAAATTTCCCTAATCGATGATTCATGCACGTTTGCGTGTAATTCTGCTTATTAATCCATATAAATGCAAGTGGGCAAAACAAAATACACTATAAAAAACAACAACAAAACTGTGTGAGTTGGCTTGATTCCGTGAAATTCACTTCAATTTCAAGTGAAAAAGCGATTGAATTCGCTAGAATTGAATTGTGTGATCATAATGCAATTTATTGAATGCCAATCAATAGCACGAGGGAAAAAACTGAATACTCCATGAAATTCACGTCAAACGAATCGCTCTTTTATTTCAACACATTTTGTTGGATTGCACCTGCATTGAATGCGAAACATTTCCGATTCTGACTTTTGACTTTAATCTAAAACTCAACACATAAATGCCATTCGTCCATTGAAAACCAAAATAAATGTGTACATTTGTTGAATGTCCGAGGAAATGTGACGGGCCAGAGGTGTCAAGACTGAAAAAAAAATCAAACGTTTATTGTTCACAATAGCATTATGAACTGACATTGATCTCACACAGATGTCGAATTATAACGCATTTGAAAAAAGTGATAAAAAAAACACAAACCGATTGAAAGCCGTTTTAAAATTCTGTATTTGTTCAGACGGAATTCCATTAGGACAAATCAAAAAAATCAAAAGAAATTTTTTTTTTCTTTCGAAAATATTTTAAAAAAGAAAAATAAATTTGTCCAAATATAATATGAGATTTAAGTGTTTAGCGTAAAATTCCCCCATAGCAATGTCGATAGTGGCATAAAACAAGATTCGATTCGTGTGAAATTCGTCGCTTACCAATTCCATATAATTGATTTTGTCAATAATAAATGGTTCCATTTCAACAACAACAACAAAAAATATGATTTATTTATATTTACAGGTTGTGTGTATTGTTGTTCGTTGATCAAAAAGACGAGAGAAAAGCAGAAAGATACCAGTCAACACAATAAAGCGAAGAGGTGGAACAGAGCAAAAACGAAAAAAATATTCGAGAAATCGAGAGAAAGAGAGAGAGAAAAAAGCACGACGAATTATTCATCAAATTGCAGAGGATCGTTCAAAATTTAAAGTTTGTGTTCTCTAAGCGCACACCGGAATTCTACAGCTTCAATCTAAGCAAACACACAAAAATTGCATACATTGCAGTAACATTAGCTGACGGATAAAAGTTCAGGTGTTGTTGGGAAAACAAACGAAAAATATCAGAAGAAAAATCACATCAACAAGAAACCAAAATCGACGCAAATTGCTGGCTAATCATCACCTAATAAATATCAATCAATAGATTTGTGTATGTTTGGATTCGATGTGTATGTGTTTTTTTCCGCCCGGATCGTGATACGAGTTTTTATGTGACGCAATAGACACAAATTTGATAAAATCCACTTGAGGCGCTTGATCATTCCATATCAGAAATCGGAAATAGCACAGACGGTGGTGGATGTTGAAATCAGACCAAATTTACCGTAGCTAGAATAAAATTGTTCAACAAAAAAAAAAACGTCCAATTGAACTAATACTGCTGACTGATTACAAGCACCAAATAAAAACACACGACGACTCGCAAGACAATCGACAAAGAGATTTTTTTTTAAATATATTTTGAACAAGTTAACGAAAAATCGTGTTTGTATCGGTTAACACGACTATTATATGCCCAGGTGGTATTGTTGAAATACGGTGTGTTCATATGACTCAGTGGAAAAATTAAGCGCGACAAACAACACCAGCAGCAGCATCAGCAGCAACAACAAAAAACACGAACAGCACACGGAACCAAATTCTTTGAGAATCGCAACATTTGTTCGTTCGATCTCACTCTTTCATTTTCGCCAACACACAACAACTAGCATTGTATTTTTGTTATAAAATTGGACACTCTTTTGTTAGCAACCAATAATATTGTGTGTTTTTTTTTTCATTGGTTCTACCATCCATCGAGCAAAGCGTCGCGGTTTCACTGTTTTAGTATAATTCACACGTTGCGTTTGATTGTTGATCGGTGTTTAAAATTTTTGCGACAAAACCGAGCGAGCATCAGTATCTCACACATTAGACATTTAGTGTTTTGATCTCGCAATACAAACTTAGTTTCATATAACAATATTAAGGTAGTGTGTTGAGCACTGTTTTTTTTCTCAATTGCTGTTTCTAGACTATTGCTGTCTCTTCGCAAAACGAGTTAAAAAAAAAACACGCAAACCGAATTCGTGTGATCATATCCAGATAGACAATTTGACATCGAAATTAATTATACAATTACACACATGTGTTTTATTTTATTGTTGTCGTAATTGTGGTGGAGAGAAACGTAATTGAAAATTGTGAGTGAGAGCGAAATTGAGTAAATGAACACACTTCGCGCAAATACACACAACACACGCACACACACATATCAACCATCCATTTATATCGTTGAGTGATGAGTTATTTTAAATGAGTCTGGATTGTGAACCAACTGAATTAACACCGTTACGACGTACTAATCATTCTCGAAGACAAGAGAACGAACAACAACCGCACGAATTGACATACAATCATCAAACGACCGTATCTGTATTAAATCAGTTGCAAACGGACGATTTTCGCGAATACATGTCAATCAACAATAATAATCATCCAGCCGGCAGTGATAGCAGTCGAGCGGACACCAGCGAACCCAATTCACAGCAAGCCTTCAATCCAAAAGCATACATAATGAGCGATACGAAGCGCATCGTGACACGGGTTACCATCGATTTTGCCATTCTGCTAAGTGGTGAGTCACTCTTCTTTAATTTTTAGTGTGTGTGCATTTTTTTTTCTTCATAATTTTCTCTGTCGTTTAATTGAAAAATGAACATTTTTTACCTGTTTCGGTCGCATCGCCGACCGAGGGAGAAAGAAAGACTGAGAGAATGAGAAAGCGACAGTGCAGTTAATATAATTGGGGCTAAAAAAAATAAAATTACCCTTTTTTTTTATTGGTGACAATTTTGCCTCTTTCGGTTAGCATCAACGCCTTCACAATTTGATTGATTTGCTAATACCTTGAAAAAAAAAATGGAATTTTAATAATTAAAACACGATTTTGTACTCTTTTTTTTATTCATTCGCCAATTTTATCACGTGATTTGATGCATTGCATGTGCGCCTGCAGTGACAATGCCATCAATGAATTTGAAGCGAGCATGTTACGATGTGATAACGACAGCCGAGCAAAACTCTTCGATTTCATTTTTTGAAAAAGTGTTTTTTTTGTGTGTTTTATTTTTAAATTTATCCAAACACCGATGAATTGAAAATATCACGCATTTCATTTGGTTTTTTGTTTGATTTTCTCTCTTCTTTTTTTTTATTCTGTGGTTTTTCGTTCTGATACGATTTGATATTTGCTCGAATTCGTTTCGACGTATTCGTGATAGCGAAAGTAATACAAAAATTCGATTCACCTTGCAACATGACTATTGCAATTCCACTTGTTGTTGTTCTGGTTTTGGGGTTTTGTGTGTATGTGTGCGACGTTTTTTTTTCTCCTCCGATATGTTTTACTACTCGTGTGACCATCATCACATATGCTATTGGAATCAGCAATGTGTATAAAACATGCTATGAATATGCATTGCAACACACAGCAAGGTTAGCGGGCCGTTTGCTCTCCCATAATATGCTCCGTGCACTTAATTCATGTTGTTTCATCAATGAAATTGTGTATGTATGTGTGTTTTTTTTGTATTGTGCTGCTTGTTGTTTAATTTAACAAGAATCGGGAAATATTTATTTTCATTAATAAAATACATTGTTGTTGTTGCACGTTTTTCAATTATTCAAACGAAAATTGAGTATGAGAATAGAAACAAAAATGAGAGAATACAAAAAAAACACACACATCGATCGGAATTCAATCATCGGATGCATTCCAATCGAACAAATACCAAACTAATTGCATACAATCCAATCAAAAGGACAAATCGTGTATTCGTCATTTAAACCCCCCGCTTCATTCGTTTATTGGCTAAGCGCCTGGCTTCGAATTTCAAAAGAAAAAAAATGAAAACACATAGAAAATGCAAATCGAGGTGATGGCGCTTTCTTTGAACTTTATACATTTCAACGTCACTTGCTGAGTCATAGTTTAACGAACTATAAAAGAGTGAAAAGGGCTCACCGTTTTATAGTGTGTATGGTAACCGGCTGCAAAATTTTGACCGATTACACGTGTAAAACTGTACTTTTATCAACAGCATGTTGTACGCGGCTGCATACAATTAATATCGATTTAATAACGGCGGCTTCGTCTCCACAATTTCGTGGAATTTTTCTTTTTTATTTCGCACAATGACTCAGACCATAAGAGAACATGAACACGGCTGACATATGAATCATTTTGCGATGATATCTCATTATAATTATCAGCAACGTTCTATTTGATGATAATAATAAAAGAAGTTTACCTAGCTGATATTCAAGCAATTTGAACTGGTAAAATTGTACTAATATAAGTTATAAAATGTTGTTGATTCAATCTATGAATTCGCTAGAGAGAATTTTTGCAGACAAATAGAATTCAACCGTCGAATCCAACCGGAAACTCCAACCTATCAAAATTGAACTGATTAAGATTAGTTTTTTTTTGAAAGGCGGTTTTTAAAGCATTAACATTTGAATTTGCAGTCATATTTTGGCTAATTTGAGTACATTACGTGGTTTTTGATAAGATCCCGACTTGAACCAAGTATTTCCGTCAAAATAACCATTTCACTCAAGTTGTTAAAACAATAATTTTTAATACGAAAATTTAAAACAAAAAATTCGACAACATTAAAGCGATAACTGGCGATATAAGAGAGTATAACAAATTTCGATTTGAAAATGGAGTTCGATTATGACGCGATGTAAGATGACTTTCACACGAATTTTGGGCAATAACATTTGAAATTTTATTGCTTATTTATTGAAATTTTATGTGTCACTTTAAATGCCCACACCCGTTACAAATCGATCTTGTTCGTCCATTCACAAAATTATTTCCCGTTGACAAAAATGTGTCCGTCACACAACATAGTTGACGCAATCAGTGTGAAAGACAAACAACGACCCTGAATCAAAAAAACTAAGAGGAAATAACAGAAAACAGTTCATTTTTTTTTTAGTTTTTTGTTTCTTCCTCTTCAAATAAACACAAACAAAAACACATATCCAAAACCGAAAATGGTTTTGAATAAATAATGTGTGTGGTTGAGAGTCATCTTCACTCAAACAAAAATGCACTCAAAACATCTGCTGACAATAATCATTTTGATCTCGATTTTATTGTCAACAATCACCGCGACGAAAAGAACGGAAAAATCAATTTACTTTACACTAAATAACGATAAAAATGAATCGTCGTTTACTATTTATAGGTAGCGGATCGAATGAAAGACATGCATACAGATTACACAATAATCGTGTTTATGTGATGCATGACGAATGGAGGATATCTTTCATTCATACAATTGACACACAAAAAAATTCGTGCAACATTCTGAAATTGAAACACACACACAAACACAACAACAAAAAATCCGTTTGAACTTTTCGCCCTCGCGTTTTTATGAACGATATCCAATCAATCTTTAAAGGCAGCCGGTTTAATTAATCCAACCGTACAAGAGTTACATTCAACATCAAACGGCACGGTGTTTGACTTCCCTGTAGGCACAAGTAAACATGCAATTGAAACATAAACTAGAACATTATTTTGCTACCGCAAACCATATTGATCACATCATAAACGAAGATCATTGAACTTTGATGCCGGGGCTTTATTGAATTTATTATTGCATATCGTGTTAAATTGAAATCTTGAATCAAGCATCAAAACACTTTTGATTGTTCATTTCTGTGTCACTTATCAACATTCGGAGAAGACAATCGACACAACGAATATTGCAGTTTAGCAAACACTTGAGACAAGATATTTCGCATACGAACACTTCAGACCTATAGCTTGAGACATCATCACAAACATTCATGAATTACAATTCAAAAGTATATTAATACAGTACGAACAAAAAACAACGTGTCTGGCTTAAATGCTCGTCGAACACGCCGCAAAGTGCCCAAGTGGTTGAGAAAAGAACATTCATTGAGCATCAAATTACGGAGAGGAGTTCAAAGGAGGTTTGAATTGGTTTTTTTTTAAAACGATCGATTTTAACTTCTACTTCAACTCTAACTTCTTTGAAGTTCTTCTTCTACAGTGAATGATTTCGAACGAAAGGTGTTTTATCATTTCGCTACGTCACGCACGTTGCATATTTCGGATACCGAATATTTGTTTTTCTCAAACTTGAATGCAATTACAACCAGCCATTTCAATATAGAAGATTATTCTTTTGGTCGGTTTGTTCAGTGGAATTTGCATATTTTTTTCATTAAAAAAAACACTTGAATGATATTTGTTAATTGAAAGTGTTTATTTGTTGGTATTATTTCATCTGATTACAATCTTTTTACTCAATTTCATTAAATTACGATGAATTATCGATAATTGTAATCGTGTGAGAGTGCGATGCCCCGGTGCACCTCCAGTGCGCGTCTACTTTGTTGCAATTTTACTAAATTGAGTCAAATTTAATTTTTGCTCTTGAAAATTGAATTGAACATGCGTCTCAGTTAATATAGTATATTCCGAACTCATTTCGTATGTAAATTGTTTGCAAGCCGCAATTTACTGTTTCTTCTGTTGGTGACCGTCATACAGCGATGCTTTGGTGCCAAAGTGTATCAGTCCAAAGCGTAAATCACAACCAACTATCACAACACAGCTATAATCCCCCAAAAGAATCATCACATATAATACCGTTTGATGGTTTGTTCTCAGCGCTTGATGCTCGTTACTTGTTGCTCGTTGCTGTTGTTTTGTTTCTCTCGTTCTCGTGTATCGTATGTCGGTTTTCAGCATCGTTAAGCACATTTGCCCGATTGGCCCGCTTAACTCATGTGTTTGCTCTAATTCAAAGCGTTTCGATGCGGCATTTTCATCGTCTTCGTATTGTTTTGAAGTCAAACAAAATTATCTACGTTTAAATTTATAAAGTAGCTAAATATGTCAAGTACAATGCAACGTGAATATCGGTATCGTACGGTGTGCGTATTCGAGGGCAAACTTATAGTTTATCGCATTTTTTTGTTATACTTGATCATACATTGTACACATGCAATGATTACTACAAAGAAAATTTGTAGCGAATAACAGAAATTGCGTCTATAGAATGAAGTTAAAGAAACAATTACAGATGAAAAGACAATGAACTTTTAAAGAAAAAAGAATTGTTTGCATCGAAAAAATAGCACTTGAATCGGAGTATTCTGTGGGATAAATCTGTGTGGTAGAGAGTGTGTGGTTTCAGGAAGCCTTCCCCAAAAAAAAGGCTAAACATCAAGTGCCTCTCTAAAGCAATTTAAACATTTTTAACCGTTTGAAATTGCCGACACACACAAATCAGATAACAAATCATGTGGAAACAATTCACGGAAACAAGAACAAAATACCGCACCAAATTGTTCAAAAGAAACACAACATGTAAGCGTCCCGCGCGATATTTTTCCATTGTTTTCACTTTCCCATTTTTTTTTTTTTTTTTTTTTTTTTTGTCGAAATTATATATTTACGCCTAAATATTTAGTTTTTGATACATTTCTTTCTTCATTACGATGGCTCAATTGTTTACTATTGTCACACGTGTTCCATTGTTTACGCAATGTGTACAGTTGTGCACGGCTGTTTCGGGTGAATGGTATCGGCGGTTTTATCGGCGGTACACCGCTAATTGTATGCATTTTTGTTTTTCGAGGTGGAGGAGGAGAAGATAAATACAACAAGAGAAGCCGAAAAACAACCGAACATTAAACACAGCACATCCAAACACAACGTGCATTTCTCACGCGTTGTTGGATTTTCAAAAAAAAAAATACGGACGAAAAAAAAAAACAACATAAGAACATCCATGTCATTTTGCTTGTTTTGTGATATAAATATGTATGTTTCCTTAATCTTGTGGGTTTTCAAAAGTGTGCATTACAACGAAATGTGCACGAGAGAAGGAGAGAGTGATTTGATCATTATCACTAAAAAACTTATAAGGCTTTAAATGAGAGATCAACATCGAATGTAAACAAAATATCAAAATATTATGAGTAATCAGTGCCGATTCAATCTGCCGACCGAATCGCTATTCGGTTTTGTGTGTGTGTGCAGTTCACGAGCATTTAATGAGTTAATTACGTTGTTTTTTTTTTTTTTCAGGGAAAAACAACGCATCGAAAGAGAAAGATTGAAATCTCAAGCAGGAAATTGATTTTTTTTTCATTGGTTTCAGGAATATTGTGTGCACACACGATATCCACACATTTTACAAACGATCTTTGAGAAGTTTTGTGTGTGTGTGTTTTTTTTCTCGTTTTATAATAATAAAACGCCCTTTTTCTTTCTCTCTTGTGCCACAGTGATTTAATTGACAGCCAAACTGTTCTGGATCGGAACTAGATGCCTAATGCAGTTCAATGCACGCAAACCTGCATACAAACTAACTGCATTTCAAATAACTATCATCATAATGTTCATGCATCAAATGTTACAAACTCAATGGTTTCAGTCAAACGGTTTGACTGTGTGATGTGTTAATTGTTAATGGATTCGAATTGAGACATAAATCGGTTTGTATTCTATGATTTCGATAGAAAATTCGTCTGTGTTTTTATGTAAATGACAGTCATTGTCAATCGACATGCATGATACAGCCTACTCAAGATCTATCATCATGTCATCGAAACTCCCTCGCGTCTACCTTTCGATCGGCAAAACGGTAAAAATTTGTTCACTTCACAAAATCGGATGTTCGGATTTAAATTAACGAGTGTTTTTTTTTTGCCAGTTTTGTCATGTCAACAAATAGATGGCCCAGACGAAACAACACCATTTGATTTATTTAATTTGTTGCTTAAGTCTCATATCATGAGTCGTATGATGTTTTCTATGCGCGTCTAACATTGACAAATTGAAAGTTAAAATGAATGCATGCATACGCGATATTGTTGTTTAAGTACAATAAAAGTCAAAGCCAGGAAGATCCATGTTTTTTGCCGAAACGAAGGAAAAAACAACACACACACACACACACACACACACACACAAAATGGAATAAAATCTATTCTTACCAAGCCCAAAATGTGCACATTCATTTGGTATTTTTCTTTTATTTGTAAATAATCATCAGTCGGCGTGGCGTTTACAATTTTCTGATATATTCCTGCATTTGTATTTTCTTTTGTTGTTGTTGGTGGTGTTGTTTTAGTTCACGTTTCGATTTCGAAAAGGGTCAACTAAATACCATTATGCGCTACGGAAGAACATATTAAACATAAATGCTTGTTTACGCTTCTCTCGAACCAGCAACTTTTTCCAATTCACATTAATTCAACATTGAAATTGATTGGTTGGTGCGAAACACACATAATCGACGCCCGTTCTATTGCACGATAAACAATGCGGCGTGATGTCACATAGTTTTTTTTTTCATTTTCATTCTCTTTCTGGCTTTTTTTTGGGTCTTTAAATTTTTCGATAACAAGCTCAACCACAATTCTATTTGGACAAAACTGTCAACAAATCAGTTCATTTCATTAGCAATCTAAATGAAGATAGATTGCTCAAATGATAGTTACTGATGAGTTGTAATACCGCTCCTAAACCGTGGACATGGCGACACAAATTCGCATCGGGTGTGCCATTTGACACAATTTATCGCTGGGCGACACAAAACAAAATGTGCAACAACAAAAACGGAAAAACGGTGTTGTTATTTTGGAGCTTGAGTTCTTTTGGCACACTGGTTCAGCGAGTTGGTTTAAAAAAAAAAAAAAAGAAGAAAATTACACACATTTCGAGTCGAGTGCGACGATAAAATGCAATAGATAAAACGGTGTTCATTTCAAGCCGAATCGATTAGTTAGCTGAATCGAAACATTCGATATCAAAATTTAAAACATTTTCGGCAATTTGTTTTTCATGCCTGTGATCCTCGTCTTTCGCAGTATTTGGTGTGCCAAGATCACACCGGACTCATAATGTCTGTCTTCAGTTGATACACTTTTCAACACATTAATAAAAATGAATAAATGAATATGTTTGTCATCACTTTTACTTATTTTACATTTCGATTTGTCAATTCCCCCGTTGAATTGGTAAAATCTGGAACGGGTATTTTATTAATGCCGTTTTTCGTTTTGTTGTTGTTTTATAGCCCAGTCGCCACACACCGATTCGATACAATCTAAATGATACGATTGTTGCACAATTGAAACAATCAATTTTGTTCGCCTATTTCAAGCGTCAAGTCACATTTTGACGGTGCAAGCCAAACGATTGACACACCAAATGCTAATCATAAATACAGAAAAACGACAACGATCAATGCATTAAAATCGAACGCTAACAAGAAGTGTCATGAATTTCGGTCGGCTGCATTAAATGTGGTTTAAACAAGATACAGTCACACTCGATTGCATTCACACTCCCTTATCCATTGGAAAAGAGAAAACAAAACAACAACAAAAAAAACCATGTTAATAGCCATTTTAAATGGTTCAACACATCGAAAGTGCAACAATGAGCTGCTAAAATGCGCACATCATCGAAAATTCGTTACATTGCATTTGGGCCTTCCAAACAGCAACGTGCCCAAAACAGAATTCGAATGGAATAAAATGGTTTAATTTGTCATCAGACCAGATGCAACAATCTCGAAAAACCCCATATATATTTACGATTTACAATTATTACGTTGTATTTTCAGAATTGAAATCTAGTTTCATTATGTTATGCGTGTGTTTGACTGTCTTTATCGGACGAGCATTGTTATGCTGCGGTTCCAACCGTGCACTTTTATTGTTTTCTCGATTTTATACGTTTGCTGCTCATTGTTAAGATATTACGAACGGTTGTGTTGCTGCTACATGCGAATGACTACGTATTTAAAAATCAACGCAATTCTTTTTTCTCTTTTTGTTGTTGTTGTTGTTCTGATTCCTTTTTGCGTAACAAACATTGATCGTGTCGTTAAAGTGTGCGTAACACCCATCGTTTACACACAAAGACCAAAACCCCGAATGGAATTCAATTGTTGTACGCGTTTTTACGATTTTACACTGGTTCAGCGACACATTCATTTTCATCATTCACACGATCTTAAAAATTGTTTAAAGAAAGAAAGAAAAAAAAGAAGCAGCCATAAAAAAAACGTGATTCCATTGTTCTTTAGAATGAAGATGACGAACCAATGAAAATAAAATCATTTCAAACAGCAATGGAAATGGTTGTAGATAAAAAAAAGGTGCAATGGTCTGACTGGCACCATATGAAAAATGGAATTTTGGCACAAAATCACTGCCATTCGAGTCAGAACATACGGCAAACAACAATAGCCGGGAGAAAAAAGGTATTTTTTTTATGAGCCGTGCAATAAAAAAAAATCAACTATTGCATAGGTAAATGTTGCAAAGAGTACAATAGACAAGGTAGCAAATTGTATGAAAATCATTGCTGATCATATCCAAAGAAAAATCATTCCGTCTAGAGCAGTGCACACGTAAGATGTGCACACGTAAGATGAAAGTAAAAAAAAATTATTGAATTGTGACTTTTCGGCAATCACATACAAAAGCCCATTCGGTTGGAATACACTGAACGACAAAAAAAAAATTCATTTGGATTTTGGTATTTGGTTGAAATCGGCCGAGGGGGAAAAATTATATTCCATGGAAAGGATTTTTACGTGTGAACATCTATTGTTTATGCATCCCGTAGTCTATTGAATCATTCGGTTCGGTTTTTTTCTTCTTTCGTCGTTTAAAAGACGGTCTTTTGGTCTTTGTTATGCGATTATGATTTAGGCAACTCAAACGCAGCGGGCCTGATCTTTGATACAGACAGGGATTTTACTCTACACCGTGCATCATGACGCAATGAATCGTGATTTAACTTTGACAACAATCGACTTAGTAGTACGAGATTACAATACGTGATTGTTGATGCGTTCGATTGGGTTTTTTTTATCCTATTTAAGGACATTTTCTCGGTGCAATCAAATGAACCGAAATAGCTCAAGTCAGGTAGTTTGCGGATGAAATTTCAAAAGTCATTTAACTGATATTTCAAGGCAACGACGAACAAGAGAGAAAAAAACTATTGTAGTTTGTGATCACTCATTTTTTTGATGTTGTTGTATGTTGTAACAGGCATTGAACATGTCGACAAATGAAGATTGAATAGAGCGTGTCTCAATACGCTTTAAAATTGCGTTTTATTTTTGAATTCACGTCAAATTACACGTTTAACTCGCTTGAAAATCCGAAAATTCGAATTTATCCTTTAGAGAGAATACAACAACAACAACAACAAAAACTCGCTCCGAATTTATACTTGATAAAATGTACAAAAAAAAAATAACGGCACTGCGGCATATTCATTGTGCATGCGATTTGAGTACACAACTATATAATCCTCACATTGACGGCCCGGGAAATATTGTTGAATGGTTGATTTGAAACGGTTCAGTCAGGCGATCAGTTAATCATAAGCTAACTTTACTGCTTTTTCCCAGTCGATTTAGCGTCGATCTCAAGTAATTTCAAGTATTTCAATTGTTTTTTTCTTTTCGTTTATTACTTGTTCTACACATTTAAAAGAGAAAAAAAAATCGCTTGAAATGATGTCGAAGGGTCTTAAGAACGAGAACAACCATTTGTTTACGATGTTATATTGCATTTGTGAAAAAAACCTCAAAATGGGAAAGTGTTCAATGCTCTCATTTCAATGTTGGCAATTTGTCTCTTAACATTGCCTTTCAATTGCAATTTTGTTTTTTTTTTAAATATTCCTGTTGGTTGTTTCAGACTCTTTACGTTATTTAGTTTAGTGAAATGGAATGAAATCGAATGAGTTTTTTGTTTTGTTTTTAGTCCAGAATCAAACATGTGGGAATTGTAAATAATGAGCACACAGCACATCATTTCGAAAAGAAAACATGAACAACATTTGAAGCACAACACTTGTTTGTTGTTGTATTCGATGTTTCTATTCCAGAATGAACACGCTATAAAAAAATTGCTTCTTTAAACCACAATTTCTACGAATTGACAGTTTGTGCAGGAATATCACATTCGAATGTGTGTGTGTGTGTGTGTGTGCATTGCGCACAATATGCACCTAACACACTGAATGAAAGATATTTTGTGTCTCTTCGCTTTACAAATGCATGAACGGAAATTCATTGTTTGCCAATTACACACAAAAAATATCTCGGTCTTGTTGTACAATGCATTCCAATAGCCTCCCAAAAAAAAACATACAACAAAACATGAAGTTTTGGATTGTTTGAAAATACCATAACCTGTGATGATCAGCTAAAAATGATTGATTATGCACAATACACAGAAAATAACACGAAATAAATCGATCGGCAAATTTTTACCGTTCACAACAATGCGACATTGACTTGTTGTTCGGAATGGTCAAACAAAACACACAACCAGATGCTTGGGATTCTATTGAATGAATACGATTAATGCTATTTCCGAGTTTCTTAAAAAGGTGTACATTTCATTCGCACGAATGGAATATTCGGCTTAATTGAAGTTGAAGTTTGACTCAATAGCTAAAAATATAAAGCTTGTGTGTCAAAACTAAAAAAATTTATTCAAACATTTCAATGTCAACTCAAAATTATAGCTACGTTAACACCCTCGTCTCTTGACTATTGTTATATTTCGATGTTCAATACGTCAAAGTTTACCTTCAAACTCGAAATTTGTAGCTTGATTTTTTATTGAAATAATCACCTAAAATGGCCAAAATAGATATTAATATCTTGATTTGATAAAACACATTTTTAAATAAATTGTTTGAATAAACAATAAAAGTTCAAGTTTAGACATGAGAATTAATATACGTGCATTTTTTTTGTTTTGATTGAGTTTTTTTTCAGTCATATTCGTAAATTCAGCAATTTTTGTATCGTTTGCGTTAAAAGTCTTTAGTTATTTGAAAAAAAAAAACATTTTAAATTACTTCGAGCTGCGTTTTAGCATGAAATCGCACTTAAATTTAATGAATTTAGTTTAGCTTTGCAAGAAAATTCATTGCCATAAAACTTAAAAAGAAAAAAAACCACTCTGAATATAACTAGAACATTTCCTGATTCTATTTTAAAAACGAATACACCGTGAAATGAGCCATATTTCAACATTAACTTACTTATTTCTATTCCGTACACACACAAAAAAAATCACAACGAACCGAAGCAAGATGAAGTGAATCGTGCTGCGCAATGCGTGTTCTAAATAAAAACCAATTCATATTTGAAGGCAATAAAAATATGTCAGACGTTGAACTTATCTGACATGCACAAACTCAAAGCATCAAGTTGAAGCATCAAGTTTCGGAAGTAACATTAATTTCGGGTTTGGATTTTTGTTTTTTCGGATGCCCATAAATCACAAATTTAAACTCGATGCAATTTCAAGCAGAGATGTGTGTGTCTCATTTCAGCATTTGAACTCAATTGCGACAATTTTTTTTTTCCATTTGGTTGTGGTTTCTGTGTGGCTGCCAGACTAATAGTGTATTTGTTAAGTTGAGAGAATGTAGCAACAACACAAATATGACAGTATTGAGAGTAACAAGCAATGTCGTAACGGAGCATTGAAATCAGTTGCTTCACATAAATTAATCATGCTTAGTAATGAGCCTACAAAATGTATCTAATTTGCTAAATGAAGCCGTTATCGTTAATCTTAACCGAGTGCGACTGTTAACAGATGACGGTTTCATACTGAAAGAGAGAGAAAAAAAAAACTGTGCAGCTTAATCAATATAATGAAGATATTCGAAACAACATTGAAATGCTTCGTTACGTACACAAAATAACAATGAACAGTCCAATCATAATAAATAATCATTGAAGAGGCTCTCTTTTTGGCTTCTCTTGATATAAGGCTATCTTCTCAGTGAGAGAAGTTTTCACATCATTTTGGTCGATCGATGATACTTCTTGCTGATCTTTACAAAAGTAATCATCTCACACACACTCACTCACTCACTCTCACAGGCATAAAGTCTAAAATCCAAAACGAATACGTTTTTCGTTGTCATGCCATACTTGTTTTTTTATCTGTGTGATATTTTTTTAAGGAAAAAAAAACACATGCCTTCTTTTCATGCGCACCTTGTTTACTTTTTTGTGTGTGTGTAACGATCCAATCCCATCCAATCCTCTACCTGTATTCCATATGTGGAATAAATGAATATATCCATTTATTTATGACTTTAAGAACGTGATAATTGCAGTGAAATGATTAGGCAAAATGGATTTTTTTTGAAAAAAAAAAAAAATTAAGTTCTTGGACAATGTGCTAAAGAATACCAATACAAATGTGTGTTGGTCGTTAAAAATGATAAGAACTACCAATTCATGGAAAATCGGAATTAAATTTTAAAATATTTCGAATGCACATCAACTATCAGAACGAAGAGTGGAAAAAAGTGCCTAAAATGTACAATTGGCTTTGATCAAGACGAAAACGATGTTAATTAAATAATTTTCATGGGATCTCTTAATTAGGCCACATAATCTCCGATGTACCGTGATAATAATGTGAAACATGGAAGCCATCAAGCCAACCAAATGTGAATGTGGTCAAACCAGACGTGAATTTGTTAAACAAGTATTTTGATCAAAATCCGATATCGATGTGCTGGAATCGACGATTGCATGTCGTTCGCAATTGTAATCCTTATTGGAATGTGTCTTTTGTATTTTATTATACGATTATGGTGAATGCATTTCAGTTGAACCATTAATATTATTTTTTTTTTCTCTTTCTCTCTCTCCCTCTGTTCGGGGTTTTATTAACGATCTGACGCAGTGACGATCTCGTCTCCTGATAATTTGATAAATCCATTTTCAGGTCGTTAACGCATCGTCTTTTTCATACAATCTTCAATAAAATAACAAATGGTTTCATAAATTTCTTCTTTGTCTCTTTCTCACTCTCGCTGTCTCCCCTGTTTCTCTCGTTCTCTGTTCCCTTTTTGGTGTGAATCTTGATTTTGTTTTTTTGTTTGTTTGTTCAAATATGTTAAAGTTTCGATAAATTGATGTTCGATTCTTATTCTCAATTTAATTACAGTGGGCCTGCCAATTTTAGCGCTATTCTTATGGGGTGATCCATATAAGCGTGGATTTTTCTGTGATGATGAGTCACTAAAGCATCCATTCCATGAATCAACGGTGCGCAGTTGGATGCTCTATATCACGGGACTCATTCTACCCATTGGACTGGTGAGTAATTTTATATTGTTTTTCTTGTGTGTGTGTGTGTGTTTTTTATTGAATATTTTTTATCAAAACCACTAATTCTTCTTAAATTTCGTCTTCGGGCAGCTGAAAAATGTGTGAAGATATTTTAATCTAAATGATCAATGAGCTGGTTGTTTGATTCGAGCAATTTTGTATGGAAAATGTGTTGTCGTTTGTGTTTTATGTTGCAACCACATTTGTTATATTGTCTTCGAACTTGGAATTCTCAAACGAAACCCTATAAATAACCAATTCCAGATAAAAAAAAAACAACAATGAATAATACGAAGCGAATCGTCGTTTTTTCTATCATGCACTGAACACACCAGTTTCAATGGGCATATGTAGAACATTATGCCGCTATTATGCAACATTCTATGGACGATTGAAAGCCACAGTTTTATTCCAAATGGAAATGGAACTAGAAATGGAAACACTTTCACTCAAATGGAGAGTCCCACAATCAATAGAGAGTTTAGAACTAGCATTTGTAGTACTTCACAATATGAAGTTCACATATTCAAATTGAGAATGAACTTATTTTCAATTGCATTGCGACACTCGGTTACATTTTAATTTTCAACGCTGTGTCTGCACTTTTGTCATGAAACAATCGATGCAAAACATTTTAATTAGATAATTACATGGGATTTTTTCTTTTTGTTTTCGTTTGGCGTTGGTTACTTCATTACATTAAGCCACTCTATTTTCAGATTGTAGTGTCTGTTTTTTTATCATCAAAATCCATTAATTTTGATTAACTCAATTCAATTGAAGTGGTTTACATTAACGTCCAACATTTTTTTCGCAAGAATACTAGTCAATATATCGTTTGTCTGGTCAATAGTTGTTATCTGGCCTGAAATTAAATCCATAACACAAAACAAATGCACAGTATGTGTTGACTAACTAAAAGACATTTCCGAAAGCAAAGATAACAACTTCGGAATGTTTGATGGGTTTGGATAAATTTTTTTTTTTTTTTTGGTTCCATCGATTTTATTTTGTGAAAATCAAACGAAGAAAAAAAAGCAATAACTGGGAGCCGCTTAACTCGAATATTTGTTTCGTATTTTCAGCCCTTATCATGGCACAAAAATCCACAAAATGTGATTTCAGTCACAGTGATTCGGCATTCTGAGGTGTGTTCACTGTGTGTGTTTGTGTGTGTCTACTAACGCCACTCAAGCAAACATTTAGCTTAAAATTCGCAACAACAACAAAGTATGAATAAAAAAACAAACCCATCGCCGATTTGCATGAAATGTGGTAAACCTGCTTAGCAACAGGCCAACTAGTGTATAGCGAACACTTATTCGCAAAACGACAAATGAAATGTTCGAATATTTAACAGTTCATTTTTCATGTTTCACATATACTGTCAATCTGTGGCCGGCTGGTTGAGTGTATCGCGCTCGTTTCGCTCGCACACGTCACAAAATTGTGCAAAAAAATTGTTGCCGTTTTGTTGTTGGTGTTGTTGTTGTTGTTACCTTCTGTGTTTTGTTTTGCAATTGTTCTTTATGTCATTCAAAGGACCCACTTTGAATTGATTACCCAACAATTATAATCCGGTGTGGTTGTGGTGCACACATGCAATTAGAACTAGTAAGCCAACAACAATTACAAATCATACAAATGTTTCGTTTCATGTTAAACATCTATGGGCATTACAATATTTACCAACAAACGCACGCTATTTTTGTGTGCACAACAACATCAGGGCTTGGATTTGTGTGCTGCTGCCGTTGTTGTTGTTCGTTTGTTTGTTCTTTCATATATTCGTCTTCTCTTTACAGCGAAAGTAGTTGGCTTTCGGGTGGTTTGTCTGTTCAGTATTTGTGCGTCATAAATACGATGGATATGTCGTATATGCTAATGCATGCGCTGCTACTCAGTTATGGTAAATTGTAATTTAATGATCTGCGAATTACATTATGACCGGTTCTGTCTCACTCGCTCTTTCTCTCTCTGTCTCTCTCTCTCTCTGTGTGTGTGTTGTTTGATTTGTGCAAATATATACAGAATGGTATGCCTGGTCTGGGGCCTGTGCCCCGAGTATGCGGTGTGTGATCTTGTTATCGATGTTTAATCAATGCGTGCACGTCTGGGCAACTATGAATCTGTGAATGATCATCGTTATTCTGCATCCGACTGAATGGTTAGACATAAACCCCTTTGGCATGTTAACAATTAATAGAGTTGTCGTAAGCTTGGAAGCGTCGCTATTATTATGCATCAGGATTTGATTTTGATTGATGTTACATTAACATGCGTCTCTCATGTTAAATTAAAATCAAATTGAACACTTAAAAATCACCACAAACGAATCGAATTTTTCTTGTCTAATCCCGTTTGTTTGTTTTTTTTTTTCCTTCTCAATAGTTGTGTGTGTGTGCATCACAAAAAATTGCAAATTCATTTGGTTCAAATGGCATATTGTGTCAATGGTTCTTTTCAACAAGACATTGGAAGACGCATTCCATACCCGATTTATTTCATTGATTTTAATTGTTTGTAAACATTTATCGGTTGTTGTGTATGTTTTTCTTTTTTGCATAACATTTCGGTTTTATGATATTCATAATCGGCCGGAGATCTTTGATGAGTGCCACAGTGCCAGTAAAAAGCGATGCATTTTTATGATATTTGGAGTAAGTGGCGCCATGCTGTGAGTCTCAAAATATGTTTGGTGTTGTTGTTGTTGCTGCTGCTGTCCAATTCATATCGTGCACACAATAATCCATTAGCATAGAAGTTTTTTGGTTGATTTAAACTACTCATGGCGAAAGCACATAGATACTCATTATTGGTGCCACCCAAATACACGTCAATTCCATTTTCCACACATTTTGTGTGTGTGTGTGTGTGTGTGGTGTGTACGTTATCTGTTTTATTATTCGTCTCTATTTTAGTGTGTTTTTTTGGTCATTGTTTTGTTTTATATTATCTAAAAAAAAACAAAAAACAAAAAAAGTGTACGGCATTACGGCGTTCGATGTTGTTGTTTTTTGTTGTTGTCTGTTGGAATACAAATAAATGCAAAGTATAAAAGAAGCACAGCAAAAAAAAACAGGATTTGTGGATTGTTTTCTATTATTTCAATGACGAACTAGTTTACATTGGCATTTGATATGTACTACGGTAATGTGCACTGTGCACTGTGCAGTATATTGTCAATTTTTCGACATCTTTATGTTATTTGACAGTGTTGTTTTTCTCTACTCTATCCATTTTCACTTTGCAATTTGGAAGACATGATACTACCATTAGTTGAAAACCGCACACACACATACAAAAGCCGTTTTGTTTCTACGTTCTGATCACAATGCAAAAAATGTTGACAAAGTCTTTAACCTCTTTGGACTGTTGCAATACACATAAAAATATTACTGTATCAAAAAAAAGGACAGAAAAAGAAACCAATGTAATATCAACAAAAGATGCACTCAACATTGGAACGAGTCAGTGCTGTTGCTGTTGCTCTCGTCAGAAGCAGGAGACGAAGAGCACAGAGAAGAGGGCACGTTTGCATTTGCCAAATGAAAGCTAATGCAGTGCATTGTTGGTGTGTCTGTTATCGTATTTCGACAAATAAAATAAATGCACAGGACGAACATGTGCATTGTTGATGTGGCCAACTGTTTATATGTATACAAAATAAAATCGTATGCGGCATTGATAAAAATGCAACTACTACCGCCGAGCTAGTGCAATGATGGAATTGTTTCAGAAGAAGAGGAAGACACAAGAACACACACACACACAAATCACATTGCCTTTTATGAATGCCGACACGATCGGCACTGACTCTGGCAAATCGCAATCTAGGAATGTGTGGTTCCGCTTTTTTTCCCTCCGAATCAACCAAAAATGCAATGAATCAACGATGCAAACCATTCAACCCAACAAAAACACAAAACAGAATTCTAGCAGACATTTATAAGTAATTTCCTTCAATCATTTTACAATGCAATAAATATTCGAACGAGGTGGAACGGAACGGAACGGAACATATGAAATCGGTTTTTATAGTCGCCCTTGTGACGCCATTTAATTCATGAATTGCAATTCATGCATCAATTAAATGAATGATAAAAATCGCAACATTGTTGCCAATCGGCCACAATTCATCTTCAAATTTATTCACTACATAGTCCTGAACAATTATACATTTGGCTTATCTTCCTTCCAGAGTAAATTGAATATTATATAGTTTTAAAATCTGACTTGCTGTTTTCGTTGTAATTTCTTCAATTATACAGTCAATGTACTATGGCCACTAGGATCAAATGGATATTAATCGTTTGATTCATGTTTTTTTTCCTTGGTTGGCTCTTAGCCAAACACTCGAGATGGAGTTGAAAACCGCATCATCCACTTTGTCTCAAAAAAAAAAAAAAAAAAAATCTCTGATTTTGTCTGCGACAGTTTGACTACAGAACATCCCATCATCGTAATTTTACCGAATGCAGAGAATGCACCAGATATTCGTTTTTATCAATTTATTTATGCAGAATGTTTGTCTGCTGTGTGCATTTCAGAGCATTATAATTACTAATTATTGATTAGTTCAATTGACAAATTTTCAAATCTATCAACGAAATAAATTTCAATTGTGAAAAAATGGATTCTTGGGAGATTGCAAGAGATTGTTTCGCGAATCCATCATTATCAGCAGCTAAAGAATTAAAATACAGCATTTCTTTGCTAGGGTCCACCCAGTAGAGGACTTACCTGAAACGAATGAAACATTTCAGTTTCGATTCGGCGAATATCATCCGTACGACATGAATAAACTGAAAATTCGTTACAAAATGTTTGATTAAAATGTCACTGTACTCAATGTCACCAGAATTCCATTTCAGAAGAAATTAAATATATAAGAAATTGCCTGAACGTAATTACAAACCAAACAACTCAAGACAATCTATCATGAAACCGTTGAAAACATGCAATCGTTTTAGCAGCGAACATTTATTCGATTGCTGACATTTTCAGGCGAATTTACGATCAAATTGTCCAATACATTGGATTTAAAGTGGATAAATGCGTTGGCCAGGGTCATAAATCGACACCACAAATATTTATGAATGTGAAAAAAACAAATTTATCAAATTCGTATTCTGATGCTTCAACGCAGCACACATTCGGTTTCACTGCGAAAAAAAAACACCATCACACACCGTTCGTTCATTTTTCCATTTTGTATTCTATGACAGTGGAATTACATTAACCAAACACAGCATAAACATGCCTACACACATTCGAAATCATCCCGAATTTATTGCCGTTCAAGTGGAACCACAGGAATATTGGTAATTGATCTTCGATCATTGTAGTCGATTTGCAGAGAACTAAAGGCATTTATACTCCGTACGCTTAACGGGTGGATTAGACGCAGCGTCCATTCTCCGGCATCGATGAAATTCCAGCTAAATTGCGAAAAAAAGCGACGTTTTTATGTCACAAGAGCGATTTGTACTGTTTGTACAAGTATTTTTGTGCGCGATAGCATTTCACTCTATTGTTTCTACTGTTTTTGTGTTACAGCCTCTGCAAATTCGTACGCAACTACCATTTTAATATCTTAATGGAGTTATTACTTTATTTTATTGCATTGAGTTGACATTTATAGTGTATATTTATTTCAATGTCTATCATAACTCATTGTTTTCCGTTCGAAACCGGGCACAGAACAAAATTGCATGCGGGCAATTCGAAATGTTGGTTTGTATGATGACGGCAAATATTCGCAAGACCAATGTATTGCAAAAAGAGATAGAGCAACAATTACAACAACAACCACAAAAAACACTCTAAATCTTTAACATGTAGCAACTTTAGTTGTTCACATTTCAATTATATATATATTTTTTGTTGTTGTTGTTTGAAAATAATCGCTTTTGTCAGTGGTAGGCCAGTGGTTCTGGCAACAAAACAATAATTAAAACGGTTTTAAATTGCCTAAAGCCGATTAACGCTTTCTTTGCCGTTGGATGCAGCAAACCTGTACGCAATGGTTCTCATTTTTTTTTTACCCGAAGTTGTGCACTTTTTGTACAACGTGAAAAATTAATAACCAATTTTCGTTCATTTGTTGTTTTTGCTTTTCTGGCGTTTGTTTGTTAGCTGACTCTCGAACTCCAAAATGGCGCAAAATTTATTTCGATCACAGCAGCCACACCGTTTTCAATGCGCATCTTTCATGCAAACGTCGAAAGAAAAACAACTAATTCTACATTGCTGGCTCAGCATGATCTTAAATCCGTTGTTGTTTTTTTTTGCATACGCAAATATTTTTCCATTGTGTCTGTTGGTTTTTTGTTTCTCTCTCTTTTTCACAGCGTTTAATTTTACGCATGTCGCACAGGCGTAAATTGATTCGGGTTTCTCGAGTCGTGATTGTAAAATGAGAAGATTAAACAAACGTTGAGGTTTGTTTTGGCCCTTTCGAAAAATTAATTTCGTGGTCGAATGCATTTGCAGTGATGTGAATGCAAGTGACGATTCAACATAATATAGAGAAAAAAAAACAAATGTTATGCATTTATTTCAAAGGTAGTGTTGCCGCGAATAATGTTGCAGCGAAAACAATTTGAAATGGCCAATTTTAAAATTGGAAATCAGAAATCTCAGACTCAAAGAAAAATGTGATCTTCAAAGTTTATTTAGTTTCTTGTTAGTTCGTGTGTGCGACTTTCTCCGCCTCTCCTCACACCATCCAAGTGTGCACACATCGCTATGGCTTTGATCGTTAATTCAATTTAATTTTTTATCTCTCGTAATTTGGTTTATGTTTTTTTTTTGCTTTTGTTTTATTTATTATTAATTTCACTGCAATAAATGTACACCGGCTAATTACGATGGGCACAACCCTTTAATGGGTAAATTTAGCAAATTACAGTTGATGTTGCTTGCCATTTGGCTGGAATTCAATAAGAGCACTGGCATCGATGCCGGCACACTGTTTTTTCTTTTTTTTTTAGTACAATTGTGGTAATTTATCGGCCGTTAACGAAAATTGCGGCAATAAATCAGTGTGGCTGTCATTTTGAGTGCACCTCCGATGGCGATATAATTGCACCATTACCGTGTCGTATCTCGATTCGTCTGTGTTCTTCAATACTGATATTAAAAGCGATATGCTGTAAATATTTCTCGCCTCGTTTTTTTTGCATCGTATAATCGTGTCGTTGTTATGTACGAACTGTTTTTGTGCTTTTTTTTTTCTTTATTATTATTTTGGAAAACAAGCAATTTTCTCATTTTCAGTCACTTTAACAATTGCTTGTAATGAAGTCAAGAAAAGCCGCCCAATTGCATGAAAAATGCAACAACAAAAAATTGAACTTAAAAACGAATGATGGTTGAAAAACGGCAAAACGTTCAGCCATGTGTTTTAACGAAGACAGTTCCACTTATAAAGAGTGTTATTCGAATGGGCCAAAAAAAAACGAAATTTATTGATTTATATCGATGATATGTCGTTGGTAATTCCACTGGAGTGCAATTGATAGTGATGTTGGTTGGTGCCATTTTGAACATCGATCATGCTGACTGCGGGCTGGGCTTGGTTGGACAGTGGACAACGGGCACTGTTACACCGTTTGCATCACTTAAAACACCGATTTGCTAAATGAATGCTCTCCACCGGGGCAATTTAATTTAGCATCGATGGGCGACACGATAAAACCGTCTCACACGATTACCAATGCAATCACAAGTAATCGGCTTGTTCATTTGTTTCGTTTGTAGCACATGTTGTGCTTCGATAAATTGAAATACATTGTCGAGATTTGTTGAAATGGTTTTGTATCACGTTACCAGAGAATTTGTTCGGTGTGTGTGTGTGTGTTTTTTTTTTGTTCGCTCTTAATTCTACCACATGATATCACATTTCATTTTAAAGCGTTCATGAATCTTGCATCAATATTATGCATGTTAGTGTCAAGTTATGTTAAATGAAATTGTACGATACATTTTGAATGTCACACAAATTTAAACGTGTTAACGGTTTTTCTTTCATTTTCACGGAATGTTCACCTAACAAATAACATTCACCGTCGCAAAGACCATGTAGCCCCCGAGGAGGGGAGACATTAGGGACACACGTAAGCAATCCTTTGGAATATTTACTGACGTAAAGCGGCCAATTGGTGTGCATTTGATTTTTTTTTCTTGCATCGCTTTCAATTCTATTTGCATTTGCACTACGATCAAATCTCAATTAAACCTGATAATGTTCGATTGGAGTTCCAATGATTATCATTAGCAAGGTTTATCCGCAATCAATCGATGCTACGGCATTTCAATGTAAACAACTGGCTTTTAATTTGCATTCACCTAGATGCAGAATGCACAACAAACGAAATTGAATATCTTTAAGCGAGAGATTATTTTAAGACAAACAATCTTGACAATAATTGACGGTAACATGTCGTTTTATCGGTAGAATGCGAGTTTGATTGCATAGAAGCCACAAGGAGCCATCGTACGACAGGAATCCCATCAAAAAGTTGGTGTGACAGATTTGGTTTTTGTTATTATCTTGTTTGCGCTTTTATGCATTCGCAGTCTCTGGATGCATTTGGTGTATGCGTGCACCAGTTTTCGCACATTTTCCCATTGTGGCTTGACAAAACCTGCACATCACACACACACACACACATACACACACGAACGCGGAGAGCCAACGGAATTTAATATCCGCGCACATCTAATTTGAAATTCACTTGCAAAATGGCAAATAATAAATTGGATGCATTGCAAATGACATGGCTCAAGATGACGATGTTGACGTCGACCGGTGATTACCATGCACTTGCACTGGCTGCAATTGTGTGCAAATTCCAAATTACAATGTACAAAACCAGCCGCGTATTACGTGATTATTATTTTGAATTTGTTTTTTTCTTTTACATCGTTCGCTGGTTTTTTTTTCTTTTTTTGTAAGTTGTTGCTTTTGCTGAGCTTGATTTTGAGGTTGTACTGTGGCTTTGTGGCTGTGGTTTTGACACGGTGCAATCTTACAATGCACTCGCGCACACTGCACAACTTTGAATGGCAATGTCGCAATTTGCAAAACTTCAATCTATTATTATTTATATTGCAAATTACGAATTATTAACCTAACAAGCGAATTACTTGTTACCGATGTAGCAGCAACACAGCAACACAGCATCGTGCTTATTTTTATTCGCCACATGAAGCTCAATCCTTTATTTACCTATGCAAATTAATTACATGCTGCTTCAACCATTTATTCCATCGTACGACTTTTTATGACCACTTTTTTTTCCTCTCGATTTTGCAGAGCAGTACAGTTTAGCTCGGGAACTAGGCATCGTGTGCACATTTTTTTCTTTCTTTTCAAATACACATACACAATCACACTGCGATTAGGCACTTCAATCGATTTTCACGCAATTTTTTTTTTTACAAACTCTGGCTCAATGCAATAGGCTGGCTGGAAAACGATCGTTTCAGCATATTTTTCCATTTATGTGGTAAAATCGAATGAGGAATTTGTATTGAGCTCTGATATTTCCAATTTTTTTTTTTTAAAAGGTAATTTAACGTGTTGAAAGGTTCCAAACCCATTCGAATCACTTTTTCGAAACGAAAAAATTGAACTAAAACCCTTTGGGGCTTGAAAAAAATTGTATTTTTTTGTTTTGTTGGGCCAGTCTATTGCTTAAGCTTGTTTGCTTTCATTCAGTAGATAAATGGTGATTTATTTTGTTGTTAGTCACTTGTCATAATCATAGTTAGCAATAATTTATTGATGATTGATCTGTTGATTAGAATTAACACAAACTAAATCGAAGACACAGAGAGAGTGAGAGGGGGGACGATTTATCTGTTGATTTATTTCAGTTGACTTGTTGATTATTACGTTAAAATGGTTGGGTTCGTATTTTGACACTCAACCAGATGCCGATGCAACGAGATTGTATTCCAATGAAGTGGCTCTGATGCTTGTTAGAATTGAATGAGTTTATAAATCAAGAAAACATAGAGAATTTCGTGCTCGAGATCAAATGGCGATAAGTTCAAATGCAACATATTTACAAATGAATTTTAAAATGTTAACCTGTGAATGTTAACATGTGAATGTTAACATGTAACCAAAGAGATGTTAAGATCTCAAGTAAAGAATCATTTTCACCATGGATCGACCATTTTGCTCAATTTAAACCCGCTTTTTCTCATCACCCATCAAAATATTTTGATATCGCTGCTTATTTTTAATGCATCAAAACTAATCTTTTTTTTGTTGTTGTTGTTGTTTTTTTTTCTTTTTTCCCCAATGTATTCAGATCTGTGCCACCGAAATCATTCAGACAAAACTCAACAAGGTACCGGCAAAAATCAAATTACAAGTGTTTGGAGTGAGTATACCAGCATGGATATCAAATGCTTACCGTCAAATTGGCGTTTTTGCCTTTGGCACAGCACTCAACACACTAACCACAGACATCGCGAAGTATACGATTGGACGCTTGCGACCACATTTCTTCAGCGTAAGTAAAAAAAAGGGTTTTTTTCCTTCTTGTTTTTTCCATTTGTTTTTTTTTTCATTTTCTTTGTGCCGATTGCCGTCGATTTTTTGTTGCTGTTGCTGGTCACAAATTGGCTTGTTTTTCGTCGCATCGAAAGTGTTGTTTTACTTGTTAGATAGCATGCGATAGTGAAACAATTTATGTTTTCTGTCATGCGTTCGAAAATCGAAAGGGGTTTAACTGCAGAAAGAGCTGTCGATAGCGAAAATCCCCAGTAATCGTTTTTATAAGATCCTCGATCAAAAATTGTTAGTTTTGTTTTGGAAATGTTTATAAACATTGTTTGAATATATTCAAACTATTCGCAGGCATTCGAGAATGTGAAGCGAGTATAAATATTATTTTTATTTGTTGATTCATCCGAATCCTTTTGAATTCGAATGGAATCTACCATTTTGGTGTATTTCATTCGTAAGCGATAAGTCCGTCCTAAATTTAAAATCACGCGATTTATGTCTTCGAATCGAACATTTCAATGTGTCGGAGCGCAGGCTTAGTTTATATTCATTTTTTTCGTTCCCTCATTCGGTTTCGGTTCAAAAAAAAAAAAAAAAATAAATTGCTATATCGAGTGCGATTTCGATAAGTTTTTCGATATAAACAAAATGGCAATATTGGCATGCACAAAGGCAATCCAAAAAACAGGAGAATGCGAAATAAAAGGAGATTTAATTTATGTGTTGAAAAGCGAAAAGAGGTAGTTATCAATAGTGGAACGTCGAATGGAGCGAAAAATAACGTTGAAAGCGAACGAATTCCTTTGTTCTTTTCGTCGATCAGCATCGCTAATGCAACGTGACAATGAATAAAACATGATCTTTGTTATGGACTTAGGTCGATCTGATTCTTCACTTATCAACTGGGCATATTTTTGTGGCACGAAGTGCCGAGCATCAAAGTCAACAGGATGAATGAGGAAGCGAAGCACGTTTTACGTATGTTTAATGATGCCGAAATAAGATTGAGTTGAATCACAGCGAATCATCAACAACAAAAAACATGCACCAAAACAAATGTGCCGAATGTTCAATGCCGTAGCGGCAACGGGCAACAGTCAACAGCACATCAACAACGATAATACATTTTCTGGCTCTTTGTTTGACATCTTGAGCATGCTCTCTTGCAAGCGCACACACACACACACAATATGCTCTGCACCGCAAATGATCAAGCGATTTGATAAAAGTCTTTGAAATCATTGTCTTAACGTTTAATGTGAAAGACGTAACAAATTCGTTGGTTTTGTTGTTGTTGTTGAAGTGTTTATAGAGCGATGCAGACAAAAATTGGACAGAATGATCGACGCAACGAAATTGAGATGATATTTCGAATTTTGAGTCGTGGTTTTTGTGTTGTTCGGATGATGAACCAGAAACACCGTGTGTCAGACCATTTTAGCGTCGATGCACAACAAATGCATTCGATATACAGTTCCTGTTTAAATGGCCGGGCGGCATTGATGATTTTTAAATTGGATTTGAACCGGGTGAAGGCTTGATGCCATGCCATATTACCTTATCAAAAAAACAAAAACAAAAAAACAAAAGCGGAATGAAGTTTGAAAGAGAAAATGATTGACTTTGCAAAATGCAACAGTAACTGCTCACCAGAATTTTATATTCAATATTCCCTTTTTCACTGTGTATCTGTGTGAATTCATTTTTTTAATTTTTTGAAATGGAGCAAATGAATTAAAGACCAAAGTAAGCTGTAAAAAGTAAAGTTAAAACACTTGAAATGTATGCAGTCATGACTGCAGTAGAATAACAGCAATGGAAGGCGCGCTCACCACATTTCATTTACCGAATGGCCCATTCGAAATGGAAGAGAGCAACAACAACAACAAAAAACAACATCACAAAATCAAATTAAAATACATTTGAATTTAATTTACTGGCAGGCCGCAATCTCAATGGCTCTTAACGTTAATGGTTATGTTCTTGATTCATTTTGTCGTTGTTTCTTTTTTTTCTACTTCACTGTCTCTCTTGATTATAGACAAACACCGAAATGCATCGCAAAGGAATGAACGCCCTGAAATTGTTATAACTTGTTTTTTTTTGTCGATCTATTTTCTATGGTACAATTGTGTGAGAAAAGAGCTCGACTAAAAAGAGTCTTAGACTCGCACGGGATCGCGCATCTCGAATAGATAATACAAACACTGCATAATTTAAAGAGAACATACTGAGAAATGCACATAAATTGATGCTTACCATTTGAGAAAAGTCTGCCTCTATTTTTCACTCCCTCTCTCGCTCTCTCTACTTCTCATTTCGCTCAGTATTTTTGTCATTTTCGTTCTGATTTCATCAAATATTGTGTGAGGATCGTAAAGTAGTCTCCGTATTTTTTCGATATATGCCTTTTGTTATATGTTATGACCATAAACTGAAATCTGGTGCCCACTGCACAGAGCACACTGTCCAACATAAATGGGCCGGCTTTAAATGTAATCTGGCTAGTTTTTTTTTTCATCTCTCGTTGGTTTAAACATGTCATTTTGTTTTGAAAACGACATCAAACACAACTCACAAATCGAACGTAGTTTGCTACATTTTCTCAACCTGTTTGATGGAGTCTCGAGCGCGCGCGCGCGCGTGCAAGACTCCTGCTGCTATTCATATTTTTTTATATTCAAAGATTTAAACTGTTAAGTGTGCATGCATTTTCATTTATTGCTGTTTCGGAAGTGTAATGAAAAGCATTTTAAGAGATTATTAGGATTGTATCGTGTGGTGTGCACTAGGCACACATGTGAATGTTTTTTTGTTGTTGTTTACAGCACATATTCCCAATAGAATTATCCATTTATTTCACATTCATTGAGGAAAATAACACACACACACATCAACGTGACCACTGAGCAGCAGTGAGAAAATAAAGTAGCCATATCAGCTTCTGTTTTGTGTGCCTCTATTGATGGAATAAAAATTTATTGAAATGCTCATTTCAGAGCACTTTAAATGCAACGTCAAATCCTGTAAATCGTATGATTTGCACATGTTTCCACTTAATTGCGGCCAAATGCGTTTTATTTTTTCATTTTTTTTTTTTTTAGTTTTCAACATTTCAAATGTGTATTTTATTTGCAAATGTGCAAATGTTGTCTGATATAATTGTAAACCATGAATCATATATCCTGGAACAAAACATAAAATAACAATCTGTATTAAACACGTTCAGGGCAAATGCATCATTCCATTTGTGAAGATTAATTAAATTTTATTTACGCTTGATTCCTTTCGTGCAAATGCTTTTGGGTTATATTCGAAGATGCGTTAAGCACCGGAAATAATTTACTTGAATGGTTGACTGAACTGGTTGAATGGATTTGAATTTGATCTTATGGAATCGATTTGCAAATGACCTTGCCAATTTGATCATTTTTGTTTCCTTCTGAGTCACTGTACACACAAAAATGTTCTTCGAAAAATCCAGCCTGAATCATCCAGGCATCGCAAACCAGAATAAAAATAAATCAACCCGAAATGAAAATATAAACAAAGTTTGAATCGTTGATACATATAGAGGTCAATAGTTATTGTTTGTGATTGGTACTTGCGTATCCAATACACAATTTACGTGTTGATGGGGCCAAACAGCGGAGCAAGAGATCGCGATGTAAAGTACCGATTTATTGGCTAAGCCAACATGAACATCGACTGAACACGCATTCAATTAGGGTCTTCCGTTTCCACTTTAATTTTTGTTTGACCGAGAATATAAAATCATTGCACGTCGTGATGCGTGTAACAAAGCACAAACACTTGGTCGAAAGGCGTGAGCGTTGACCAAAAAAAAAAAAAAAAAAAAAAATATGAGAGCAAGAGAGAGATGACAACCAAATATTTGACTTTAAATTGTTTTAATCATCATTTATGGATTCGATGCCGAACTAGAGTGGGCATTTGAGTCTCCCTTGTTGAATTCCCGTACACACATTGAATCTGCATTTAATGCTCTAATTGTAGTTGATTATATTTATGAAGCGCAATCGCAGCAAAACTGTTATGCGACATTTAATTTGATAAATGAAAGCAGGCCGTAATCATTTTGGTGTGTTTGATTCTCCGATTTCGAATCAACACATTCGAATGTGCTGTGTTTTGCACAATTATAAAGTCCGAACACACAGATTGCAATTTATGTGCGTTGCTAATTTCATGTAAATTGCCAATGTTGAAATGGTGCTGCTGGCGATACTTTGTTTGAGACATTTTTTTTTTATCAAGGATAGAGTGCTGGCAACGCTATTTTATGATTGATATACATGGAATTCAGTTTTCAGTTTGAAATAAACATCGGGTGATTGTGTGAACAGCACTTAAGTGCAATACAATCAAATGATGAGTATTTATGTAAGTGCAGTTTTTTGTTGTTGTTGTTCGAATCGATAACAAATCACACAGACCACCTTGAAAGCCTAAACAATCATCGTCATAAGCATTACCGCCTTCACACACAATCACCATGATCTGCAGCCGTCATCCCGTTTTTTTATTGTATTTACATTTTTCTTGAGTTTTTTTCTCCTTCTTTGAAATATCTAAATATTTAGAATTCAATAAAATTTATTTCAAAAGTGATTGATGCTTATGCTCAAGTAATAAACGTTGCACCTCGACGAAGTGGTTTCGTTTGCATTGGCTTCATAACAACAAGCTAAATATTTAGATGTTGTTGTTGTTTGTTTTGTTTTTTTTTGCACATTTGGTAAACGGTGTTCGTGCTCAACATTCATCCTGTCGCATTTCGAAAAATGTTTAATGAAACTTTGTGCAATAAATATAAAATACGGAATTTGATTATTCACGCCGATTAGCTGAAAATCGATTCGAACGTTTCGAACATGCCACACAATTCACAGCTGTTTACTATGTGTGTTGTTACTAGAAGTACATACAAATCAAATGCTCTCTTTTATGACCGGTTCCATTGTTCCAAATTTATCCACAAATTGGCACATTGATTTTTTTGGTGTTAAACTTAAATCAACCAAGATTTTGAATGCACACGTTTCACTAATTTAACAGCATAATTCTAATGTTTTTCGATTTCCTTTTGGATTTTACCATATTTTGTTGTTTCTTTTAGGTGTGCAAACCTATAATGGCGGACGGAACGAATTGCTCGAATCTAATCAACTTTGGACGATACATTGAGAATTTTAAGTGCCTTGGTGATTCCAGCGATCGATTACTCAAAGAAGTGCATCTTTCGTTTCCAAGTGGTCATTCAAGCTTTTCAATGTACACAATGCTTTACTGTGTCGTAAGTACAATACAATTTATACCAATGGATAACCAATGGTCAATGGCCACATATTTCGCCATCTTGAGTTCTAATCGTAATTTTATTTCTGTTTCTCTCTCTCTCTCTTTCTCTTTATCTCTCTGTTGATCATCGTCGAAATAGATTTACTTGCAGGCACGCATGACATGGCGAGGATCAAAACTATTCAAGCATTTCATACAATATATTTTAATAATGATGGCATGGTTTACATGCATGTCTCGCATTTCCGACTACAAACATCACTGGTCTGATGTGCTAGCTGGAGGTTTGATCGGTGTTACATTTGCAATCATCACAGTGAGTATTTCATTTTTATATGATGCGTTTCATTTTTCTGCAAGAATTGATTGTGATTTGATTTAAATCATTTGAATATTTGCTTGAATCAAAGGATTTTTCGTTTAGTTTTATCGAATCCTCACGAAAATTCGTCAGTTTTATCTAGTGTGATCTTTCTATTAAAAAAAGGGACGGAGAGTGATGTTTTTTTCCAATTTATGATTTTAATACGTTTAGTCCTTTGTCAAGGATTGCACTAGGAAGATTGGTGAAGGTGTTGAACCCGAGATTCACAGGGTTTGAAATTTCCAATCGCATCGATAGATATCTCAATCGATTTATCGAGAAAAAAAACTCCAAAAACCGATCTTTCGAATCGAGTGTAATATATTATCTGAGAAAAATTCGTTAAATGCCAATTAACTGATGACCTTTTTAGATGCTAAATGTCATTAACGTTCTAATAACTCAAATTTTAAATCGATGAAAATGATTTTTCTCAATAATAAGAAAATAACACTTGAATTGGTCAAAACTTAGTCAGAAGATCGGTTTTTGTGAGAACGACCTTCTTATGTCGATACGATTAGAAATTCCATACGATGGATATTCCAGAATAATGAGAGATGCATAATCTTCAAACGCTAAATCAGAGCTTTAATTCAGAATTGTGTTCATCGTTACTAACAACATCAATTTTACTCAATTTCTTCAGACAAATTTCATCGCTGACTTGGGTTTTCGAAGACAACAGAACAACAATTGCAGTGGAACTGTACGATACGAGCTTGGCACACACACGACAACCAATAATGGAACAATAAATGTTTAAAACACACAATTCAAAAAAAAAATGAGAATGCGTTCACTTATACACAGCTATACCTTCTTATAATTTTAGATTTATTTGACTACTTTGACTTTATTTTATATAAAATTAGGAACTTAGATTCTGACTGTATTGCACAATTATCCCGTGATAGTCCTGTATTGCAGATCAATTTGTTTTCTGTTCAATTGGATAATTAATTGGACAATTTGGCAAAATAATTTTATATACGTGGTCTGAAATGTTATGTGCAACGTTTATAACATGTGTGTTTAACAACAACAACAACAACAACAAGAAAAAAAAAAGCAGAAAAACAAATAATGAATTGCATTTTAATCAAGTCTCAAATTCAGTACAATTAATTTTATAACATTTCATCTCAGAGAGCAGAGAGGCTTAAAGCCATTCAATTGAATTCACCGTTGAATTAAAGGTGAACATTTATCAAGTTGTGTCCAACTTTAAAAGAATCCAGTAGAACAATAGCTTTGTGACAAGTTGTCACTGACAACCATTTGAAAAGGAAAAAAAAACAAATGAAACATTTAAACAATCGATGAAAATTGAATAGAGACCGATTTAGGGCCTAAATTTGTATTTATGCAATTATATATTTGATAAGTTTTGCAGAGAGTAGGGAATTTTAAGCGTTTTGACTTTAAGAGACTCATTTCAGTTTGGCTGGACGACTTTTTTTTTACATTATTCAAATGTAAACAAGAACATGAACATAAAAACATTAATAATAATCAATTTTAAGATGAACAATTTTAAGTGTTTTTTTTTTTAAATCAAGCAAATGCATAAAGAGATTCTCATCCATTTCTTTATTTTGACCTACATTGAATGAAATCTAATGAGTTTTTCATTTTTATTCATTATCAAAGATACTGATGAAATGCTGACAATGTTTTCGAATCGGAAACGAAACATGACAATCGTTTGACATCATGTTGAAATCACATTTGTGTCATATTCCAATCGAACGAAACAAAACCTCATCAAACCTAAAACATCTTTTAAAATATCCGCATCCACATATAAATCATTTGATTATTATTGACAGAAGATTCGCCACAGTTCAAGAGTAAACAATTTTGAGTTTCCCTTGAAATCACCCAAAGAAAAAAAATGCAGCCAAATCGTACATCACATAATTTTCATATGTTTGAAAAGAAAGTTGGCTTTAAAAAAAATGGTAAAATCGAGTGACTATTGAGAATAGTCTGATAAATATTTTTTTTTTTTAAATTAAATTAGATGCTTGAACAAAAAAAATTAGTGTGGAGTTTTGTAACAAATCGATAGCGTCTTTATTTCAGAACCGTTTAAAGTGAGTTTGAAAGCCTTATTAGTGACTAAGTCTTGATCAAATTTCTTCGTTGAATCGTGCAATTTTTTGCACATCTTGGAACTGGAAACCCTCCTCAATTATTCATAATTATTAATTCCTGAATATGAATTAACATTTTTGGCTTTGTGTTGAAAATCTGAACATTTTACAGAAATGACTTGAGCCTTCCCTTTTATGCTATCGAATGGATTTTTTTTTTTGGAAATAAAAAAGCAAACAAATAAATCAGAAATAACTGTATTGATTAAGTGAAGAATATTAAAAAAAAAAAAAACAAACATCAAAATCCGATGATGGAACATTTTTAAAAACAGACCTAAATGTTAAATTTAAGCTAATTTATTCATTTATTTTGATAAAAACTATAAAATGAAAACAAAAAAAAACAGAAATCTCATCAAGATATAGAATAATTTTAGAATAAATTAAATTTAAAAAATAACTGTCAACAACGTGTTTTTTTTAAACTTATTTACTAAATAGCAACGTTCTCAAGTTTGAGTTTTTTTCAGTAGTAGTACTAACCAAGCAAACTCACTGATCGACTACGAACAAGCAATTTTTTGCCAAAAAAAACTCAATTCAAATTCCATTTTAAACAGACACCTCATCTTACACAGGCTGGAAGCGTGATACCAATTCTTTTTGTGTGGATGTCCGGTAGCACTATTTGAAAAAAAAATGTTATCCATGGGTAATCGGTGGTTCAATGATCACCGGATATTTATTTGAAGGATGAGGTGAAGAAAATCATTTGTGACAACCATTTGATTCATATGTTACAAACAGCTCATAACTCTCTCTCTCTGTACTAAAAAAAACATACAAACATGACAATTTACTGGACGACTAAATCTATTTACAAATCCAAACGTACTTATTTATTCCCGTTAATTCGATATATTTTACAATTTTTGTGGATTCTCAACCATAATTAGTAAATCAAAAATTCTTTCAGCAAATACAAAGTGGTGATTGAATAACAATTGAATTGAAACAATGAAATGTGAACTGAGCAAAGAAAATCTATTTCCATGGAATTCGATTATTATTCATATTGAAACCATGGAAATACAATCTCAATCAATTTCATTTGTATTTTGTGCATTCTGATGCACAACACCAAAGACGTCAATTTGCCGTCAGTTTTTGTTGTATATAATTGATTTAGTTGCATGAAATGTATGCCATTGCATTTCCATTGCAATTGTTGGTTCATAAATTGCATCACATCGCGACGTTTTCGTTAAGCTTTATGTAAACTGTGCGTTTGACAAAAGTGCATTTGTACTTGAATTGGTTTCCTCATCGGATCGATCGCTTGCCTCCTGATCCAGTTTTTCAAATCCACGTTTGCGTTCAAGTAGATTTCCTAATTTAAATCCATCCGTTTTAACCGTTGGAAAGTCCCAAGCATGCCGACGCCGATTTCTTGAATCTGAATTTTTACAAACAAAAAAAAAAAAAGAAAAGAAAATGTGGCCGCCATTTTGACGTTCGAACAATTTCCATAATAAGAAAAAAAAACAAACAAACAAATGCAGAAAGAAAGAATATTATTTAAAGGAATGTAATTTTTTTCTGCTTTTTTGTTTTTGTTTTTTTTTCTTTCATGTGTCAAAATTTGTTATTGTCTATGATAAATGTCATTTGTGTCACAAAGTCAATGGAAAAATAAAAATCAATTTCTATGATTTTAAAAGATCATTATATTAATTTTACAGCACTACAAAAAAGGTATACATAAAACCACATTCAAATAAACTTATAACTAATTAAAATCAAAACGGTTTAAAAATTAAATTAAAAATTTCGTTATTTAAACAGACAAAAAAAAATATGGAAGGCGGTTATAGGTAAACATGTCGATTCTTGAAAACAATCAATTGCGTTCATAAATATGGTTATAAATTTGGGATGTTCAAATTATGTCTCTATTAGCTCTTAAAAATATTTGTTTGTTTTTTTCATTTTTTCATTTTAAAAAGAAGAAAATTATAAGAAATTCTCTCCTCTGCTACTAAATAAATTCTCCCATCACAATCACAATCACAATAACAATCCTAGATATTGCATTGTTAAGTAAAACGAAAATTGCTTCTCATGCTCTACAACCAATTACAAATTGACAAATTCGCCATAAAAAAATTAAAAATTAAATTTAAAAAAAAAATGAGCTAAAAAAACACAAAATAGATCACAAAACTAGCAAGAATTGGATGAGAACATAAAAGTGTGTATGTTTTGTTGTGCTATGTGTGTGTGTGTGTGTGTGTGTATATATATGTGTGCGTGCGTGTGTGATGTGGAATACATATTTATAATATTTGATCGATGTAACGAGAATTGTCGATTCGATTTTGTTTGCATATGATGAAGTAGCTAGCACCTTGACATTAATTTGCTGTACTCTAAGTCAGTATGTTGTGCGGTAAAATTACCTAGTTTCCGACGTCGTGCTACAATCCATACGGCAAACATAGTAATGCAAACAAATGATACAAACAAACCAATAATGAATAACATTTGTCGGCTTGCTTGAAGCTCATCCGTTGCTCCAACATCGCTGGTTTGTGATATCGTTGCATTATTGCCTGAAAAACAATCAAAATGAGCCAGTTAATTGACGAAAAACAACCGAAATCGGGCGGAAATTTAGCCACTTCGTATCTACCTAATATTACGGCTGGTTTGGATGCTGTGGCCAAATCATTTTGAATGACTTTGTTAATTTGTGATGTGGCTACATTTTTGGAATTAAATTTGAAGACCCTGTTCGGTGCTAATTGGGCGATGTAAATCTAAAATAACAAATATATTCAATATAAATGTGTTAAGTAAAGTGTTTTCATTTTGAACATTTGAAATCAATCAATTTGTTGGTGTTTGCTTGTACCTCATTGCCATCGGGTGAAACAACAATATCATGTGGATTCTCGAAAACACCATCATTTGGTCCAAATTTGGCGATAACATTTTTGGTTTGCATATGAATGACAAAACCCATGACCGCATGATTGGTTTGTGGATCTTCAGGTCCATTAATCACATACAATTGTCCACCGTTGACTGGTGCATAAGCAACACTAAATAAACGATCGCCCACAATTCCACTGTGATATTGTGAATGGAATGTTCCATTGGCGGTATTGAAACATTGAACGCGTCCATTTTCACGATCGGCCACACACAGTACGCCCAAATCACTGGCCAATGTCATTGCATGTGGAATGGCAAAAAAATTTCTTGGTGCATGATCATATGCATTGCCTGAAAAATGTGAAAAAATTGTTTAGAATTTTAAATCCAGTGGTTTTTTTTTTGGTTTGAAATCCAGTGTTGTTCCAGTGTTTTTATCTCATCTAGATAAAAGTTTTTTTTTTGGCTAATTTATCTTAATCTTATCGTTTGTGTGTATTTGCACACAAATCGGCCGATTTGAGTATAGAATTTGTACTGGAATCAACCGTTCCCGTATTTTGTATGGCATCAGTACGTCAATTGTCAAGAATTCAGCAGTGTGTATACAGTAGCAAGGAACATAATGTTATGAATATATGTGATAATACTAATACATTTCAGTCTCATTAGGTCACCAAGGTATTGTTAGATGACATATTTTGAAACAATGTTATTAGCACCCAACTCTCGTTTGATAAAATGTTTGACGTACAATCAGTAAAAAAAGTATTCGGCGACCTGTTTTTTTTTTTTAAATAAAATTATGTACCTCAAAAATTCGATCTCTACTTTTGGAAAAACCTTATTTTTTTCTCGTGGTTGATGGCTGAGTGTGAAAATCAGACATCAGCAATATTAGCTCGAAAAATCAAATTGTAGACTGTTTTGAATAAGACATGTTGTTTTGGTTAAATGAAGAACTGAACAAACTATTCAAATAATCAATTCTTTCATGGAAAGTCAAATTTTTGTGTATGGATGGTCGAATACTTTTTTGACCCAATTTTTTCGGAAATAAAAATAATATGCTTCTATGAAATTTGTTAAATACACATAATTTAATAGCATTACTTGATCTTTCCTATGGAGATGGAACTTTTTAGCTAAATGTCATAGTTTGCTGAAAAATTCAATTTTATTTCAGAAAAAACAGGTGACCGAATACTTTTTTACTGACTGTAACTGATTTCTTATGAACGACACGTTTGAAAGTTAATCGAAAATTTCACCAAAGTAAATGAAAATCACAGTCCAATTTTGTTATTATTCAAATCAGTAAATTTTCGATCTTCAACCTAATCAACGACCAACTCGATTCAGTTCAAATACTAGAGCTTGTATTAAAAAAAAATCTTTAAGTTTTGTTCAATTTTTTAGTAAAAATTTCATAAAATATTGTTATCTTCTTTTATCTGATCAAGATAAGTCAGATAAGATTATCTAAAATGAAAAAGATAAGATAATTATCTCATCTTTATCTAGATAACGACAAAATCAAGGTGGAACAAAACTTTCAATGAAATCAGCGAAATTTGAAATATACCTTGGAATGAATTGTGTCCCCAGCTAAGAATTTTCTCACCGCTGCTTGAGTATTTAATGATACGTGCATTACAATAGCCATCCGATACGAAAAAATCACCATTCGGTAGCACCGCAACAGCAGTTGGTTTACAGAATTTGGTTAAACTATTGCCCGGTTGAAAGGCGACGCCAAGTGTTAGTTCTGGTTTGGTGTGGCTATTCGGTGCGAATTTCATCACTTGATGCAGACCAACATCAGTCACCCACACATTACCATCATGGTCAACGGTCAATCCATGTGGCATATAAAACATTCCACTGCCCCATTCATAAGCCACTTCGCCTGTATTCCGATCGAATGCGATGATCGTATTTTCAGCAATTGGCCCTTTTGCCTGCGGTACATACACATTGTTTGAGTTGAATGTTGCTGCATTCCAAACATGATCACCACGATGGAACACCACCACATTTCCACTATTATCAAAACTGACCGCACTCACGCTACCCAATTTACGCATTTTTGTTGGCCACGTTTTTTCCCATGTATGAGCTATTGCAAATTTATGAACAACAAAAAATGAGCATTTGATATTTAAATTGAATTCTTAGCAGACCAAATAAACAAAAATGATAGTGCGACTTACAAAAGTTTAATTTGCTTAGTTCTAATTTGACATCAACCTTTGGTTGACGCTCATCACCCTGTTCTATAAAGCCTTTGCTGTGGTCTTCAAAATACTTCTGTATCGTTAGATCATTTGGATTAATGTCGGCCAGTTGCTCATCAGCGCCAAACTATTTTCCGGGGTAAAAACATTTTATGTGCAAAAACATCAATTAATTTATTGTTTCGCCTGAACAATATCAATAATTAACGTAAACATATGTTTGTAATGTTGGTGATTTACCTGATCCGCTGTGGACAATTCCAGTAATGTTAATAAAATGGTAAATACTAAAAACGGATAAATTGAATGTATCGGCACCATCATTATCAATTTGTAGGTACTATCTATTGGCAAGAATGGTTTTTTATGTTTTAAGGATGTGCTTTTTTATGTGTGTGTGTGTGTGTGTGTGTGTTTATGTTATTTTTTTGCGAAAAAAGGGGTTATCGTTCTATCGTTGTCCGTCTCTCATTCATTCCAAAAATGAAATTTTCTTTTACTTTGCATTAAAATGATGGAATTTTCGATATATTCTGGAAAAAAAAGGAGAATAAAACAAATATACATCAATGAATGAAATTGGTGAAAATCAAAATACACATAAATTTTTGGTTCAATTCAGAACGAAAACACAGATAATATTAAACACAAACAAAGTTCAACTCACAGTTCATATGATTTTGCACTACGTGTTCAATTCCATTGAATTCGTATTCGCTTGAGTTCTCTGTTTTGCCTTTTGTATTCTTCAAAATCAAATTTAGAAATGAAAGAACAACAACCGAAATTTCACGTAAAAATTTTGCACCCAACTTCATACAAATAAATGAAACGTTGTTTTCTTCTTTATCCGATCTATTGTGCGATAATATGACATTTCTGCGTTGTTAGCATTCAAAAGCCTGTTGGTTGCAATAGTCCCCGTATGGAATGATACAGAAAAAATATTTATACATACATATATTAATTTAAATCGCATCAGAGTTTAGCACGCAAGTGACGAGGCCGAAACCAAAAACTCACTATTGAACCATCGAAAGACACTCAAGACGGCAGAATACGCACAAAGATAGCGTTAAAAACAGATTCGCATCTCAATTTCTTTCACTACATCCAATTCAAAAACAAGTTACTGGCACTGACACTGACACTCAATGGCAAAATGTTTTTGATTCCCTTTATTGTTATTCGTTAGCATATTCTTCTGTGCCAAATGTATCGAAATTTCTTTATTTTGTTTGTTTTTTTTTTCTTTTGGTGTGTACCTTTCAACCGATGCCGAACAGATTTGCTTTGTACGCACCGACACATAACGCACAGGTACAACAAATGCCTATGTATTTACACAGTTGCGTTTTGCTAACGCGCTAACACAAACATCATGGCGTTTTATCAGTCTGTTAGTTTGACATGTTTACACTGTTTACACGATTCTATGTAGAAACGTGAATACACACACACCGACACACACACAGAGGAGTACGAAAACTATGAACTGTCAACGTGGTTTCATGCTCATTTCAATCGCCCATTTATGAACGTTGTAATAAAAAACACAACAGTTTTTTGTTCTTCAAATAACTAACTCAATAATAATATTTATTTTTTTAAAAAGAGATGCATCCAAATCAACATCAAATGGAAGATATCCAAAGAAAATTACGAGATTCATTAAAAGTTATCCGAATGTACGAATGGCTGTTGGATTCGTACGTTTTGGTGAGTGTTAATTCGCTAAAATTTATTGCTAATTTTTCAAATTGACCAATGTTGACTCGTTTTCATTGAACTAACAGGATTTTTACGTTGATAGACATTGGGAAAAGATGCCAAATGCATGGATTGAAGCGCTATCAAATGTTGCACCTGAGAATTTAGCTGATTTACTAATTCCGCCCAAACAAAATACGGAGAAAATCGTTTGGCCACTTTCTTTAATCGCTTTACGACAATTACTCCAGCGACTATGCATACCACGGACTCCACAATCACCCAGTGAATTTAAAGGAGATTTAAATTCAACACCGAATAAACCAGCATGCATTAAAAAACGGAAAATTGTTAAAACAAATTGTAATGCACTCAATCAAAGTGATTCAAATAATAATCCAAATGACAATTTCGATTGTTTAACACATCCAAAAATTCGAACAATTCTCATGAAGAAAAATATTAAAGAGAAAAAACGCCATGAAATCGAACGAATGAGTCAATTAACAGCTGGAATAGCGAAGGAATTGGGTGTAAAATATATTGTTGATTTTGGATCTGGTGTTGGTCATTTGGCTCGGTTGCTTGCCTACGGATACAAACTGAATGTTTGTTGTTTGGAAAAGGAAAAATCATTAACGGATCAAGCAAAGTAAATTAACTACTTTTTATCACATTTTGATTTACACATTCCGAATTTCAATTAAAATCTAGAAAATGTTTTCGATTCGTTGTTTAGTGAGCTGGATAATCAAATGACCGAGTTAGTGACCAGATTTGGTGGACATTCAATGGTTTTCGAAAGACCGGTACACCTGAATATGTGCCTAAGCAAAGACACTTCATTCAAAGATCTCGTTCAAGTAAGAATTTACACAAATGAAGGAATTTCATTCGAAATTTATCTCTAAAATTTACGATTTCGATTGCAGAATATTCGACGATGCTTTAAAATCGATTCAAATGATCAACACTTCACATTTGGAATCATTGGGCTCCATCCTTGTGGTGACTTAGCACCCATTTTAATCAAATTCTTCCATGAAAGTGGCGAAGCAAAATTCCTCAATCTGGTCGGATGTTGCTATTTCAAAATAACCACTTGCAACGATCTTAATGACAATGAGCATAAAGGTTATCCGCTTAGTGAATATCTTCAGATAAACAATGGCGAAACGAAATGGCCACATTTAAGCTTTGAAGCTCGTGAAATTGCTTGTCATGCAATTGAAGTGTATGCAAATCGTTTGTCAATGAAAAACTACGATTATCTTCGGGTGCATTCATTTCGAGCGACCATTGAAAAAATTATCTGTAAATATTGGCCAGAGCGAAAGCATTCGGGATTGCGTAGTATCAAACGATTAACCACATTTCGGGAATATTGTGAACAGGCGGTTAGCCATTTGCATGGTGTTAAAATTCCCGACCATGAAATTGATTCGCCCGACACCGTACAGAATTTGGAACACTGGAAATTGGTTGTAATTTTCTATACACTTCGTTTGATGTTAGCACCAATTGTTGAAAGTGTCATTCTATATGATCGCATTTTATATTTAAGTGAACGTGGTAATTATTTTAAAATGAGTTTTTAATCATTCATTTGTTTTTTTTTTGTTTAAATATTTGATCGTCTTTCTGTATGTTTTTTAGGTTGTAAAACAAAAATTGATGCAATATTTGATCCAGTTATTTCATCCAGAAACCATATTATCACCGCCATTCGATCATGACTTTGACGCTTTTGTGCTTTACTGGTGCCTTTAATTATGTATTTAAAATTGTAATTGTTTCAATTTTATTGAATAAAATGCGATTAATCTCGAATGGTGTTTTCGATCATTCAATTGTTTAATCTTTATCGATGTGTGATATTCGGTGCTGTAGTGAACTTGTGACGCGAGAATTGGATCGTGCGGAGAGACAGAAAGAAACAAAAACACATTAAGAGTTGTTTGAATGTCGAATTTTCAAGTTGCTTGTGGAAGCGATAAATGATTAAGGCATACGGAACCCTTAGTAACTAAAAATAACCTATGTAGCCAAATGGAATGTATTTCAAAATGAAAGAAAGACAGAGATAGTGATCGTATCAAACGAATGGAGAATGAGCGAAGAAACGCATAAAGTTTATTTTGATTTGGAGGTATTTGAAGAAACACCTATTGAATATAAGAGCACGTATTAAATGTAAGAACACTCAGTCACACACACACACACACACACAGCCTCATCATTTAATCGTCCAATATTAATACTGGGCTCGGTGTGGAAATTGATAAAATGTGTGGGGGACGCCATTACATTTACGAATACAATTTAACTTTATTTACCAAGTGCAAGAGAGCGACATATTATGAAGTTAACCGGACAAAGTGTAAGTTTTGGTTTTTGAAGTATCACCACAGCCGCTTGACTAGACAGAAAGGTAAATACTGTCGGTGTGTGACTTGAAAATTGAGTTTGAATCAAGTTTTATGCGTATTCTTGTGATTTGATATTCCTGTTTGAAGTGATCGGTTGCTTTGGGTTCGAAAAAAAACAAATATATTAGAAAATATCGGTAAAAATGCAAAAAAAAAAAAAATATATTTTAATCAGGTTATTGAATTTTAATATTAAGTTCGTGAAGTCAATGAACTGTGCTGTGATACTAGCGACAAAAAAAAATCAAATTAAACTTATTAACCAGTTTATATTCATGGTTAAATCCAACGAGTTTTTCGTTAAATCATAGTTTGAATATTCCAAAGGTCATAAACATTACGAAATTACATTAAAAATGAATATAAAAGTGGCTCAAATGACAATAATAATCAATTGTGCTAATACGATAATTGTGCACAAATAAGACTTTAAATATCTATTAAAATATTATTTGCTCTTAACCACATAATAGATTTACTGATACGTCAATTTGCATTTTTTTTGTTTTGTTAGTTTTGCGAAAGGAAAAAGAAAATTAACGAAAAAAAAATTGATGATTTCGGTTTTGACATATAGACGAAAAATGAAATATTTCGCTTGATAAACTGGGTTCATGTTCAAAGTTGACTGAATATATTAGCGCCATTCATAGATACGTACATCTGTACAAGTATTTTTGGTATATTTTGTTGCTATAATTTCTGTATACAAACAGAAATGTCAATGGCTTTTAGTAACACATGCAATCGGTTGTTTTTTTTTCTTTCTTTGTTTGTAGTGTGTATGCGCGTTCTTATGCATATAACACACATAGATTTTAACGACAATCAGCTGTTGCATGAATATGACACGCGCACCCACACATACGCACCGGTGATTCTTTTGTTTTTGTTAAATGAAAATGTGTGTACTTGAACACAACATGCAAACGCTGTACTTAACTACTTTGTTGCATTTATTTTTAAAACAGCAACAGCAACAGCAACATCCAACGTGCATAAACAAACAACCAGATATTCGCGCTTACAAAAAGAAAAATTATAGAAGAATATATGTACAAGGTTTTAAAAAGTGTGAACAATTTAACGTAGTTGTATTAGTTGCATAATCATCCAAAATGCGTATATCAATTGAATAAATTTTCTTTATATCTTATCGCTATAGTGTTGCAGATTTGATAAGAATTGATTTATATTTTGGATTTTGTTCGTCAACCCATCGATCAGATATGCTGAAGCGGATGCACCACCACAAACAATACAAATAAATAGCAATCTATTGAAAACGAGACGACATTTTTATGCGTGCCATAGATAAATTATTTTAAATTTATTGAAAAAAAAAATTATCAGACAAAACTATTTAAACATCTACAAGATAAATAGATAAACAAAGTGATAGGCAAATGCTCACTCTTAAAGATAAAATATTTTACATTCGTACTAAGCTGAGTAAAGTCGAATCACTTCGGTGTGGCAGTTGATGTGAACAGTTTGGTTGTTTTCCAATTTTAAAACATGAGTCAAATAAATAGACGCCTCATTCCCATCAAGGCTCACTACCTCTTTTTTATGGCAGGTAAACGTCAACAATATGCTCATTGACGCATAGAGACCGTATTGACTTCCCCAGAAATAACAAACAATTTAATTATTAAAATACATGTTTATTTCAGCGATGGGTCCAATACTGCCACAAATCTATGTTTTTGGAAAAGAACTCGGTGTTCCACCGGATGTCATGGGATTCATTACATCATTTTTACCAATTTTGTATATTTTGGCCAAACCAGCCGTCGGCTATCTTATTGATTCTTTCCCGGTGAGTTCTTTGGCTTCTTCAAAATATCCTCAATTGTTTGTTTTTTTTTTACTATATTTTATTAAATTCATTCTCTCACTACAGAGTATTCGAAAAACCATATTCATTTCGATTGTGTCTACGATGATTCTTTGTTATGCAGGCTTTTATTTTCTGCCTATCATCCCAGTTCAGAACATTCCAAAGCTGTCGACGTATAATTTTAGTGAAATTAATGTCTGTGATAACCTTTTGACGGTAATCTTCCGAAACCAACAAAATGGCAATTTGATTCATCTCATCATTTAATTTAAATTCCATTTTTTTTCTGAATTTTCAGACCAAAAATATTGATTTGTGTTTGATAAATCACAAAATGGTAAATTGTTCAATTGATTGTGGTGGAAATGTAACACAAATTGGATTTATAAGTATGGAAAAAGCTCAAAACACCACAATTTCACCAGTTCTTCGCCTCTGTATGGATTCAACACTCGGTTCAAGCGTATTCAAAATCAATGACACCTGCAAATCAGTTCAATGCGTGCCCATTGTTGATGAAAATCAAACACTTGGCAGCTGCTTTTATGGCACATGGACATTTTGGTTGTTTGTAATTTTCTTGTGCATCGGAACGATTGGATTTAATATTTCAAATTGCGTAAGCGATGCAACATGTTTTGATATGCTTGGTGAAAAAACAATGCATTATGGAGCCCAACGCGTTTGGGGAACAATTGGATTCGGTTTGACAGCGTTGATAGCCGGCTTAACCATTCATCACTTTCAACTCGATTCGGCGAGTGCAGTGGACGCCATCACACCAGCTTTAATCATTATGGTGGTGTTGGGGGCATTTGACATCGTTAGCATAAAATGGTTGAAATTACCACGGTTCACAAGCGAAGGTGAAACAATTGCTACCAAAGTCACCGAACTATTAATGCAAAAGAAGGTGTTAATCTTTCTTTGTTTTGCTACGGTGGCTGGAATCTTTGATTCATTCATTTTTTACTTTATGTTTTGGCATTTGGAGGAGATTGCTGCCCAAACTGATTATATGGATCGCATTAAATTGATCGAAGGTTGTGTTGTTGCCGCCGAATGCTTGGGCGGTGAAATTTTATTCTTTTTAATATCGGGCAAAATTTTAAAACGTATCGGTTATGTGCATTGTTTAAGTTTTTGTTTTTTCATGTACTTCATTCGGCTTGGATTAATTTCATTAATACCAAATCCATGGTGGTTGGTATTAGTTGAGCTGTTTATGCAGGGTCCCACGTATGCGTTGTGCTACACTTGTATTGTTGGATATGCATCGGAAGTGGCACCACCTGGAACAACGGCCACTGTTCAAGGCCTTGTAGCTGGCATGGATGACGGTGCCGGCTTTGCTATTGGGTCACTTATTGGTGGCCAAATGTATAAACGTCTCGGTGGTGTAAAAGGTTTTCAGATTTTTGCAATTGCCGCAATAATTACATGTTTTGCACATATTTTACTTCGGCCAGCCAAAAATTGCACCGAACATCTCAAACACACCGAACGATCACGTGATGTCGAAGGTGATGCCACTAAAAAGTCTAAGTATCCAGAATCACCGGATATGTCTAACGTCGAACTTCTTCCTAAGCTAAGTGAATCCGGCAATAAATAAGGATTACATTTCGTTTTTCTCTTTTGGAAAATTTGATAATATTTTTTATAAGACGATTTTACTCATTGAATCATTGTTATTACGATTAAACTGTGTTTTTGCTAGTTTGGAATTAAAATTAAAATGGCAACTGTTTTTTGTATTTGTTGGTCTTCATGCAATCATTCAATTGACTTAGGTCAAGCTTAGATTAAGCTTCGAAAAATATAAAAAATGTGAAATTATTCAAAAACTCTTACAAACAATTTTTCCAAAAATTAAAAGTCAAACATTTAAGAATTTGTTTAAAATTGACACATTTATTTCTCCATGATTTTTTTGTTTTGTCTCTTCAATTTCCATAATGTTTTCTGTTTTGTTTTTGTTCCGCGTCATCTTATTTCACTAAATGTTGTACTGCCGATAATCAATTAAATGACTTAAATTTGGATGTTGATTTATATAAATCGGTTTCAACAATTTTCGTCTACAAATGATAATTCGTTTGTTTAATTTGTTGCACAAATCAAATGATTGAACAAATTGTTGTTCAGCGCTGAGTTTGATGGTTGATCGCGCAAGTACAGGACAACAACCAGCAAATTTGAAACCAATGCGTCGTGTTGATGGTGCAATTTTTCGAATATGTGATGTACGTTCGGGGAATAAATCATCAATTGATGGCAATTTTCCATTTTGCTGGATCGTTTGATTCGGCCGATCATTAAATCGAATCAATGATTTCGATGTGATTTTAAGCTGTTTGTATTTTTGCCGTTTCGATTGTACTGTGACTCGTTTCTTCAATTTATCTATATATTTTGGATAGTACAGTAAAAATGGGAGCAATGAATCGCCACACACTTCTTGCATGTATTCATAAAAATAATAGTCTTTTCGGCCACGAATATAAATGGCACCGTAGCTAAAATGTGGTGTCAACCATTCGGGCAATTGTTCGTATGGTATGTGTTCGAAGTAAAGTGTTAATTCACGAAAAGCCGTTTCACCAAGTGCAGCCAGTGCCTGTGTGACGCGTGCCAACCATTTAAATTCATGCTTTGACCATCGATTTCGATCATCAAAAAAGAAAATCTCCAAACGTTTGGCCAACAAGTATGTGATTTCATGCTCAAAATAGCCCCATTTACCGGCCAAATAGCCAACTAATTTGCACACCTCATCGACAAATCGATCGCTACACGCGGCCGTTACAAACGGTGAAAACACCTCATCACAATAGCTGTGAATATTTTCACCATTTATTGTGGTCGGACATTTGTCCCGTAAATTATCGGTGGCTTCGGTTTTAATGTCGGCACTTTTTGTTGCATCAAACATTGGTTCATCTTGAAAATCGGTGCCATACAAATTTGTTGAATCGCAATCGAAAAATCTTTGGTCGTCAGGAGTTTCCGTTTTAATGCTTAACGCCACCGGATTCACCACATAATTGTAAACATCATTCGTGTACTCGGATTCGTCTTTAATTATCACTTTATCCGAATCACCGTCCTGTGCATCACGAATACCGGGAAACTCTTTTTTGATACTTTTCACCAATGATTCGTTGGATTTTTCCAAAATTTTATCCTCTTTTTCTCTCTGTTTTTCCAGCTTCTCCAATTTTGCACGTTCCATCCGAATGAATGCCAATTTGGTTTTCATATCAATCGCACCCAGCAATAAGCATAGAAATAAATTACAGAGATTAAAGTATTCTTCATTGTTGGCCACATCACGGCTATGGTAATTTTGTACAAGAACCTTGAGAAAGCGTAACAAACGATCGAGTGTGTCATCAGTGTATCCGAATGCCAAGTATTCAATTGATTTCTGTACTAAATGCGGCAGAATGCAGCCAATGAACGGATTTATAAGCGTTGTATGTATTGTATACTGAAAGGCAGCATCATCACCGAGTACAATTGCCAATATGATGCTCTGCCATAATTTGGTTAGATCACGAAAATTCCGTTGATTTGATACCCAATTCGCTTCTAATGTTAATGCACCGCACTGTTGGACCGTCACATCTTTTAAATACTCTTCACGCAAATCAATCACATCATCACTTTGATAGTAAAATGTTCCCTCGCAATCGAAACGTTGCCATTCACGTGTTGTACCATGGGCACCAACCGCTGGCGGTACATTACAGTCTTTAAGCAGCTCATTTACAATGCCGGTCGTCAATTTACCGCCCGAATGTCGTGTGAATGTTTTGAGATTATTTACAACTTCCCATAATTTGTAGCTAGCATCTTCAGCTAGAATGGGTAAAATGTCCGAATTTAATTCGATATCACCTTTGTTATATTGCTCCCAAATACATTTCACACTATGCGCATTGATTCCCACATAAGATCGTTGACTGAAAAATGGAAATAGTTTACCATTTAGAATTGAAAAATATATATCGAGACAGCATGAGTCAACTCTACTGGAAATGGCATTTTACTCACTTAGTTTTATCGCGATTCGATGAACTGGGCGATGCATGATCATTGCTATTACTTAAATGGTTTAAATTTGCCTGCACAGTGATTGGTTGCTGTGCTGAAATTGTGTGCGATGCTGTTGAATGCTGATTACTACTGCTACTACTGCTCGATGAGGACGATGATGATTTTTTGCTTTTTGATTTTGACGACGGTGATGATGATATGGATTTTGTGGCGGTTGCTGTTGGTGTGCTCGGTTTCATCTGAAAATGGTTTGAAAAATAATGATTAAAAAAAAACCCAACGTTTTAATTCACCCAAATTCAAGCTAATTGACAACACAAATTGTTCATCAATATAAAAATATGCCATTCAACGGTCCAGTTTGGTTCAAATGCCCATGAAACTGTTGACCACATCAATTTATTATTGGTTGTTATACATTTGCTTGTACTTACATTTGCGTTGTGTTCCTTTTGTTATTGCTTCTGTTATTAAACTAAAATAATTTTTTTTTTATTTCGGTTCGAATGTGACAAAAGCGTTTAGCTTCGATTCATTTAACCATGCATTTAATGTAGCCACAAATGATTACAAATCAAATGACCAAACAAAAACAAAATCCAATTGTTTTGTTATTTTTTCGATTTGTGTTTATAAAAATTGTACGACCATTAAAAAAAAAAATCAGGGAAAATTTTGTTTTCGCCGATTGTCACACACACTGCACTTCAACGCTTCAGCGTTCTGACAGTTTTGCGCGAAACAAACACATTTGCCGAATGGATGCGTTCGATAGTCAATTGTCTGCTGGCTCTGAATGGACGCACACACCATTACAAAAGCACACGATCCACATTGACATTGACGCTAGCTGTCATAACAGAACGTGCTTCAATTGTGTATAGCCAAGCAAAATCAAGTATCAGTTTTTTTTTTGTTACTGTGAAACACTTATAATTGAATCGTTGTGAAATTTACAATTAATCACGTATCATTTGGAAAAGTGCAACATAAAACAATGGGACTACCAGATGGGTACTGAATTTACATCGATTTTTAATTCAATTGAATGAAAACAAACATTTAATTTTAGATGGAACAGTTATGATCGGGTCGGTAAACAGGTCCATGGAACACGTTTCATTGCATTTAAAGTTCCACTTCGAGAGGTATGCAATCGAAATCATTTGCATATTTTATAAAATGAGAAATTTCCAAAACAATCTGTTTCATGGTTTAATGTTTTAGGGACTCAACAAAGCAAACCAAGTGCCTGAGGAAAAACAGTAATTTTTTCACACATTTTAATTCATTAATTGCAAATCAAATTAACTGAAATTTGAACCAAAAAAAAAATCAACTCGATTTAATTTTTTTTTTACTCAATTAGATTGTATCCAAAATTATTGGTGTCGCTGATACCGAAACTTGGCCTTGTCATTGATTTAACAAACACAACTAAATATTACAATCCAGAGGTTGGTTGGATTTGTACGTTTAATTAATAGAAATATGGAATTGATTTGATTTTAAGAGAAAATTCAAAATTTTATATTTCTTTTGGGGTTGAAATATGGACATAGGAATTTCTGGACCTTGGTATAAAGTATCAAAAGATTCTTGTTGAAGGCCATGTGATACCGAGTAATCAATGCTCAATGATGTTAGTATTGAACAGTTGAACATCGATTCTTATTTGAAAAAAATCATATAAATTCTTTCCATTGATATTTTGATTTGTAGATTCCGTGAAACCGTTAACACTTTTTTAGCTGAAAATGAAAATAATGGTAGAGACAATTTCTTTTTTTTTTGGAAATTCAAGTGAGTTTGAATTGATACAAATTTATATGGAATTTATACATTTTTATAGATAAATTGATCGGTGTGCATTGTACGCATGGTTTAAATCGAAGTGGTTTTTTGGTATGTCGTTACATGATTGAGGAATTGCAGATACCACCGCTTGAAGCAATTGCCGGTAAGACTACGTTGAATCTGAACTTGAAAATCCCACTTAAAATGTTTATTCATTTTGCAAAATTTTTGTTTATTCATGAACAGCATTCGAAATAGCCCGTGGACATAAAATGGAGCGTGACAATTATCTTAGTAAACTGAAACGTTTAACGGTGTGTAATGAATTGGAGATATGAGACGATCGGCAATCGTCTTATCATTTTGATATAAACAATTGCTTGATGTTATTTTATTGAAATTAATAAAATGGGTAGAATTTGGGGTGGTCTTAATTTGTTTCATATGACAATATTTGGATTACGCGTTGGAATGCGTGGCACATGCATAAAATACTTGTATGCGTCTAAGGATCATCACATTATTGGCTAATTCATTTTGTTTATTCGTTTTTTCCGTGTAAAAACACTACAGGTCGATGGAGTTGCATCAAAAATTCCAAAAAAAGAAAAGCTACCATCGCTGGCTATCGATACTGAATGTGATAAAGGTACCCAAACCAATCGTGGTTTTTGGATAAATGAAACATCAATACCACCGCATCACAGGAGCTTAACTTCTGGTACGTTGGACACATCAAATCAGCCATCAAAACATGTTTCATTAGTGGGCTGTGTAAACATTCAAAAACGTGAACTAATACCAGACGGTCAAGGTGGCTACTTCGTACACATCACAAAGAAAGAGATTCAACGCAACGAAGGCCAGCGGAATGATTCACGCCGCAATGACAATCATCGCAATGATATTCGATTCGATAATCAACGTTATGACAATCAACGTCGAGGAAATCGACCAAATCTACCGCACAAGCGTCAATCAAATCAATCAATTCAATCACATCGTCCATATATGCAACGTCCACGTGTTCCAGATGACCATTCCATGGGTATGCTAATGCCACCATTTATGGCTAATCAATTACCATTGGGAAGTAATAATTTGGCGGCAGATTTACTTCGAATGCAACACAGCAGTGGATTTATACCACGAACACCCTATTAAGATTAAGATTTGTACGAATTTAAAAAAAAAATGAAGATATTTTACAAGTTGAATGATATAAAACTAACACAAAACAAAATTTCAATGTTAACAAGAAGCGATTTTTTTTATTGAATAAATTTTCATTTGAAATAGTTTGTGTTGAGTTTAACCTAATTTCGGATTGTATTTTATTTCATATTTTAAAATTTAGATATTTGGTCTTATTTTTCTAGAAATTGTTGCCATTTGACTTGAATGGATCATGTTGTCTTCTTGGTGGTTGTACTGAGTGCATCTTGAATACGAAAGCAATCGCTAACAATTTTCCATTTGTCACCTTGCGCTGTCATCACAAACGTTTGTTGAAATGGTTTCGATGAACCGTTCAATCGAATGTTGCCCGACACAATCAACAAAAGTGTTCGTTGACTGGTGATTGCCGCATCAATAATTGGTTGAGCATCAACAGTGACCACTGTATGTTCCGTTGCTGGTAATGTTTCGAAAAATTTCTGAATATTTTCCTTTCCAGTGATGTCATTTCCATTCCATACGGCAATCGCAGTGTCCAAATACAAACGTGCCATTTGATGACGCTTTTTATCCAAACTTTCGTAATACAATTTTGTAAAATCTTCGGCGGTTCGGGTTGATTCTTCAATATTTGATCGAAATTCGGGATTCATTTTTAAAATGTTAAAATTTACACTTTTTCTTCACTCAATTTGGGATCTTTTTAAATTGTTTCACAACGTGATGCTGTTTTTACTCGACAGTTCAAGATTGAATCATTAAACATCAAATATTTTTGACGCCAGTGAAGTGTCAAATGTTTGACAGCTCTCTATTTATGAGTGAGGTTAGGTTTCATTGTTTTTTTACAGCAGTGTTACCAAAAACAGATTTTACCGTTTTTATCACGAATTTGAATACTCAAAGCATACGGAAAATAGAAGAATAATATCAATAAAAACTATTTTATGGCTCAGAATTCTTTATTCAAGAATTCAATTTTTTTAAGTTCATTAAAATTGTTGGAGCATCAATTTACACAACCGAAAAGTTGTTGATGAATGAAAAAAAAGCTTTTACAGATATATTCACTTTGCACGACCGAGTAGTGATGTCAACGAACGAAATTGGACTTTACACGAACATCGCTCCGGATTCAAAAAATGATTATGGATGAAATAAAAAAACCACCAAAATGGAACCAAAAACAGTTTAAACAAACGTTTTGACCAAAGATGGCTGTTCGCAAACAATGTTTTTCGTTCTTTTTGAACCAAAACGTCTTTATCCAATTTTTTTTTCGGATTTGGAGCGATGTTCGTGTAAAGTCAAATTTCGTTCGTTGACATCACTACGACCGAGATGATGACGAAACGTCCAGATTATTTGTGAATGATTTATCACAACGTTTGTAATTGATCGACAACACACACATGATGATTTTAAATTGCTTGAAAACGTAGTAAATAATAAAAGCTGGCAAGCCCTTCAAAATCCTGAAAGTTCCTCCTTAATACCGACAATTCATTGGAGGCTTCCACTTTACGCGGCACTTGAGGCTTTATCGGATTCATCGTATCTACATTGCTTTTGAAACAGTAAAATTTACTGAGAAAGATGAAAGTGAGAGACTTTGCCAGCGACTCTTCATTTTGACTGATGTGTTAATCTTTGAAAAAAATTAGAACCACTTGTTCTAATGTGTTTTGACTGATCGAATAGTCTTCTACGTTCAATTGACGGGCTTAACGCACTAACAGTAATTTCCATAAGCGAGAGAAGGAGGTGAGAGGCTGTGTTACATTATCCCGCCAAGCCCGTCAATTTCTTTTTAGCATTTTCCATAATGCCAAACACAGATGACCTTGGCGAGTATCGAATACGTCAAAACGCCTTGATACTCTTCTCTGAAATGGTAAAAATCAAAAGAAATATTTGTATCAACCTTTGAACTTCTGTTGGATAAATTTTTTGACTTCAGCCATGCTGGAAATCACAAAAAGAAAATAGCAGAAGATACTGTGTAACTCTACGATTCGCAACATTTTGTGTCACTTATACATTCTAACTATTGTTGCGTTCAATGTACATTGTACAAGTCTATCAGAAATGAACAGTACATGTAGCAAAACTGTTGTTGATTTGTTTTTGAGCTTTTGTAACATCTTCATTTGAATTGTAATTTATATCAGGTATTAAATCAATGGGAGTATACAAACGGCATCTATGTGAGTCTATAATGCACACGCCACTGGCGGAAATTAAGCCGTCAATGCATGTTTACTTCGTCGCAATTCACATTTCTTCCAGTTAATATTTATTGTGCGTGGCGCTGTAAACCAAATTAAACACCATGTCTTTTCGTTATCTCGTATCAAAGAACATCGCTCACTTAAGATATTGATTAAAACCCGTGCAACATGTGTGAATCGCAGAGTGAAATTCTATTAGAATTACAAATATGAAAATTGAACAATTTCAAGAGTTGAAACGAAAAAAGCATTTTGAATCATTTGTACTGAACGATTTACTGGAATAGCATTGTGTTTCACTGCTCTATTCCAGCGTTTTGTATGTAATTTTCAAAAAGTTTTATTTAACCTAAGTGCTAAAATTGACAAAAAGTACTTCCAAAGTATGGATTTTCAGAAGTTAAATTATTCCAAATTGGTGCTTTGTTCTTCGATGTGCTTTTGAATCCAATCAAGATATGAATAAACTCGTGTATGAACATCAGGATACCCTTTACCACACTGAAATTAAATATGATATGTATTTTTTTATTATCATTTAAAAATGTACCGCATATTTTTTGGCAAATATTTACCGGTATGGTCCATACTGCAACTCCCACCAAAGTCTTGTTTTCTGGATCAGTGATATCGACCAATGGGCCACCTGAGTCTCCGTGGCATACGCCCGTAGACTCTTTGTTACTTGTGCAAATGACGATGTCACGAACGTATTGAGCCATTCCAGCCGGTTCTAATCGTTTTACGCATTCTTCTTTGCTAATTGTATGAGGTTCAGTGTATTGCAAAATATCAGGAAACGTTCTTGATGGGTACTGTTACATTAAAAATTAGCGAAAACGATAAGAGAATATTCTAAGAATTTTTACATTAAGACCGCGAAATTCTACGTGTTTTTTCATGGAATCATTTATTGATTTAATGATACAATTTAAAATAATCAAGAGCAATTCGGCCTTTTTTTACTGAAATCAATTATCATTCAATCAAGCTGTAAAAATACCAACGTACCTGTTGTTTTCCCCAACCAGATATAATAACGTTTGTATTTCTGTCGTCAGGTATGTTTTGTTTTGGCAGTGCGATTGGTTGAACGGTGTCAGAGAAGATGATATCCTTAGCAGTACGGAGCAATGAAATATCGTTGATCATCTGGTGCAGATCAAATTCTTCGTGCATTGTAATTTTGTCAACTTCAACAACAATACCTCCTTGAGTACGTCGGAGCGCTCCAACAACTGCGTAAATATTTTTTGGTAGACCTTCCGCACCCATATTACAATGGGCGGCTGACAATATGAAACGACTGTTCAAAATCGAACCACCACAAAAATGTTCTTTGAAAATGTTCGATCGAATTGAAACTTGGTATGGAAATTGTCCTTCTTTGGCATCTTCACCATTAGCAATACGCGGTTCTAACAATGGATTGGCCGTAGCCAAAACTACACAAACTGTTAAACAAATTAAATTTATCGTCTTCATGTTGACCCCGTAATGGAGGGCACGATGATAATTCTCGGTCTTTTATTCATTTTGTTTATCGCAAACTTTTGTGATGATCAATCAATTTGGACATTTTTCGCCAATAAATCAAATTAAGACAAACGGAAATAGCTGATTTTTGTGTGTCGGAAATAGCTTTTATATTTATCAAATTCTGAAAAAAAAAATACCGTAAACACTTTTATAACGTATAAGACTCAAATTAACGCTTGATTAGATTAGGTGCAGGGATTGTTACGAGATGAAAATCGATAGGATATGGCCGAAAGAACCAAAGACGGATGCATAAAAAACAATTCCTGATCAAGCGTAATATAAGTTATTGATAAGATAACCGATTATTTGGAACTTTTGAAAGTTAACGGGCAACTATCTTTTCATTTTGACAGCTTTAATGCCATGATTTCTGGTATGCATGAGTATACGAAACCATTGATAATTATTCTGTATGACATAATCAATATGATAAAAGCAACAATGCCGATACAGAGCATAAGAAACAGATATTTGGCAATAAAAGAGCACCGGAACAAAAATGTCAACGATGGTATGAATTTTATGGGGTTTTTGAATTAAATAGTTCTTCCATAGTAGCAAACGCACTTTTCCAGAAGCGTTGGTTTGTTTCCGAAGCGACATAGTCGGTGCTGATATTGATCTAATCATTTCGTTTTCCAAACGTAGACTATTTAAAAATGTCTATTCATTCTGAGTCAAAGCCTTCTATGATAAATTTTAAAATTGACTACAAAAAATGGAACTCCAAAACCAAAACATAGACGATTATTAATAAAAAGTTTGGAGCGCCAAGAGCCATGTAAAGTAGATGCCTCCAAGCGGATTGTTGGTATTAAGATATTTTAAGAATTCAGAGGATGCACAAAACAGTAAAATGGATGCAAAAAACGATAAATGTAGTGCATTCAAAACATATTAATTCACTTTTCATTATTTTTCAATTTTGCCGATAATTTTCACTAAATTGGGGACAATTCATCTGATTTGTGTACACAATCTCAATCATTTTTAGTCTAAACGCACCAATTGAGCATCAAATATATGATTCGGTGTAAAAAATATCTCAGAGAAAGGTGTAAAAGTTGTGTAAGCCTAAAATAACATCGAGAAATCTTAGGTAAATTCCGAAATAAAGGTTTGCTCGAGTTGTTTGAACGTCAAAAGTTTTCCACTTGGAAGAAACAAATCAATTATAATTGCCCGATTGAAATCTTCATGCCCGAGAGAGCCGGTTGCACAGTTATATCAATGAAATAAACTGATTTTTTTTTCACAAAAATATATTTATTCAATTAATTCAATTCCGCAACCTCACTGCAACCAGTTTCGGTTAAATTAAACAACTTGTGCAAAACAAATGTAATAATACAACAAACACTTCGTCAAATTAAAAAAAAAACTGTTTGCGTGCATTTAGTATATTTCGATCGAAGAAGTAATGTTTCCTATTAATATGAACCTTTTGAACCGCCAGAGTCGGTCAAGGAGCCTAATTTACCATTTGGTAATAGCTCTCGAATAATCTGATGTTGAAGTATAAAATCTTGGCGGAAATAGAAATGGCGGTTATTGATCGAGAATGGAAACACCGCTTCATATCCGGATTTGAGAAGGCCATTATCTGTTTCATAGCCCATTTTTCCATTAGGTAACAAATTATGAATAAACCAATTTTTTTCGTCCTGATGCACAGTGTTTTGAGCAAAGAAAAATTGACTGCCATTGATTGAAAATGGAAATGCAACTTGACATTGGAATGACCATCGGCCCCAAGACTTTTGCCAACCCATTTTTCCTTTGGGTAGCAGTTCTTGCGTAAACCAAAAACTTCCCTCTCCAGAATGCTTTTGGCCGTAGAAAAATTGTTTGCCATCGATTGAAAATGGAAACGCGAGGTGATATTTATACCACCATTTGCCTGTATCCGTTTCATAACCCATTTTTCCGCCAGGTAATAGTTCTTGAATAAACCAATTTTTATCACTCACAATGTTGTGACCATAGAAAAATTGTCTGCCATCGATTGAAAATGGAAAGGTGACGTGATAACTTCTCCGCCATCGGCCACGATCAGTTTCAAGGCCCATTATTCCACCACGTAATAATTCCTGAATATACCATAAGCCCGACGTGTCATGAGCATAGAAAAAGTGTCTGCCTTCGATTAAAAACGGGAATGCAACAAATGATGTAAATCGATGATTAAATGATCCACGGTCCGTTATGTCACCGAATTTTCCACCAGGTAATAATTCTTGGATATACCATAATTTTGAACTATCTATATGTTGAGCGAAAAAAAATTGTCTGCCATCGATCGAAAATGGAAAGGCCACCAGATAATTTTCCAGTCTGGAACGAAAATAATCCTTGTTTTCAATATTTGATTCTGTTTGGTCACCATTACAAAAATGGTGTATTAAACACAAACTTATTAGTAATTTTGAAATTATCATATTTCATTGATACAGGTTTGCTCATTACTGATCATGTTGGTGAGTTCAGTCGGTTTAATAGCAAGATATCATGCACACAAAAAGCTGAAGCAGTGAATATTATTTTCAATGCTCTGAAATTGCAAGCGATTGCATTCCGCAACCATTTTTGTTATGGTAATTTTTTTTTATCGCGTATTAATTGTGCATTTTGTTCATTGCGATAAGAAAATTAATCATAATGTAATATAAGATCGTATGCAGTGGAAACCAAAAAAAAAAAATTACTCTGTCACAAAAACCAGAGTAATGATTATTTCAAAGGGAAATGTGGACGAAAATTACGTTAAGTATTTGTATAAAGGAATCAAATCTCAAAATCAGAAATAAAATAAAATAAAATATTCAGGAGCAATAGTAAATGATAAATGAATTTTGATTAAAAAAAAAATCACTAAAATTTAAAATTCTCCACACAATTTTATTATATCATTTTAGGTTTTATGCAGTTTTCATACCTAATAAACTGGTGTACACAGCTATCACTACTTCGGAACGGTGGTTCAAGCAGTTTGTAGAGAGTTTTGAAGAGTCTGTTGTACACAAGTTCTCTTTGATTGTAAGTGCTTAAAGCATTTGATATGCAATATTAGCAACAAACAAATTATTTCGCGAAAAACATCAATAAGTCAAATAAAACTGTCAATTTACCTAAATTAAAAAAAAGAGGAAAACTGCGTCAGCTAAACAATTGAAAAACAAGTTGAGTGACCTCACCTATGCGCCAAATAAAATTTTAAAGCACTAACCTACTTTAGGCGTGGGCTGATAAAAGGTCAGGTAAGATAATTTGACTGGGAAGTTAATCTTAGAAAAAAATTAGAACCACTTGTTCTAATGTGTTTTGACTGATCGAATAGTCCTCAATGTTCAATGTCTTTTTGGCATGCTCCATAATGCCAAATACAGATGACCATTTAATTTGCTTGGCGAGTATCGAATACGTCAAAATGCCTTGATACTGTTCTCTGAAATGGTAAAAATCAAAAGAAATATTTGTATCAAAATTGATGATGATCGATTATCTCTAAATCATACCTGAGAACTGCATCTTTGAACTTCTGCTGGATAAAATCTTTCACTTCAGTCATGCTGGGAAACACAAAATGAAATAGATTAAACAACTGATCAATTAATTTCTAAAGCATATCTTACTACTTATTCGTGTCATCATCTTGTTTAACTTTGATTTTCAATTCGAGTCCTTTGCAGAATTTATTCTTCAAGTGCTGTGGTGAGCCAAGACACTTGGAATGTCCATTAACCAGTACTGTGACTCGAGTGCATAAAGCTTCACACTCTTCCATGTTGTGTGAGGTTAACACAATCGATTTGCCAGACTCACGACACTGAATCACAGCGTTCCATAGATTCCGTTTTGTCGCGGGATCGAGTCCCGTTGTTGGTTCGTCCAAGAAAATCACATTCAAATTTCCAATCATCGCCAAACATGCGCTTAGTTTTCTCTTATTTCCTCCACTAATCGAAGACATGTTTCATTACGAATTCACTTTATTTATTGAATCAAAAGAGAATTGTGGCTCACCTCAACTGCTTGACCTTTTTGTCAATGTGTTGAAAGAAGTCGAAATTTCGGGCGCAGTTTTCGATATAATCCTTCACATTTTTTATTGGAACGCCTCGTATCATGGCAAATATTTCTAATGTTTCACGACATGTTAGATCCGTCAACAGTGCATCAAATTGAGGACAATAGCTAATTATTTTGTGGATTTTATGAAATTGATATTTTTGATTAAATCCATGAGTGAACATTTCACCGGATGAAATTGTTGTTTCACCGGTCAACATTTTGAATATCGATGTCTTTCCTGCCCCATTTTTTCCCAACAGTCCAAAACATTCACCCCTGCAAGATGATGACCATTGGCCAATTACTGGAATCTTAGCACAAGTCAAAATAATAATAGCAAGCGTACCTCTTAATGCCAACACTCATTTTGTTGACAGCAAACAAATTACCATAAAATTTTGACACATTTTTCATGGCTATCATTTCAGATCTCAATTCTTCAGGTTGCATATTATTAATACGATTTTTTTCAGCCATTACATCATCCTCAATTGTGCCTGAATGATAGTTGGGGTAATCTCGATTTCTCAACTGGAATATGAGCTGCTTTGTTATTCTCAATTCAATGATGACCAATACGATAAAAGCAACAATTCCAAAACAGGCCATGAGCACCAGATTTTGGCCAATACCATAGTTCCATGAGAATATATCGCCTTAAAAAAATGAAAAACACGTGTGACGTAGTTTGTTTTGATGTGACCATTGCTGTGGATCTAATTCTACTCACGGCAGCTTTCTTGCTCAATTTGTTCCCAGTCGCAATTTGTCTTTTTGCATGTAGCTTCACTGTTGCCATTATCAGACTGAGGGTAAAATAAATCCGATAGAGCGTCACTGGCCGCGTAAAGTGGATGCCACCAAACAATTTTCGGTATTAAAGATGGATGTCCACGATACAAACGATATATACAATCCGTCATGAATACAAACACTTGAAGAAAAAAAAATCGAATATGTATGAACACTGTGTCAAGATTTAAATTTTAATGTATATTGCAGTTTATTTTATAAGTAGATGATAAAATCTCGAGGAATAAATATTGTTTGTCCATTATAGCGAGATTCCTCTATCGGAAGGTTTTAATACAATAAAATGAATGACTTTACTCACAAATACAAAAGTTGGATATCCAAATCACAATCATTCCAAATGATGGTCTTGTGAAAAGCAACGATAAAACGCACAAAAATGGTAACATTGCAAAATTATACAAAAACAGAATCAAGAATCCGACTTCAAATTCTCTAGAACTTTTCCATTGATTGTTTTGTCCGTAGTATATGGAGATAATAATTATCAAAATCGGGCACGCTCACTCCACTCGCATATTGTAGGAATCTTGCGTTGTTTTCTTTCTCCTAAAAAGATTGAAATATGTAAACATTCAGATTTTTTTTTTCATAGATCTAAATGAGGCGTTGAACATACTTTGATGTAAAATGTGATATAAGTGGCTGAGAGCACCGAAATGATTATAAGGCTAATGGCAAGTATGATGAATTCATCGTCATGCGAACTCGAATGTGCATTTTTAACGCGAATGCTGTGTTCTTCATTTAAAAATAATTTGACAAGGGCATTATGCACCAAATCCAAGGACAATATTGTTGAATGTAATGCATGCTCATTGAACCAAGCTAAAATCGTACCGTTTTCTACGCTGGCACCGGCTAAATATTGATTGAAGAACTCTTCCTTTGATGATTTAGATATTTCCAATAACATGTCTTGCATTGATCTATTTGCGATGCGCAATTTTGCTGATGATTCTTCGAAAACCGTTTCATACTGCTTAGTAAAGCTGAGGAAAAATCAAAAAGATTGCATTCATTTATTGTTAAATAATTAATATTTTTGATATTTATACTCTTTTAATTGCTTTAAGCAATTTGTTTACTTTGAGTTTGAATTCCTCTCTAGAAGAACAATAGGCGATTTATATTTGTCAAGCGTAATGTCCATATATGGTATCTGATTTGAACTTGAGCTTTTGGTATCGAATATCATCACTGACATTCCGAACATTACTAACATTACAAAAATGTTCTGACAGCAAAATGACATCCACGATCGCAACCAAATGAGGTAGCGTTTTTTAAGCATGGCAATCGCTTGATTTTTCAGCAAATTTACACCAGAACAATACCGAAAATGATCACCGCCCAATGTGATGCCAGTTTCATTGATTCCAGATTCCATATCCGTTGAGATTTGCACATTCGATGAGGTACTACTCAAATTAAGCGATTTTCCAAGATTTAAAAAAATCTCCTCCAATGTTGTTAATGAAACACCGAAACTCTTGAGATTCAAACGTGATTGATTATTTTCCAAGTCCCTGAATATATTTGTGAACAGATTCGTTCTCTGTTCTGGCAGAATATAAGTTACTTCACTTTCGTTTTCGCTGTCCACTCGAATGTCGCGTATGTATTTTGTCAGCAATTTGGTTATTTGCTTTGAATCACATCTCTTGTCCTTGGCGCAGATCAAATGATAGCCCGTACCGAACCGTTTCTTCAAGAAGAATGTTGAGCCAGCGCATTTCAGTTCACCATCAGCCAATATCGCGATTCGATCGCTCAGAACGTCTGCCTCGTCCATGAAATGAGTTGTCAGTAGAATGGTACGATCTTTTTTTTCGGCCAACAAAATGTCCCAGAGTGCTCGCCGTGCGCCTGGATCCATTCCACTTGTGGGTTCATCCAAGAAAACCACCTTCGATCGACCACACAGCGCAATCACAACCGATAGTTTTCGCTTCATACCACCGGACAAAGTCGATGGTATTGAGTTCTCTTTACCTTCTAGCTGCAACAATTGCATATACTTCTGAGCTTCATGCTTGGCCTCTTCGTTGCTCAAACCTTTCAAGCAAGAGTAGAACAGAATGTGCTCACGAACGGTTAGTTCGTCAAACAAGATGTTGTGTTGAGGACAAAAACCCATTGAACTCCGAGCATAGTCCATGTTCGTACGTATATCGTATCCGTTGATGAACGCCGTTCCGGACGTTGGTTCCATCATTCCAGTCAGCATTGATATCGTTGTGGTCTTGCCGGCTCCATTCCGGCCCAATAAGCAAGTGATTTGATTTTCAAAAATATTCAACGATAATTTGTTAACTACTGCTTTGTCATTCGTAAACTTCTTCGTTAAACCGTGAATTTCAATTCCAATTGGTCGATTGATTGGTTCGTTTTCAAAATTTGGTTGACTCGACTTCGATTGTGATTGGCTACTACGTTCACTGACAGTACGTGGATCCTCAAATGGTTGTTGATTGTGCTTTGAACCTTGCCAAAAGTCTTTCGTAAATAAGAAATACCATGGTTTGGCCACACCAAAACCACCTGGCATTACATTTTCGACGTACAATGTGATCGAAAACAGTATGATGGAGTTGACAATTAAAATGATAATTATCCAGGCAATAGTTAAACTATCAAAACTATCATCGATAGAAGTCGTTTGGAAAGCTGTGCTCCAGTTCAAACCAACACCGATAGTTTCGAGTTTGGAAATGATTTTAAGTGCATAAAATAATGCCGTATTTGGGCAGAAACAAAGAAGCGCTTTTAACCATCCGGATAAGTGGTCGTATCTGTAATAGGTTAGGAAATATGGTATCGATGTAGTGTACCAAATGACTGTCGAACCGATCGTCGCTGATTTGGATGTGTTGAAAATCGCACAGATCACAAACCCAAACGTAACTAAGCAAATGCAATAAGCGATTAATAAGACGTATAAATACGAAGAGCTGGTGTGTTGATAAATTGCTTCTTCTGCACCAAACCAAGGTCTCTATTGAAAAATAAGAATAAAATATGGTTGAAAACGTTTTCAAAAAGAGATTCGAAGAAAAATCGAATACCGTTAACAAAAATGTTATGAACACCATAGATATCGCTAGCATGAAAAGGGTCCGTATAAACCAGCCCAAGTAGTGCATCCAGCTGTCCAATCCCATTATTTTCATGACCTCTTTCAATTGTTTCTCCTTCTCAATCAAAATGAAACGTACGGTGTTTGTGAATGTGTAATTTAAACTTACCAAAAGAAATAGCAGCATCACGGGAATCGAATACTCTTTTATTTTAATTTTGATGTCTGTGAGAATGTCAAATTTATAGGGCACAGGTGTTGGAAATCTATTCATTCGAATCTCAGGTATAATCACATTCGGTGACTTAATGATGATGAATGCTTTGGCAATGGCATTTTGAATAGCCAAAAATCCTTTTTGAATGTATGACGGTGGACCTGCATCGGAACTCTTTGGATATCGCACTGCAAATCCATCAGGAGGAAATAATTCATTCGTTTGCCAATTCAAATGTCCCTTTTCAGGTGAAAAGCGTAGTGAATATGCGAGATTGTTTGGCAGTTCATTTGTATTCTGAGATATTTAAAACAATAGAAAACATATCAAAATTGACAAGGTGCCTAATGTAAGCAATCTTAAGTATAGCTAACAAACTAGATTGAAGTAGATATTGAATTTTCATACTTTATAATTTAACAAATTGTAATCTTTTATTTTGAAATGTAATTCTGATCAAATGTTCTCAATGGAATCTTACATATGGATGATGGAATTCGATTCCAGCAAGAAATCCATGTTCAACTACATCATGTTGCAATTGGCTGCTGTTAGCAACACCAACGGCCTTACTTTCGAGTTGCAATTGATCAGTCACATGATCCATTAGATGTTTGAAAACATCATTATTCGGAGTGAATATCAACTTTGCTCGCCCAGAAATATACATTTGCTGACCTCGATAGGTTATTTCACTGTTATCGACAGCAAATGACATGTTTATAGATGCATGCAATTTAGCACAGAGCACAAAAAAAAGCACCGGAATAAAAATGTCAACGATGGTATGAATTTTATGGCATTTTTGAATTAAATAGTTCTTCCATAGTAGCAAATGCACTTTTCCAAAAGCGTTGGTTTGTTTTCGAAGCGACATAGTCGGCGCTGATATTGTTCTAATCATTTCGTTTTCCAACCAAACGTAGACTATTTAAAAATGTCTATTCATTCAGAATCAAAGCCTTCTATGATAACTTTTACAATTGACTACAAAAAATGAAACTCTAAATCAAAGACATAAATTATTTATAAAAAGATTAGAGCGTCAAGAGCCATGCAGATTGTTGGTATTAAGGTATTTTAAGAATTCACAGGAATCAAAAAATAGTAAAATGGATGCCAAAAACGATAAATGTAGTGAATTCAAAACATATTAATTTACTTTTCATTGTTTTTCAATTTTGCCGATCATTTTCACTAAAATGGGGACAGTTCATCCGGACAGCGGAAGCTGTCTTGAACTGGAGCACCGCTTTCCAAACGATTTACATCTATGACAGTTTGACTATTGCTTGGATAATTGTCATTTTAATTGTCAACTCCATCATACTGTTTATGATCACATTGTACGTCGAAAATGTAATGCCAGGTGGTTTTGGTGTGGCCAAACCATGGTATTTCTTATTTACGAAAGACTTTTGGCAAGGTTCAAAGCACAATCAACAATTTGAGGATCCACGTACTGACAGTGAACGTAGTAGTCAATCGCCATCAAATTTGAGCCAACCAAATTTTGAAAATGAACCAATCAATCGACCAATTGGAATTGAAATTCATAGACTAACGAAAAAGTTTATGAGCGATAAAGTCGTTAACAAATTATCGTTAAATATTTTCGAAAATCAAATCACCTGCTTATTGGGCCGAAATGGAGCCGGCAAGACCACAACGATATCGATGCTGACTGGAATGATGGAACCAACGTCCGGAACGGCGTTCATCAACGGATACGATATACGTACGAACATGGACTATGCTCGGAGTTCAATGGGTTTTTGTCCTCAACACAACATCTTTATTGACGATCTTACCGTCCGTGAGCATATCCTGTTCTACTCTTGCTTGAAAGGTTTGAGCAACGAGGCGGTCAATCGTGAAGCTCAGAAGTATGTGCAATTGTTGCAGCTAGAAAGCAAGGAGAATGCTATGTCATCGACTTTGTCCGGTGGTATGAAGCGAAAACTATCGATTGCGATTAAACTGTGTAGTCAATCGAAGGTGGTTCTTCAGTAAATACAAAGGGTATCATTTTATTCTCCTTGGAGGAATATCGGGAGAATTTATTCCTCTTGGGAGAATAATGCACATTCTGAACACTGTTGCTGAATCGGTTTGACATCAGTCAAAATATGTTGACATTTCGAAAATATTGCTCCATGGGGGAAAAAGGAGTAAAATATTCTCCCATGGAGAATATATGCAAAAATACGCACTTTTGGAGGATAAAATCGTACTCTTCGTAGTTACTGAGACATTTTGTTGGCCGAAAAAAAAGATCGTACCATTCTACTGACAACTCATTTCATGGACGAGGCAGACGCTCTGAGCGATCGAATCGCGATATTGGCTGACGGCGAACTGAAATGCGCTGGCTCAACATTCTTCTTGAAGAAACGTTTCGGTACGGGCTATCATTTGATCTGCGCCAAGGACAAGAGATGTGATTCAAAGCAAATAACCAAATTGCTGACAAAATACTTACGCGACATTCGAGTGGACAGCGAAAACGAAAGTGAAGTAACTTATATTTTACCAGAGGAGAGAACTGATCTATTTACAGCGATATTCAGGGATTTGGAAAATAATCAATCACGTTTGAATCTCGAAAGTTTTGGTGTTTCCTTAACAACATTAGAGGAGATTTTTTTAAAGCTTGGGAAATCGGTCAATTTGAGTGCTACCTCATCGAATGTGCAAAACTCAACGGATATGGAATCTGTAATCAATGAAACTGGCATCACATTGGGCGGTGATCATTTTCGGTTTTGTTCTGGTGTTAATTTGCTGGAAAACCAAGCGATTGCCATGCTTAAAAAACGCCACCCTATTTGGTTGCGATCGTGGATTTTTGTGATGCTTGTAATGTCAATGATCATATTCGATATCAAAAACCCTTTTCCAAGTTCAAATCAATTGCCATCGTTGGACATTACGCTTGACACATATAAATCGCCGATTGTTTTTCTAGAGAGAAATTCAAACTCAAAGTAAGTAATTGAAAGAATATTAACCTTCATCTGTCGTTAGCGTTTTTTCAACAAAGTCCATGTACGGAGACAAAATTCTATGGAAAATTGAAAACCAATCATTCCTAGTTTTTTGCTATGATTAAAGGGTACAGTTGAAGGATTGAAAAATATCAATTGCCGAAAAAATTGGGCCAGTGATTTTCCCGGAATCACCTTGAGTCTTGAGGTACCATTTTTTTGAAAAAATGGAAGAATTGAATAAATTCTAATCCAGCTTCTATATAATGAATCATTTTTGTCTGGGTTGTAGTCTGGGAATATACACATCGATTCTATGCCTTCATTCCGTTCAATTTGCGTCCAGGTCGCTTGAAATCCACTAAAACCCAAAATCTGGAAGTTGGGATCTAGAGGTTCCCGATAGGGATACCGATCTCAAGTTGATTTATTTCTCAATTATTCATCAGAATATTAACATTCCAAAAATTTCGAAGAAATCGCACAATGATATCATAGAAAACTCCTTCACAGACCCCTTCAAAATAGTGTCAAATTTACACTAACGACAGATCCGCGTTAATATCAAAAATAATATTTTCTTATTAATAAATGATCTTCTTGATTTTCCCTTAGCTTTACTAAGCAGTATGAAATAGCAAAATTGCGCATCGCAGATAGACCAATGCAAGCCATGTTATTGGGAATATCTAAATCATCAACGAAAGAGAATTTTCATCAATATTTAGCCGGTGCCAGCGTAGAAAACGGTACGATTTTAGCTTGGTTAAATGAGCATGCATTACATTCAACAACATTATCCTTGGATTTGGTGCACAAGGCTCTAGTCAAATCGTTTTTTGATGAAGAACACAGCATTCGCGTTAAAAATGCACATTCGAGTTCGCATGACGATGAATTCATCATACTTGCCATTAGCCTTATATTAATTTCGGTGCTCTCAGCCACTTATATCACATTTTACATCAAAGTATGTGTAAGTTTTACACAATAAAATGTCAACTTCGTACGTTTTCGATTTTCCGTGTTCACTTTTCCTAAAGTGTATTTTCAGTCATTTAACCGCCCTGAAGTGTATTTTTGGTCACGGAAAAAACTGTAATTTGTAGACTAATTAGCGGAAAAAATCCCGTATGGAGCTTCCGAGCGAGATTTGGAATTTTTTTCCGCCGAAAATTTTCTGCAAGTGTACAGGCCCCTTAAAATCGCTACCTAAAAAGAAGAAAGTCTCCAAAATAGGCATCACAGATTAGGCCACAGTTCGTTGGCCTAATCTAAATTTCGCTGCATCTGAACATTTACACATTTCTCATCAAAATAGGAGAAAGAAAACAATGCAAGATTCCTACAATATGCGAGTGGAGTGAGTGTGCTCATTTTGTGGAGCGCATCAATTCTGTGTTATTTGCTTATAAATTGCATCGAACGGTGGAAAAGTTCCAAAGAATTGAATATCGGATTCTTGATTATGTTTTTGTATAATTTTGCAATGTTACCATTTGTGTGCGTTTTATCATTGCTTTTTACAAGCAATTTGCTTTTTGGAATGACCGTGATTTTGATATCCAACTTTTTGATTAGTAAGTAAATTCAGTCATTTTCTGTAGATTGAATAATCTGAAACGATAGGTAAAAAACAATATTCGTACCAACCCTCTTTCGCATGTGTGATTGAAATATACATTACAATTTAAATCTTGACATGTTGACTACATTAAATATTTGAATATCCCAAGTGTACCATGTGCAAGATTTAATTTGTGTAGACATGATTCCCACACGATTGCCAAAATAGAATACGGAATATTGTATTTGAAAAAAATCGTGTGGAAATCATGTGCACACTATTCAAGTTTCTGTACATTCTTATGTATCAATCGTGTGGATTATTTGCGTCCTCTTCTTCACTTCGTTCGTCATTTCTCTGTGTGTGCTTTGAATGCATAGCGTGCAAACAGATAAGCAGCGAACGAAGTGAAGAAGAGAAAGCAAATAATCCACACGATTGATACATAAGAATGTACAGGAACTTGAATCGTGTGCATATGATTTCCACACGACTTTTTTCAAATACAATATTCCGTATTCTATTTTGCCAATCGTGTGGGAATCATGTCTACACGAATTAAATCGGGTAAAGGAACCACTTGGGATTTATTTCTTCACGTGTTTGTGTTTGCGACGAATTACGAGTGTCCTGACAATTCTAAAAGGGATAACACATTTTTTCATATCGATCATCATTGAATTCCGTGCATTGAGAATGATGAAGCAGTTCATGTTCCAGTCGATACCGTGCAATTACCCTGACAGTCATTCAGACATAATTGATGACAATGTGATGGCTTCTTTTGAACTTCTGTTGAATAAAATCTTTTACTTCAGTCATGCTAGAAAACACAAAAAGATCGATCAGTAGCGATAAACACACAATAAGGTAAACCAATCATTCTTTGTTGAATACAAAAAATAATTTAAAATAAACGAATCTGCGATAACATTTAATTAAAATATTATATGTATTCATGGACAAAATTAATTAAGTATGCACCAGTGAATTTAAAACTGTTTTCGTCATCAAAATATAGTGATATGTTTTATGTTTTTTGCCCTTCTGTCTCAAACATTCTCGTCTCTTTTTTATAAGATGAAAAAACCTCTGAACGAGGTATAAACAGAGTGGCGCACCCAAATATCCTGCCCTCAAAATGACTGATATCACATTTAACGTGGCGCTGTTGAATTATATATTTTTGGTTCAACGCTTTTCAAATAATTCAACATTTTTTCCATGATGGCATCAATTGAAATTTGAACTAGTGTGCGCCAGTGCGAGCAAAGCGTTTTTCTGTCAATTTGATTAGAGTTAGGCTACCATTCAAACCAAAATATTTGTGTAAACAAAACGAATTTATTTTCTGCCGTGATACAATTCACGTTTTCGTTCGGGACTTGCACCGATTATAGACTAATTTAAAGCTTAGCTTAATACCTTTCATTTGCGGTATCTGCGAATTTTCTATCTTGTTTATTAGCGGAGCTATGGAATTTTGAAAAAAATCGACACCCTGAAACTCTCCCCCTGCTTATTTTCTTATATGTAAAGAAATTGGACCGTTCTCGACGGTTTTGAACTGCCCCCCACACTCCCTAAAAATAATGTTATACATCACAGAAATCGAGAGAAGGTACAAAGTCACACACAAACACACAAACAAACATACCAAACCCAATTTTCAGGGAAAACCCCCCTTTCCGGGAAAACGTACACAACTTTTGAACGAGTCAACCGATTTTGATGGTTGAGCACTCGTTGGAAAGGTATTGAGGAGTACTATCGATTGGTCACTCAACGACAGTGGTCAAAGTTACCCCTCGGGAGATATGCTATATAATCTGAAAAAAACACCCCCATACGTCCACCAAGCGAAATTTTTTTTGGTTCCACGAAAATTCATTTTGACGACGGCTTTCGTTTAGTTTGGTCCTAAGCTACACGCCAATGCATATTCCACGAATGACATCGCTCGGCAACACAGAATCCGAAAACTCGCGTATATATAGTGTTGCACTCAAAAGTGTATTTTTTGGTGCGCCACTGGGAGAACTGCCGTTCTCCGCGATAGTCTAGTACAAGATCATGAACCATGCCGGTTTCGATATGGTTTTGGGCAACTCATTCCTCTTTCACTCGTTGAAAAAATGTTTTTTCCTTGAATCAGCTCAAAAGCTGATGAAACACACGATTTCTTTGTACTTAACATCAGGGATTACTATGGGCTGAAAATAGCAGCCTATCTGAAAATAGCAGCTGAAAATAGCTGATAATTTGAAATAGCGGCTGAAAATAGCAGATATTTTCCAAAATAAAATAATATCTGCTTAACATGCGATACTCTTTTTTTTTAATCGACGCTGACGTAACCAAATAGAATGCATTGTTTTTTAATAATCTTTTAAAATATACAATCAAATAATTTATAATGGACAATTGCAAAATCGAAAACAGTATTCATGCTAATTTCAACCAAATACCTATTTTGCATATCTACGAAACCAGTCTGTTTTAAGCGCTGCATTACATAAATTCCCAAATGGAAATTTGATATCCATGAAAAGTCTCAGTCACAGCAACGATAGTTGCTTTTAGAATTGTGGCTGGGGCCACCTATAAATATTCAAAGCACGCTCAGGTCGGAGTTCCCTGGTATACCCATAAAAGGGGGTTTCCTAATTATTTACTGAATTATGAATACCGACTTCGTTTTGTGTGTGCACATACATTGAACTATGGAGGTTTTTCATTATCTTTTGTGTACGATTCTACCTGTTCAACTGTAGGGGGTGCTAGTGCTTATGAATTAGAAGCGTTCCATACAGTATATTGTATTCCTGGCAAAAGAATCATAAATCAGTAATTGAATAGCTGATTCAATTTTTAATTATAATTTTGTGTTTTGATAAACTGACGTTAGCTGACACAAACTTAATATTGTATAAATAGCCAATATATCACAAATAAAGTTTATTTGTTAATAGCAGGAGACACCGTGCGTTATTTTTCTACACTAACAGTAAATACAGTACATGATGAAGCTCTCCTTGGTAGCTATTTTGGCAGCATTCTTGAGCATGTCGGTATGTGTCAAAACTATTTCCTGATGTGCTGCTGAAAATTCAACCGCAGCTGAACTGTATAATGATAACAAGCAATTAATCCTTTGACAAACATCTTCGACAGGTCGAGCCAGTAGCAAGCTCTGAGGTGCAATCGGTTATGAAAGTTATAGAATGCTTATTGGATGTCATCGGTGATACGGTTAAGGACGATGTAGGCCTGAAAAACGAGCTTAACAAAGATAGACAAAATCTTTTGGATATGGAAAAAGGGTGTAATTTGACGGACCGAGAGTAAGCTTAGTTGGATGTTGTGATTTTTGTTTTAATTTTTTTCGCGTTTTGAAAATGCGTTCATTTTCAATTTTAACTATTGGATATTTTTTCTTTAGATGCTCATTACAACTCATTGACGAATATATTCGAATTTATTTTCGCATAATGAAGCTCATGAATAAAGTAAGTTTCAAGCAGATGTTACATTTTCTGAGATCTAATCAGAGACGGAATATCTAAGGGGAAATGAATATTTGTCCATTTGTGTATATGCGATGCAATTGTGATCATTCGCATCGTACTTGCAAGTGTGTTTACATCAAGGCTTACATAATATTATTTGAAACGCATACTAACAAACAGTTTACTCAAGCTGTCAGTGTGCAGCTACAAATTATGCAAGCGAATATTCACTTCGTCATTGGCTTCATTTGCAGCAACTTTTCCCTTCAGCGAAATATCGTACGCACAAGTCTCACTTGTATACGACCGAGTGCGATGTATTGCCAGCAATTATGAGATCGTGTGGCACACCGCAATCTAGCCATCCTGACATAACATTGTTATCGTATAAATTTGGCGCTGAATATTCGCAGGTATAGTGAACTTATTGGCATTTAGCCACACTGCGATAATTTTATCGTCAAACATACACATTCATTGCGTGTACGAAAGAATTGCGTATTTAAAGCTTGTATCGCTAAGCGATAATCCTACGGCGAGTCATTTTTCGACTAGTCGCTAATGTCTTGTCGGGTATGTTTCATTTCTGCTTTGTCGACTTTTTTGTGTTTTCGTTAACTCAAAAAATTAGGCGAAGAAAAGTGTTTAAGAAGGTAATTAAATTATAACATTTTGTAACTCAAATTTGTAGTCGAACGGTTACCGAAATCGAAGTTTTCTGAAAAACGCAAATTTTGTATGGGGACCTTCTCAAATATCAACCCTTGTGGAAGAAAAATGACTGCCAGCCAGTCGACTGTTAGACGACTTTATTTCTTTGATTTGTTTGCTCGAGTTTGGAACGATTTTTATGTACTTTAGACGGTTTCAGTCGGTTGCCAATCGATTGCCAGTCGTTTTTGGTCCCTATTTAGCCGTTTGCAAACGACTGTCTGTTCAATCATTTTATTTTCACAAGGGTGATTTCATTAATGATTTCAAAAACCCACCAGGATCATCATATAGTATTGAATTTGTAGAGATAAAGTCCGAAAGACCATTTGGATATTATAAAAAATGCTGGACTACAAATTCATGGAAATATATCTGAAAACCGGAAATTTTAGAATTTTGCGTAATATCGTATGGATAAATCCTAGGGGAATTTATCTACTCGTTTCTACTCGCAAGTCCACGAGTGCCTGTATCTAAAGATACAGCAAACACACGTAAGCACTTGCGAGTCAAACACGAATGCGCGCTAAGGCGAAAGAAATATAAGTACTTGGCAGAATATACAGGACTCGTAGGAACTCGCGAGTGTATGCACATTTGCACTGTATATTTCTGCAGTACTCGTACAATAGCCTTACGCAATTGGAGAGCACTTTTAGAATCCTATAAAAACAATTTTGTTATATTTTTAGTGTATAATAACAGTAAAACATCGATTTCGTTCAATAAATTTATATTATTTACCATTTGCCTTCAACAAAAAAAACAACAGGTGAATATCAACAAACGTAAAAAACAATACCGATTCAAATGACTAATGACAGATGACAACATATCGGCGAAGGAAACATAAGAACTCGCCAATATGTATATAATGACTCGTAGGAACTCGCGAGTACACTTGCATTTACTCTGCGTACTCGCAGAACTCGTACAATAGCCTTGCGTATTCGCAAGTACATGCAAAAACCGCATGGACTCGCAATCGATTCTCGAAGATAAATCCCCCTAGGATAAATCTATTCATATTTTCGATACCAGTAAGAACTTCAGTATTCAACTAACTTGATTTTGTAGCCAAGCAACAATAATCGTAATCTACCACTTCTCCACTACAAATTCGCTGAATGTAAGAAAAAATGAGAAATTTACGAAATTTCCAATTTTTGGTGAATTTGTAGTTGAAAATGGTTGGCACAGATTGACTACAAATTAAAGTTGGCCGAAAATTTTTGCTTGGATATCGGTCGCTGTATACTTCTTAGATCAAAGCGGTGCACTGACGAGACTAAGCTATGCAAATCACACGGCGTAGCCTACTACGCGCCCTAGCGTGTTTGTATGGTCAGTGCACCGCTCTAGCTAAGATTTGGCTGGTGTGCCACACACTCTTTACCATGTCACAATCAATTAACACTTCATATTACCGCTAATGGTCACATTCTGATGCTGATCATCTGAAGAAGCATCAGCTAAATACTACATTCTCTGATGTGCGGTTATAGACCGTCTCTGGATTAAAAATAACTAGTAAATTTATCGCTTAAATTTTATAATATGAAACTAATTGAATTATTAAATTAATATGTAAACAAGGGATTGCGAAAAGAGGTGCATGACCAATTTATTAAAGATGGCCTTTGCAATCAACCCAAATAAATCCTTGGCTCCATCATACCATTGTTTTTTGAGGAATTCCGACAGCCAATATAATATATATTCCAATTGTTTCAATTGAGTATACCTTGTGAATGTTTTCTTTTTCAGAAAAGATAAATAAATGTCATAAATTATAGAGCGGGATTTTATTCATTTCAATTTTGAATTATTTGTTCAAATTAAACGTTTTATTTAACTTTTAATATAGATTTAAGATTAATCAGGGAGCATTTGCATGACTATAGAGTGTTTTACTACAGGACCCGATAGCACAGCTTGCACTAATTTTATTTCATTGTTCATATACCGCTACCGTTGATATCAGTTACTGATATGCCTTTGTCGTTGATACCGGTGTGAGAGCTTCACATTTTTCGGTTGATGTACTGGACAGACCATACAACAGCCTAGACGTTTGTACACGAGACAGACGGCTTTAAGTGCCCTCCGAAGCACTCTGTAAATTAAGATTTACATCAATCATTTGGTCGCAATCCCATTCAACTCATCGTAACTGAGTAGAGAGCACACAAAAGCAAGCAAATAATATTCATTCACAAAGACAACCTAAACTGAGAGGAGAATGGTTACGTACTGCAACCACATGAAGAAAGATACAAGGAACTTGAAATGGTTTCGCTTATTAGGCGCAGAGTGAATTCGGTTGCGCCATGGATTCACAAAAGTATTTCCGGTAGGTTGGATTCTCCTGATTTGCGTGGTCAACTAGACTAGAATCAATGCACAAATTCAATCGCATTTCCTTGTTTGTTCATCATAAGAATAATCGTTACCGCTTCGTTTATTGTTTGGCTTCCGCAAAATGCTACACTTGTGAAAATGCCACAACAAGAATGACAACAATGTTCTATTTCACTTAAACACCAAAAAATGAGAAATACTGTTTGTCGGTACTTTCAATCGATTTCGACGAGACTCACGGAAGTTGATAGGTAAAACTAAGAATTTTTTGTCCTACAATTTTTCGATCTTGGGACCTCTTTGATCAGGGGGGTCCTCGAACTATAAACATCCCAAAAATAGCCGAAAATGTGGTTTTTCACAAAATATGCTCTAAGTGGCAAGAGCTTTTACCTAGGGGAATTTATCAAAATGAATATATTGCAAATATCGCAAATATGTAATATTTGAAATTTTATATGGTTATTCATTTGATATAATATGTATGTAGGATTCTAATTTGCTTCAACTAATAGCATCTATTTTCAGACAATATGTTAAAATATCAGCTGTTTTCAAATAGCCTGATGACAAATTGTTACTAACAATCCGTGTTAGAAAATACGATCGGGAGCAATTGTTCTATTCACTCTTGCATTCTTCTTCTTCTACTCTTTACAATATTTTGTTGTGATAAACCCAACAACAAAGAAATGAGTGTTTGATTTGATTGTGTCATATTTCGATGTTCGTCGTGTAGCTGATGCATAACGAATGAATTCATTAAAATACAATTTGTAATTTGATACAATTGCTTCATTTTAATTAACTTATTTTTAAGTGTTTCACAATTAGAAACACACAACAAGTCAATCCATTAATGTTTCTATCAAATGTTCGTTTTAAAAGAATTGCATTTTCCACATGGTGCATAAAGAACTAATTGGTTAACTAACCAACAAACAAGGTTAGGGTTAGTTAACAAACAAGGTACGCCCGTAAATTGGATATATTACGAAGAAACAGACAAACAATTTGTCCGGTCATCTTTTGGGCGAACGGACAGGGTATTTTTTGGAATGGACGGATTGACATGAAAAGATTGTTTCACACATTAGTTTCAGTTTATGAATCGTGCAAATCGAATTTATAAAACGACTTAATAGTTTTGCATTCGCTTCACTTCCTTTTAATGAATTTAATCGATCTAAGTTGATTGCTATATAAACCATGCATATGAGTAAAATAAAACACATAATTTAGGTGCGACACCAGAATATATTGAAGTTTTTTTTATATATATATACATATATATCGAAGGCTAAAATGAAAGTAGCAACAGTATTGTTTATTTTATTCGTGGGTGGCATGATTGGATTAGACGCAAACTTGGTTCCATCAAGTGGCTATAATATCAGAGATGACATGTTGAATAGTTTAGCACGCTTTGAGATCACAGTGAAAGGGTGTGTCAATGGATGTTATAACTTTGATTTCATAATACACAGTAAAGGATGTGTAAACGGATGTTTTAATGGTGCTTTTGGTTGGGATTAATAATAAAGTTAAAAATAAACAGGTTTAGAAAAGATTGCATCGTAAAATTTAAAATTCCCATGCAAGAGGAAACAGCCAACAATGAAATGATTTAATTTTCTTATATTTTGATGTTGGTCATGTTATGCAAATCAATTCAATAAAAGAGAGTGGTTTCATTTAAATTAACTTGGTTTTAATATTTTGCATTTTCCAATAAAAACCACAACATCTTAACAGATTAAGCCTAGTTTACAGTTCGCTCGGACTCTCGATGAATTTACACTAGATGGAATGGGTTTTTAAAAGTGATGGGCTTTTATTTTCGGTCACCACTTTTCTGACACTCGGCTTACGCTCGATTAAGGGACACTAGACATGGAGTATCTTTTTCATTCTTTTTCGTTTTTCTCTTTACTGAGCTAAATTAAACAACTATTCACTTCATATTATTCCGAAATTAGTCGATTTTTGAAATCATTGATATTTGAGGAGGTCGACCTCTAGGGGCTTATGTGTCAAACAAGTTCATTAGTGAAATAAAGAATTTGTTGGCAAAGAGAATCGTTTGGACTCGCATGGAATCGCAATATTTGTGATTCTTTGCACACATTCAGTAAAATGATTTTTATGTATTGGTGATATGGCAAATCACCAATGGATTAGACAATTTCTTTTGGTAATTTCAAACAAGTGTATGTATTTGTATATGTCAACATCTCTGTGTAGCCGCTTGCATCTGTGCAAATGTGTACGCATCTGTATGAAATTTTCAAAATAGATGGTCCTAACTAGGTCGACCAATGAGGAGTTATTTAAAATTTAGAATTCCCGTTTTTCAGACAGTTTCGACTTTTACGATTTTATAGTCGGTATCCATTCGACTACAAATTGTACTATTGAGCAAGAAAACTCTACAAATTATTCCGAACAAAAATCGTTATTTATTTTCGAAACCCCACCAGGAACACCAGCGACAAGCACCTCAGATTGACTCCCGGTCAAAATCCCGAAAATGGAAATCCATAATACAAAAATCCATAAGCCAGAATCTCTAATGACAAAAATATATAAATGTTAAAATCCACACTACAAAAATCCCGAAAATAAAAATCCATAAAACAAAAATCTATAAGGGAAAATCTATAAGGAAAAATTCATAAGGAAAAATTTATAAGGAAAAATATGAACGGAAAAATGCCCAACTGAGACAATTGGGCATTTTTCCGTTCATATTTTTCCTTATAAATATTTTAATAGAAATATATTTAGTTTTAAACATTGTTTTATATTCTGAACCAGTAAGATGACATGATTTCAGTGAAATATCGTAATTCAAAAATATTTTTTTTTTGATTAACATATGAAAAAAGCAAATGAAATGAAGAAAAATTGAATAAATAAATAATAAAAAAGAAATGATTCAAAATATAATAAACCGAGAAAATATTGAAAAACTATAGAGTGAGATTGTTGGCGATGCCTCGTAAATAAGTAAGAGTTTCATCATCGTTCATTTCATCGGCGCGGCGCCGAAAATATTTCAATTGGGCATTTTTCCTTTCATATTTTTCCTAGGGGGTAATTGCAACGCCAAATATAATGGAATATTATGGAATATTTTGCACATATTCAATGATATAACATCGGGCAACACCATTAATTCATCAATATGCAGTGATGTGCAGTAATATTCCTGATTGAGAATACTCAATATGCACGGCAGTGAATATTGTGAATGGGTGTACATTTCTCTACATAAATTGGAATATCAGGGAATATTAGTGCATGTTTTGGCCTGATAATCTGCAATCAGCCCCAAGTATTTTTCCTTATGAATGTTTCCTCATAGATTTTTGTTTTATAGATTTTTGTTTTATGGATTTTTATTTTCGGGATTTTTGTAGTGTGGATTTTAACATTTATATATTTTTGTCATTAGAGATTCTGACTTATGGATTTTTGTATTATGGATTCATTTTCGGGATCATTTTCGGGATTTTGACCGGGCACCCCTCAGATTATATCACGAAATTGAATGCATGCGGAAAATTGAAGAATAATATCAATGGAAAACGAATTTGGCTCAGAATTCTTTATTCAGGAATTAAGTTTGGCAAGCTTCTCATTTTAGATGGTGTGTTCTTTGAAAAACATCAGAACCACTTGTTCCAATGAGTTCTGACTGATCGAATAGTCCTCAATGATCAATGTCTTTTTGGCATTCTCCATAATGCCAAATACAGATGACCATTTGATATACTTAGCGGGTAACGAATACGTCAAAATGCCTTGATACTCTTCTCTATAAAGGCAAAGGTGAAATGATACATTTGTATCAAAATTGTAATCAATTATCTCAAATTCATACCTGAGAACTGCACCTTTGAACTTCTGTTTTATGAAATTTTTCACTTCAATCATGCTAAAAGCAAAAAGAAAATGATTATACAATTGATCAATTATTATTCAAAGTATACAAATCGATTTATGAATGCAATGTGGATGAAGCCGGAGAATCCTTGAGAACATATGGAAATTAGAATGAAAAAAAAGAAGACTGAATGGTAGAGTGAGGTGATTAAAAAAGCAGTGAAAGAAGAGAGAAACATTCTTAGTATGATTGCAGAATAGTGTGAAGAAAATGAAAGATTGTATAGTAAATGCAAGAAAAAGTCAAGAAATTAGTGAAAGAGACTAATGATAAAGTGTGGTCGAACTTTGGTGAGGACTTTGAATGTACAGGGCAACAGAGAAATAAGGTTTTCTGGACGAAGATATAGAAGCGTAAACAATGGTGGCAAAAATGAATGAATGATGGATGGTGTTCTAGATAAAACTGGATATTTAGTGATAGGGAAAAAGAATGTTAGTGGCGCAGTGGGTAACCGATGGCTGCATCGTTTGTTTGAAGTAGGGCGGAATTCATTTTGTGCCTGTCGACTGGGCTGGAGCGATTATCTTTTCAATTCATAAGAAGGGCAACAGCTGATCCACACACTAGCATCCCCATTCGTTCGACAACGACGCCATCTCATGGCGAATTTCTCAGTGCTATTGAAATACACAGTGAACAAAATCCAAGATGGCGTCTTGGATTTGATTCACAGTGTTTATCAATAGTACTGAAGAATTGGCCATGAGATGGCGCTTCTGTGCCGTGCTCAAAGACATAACACAGTGACGCACACTAGTGTGGATTGCAATAATTACCGTGGAATTGAGCGTTGTCAGTAAGGTGTATAGCGCATTACTTGAAGAACGAACTAGAGCTATAGTAGAACCGCTACTGGATGAAAATCAACCGAGATTTCGTCCAATGCGAGGATACCAGGACCAGAAGCGACCAAGAGGAATATAGAAACAGAAATGATAATGTGAGGGAAAATGTTGACCTCAAGACTGAGGCTGAGAAACGTTTTGAGAATAAATGAAGATCGGTTGCCGAAAAGAGTGTTGTTTGAGGAAGCTAATAGACCAAGGGGTAGAGGTATGCCTAGGAGAAGGTTTGTCGATTCAGTTCAGTGTGATTTGGGTGAAAGTGGATATGAATGAGGTCAGGAAACTAAGGCTTTAGCTGCAAACAAGGGTCTTGGAGAAGAATTGTGACCGCACTTACTTATTCGTGTCATCATCTTGTTTAACTTTGATTTTCAATTCGAGTCCTTTGCAGAATTTATTTTTCAAGTGCTGTGGCGAGCCGAGACACTTGGACTGTCCATTAACCAGTACTGTGACTCGAGTGCATAGAGCTTCACACTCTTCCATGTTGTGTGAGGTTAACACAATCGATTTGCCAGACTCACGACACTGAACCACAGCGTTCCATAGATTCCGTTTTGTTGCAGGATCGAGTCCTGTTGTTGGTTCGTCCAAGAAAATCACACTCAAATTACCAATAATTGCCAGACTCGTGCTCAGTTTCCTATTATTTCCTCCACTAATCGAAGACATGTTTCATTACACATTAAGTTTATTTGTTATATCAACGGAGAATTCAAACATTGCCAATAAAATGCAGACTCTGGACATTCTACAGCGTATTGGAAGTACGTGGATCAGCAGCGCCACGTACTTTTCATTTATGATGCATTAGAAATACAGCGAACTTCGGAACTAAACTTATTAATGTCCAGATTCTGATAAAATGAGGAGTTACGATTCGCACTACAGAGCAATATATATATTATATATATATGCAACATGAACATCCACATCTTTTCGACAATGTTTGGGAGAATTTGTGGCTCACCTCAACTTCTTGACCTTTTTGTCAATGTGTTGAAAGAAGTCCAAATTTCGGGCGCAGTTTTCGATATAATCCTTCACATTTTTGATTGGAACGCCTCGTATCATGGCAAATATTTCCAATGTTTCGCGACATGTAAGATCCGTTAACAGTGCATCAAATTGAGGACAATAGCCGACTATTTTGTGGATGTTATGAAGTTGATATTTTTGATTAAATCCATGAGTGAAAATTTCACCGGATGAAATTATTGTTTCACCCGTCAACATTTTGAATATCGATGTCTTTCCTGCCCCATTTTTCCCCAACAGTCCGAAACATTCACCCCTGCAAGATGATGACCATTGGCAATTAGTTGATTCCAAAGACAAGTCGAAATAACAATAGCTAGCTTACCTCTTAATTCCGACAGACATCTTGTTGACTGCACAAAAATGGCCGTAAAATTTCGAAACATCTTTCATTACAATCATTTCGGATCTTAGCTCTGCCGGTTGTAAATTATTTATTCGATTGTTTTCATCCATTACATCTTCATCAATTGTGTCAGACTGACTGTCAGGGAAATTCCGTGGTATCAACTGGAATATGAACTGCTTCATCATTCGCAGTGCACCCAGTTCAATGATCATCAATATAGTGAAAGCAGCAATACCAATACATAGCATGAGCGCTAGATTTTTGGAAATACCATCGTCCCACGAAAATATATCACCTTTTCAAAAAAAAAAATAATTCAAAAATTAAAAGCATAGTGGTCCGTTCTGAGTTCACCATTGTTGTGGATCGAATTCTACTTACGGCAGGATTCTGGCATAATTTGTTCCAAGTCACAATTTGCCGTTTTGCATCCAGTTTCACAGTTGCGCTTAACAGACTGGGGAATAAATAGATCCGACAGAGCCTCAATTGTCGCGTAAAGTGGGTGCATCCGAAGAATCGTCGGTATCAATACAGTAATTTTCTTTTGATACTCAGAAATCAAAATGAATAAAATCACTTGAAGAAAAAATGTAAAATAATCAACTTGTCAATATCATAGGTCGCTTGTTGAATGATACAATTCATGTTCATCTTCTTCGAAAAATGACGCACGCATAACAAACGCAATACGCACACTTCGATCCGTTTCGTTCGGCATCTGTGTGTAAACTTACAGAAGTAGAAGAACATGGAAACATGACATTGACTTTAATGTAAACAGATATGTTTGTATACATGCGCTATAGCGCTATATGGTCAATATTTGAATTGTAATGTATTAAAATACAAACACCGGTGGATAGCGGAATCTCAAGGAATGATGAATATTGTTCATTCATTAATAAGAGATTCCTTTATTAGCCGATTTCCATCTATGTAAAACATGAACGTTTTTACTTACTAATAATAAAGTTGGATATCAACATGACATTCGTTCCAAACGATGGTCTCGTGAAAAATAGCGACAAAACGCACATGAATGGTAACATTGCAAAATTATACAAAAACAGAATTAAGAATCCGATATTCAATTCACTGGAACTTCTCCATTGATCGTATTGTCCGCATACTACCAACACAACAATGATCAAAATTGGTATGCAACTTGTGAACAAATCCCACAGAATTGATACGCTCCACAAAATGGGCACTCTCACTCCACTCGCATATTGTAGGAATCTTGCGTTGTTTTCTTTCTCCTATATAAAATAGAAATGTGTAAATATTAATGAAAGAAATTCATACCAAAAGGGCGAAGTAATGGCAGCTGCCCAACGCAACAACACACAGAAAAGAGTCTGTCGATTTAAGTTGCTTGCCGTAATATTCAAGTAGATTTAAATCACATTTCTGGAAAAAAAACGTCGAATTTACGGCTTCTTTCTATTTTAGACAAACAGAATATATTTCCGGCACCACGCATAACATCAAATTGTTCAAAACCAGTGTAAGTTTAATGTGATTACGGAAAATGTAATAGAAATCTACTTTAAATTTAAGGCAATCAAATAAATATATATTTTCTAAGTCCAATGTGCATTCTCTCATCTCGCATTGTGCCAAAAATTTTGTGGCAGAAAAGCACACTTTGTCAAAGCGGTTGCCAGCTAAAATCACTGTTCAAGGTATATCTAAATTTGACGATACATACTTTGATGTAAAATGCAATATACGTAGCTGACAGCATCGAATTTAATATGAGGCTAGCGACCATGGCGGATGAAGGATCAAAATTATCATTGATGGAAAATACCGAGTTTGTATTCTTTTTGGGTAGTGCATTCAATGGAGCATTTGTAACGCGAATGCTGTGTTCCCCATTTAAAAATAATTTGACAAGGGCATTATGCACCAAATCCAATGCCAATGTTGTTGAATGTAATGCCTGATTATTGAACCAAGCTAAAATCGTTCCGTTTTCTACGCTGGCACCGACTAAATATTGATAAAGGTACTCTTTCATTGATGATTTAAATATTTCCAATAACATGTCTTGCATTGATCTATTTGCGATGCGCAATTTTGCTGATGATTCATCGATAACCGTTTCATACTGCTTAGTAAAGCTGAGGGAGAATAAAAAATATTGCATTCATTTATTATTATGTAATTATTATTTTTGATATTTATACTCGCAATTGCTTAAAGCAATTTGTTTACTTTGAGTTTGAATTCCTCTCTAGAAGAACAATCGGCGATTTATATGTGTCAAGCGTAATGTCCAACGATGGAAATTGATTTGAACTTGGAAAAGGGTTTTTGATATCGAATATGATCATTGACATTACAAACATCACAACAATGTTCTGACAGCAAAATGACATCCACGATCGCAACCAAATGAGGTAGCGTTTTTTAAACATGGCAATCGCTTGATTTTTCAGCAAATTTACACCAGAACAAAACTGAAAATGATCACCGCCCAATGTGATGCCAGTTTCATTGATTCCAGATTCCAATTCCGTTGACTTCTGCACATTCGATGAGGTAGCATTTAAATTGACCGATTTTCCAAGCTTTAAAAAAATCTCCTCTAATGTTGTTAACGAAACACCAAAACTTTCTAGATTCAAACGTGATTGATTATTTTCCAAATCCCTGAATATCGCTGTAAATAGATCAGTTCTCTCCTCTGGTAAAATATAAGTTACTTCACTTTCGTTTTCGCTGTCCACTCGAATGTCGCGTATGTATTTTGTCAGCAATTTGGTTATTTGCTTTGAATCACATCTCTTGTCCTTGGCGCAGATCAAATGATAGCCCGTACCGAACCGTTTCTTCAAGAAGAATGTTGAGCCAGCGCATTTCAGTTCGCCGTCAGCCAATATCGCGATTCGATCGCTCAGAACGTCTGCCTCGTCCATGAAATGAGTTGTCAATAGAATGGTACGATCTTTTTTTTCGGCCAACAAAATGTCCCAGAGTGCTCGCCGTGCGCCTGGATCCATTCCACTTGTGGGTTCATCCAAGAAAACCACCTTCGATTGACCACACAGCGTAATCGCAATCGATAGTTTTCGCTTCATGCCACCGGACAAAGTCGATGACAGTGAACTTTCTTTCTCTTCTAGCTGCAACAATTTCACATACTTCTGAGCTTCTTGTTTGGCCGCCTCGTTGCTCAAACCTTTCAAGCAAGAGTAGAACAGAATGTGCTCACGAACGGTTAGTTCGTCAAACAAGATGTTGTATTGAGGACAAAAACCCATTGAACTCCGAGCATAGTCCATGTTCGTACGTATATCGTATCCGTTGATGAACGCCGTTCCGGACGTTGGTTCCATCATTCCAGTCAGCATCGATATCGTTGTGGTCTTGCCGGCTCCATTTTGACCCAATAGGCAAGTGATTTGATTTTCAAAAATATTCAACGATAATTTATTAACGACTGCTTTGTCACTCGTAAACTTCTTCGTTAAACCGTGAATTTCAATTCCAATTGGTCGATTGATTGGTTCGTTTTCAAAATTTGGTTGACTCGACTTCGATTGTGATTGGCTACTACGTTCACTGACAGTACGTGGATCCTCAAATGGTTGTTGATTGTGCTTTGAACCTTGCCAAAAGTCTTTCGTAAATAAGAAATACCATGGTTTGGCCACACCAAAACCACCTGGCATTACATTTTCGACGTACAATGTGATCGAAAACAGTATGATGGAGTTGACAATTAAAATGATAATTATCCAGGCAATAGTTAAATTATCATAGATGGAAGTCGTTTGGAACGCGGTGCTCCAGGTTAAACCAACGCCCATAACTTCCAGTTTGGAAATGATTTTAAGCACATACAATAATGCCGTATTTGGAGAGAAACAAAGAAGCACTTTTAACCATCCGGATATGTGATCGTATCTGTAATAGGTTAGGAAATATGGTATCGATGAAGTGTACCAAATAACTGTCGAACCGATCGTCGCTGATTTGGATGTGTTGAAAATCGCACAAATCAGAAAACCAAGCGTAATTAAGCAAATGCAGTAAGCGATGAATAAGATGAATAAACACGAGTAGCTGGTGTGTTGAAAAATTGCTACTTTTGCGCCAAACAAAGGTCTCTGAATTAAAGAAAAAAAAAACAATGAATAAAATAAATAGAAATGGTGAAAAATTCAAACTGTAATCGTTTTCAAAAAGTGATTCCAATCGAATACCGTGAGCAAAAGTGTTATGAACACCATAGATATCGCTAGCATGACAAGGGTCCGTATAAACCAGCCCAAGTAGTGCATCCAGCTGGCCAATCCCATTATTTTCATGACCTCTTTCAATTGCTCCTCCTTCTCAATCGAAATGATTCGTACGCTGCTTGTGAATGTGTAATTTAAACTCACCAAAAGAAATAGAAGCATCACGGGAATCGAATGTTCATCGATTCCAATTGTGAAATCTGTGAGAATATTAATTATATTCGGTCGATAAATTGGAAATCTATTCATTTGAATTTTAGTTATAAACACGTTCGGTGACTTTATGATGATGAATGCTTTGGCAATGGCATTTTGAATAGCCAAAAATCCTTTTTGAATGTATGACGGTGGACCTCCATCGGAACTCTTTGGATATCGCACTGCAAATCCATCAGGAGGAAATAATTCATTCGTTTGCCAATTCAAATGTCCCTTTTCAGGTGGAAAACGCAGTGAATATGCGAGATTTTTTGGTAGCTCATTTGTATTCTGAGAATTTCAAAACGATAAGAAACATAGACAAATTAACGAGCTGTCAAATATAAGCGATTTCACGTGATCATTGCTGACGAAATCGATTGAAGTAGACACTGAATTTTTATACTTTAATCTAATACATTGCAATGAATGACTAAATTGGGATCTCTTAATAATAAATACCACTAAAGGATACTCATTAAAATGTTCAAAAAATAGTTTTAATTCTTAAATTTAATTCTTATTAAGTATTATCGATGGAATCTTACGTTTGGATGATGAAATTCGATACCAGCAAATAATCCGTGTTCAACTATATCCTGTTGCAACCGGCTACTGTTGGCAACACCAACGGCCTTACTATCGAGTTGCAATTGTTCAGTCACATGATCCATAAGATTCTTAAAAACCGCACTGTCCGGTGTGAATATCAACTTTGCTTGCCCAGAAATATTCATCTCCTGACTATCAAAGGTTCTTTCATTGTTATCCAAAGCAGTTGGCATGTGTACGGATGCATGCAAAGTAGCACAAAGAACAAAAAAAAGCACCGGAACAAAAATGTCAACGATGGTATGAATTTTATGGCGTTTTTGAATTAAATAGTTCTTCCATAGTAGCAAACGCACTTTTCCAAAAGCGTTGGTTTGTTTCGGAAGCGACATAGTCGTTGCTGATATTGATCTAATCATTTCGTTTTCCAAACTTAGACTATTTAAAAATGTCTATTCATTCAGAATCAACGCCTTCTATGATAAATGTTTTCTTGTATTTTCGCCATTTTTGAACAATAAAGGAATATTTCGATCAAATTATGAAAAGTAAAAAGGAGTTCGAAGAATAATAATTGAATGGCTCTGATATCCAATTACGTAATCGTTCTCTTTCAGGATAGTTTTTCAGTAGTATAGATATGTAAGAGAGAGGAGTTATTCAATGCAAACAAATGCGCCCGGAGAAAAAAGATGAGAATTGAATAATCAATCACGCGATCATAATTCAACCCCACGCCATTTACATTGACGAAATATACATATCAATGATAATAAATCATAAAGAAAAATCCGTCACGCGAATAAAATGAATTTAAACTCTTGCTAGAATACATATGTATTCTTGTGAAAATAAAACGATTGAATAGACAGTCGTTTGGCAAACGGCCAAAAACGACTGAAAGCGTCTAAAGTACATAAAAATCGGTTCCAGACGTCTATTGTCCCAAATCAAACGACTATAGTCGTCTACCAGTCGACTGGCTGGCAATCATTTTATTTTTTTTCACAAGAGATATCACTAGAATTTCTCTACGTATCTACAACCTTCTGGATTAATTGTTTTAAGAAAAATGTTTCTATGGACATAACTATGTTTGACCTAATGACGAAAAGTTAAATAACTTTAAACAACTAAGCAAAAAAATTGCGAGCTTGTTTTCACCATGTATTCGATTATTTGGCGCTGAAGGATTTGGGTCAGTTCAGTCAAACCTGCAAGGCAATGAAACGTGCTGTTGGCGAATATTATCAAACGAATTATGGGACAATCAAAGAGGTAGCTATACTCGGAGAAGAGAATTTGTATATGGAAGGCAGTGATACAATGGGTTGCAGTGATTTCGTTCAAAAACTATGCATTCGTCCACCTATAGAATGTATTCGCAGCGTCGTGAAACGGGATTTAAGCAAAAAAGTTATGGAACTTGAGATTGGTTCAGATGTATGGACCAAGTCTGAACTCTTGCACCTTGAATACATAATGAACAATGCTGAAGTTTTAAATATCATTCACGGATACAATGGCATGGACAAATTGATCGATGAAACGGTACCTGGAATGTGTAACAGTTTAAAGCGTCTTCACGTGCGTAATTTTGAATGTGATAATGCAGCTCAAATTCAAGTGGCAAATAACTGGCTTCTTCGCGAATATCCAACACTAGAGCATTTAGAATGGACACAAATTCCATTCAAAATTAACGGGATAAAAGAATTTTTCGAGCGTAATCCGCAAGTGCGGAGCTTCGCAACGAACATTTTTTGCCTCCGCGAAAGTTGCCATTAAATGGGAGAATGGGTCGTATGCAGATGATTCACAGCTGATTAAAGATCTCTGCAATCTATCGAATGAACTTTATGAGAAAGGTGCTTTCAAGCGGCTTCATTTGGAGTTTTCGAATGATCGTTTAAGTCAACAGGCCATTGATCAAATCATTCCAATAAATGCTGTACAAAGCGTGTGCTTGCCAAGATTCAATGTCAATTCATCAAAGCTGGTAAATCTAGTTGAGCTGCATCTTAAACTTAGTTATCGTGGAGTAATAACAAATTTGGATATGATTACGATATCTCGAAAGAGTTCATTTTGAATTTGCATTTTTGGATGAAATGCTACCATTCATCTACCATTCGGTGAAATTGAAGAAATTGAGAGTCAGCCGATATCGTGATGAAAATGTATCCGCGCTTGATCTAGCGAATATGAAAAAGCGACGTGAACAGCTGTTGGATGCCAGCAAAGTCACTATTTTCATCAATGAACGGTTCTATTTAGCCACCAAATGGGCATTGAAATTAACTGACTATCGTTTGATTGAAATCAGACGGGCGACGGCGCATGAATGGGGCCATCATTTTCGAAGGCATTGATATGGTTGACATTTGCGATTTTCAATTATAACTTAAATTTGTTATAAGAAAACATAAATAATTATAATCGCCGATAGATAAACTGTCTTCAATGGATTAATAAACTGTATTGAATTGGGTATTAGAATTATTTGAAGAATGCATTTTTTATTTGAATAAAATTACAAATCAAAATTTCCAACAAAGGAAAAAGACGTCGCATTGTTATTCATGGTATTTTCATAATTTATTCTTATAAAGGAGAGACAATCTGGCATTCATTTTGGCAATAAATCGAAAATTGATTGCCAATAATTACTCAATTTTTTGCTGTTGTGAACTATGAAGAGTGAAAGAACAAATTTCATTTATTGCAGAGCAAAAAACGATGTGTGAAGATTTCAAAACCGTAAACTGATTGATACAATTCCAAAGGAATTACATTTGCCATTGCTACAATCTGGGCAATGATTTTAAAAAAGCAATACACAAAATGCACAGTTCTGTTAAATAGGTGCTGAATGAATCGTAACACTCGTTTCAGATGCTGCTGTTACTCGACAGTTCAAGACGAATCAATTTGAACATCAAACAAAATTGATGCCGGTGAATTGTCAAACCTCTGAATGAACTGACAGCTCTCTGTTTCTATTTTGGAGTGAGGTTAGGTTACATTAATAGTTAAAAGAATTGTTTACCAAAAACATAAACAAAATGCAGATATCCCAGTTTCTACCACGAATATCAATTCTCAAGGCATGCGGAAAATACGAAAGTAAAATCAATTGAGAATCTTATTGAAAACAAATATTTAGCTCAAAATTGTCTATTTTATCATTTAATATATTTTTTTTTATCAACAGAATTGTTTAGACGATCAATTTACACAGCCGAACAGTTGTCGGTGGCTAATTATGTAAAGGATAGAGATCAGCTGAAGAAGACTTTTCAGACCAGCTACACAGAAAAGAAGAAAATGCGCTTACAGAAATATTTGGACGAATCGAATATCTCGTCCTATTTATTTGTGAATAATTTTTCCGAATTCTTACACCTAATCGACAACACAGATGACGATTTTGCATTGCTTGAAAAGGCACTGAACACATTAAAACGTATAAATGTGGAAAATTTACGCAAGGCCAATATTGGAATAATCTTAATGAAAATGTTATATCACTTTAAAAGAGATGATTTTGCGAAAAAGGTAAACAAAAAAAAATAATCATTTGTAGAAGACTAAATTAAATCTTTTCCCAACAGATTTACAACGATGCAATTTTACAGCAGAATTTTCTGAGAGGACGACACAGCAACGTAATTTATTTCAATTTATTGTATCAGCAAAACAAGTTTGAGGATCTTTTGCAACAATTTGATGAATTAAGAAATCGTTTAGCGTCCAATCAACAGTTTGTCTCAAGAAGCATCTATACTTTAGTTTTTGCTACATGCTACAGACAGGTGAATTGAATTTCAGTAGATAGAATTTGTGGAATGATTCCAAATTTCTTGATTTTTTTTATTTTAGAATACAACCAAATCCTTTGAATATGGAATGCAACTGCATAATCAGTTCAGCGATTCTCACATAACACAGGATCACTTGATATTTTTATCAGCGCTAGCACTTGATCAGAACGCTCCAGATGTAACCATCAATCTGTTATCAAACCTCTGGCCAACGGCCCATGAAGCTATTGCCAGTTTACAGCTAAGTGCATTGGTTCAAATGCGCCGATTTGTTGATTCATTGCAATTGCTAAGCGCCACAATGGGAGCGTTCGATAATAATAACACTACAAAGAGTGATCCGATTGCTGTTGAAGTGGTAAGCTAAGTGTCGAATTCGGACTGATGTTGATTGATCTGATTTGATGGTATTTTATAACTAATCTAATGAAAATGCTTGCAGATTGAAAAAGCTGAGCAAATATTTCAAAAATTTTGTGACGATGAACGTCTTCGCAACGATTTCCAGCATCTACGAAGTAATTTAAACCATCACGGCTATATCGTTGATAAAAAACTAACGACAATGGTATTCGAACCATTCAAAATGACCCATATGACACGACAGCAAACCAATCGAATGTATCTTCAAGCGGAATTTGATCGAAAGATTTCATAATGTATAATTTCATTGAAATCAGTGTTACAATTCCATTCGAACACAAAATTGTTGATAATTTTCTTTTTGTCGTTAAAATATTCAAAAAAAAAATCATTTAGTGGATTTGTTTTCAAAACAGTGTTTAAAATTTTATTCAATTTTAGTTAATAATTTAATTAAAAACAAAAGACTAATCACAAATTGGTAATTATTTCGTTTTAATAATTGATGTGCACCAATTTTTCCGTTTTTCCATTTGTTCGACAAATCGTTTGGCAATCGTTCGATACGGTTGATCCATGTGATACGCTGTATTTATTGGTATTCCGAAGACTTGTTTGGCTTTTGGTGATAAAAGTATTAAATTTTGTGCAAGTGCACACATTGATGATGTGCACCAATACAGAGTTAAACAGGATGGAACGGATGCAGCAATCGGAACAATTGCTATGGTTATGACACGAAACAGTCCAGTGGTAATGGTCAGAAATTTGCTCGACGATGTACCCTTTTCTAATGCTCCAATTTCAATATTTATCAAATTTGTGATACACCACAGCACGGGCAGTATGTAGGATGCATCGACCTCAACCAGATTTGGTATCCATAGAAAACCACCAACCGTCATTTGAGTGTATGCTAAGACTGCTTTGAATGCATTTGGATCTGGTCGCATTGTCAGTATATTTCGAATGCCAATCGAATGGCAAATCCAAATCGGTATTTGAAACCAAAATAAAATGGTCGTCTTAAATGGATGGCAATTATCACGTTCAATCATTTTTCGATATTGTGTATTAAATGATCGCTTGTACAAGATGTATGTTTCTTTATCGCCCAAATTGAATTTTCTCTTTGCAATTGCCACTTCGCGCTTGAGTTCATTATTCATTGCAGGCAATTCATTTTGTAGAATATTATGGATTTTTCCTTTCATCTTTTGTGCATAAATGGCCAACGGAAATGTGGCAAATCGCAAACCCACCGTATAAACAATGACCGTTGCCCACCATGGTAAACCAGTGAAATCATGAAATGATATGAATGCATTTTGAAAATATGAAACTGTTGTACTGTTTGATATATCCGCATAAATTTGACCAAATGTTTCGGAAAATGATTTGTTACGCTTGGGTATGTAAGTGAATGACACTGGGCTCACTGGGCTTGATTTTTCAAGCAAATAATTTCGATTTGTACAGCATATCGAATATGCAGCACTCGATGTGACATTATTTACACTAATAACACTCGATTGTCGCAAATAAAGTGATGATTTTGGTAATCGTTGCAATAAATTCATATTTTTTTTTTTAAGTTTAACTTCATGAAATCAACAACGAGAAATCAACAAGGTTTGTTTTGGTTTTTTTTTTAATTTCAAATTTTTGGTTATGTTTCACCAAATACCACAACACAAACACACAAATACCAACTGTCAACTGTGTTCGCGCTTATTCAGATGTCATTTCATGAATACACAACAAACGATCCGGTATCAATATTTGAATGGTGCATTAAAAAAATTTCGCAAAGAAAAACCAAAGAAATTGTTAATTTTTCCGTAAAATTGTTGAAATTAAAATGGATGAAAATTACACAAATGCCCATCGAGCATTTTTGCAAGCCTGCGGCCGTCACAGTGTGCTCAATCATAGACAAGCGCTAGAGATTTTAGCATCGGTGCACAAAACACGTAAATTATTCATTTTAATGTTTTTTTTTATTGATTTGAGACACTGAATTATGGATGATTTTAAATGGAATTTTTCCCTTAATATCTTATTGTGCAGATGGCAGAGATCGTGAAGCGGCCAATGATGCAGCACTTCGTACAATGGTGGCTGAAATCAATGCAAAATTGACCGAACGTGAAATTGAACAGCAACTCAGTTTCGTGCAATACGAATGGAGTGATCATGTTATTGAATTTTTGGTACTTTGCAATACATTTTCAGCTGTTGGGTATGTTTCGGTTTGACTACTTGAGTTTACTGTTCTGTTTGTTGATGTTAATTGTTTAACAAACATTAAAATTTAACATTTTACTTCGATTTCAGTCCATCGCCGGTGTACAATGAAGTGGAATGTAATTACATGAAAAATCTAATGGAGAAGATTGTGACGAATGAAAATCATGCGATTTCGCTGATGACGGCTGTACATTTGTGTTCAACGTCAGCACAATTTAGCCAGTCACAGGTACAGTCACAATCGATATCCACATCAAAGAAAGTTACAAAGCAACGTGCCGAAGAATTGCTGGATGAATGGCAAACCGTTGGCTATTTTATGGTTGTTGAAGATAGTCATGGGCTTACGCTGGGTCCACGAGCCATTGCTGAGTTTCGTGATACATTGCGCACCAAATTCAATGATTTCATACACAATTGTCATCTCTGCAATGAAATCACCATGAAGGTACGCTCATTGCAATGCATGTATCAAAGTAGCCATTGCATTATTTTCTTAAGATTGATTTCAAGATTTGATTGAACATAACATTTATATTGGAATTTTAATTTGATTGTCTAGCCAATGTTATGTCCAAATGGTGACTGTGAGATAGCAATAGATAGACGCTGTTTTGCGAATTATGTATCAAAGCAGAAAAAATGTCCAGCCTGCAAATCAACCTGGGAAGAAGCAGAAACAGCCGATACAGAAGTGGAAGAATAACACTTAAAACCAAAAAAAAAAAAAAAAATACAAATCGTGATTGAATCATAGAACAAAAATGCTAAGATTAAGCTATTAAGATTAATAATTCGTATAAATGTTTAAAATTTCATTTCAATAAAAGAATTAACAATTACAAAATGTCACAAAAACGGTTTTATTTGTTGAAATGTGTGTACGAATCGAATAGTGTTATAATATGATTGAACGAATTCATTTGCGCGCTGGAACATGAAACGCGTTCAATCTCAATGGATACAACTCAATGTCATTTAGTTCAACCTATAAATTGTGTTTTCAAGTTCATTGTGTGATACAGCTACCCGAAAAGCCGATAAATACGAACACATTCGATATATCATACACAATTTGCAGAGCATTTTTCGAAATTATTTATTGTTTATTTCATACACAACAAACAAACAAAAAAAATCCAATAATCTGGACACACGTTTCATTGAAATTTTGGTTAGAATCATCAGTGATTTCTCAATAATAAGCAATTTGCCATGAATCTTATGTAATTCACATTTTGCAAGCAATTTATTAAATGTGCTGGATTGGCATTTGTGTGGTGGCTGAGCAAAACAGCATTAGAATTAAGATAATAGAAAACTAAACACGCACACACACAGCAACTATGTGCCTGAATCTATTTTAATTGAACGTGAATTAATTAGAATCGAAACCTTGATAGACATTAAACGAAATTTTCATTCATTATTTAGTTTTGCGCCATTCAATCAGTACACTCAGTTTTATTTGATTTTCTTTTGTACCAGACGACGCCAAATACATTCAAACAAAATGTTTAAGCAGACATGCACGGAATTGCTGAAGGCATCAAATGAAAGCGTCAAGGAATGGCTGAACTCATTTGACACCGTTCTCACCGATTGTGATGGTAATTCAACTTTCGACTTTCGACTTTTCGTTAAATTGTGTTGCGTTCATTTATTTTTCGAAAAAAAAAACTAATTTATTTTTAACATTTATTTTGTGTGTGGATGCGTTTTTATTTGTTTTTTTTTTGTTTGTTTGTTTATTTTTCATTTGGTGTTTTTTTTTCTTCTTCTTTGCACACACGTGCGTAGGTGTACTTTGGGTTCTGAATCATGCCATTCACGGTAGTCCTGATGTGATAAATCGACTACAGGATGTTGGAAAAAAAGTCTATTTCATTACAAATAATTCGACGAAATCCAGGTCTGGATTTTTGGAAAAGGCTCATACATTGGGCTATCGAATCAATGAAGACAGTCTCATCTCAACATCATATGCGGCCGCAAAATACTTGGAAAAACGAAAATTCAATAAAAAAGTCTATTTAATTGGATCGTCCGGTATTGCACAAGAGCTGGATAATGTTGGTATCAAACATACGGATTTAGGACCGGACATTATTACAACCACGTATCATGATATGTTGACGAATTTCAAAATGGATCCAGAGGTTGGTGCCGTTGTGGTTGGCTTCGATGAACATTTTAGCTTTCCGAAAATGGTTAAAGCGGCCAATTATTTGAACGATCCAAATTGCCTGTTCATTGCAACGAACACAGACGAACGTTTCCCATCGAAGTTGGGCGTTGTGCCGGGCACTGGTTCAATTGTACGGGCCATTGAAACGTGTGCCGAACGATCTGCACACGTTATGGGCAAACCAAATGTATCAATTTGTGAATCGTTATTGGGTGAAAATGGTTTGGTACCCGAACGTACACTCATGATTGGCGATCGTTGCAATACAGACATTTTACTTGGCACAAATTGTGGCTTTCAAACACTGCTCGTTGGCACCGGATCACATCATCTGCATGACGTACATAAATGGCAAAAAAGTAAAAATAACGACGATAAAAAACTTATCCCTGACGTATATCTACCAAAATTGGGTGATCTTTTGCCATATTTGGATTAAAAAAAAAAAAAAAAAAAAAAACTTGGATTAAGCAAATGAACCTCATTTAAATTATGAAACCAAAAAAAACAGATAAGGAACAATTCTATGTTGTTTTTTTTATTTGAATAAACAAAATTGTTTGTTGTATTTATCATGGAATGGAACGAGTTTTTAGCATTTGATTTTCATTCTTGAAGGTTGTGATTATGGCGTACAACGTTAATTTAATTAATTTATGTGAAATTATCAGCCTATCAATGATAAGCAAATTAAATTGTGCGTGTGTGTGTGTGCGTGTTTATTTCCCAGGTATTTTGACATTTTTTCCCCCCCGCTTCTAATCAAATTAGAGCAAAACTGTAACATGACATATCATGAAAATGAGATTCAAACGCACGCGCTCAAAACGACGTTCCGTCATGTATTTGGACAAGACAAATGATAAACATGTCAAGGTTGACAGTTGTATTCGAAGGAATCCACTGTACACGATAAATGAGAGTTACATATCGAATGGTTTTCTTTTGTAAGATTGTGATCATTTTAACTGTAATAGGGATTCATTGGTTGGACAGTTGGTGTTATTCAAATTTACTGCGATACTTTATTCATCAGTTTTTTGTATTAACTTGTTAATATAATGTTAAATCTGCATCATATTTCATTAGATAAAGGTATCGAATGGTTGAATTCATTTGACACAGTGCTCAGTGATTGTGATGGTAAGTATTTTAATACCGGATCATTATAAAATTAAAAAACACTTGAACAGCCAACCAGTGTTCACAATAAATGTACTGAGAGAAAGAAAAAAATCTAACCCAATTGTTTTTGTCTGCTACAGGTGTGCTCTGGGTCAATAATAAAGTGTTGAAAGATAGCAACAATGTACTAAATCGCTTGCAAGCGATCAACAAACGTGTATTTTTCGTAACAAACAATGCAACCAAATCTCGAAATATTTATGTGGACATGGCACGTGACCGTGGCTTTAATATTACCAAAGATCAAATTATCACACCCGTTTTATCGATTGTAAACTATCTAAAGAGCATACAATTTGACAAAACGGTTTATACAATTGGAAAAGGAATGATATGCGATCAGCTGAGGGAATCAAATATCAATTGTTTAAGTACCGAAGATGAAAATATAATCGATACACATTATTCAAATGTCACCCCGGAAATGTTAAATTTGGATCCAACAGTTGGTGCCGTTTTAATCAATTACGATTATAGTTTTCATTATTCGCATATTTTACGTGCCACCAATTACTTGCGCGATCCAAAGTGTTTATTTTTAGCATCGTGTATGGATGATCGTGTACCATCGGAAACGGAAATGATAATACCTGGTATTTCACCAGTTGCACGTGCCATTGAAGCTTGCTCATATCGAACAGTCATGAATTTAGGAAAACCAAATCCAGCAATGTGTAGTGCATTATTGAATGATGGTATCACACGGCCAGAACGAACATTGATGATTGGAGATAATGCCCGAACTGATATTCTTTTGGGTAAAACATGTGGCTTTCAAACGTTACTCGTTGGCAGTGGAGTGCATGGGCTGACCGATATTCAGCGATGGCAAACTAGTCAAAATGATGATGACAAACAATTAATTCCCGATGCATATATTGATCGACTGGGCGATTTGATTCAATTTCTTAAATGATTGTTGACTGTGTGTGTATGTGTGTGCGTGCGTGGATTTGTAATGTTTTATTGAATTCAGAAAATGACCTTTTACTACATTTTTTTTTTTATAGAAATATTCTATTTTTAGTCTATTTTGTATTTGTTACCAATTCATAAACAGTCAATAAAACTATTTTCGGCTGATTTACAAAATTCATGCAATTATTTGGATTATTCATTTGTTATTTCGACTAAGCAGCAGATGAATTCGAATTCGAAATCGAGAAGCTGAACAATTGAATTCGAATTGAACAAATAAGGTTTGATGCCGATTAAGAATGTGCAATTGCAATTGAATGCCGTCACTAAATATCGAATTAATCACTTGATTTCAATTGATGTAAATTGAGAGAGGTCTTGAATTTTGTATAGTATATGTGAACAGCATATATCTCTGGTTTGAAGTCTCAAGTCAACTTGAAATGTTGTTAAAATCGGCTTTGCGAATCTTTTTAATAATTTGAGGAAATCAAACATAAATGAAATGAATAAACTTATTCAAGTTGATCAAAAGCGTGCACAATTTAAACGACAACACGTGTTTCGAATAACATTTCATTTCAATCTGGTATCAAAATGTCATCTTGCGTTCAAAGTGCAAAGTTCACATTAATTTGGCTTATCACGTTGTCTTGGCAAATATTATGTAATTTTCGATGCTCATTCCAATTCGTATTCATTCGAAATAATTAATTTCGTTTCAATTTTTTTTATCCAGATATTTGATTAGTTGCTCATTAAAAATGTTATATATTCCAAGAGCACAACGAGGAAATGACGATATTTTGAAAAACAGATACCTTATGAGGCGATTATTTAAAAATCAATTAGTGCTTAGCGATTCAATCGATTGAATGGACAATTAATTTTTCAATTCTTCGCAAAAATCAAATGAAATTTTCACTTGTCAGTATGTGTTCAGTTAGACGTGCACAATGATACTCGAATACCTTTATCATTTATAATTGTTTCTATTGTCTTCATTAGCTTCAATTTATGCATATTTATCACCCACACATGCGTATTTATTGATCCATTTGGAAGGCAATATAATGTGGTACATGCAACAGTTAAAATACGATAAGTAAGTCATTCGATAGTTAGTATATTTGCAGCAGCGAAACAATCGATATCTGCATAATAATCAAGTAAACTAACAATAAATAGATTAAATTATTCTTCAAGTCAACTTGAACGAATAAATTCTTATCATTTATAAGATAGTGTTTCAGCAATGTTGAAATGTGTTCTAAAAAGTGCGCGCGATTTGTTTTCTATTAAAATTTCCCTATCTGTTTGGCTTTGGAGCCTCAATTGTTGATTTTTGTAGTCGATTTTGAATTTTGTTGATGACGATCAGTTGAAATGAGTCATGTATTTTCAAATAAAATGAAAAATAGCAATATTTGTTGTCGTGGAACTCTTACACATTCATCAAATTGATCAATTTAGAACTAGAGTAGCTAAAAATGACAATAACATTTCCCCTTGAGGGTAATTTTTAGACCATTTTTCAATGTTCGTTTTTTCTGTGTCTGAGCCTCAGACTCTCAGGTATTCAAATTGGACAATTAATGTTCTTTAAGCTCTTCACAATCATAAAGTTTAAAACCCAGTTTAGTTTTTGTCGACATTATTATCGACCAAAGAAATCAGATATTACCTTCCCATTTGATGTTCTCGGGTAGCTGGGGCCACATGATGTAGCGAATATTTCTCATTCTTAGCAAATATTTTGATAGAAAAAAAAAAATTCAAATTAAGTTTTCAAATGTTGTCAAAGTCCAAGCGTTCGCAAAAGCATAGCTTAGCAGCAACTATACCGTATGCTCGGCATAATATGCTTGCATATCGATCTTCTACGTTCGTTACTACGCGAAAATAATGGATTGGTATGCACAGTATCGACGCAAACACACGAACTGAGCTGATGATTCACTAAGAAACACACAACCAAATCGTTGTGTTCGCGTCATAGAGAACGCAGCATATCGATATGCAAGCATATTATGCGCAGCATACGATATGCTTGCTGCTAATCTATACTTTTGCGAACGCTTGTCAAAGTCAACCGAATTCAACTTTTTTCTGCAATTATTATAATTATAGCTTGAAATGTTCAAACAAACCGCAACAGACCTTATTGCAGCCTCTCCGGCATCGATTAAAAAGTGGATCGAATCATTTGATACAGTGCTTTTAGATTGCGATGGTAAAATGATATTAGCTAAATGAATGCGTATAAAACTGGTTTAAAATGTTATACTTTTTAGGTGTTTTATGGACTGGTAGCAAATCGATTGCAGGAAGTTTGGAAGTAACGCAGCGTTTTCAGGAATTGGGAAAAAGTGTATATTTTGTGACAAATGCACCAATTAAAACCCGTACTGAAATACAGGAGGAAGCTGTGAGCCGTCACTATAACGTGTCCAAAGATCAAATAGTATCGGCCGCTTATGAAACAGCCAAATATTTATTTGATTTGAAATTCACTAAAAAAGTGTATCTCGTTGGATCGCTCGGCATTTCAAAAGAGTTAACCGATTTTGGCATTCAATATATAGAATCTGACAAGGCTGGAATGAAAGCTGAACAACTTGTTGGTGTGGTAGTTAATGGCGTAAAATTGGATGAGGAAGTTGGCGCTGTTGTTGTAAGCTTTGATCAAAATTTTAGTTATTGTAAATTACTCGAAGCGAGCAATTATTTGCGGGATCCAGAATGTTTGTTCCTAGCCACGAGCTCTGATGAGGTTTATCCTACGAGCAATGGAACCATTGTGCCCGCCATCGGACCAATCATTCGAGCTATTGAAGTGGCCAGTGGACGTACAGCAAAATTACTCGGTAAACCTGAGTCATCGATATGCAAGTCTATATTGGCAAATGGTAAAATTGTGCCAGAACGTACGCTCATCGTTGGAGATTCAGCAAAATATGACATTTTACTTGGATTTAACTGTGGATTTCAAACCTTAATGGTGGGATCTGGTGTAAATAGTATGAATGATGTGCGATCATGGCAAAAAAGCAACATTGAAGAACACAACAAATTAATACCAGATGCTTATATCGCGAAATTGGGCGATCTTTTGCCTTTTTTGAAGTAGATCAGCTAGACATCCGAGCCATTGATGCCGACACATTTGTTGAATCCATTGATGTATTATTTTACAATTGATTTATTAATCGTTTGATTTCTGTCCTTTTTTACTAGTTACTAAAGCAAATAAAATGTTCAATATATTTTGTAATTCATCTTCACTCATAAAGTGAGCAAAATTATTTCCGAGTGAAACATTTCAGGTGATGCAAAAAATAGCATTTGTGCATGAAATAATTAGTCACTGTGAGTAAGTTGGTTGAGTTTGTCCAAAAGGACGAGATCAATATCAATTAGTCTACTCATAAATTTGCTGATATCAAAGCAGGCTCCTTAAATTTCAACAAAAAATTGTATAACGCAGCTAGAAAAATCCACTTAACCTTCTGAAACAATATACGCCTATTAAAATACATTTTGCGGTGGTTATAGTCTAATGCAGTTCTGAGATGTTAAAAAAAAAACCAGAACGGATCTAACCACAATCAACCCAGCATTAGTTGAAAAGTGTCTCGATTCATTCGATACTGTAAAATGATTTTAATTTAAATAAATACAATTATTTCAAATTTCATGAGAATTCTTCGCTAGGTGTTCTATGGACGGGTCATAATACTGACTACAGCTTTTTTAAGATAGACACGCAGGTTTCATCACAAGATTTTATACGCATTTGAAAAAATGGTGGATCTAAATATGCATTTATGCACATAAAACCCCTCAAATTTGTATCAATTTGAGAGATAATTGAACTTTTAACTTTGTTTGGGATTTCTGTTTATACTTTCAAAAGCAAACTGTCATTGTGAATGATATGTTTCTGATTTAAATTTTATTCGAATATATTAATACATATATAAGTGAATGAATTTCTTAAACAGTTTCTGCTTTTCCAAATACCACTCCAACGCCGTATCCCGTGATTTTTTCAGATGTTGGAAAATGTCTCAAAATGAGTTTGTCATCTTCGGCCTGTAGTTTAATAACACTGTCATTCTCATATTTCAGAGTTGATAGCAAATTGGAGCGTGTCTGTAGAAAATCTCCCAAAGGTTTTTTTACAAAAATTACATTTGAATTAGCATCAACTTCTGGATGTGTAATTGTTGAATTTGCAGCAATTTCAAAATCGACCAAATAATTGTTAATATCGTCATACTGAAAGAAATTGAAGGTGACATTCATTTTCGTAAATGGAGCGACGGTAATATTTTGTGATGGAAAGAAAATTGTGGTTTCATTGGTTTCGCTTATTGTTTCCACTTCTTGGTGGGTAAATGTGACTGAAGATTTTTTCTTGAAAACCCATAAGTTTACTTTCTTCTCGGAGTACACTTGTTTCGTTTTGGTAATCGTCACTTGAGACGATTGAATCCAATTCAACTGATATGAAATGCTTCTGATTATTTGCTGTGTTGGGCTGTTGTTTTCAAATTCTGTGTCTGTCGATTGGATCACAACTTTGTTTATTCGGTCATCTCTCCCGATGTATCGTTTCCCAACCATTTCTAGAATGTTATAGTTTATGTTGCTAGCCGACAACAGCTGAGGACAATCAATGGATTTGCAGCCGAGCATATCGGTGATAATTTTAAGACGTTGAGCATCATATTCGGCAAAATATTGTTTGACGATTTGGTTCTTGATGTTGGTGAAATCGTTCGATAGTGGAGTGAAGTTGGATTGGTTCATCATAGTCACAGGTTCCACTGCATTTAAGGCAATATCTTGACATTTTGTTCCATCACACCTGGCACCTCCATCAATACAAACACACTTGGCACAGCCATCGACTCCAATTTGAAATTCATCATAATCTTGGTAGAATCTTCCCTCAATTTCACATGTTCGGACTGGAAATGAAGCGACAAAATCTCTTAAATTTAACTATTTCGGTATATGAGCAATTTAACGTTATCAATTGATGAACGGGTAACTTCTCGATTTTACAAAAGATAATGATTTTTTTCGATCATTTTGTCACAATCTCAAAGGTGGGACTCCCCGAGAATTGATAAAAACACATTTTTTAAAACAACAGCAACTGTTTTTTTTTGAATTTTTGAAGCCGATTGATTTTAGATCGACGAAATCAGGATTTGATGTAAAATTGTGTGGTTTTCCAAGGAGGGAATTGTCATTCGCCTTGTTAAAGCTCTCTTCGAACTTTTTAACCTACCTTCGATCGAAGCGGCATCCAATACAAAAATTGATGCAAATAATACAAACATTAAACATATTTGGACTTTCAACATTTTCAAACGTATTTCATTACACTTTACAAACAAAAACAAAGTTTTTTTTTCAACAACTGCGCAACAATGTACCAATATAATCGAATAAAATCGATGAAAGGAACCACGAATAATGAGCGTTTCAATTATTTCGACATTATTTATATACTTATGAATTTTCTGGCTTCTGTTCATATTTCTTATCAATTAAGATGTCAATCGATAAAAAATTTACGTTTGGTCATTTGTTAATGAAATATCTTGCATGTGCTTTTACACAAAAAAACCGACGACTAATATATAAAAAAAGAACAGCACTGAATCGATAATATTTTCATAAAATTATTTGGAAGAAAAGATAAAAAAAATAGACAAAAACAGACAAAAACAGACAAAAACATAAGCTGAGTTAGAAACCCCCAACAAATCATGCGAAACATGTCTCAGTATTATCAAAAATCCCATGAACCAAATATTATTCAGAGTAAATAAGCAATCGAATTCATTTAAAGCTTAAATCTGTCTAGCCTATTTCGATTCAATTAGCTAATGAAAACTACACTTTATGAATTGGTTTAAAGATTTTATTTTCAAATTGTCTTTCTATTAACATGAGTAAAATCATAAATGCCTATCAACTTGAATCGGCCACCAACAATTTACTTGATTTCCTCTGGTTTTCCAAACACTACATCAACACCGAAATTCGTGAGTTTTTCTGTTGCCGGGAAATTTCTCAAAATAAATTTATCTTCTTTCGCTTCAATCTTAATTACATTGTCATCTTCATATTTAAGTGTTGGCAGAAAATCAATATGTGTTTGTAAAAAATCACCAAACGGTTTTTTCACAAAGACTACATTTGAATTGCCATCAACTTCTGGATGTGTAATCGTTGAATTTGCAGCAATTTCAAATGCTAAGAAGTATTTGTTGATGTCTTCATATTGATAAAAATTGAATGTCACATTCATTTTTGTGAATGGATCGACCACCACTTTTTGCGATGGAGCCTCAAAGGTGGTTTCGTTGGACATACTCCTCGTCTCTTTTGTGGTTTTTGCAAATTTAAAAGCAGCACCAAATTTAACGAATTTTACTTGTATGTCAATTTCGGAGCTAATGTCTGTGGTTTTTGTTATTATTAATTCATAAAATTGCGTAACTTTGATTGAATAGGAAACGGTTTGAACTTCTTGTTTGGATGGGCTATTATTTACAACCTCAGCATCTGTCGAATGTATGACCACTTTGTTTTGTTTATCGACTCGTCCGGTATATTCTTGGCGATATAAAGATAACACGTTATAGTCAATGGTCGTTGCGGACAACAATTGTGGACAGTCTAGAGTCTTGCATCCAAGCATTTCAGTGATAATTTGAAGCTTTGCAGTGTCATACTCCGCAAAATATTGTTTGGCTATTTGATTTTTAATATTGACGTAATCGTTGAATGTTGGCATGGAAAACTGCATGGGCTGTTCTACATTTTTGGCACTCTTTTGACATTTTGATGCATCGCATTTCAATTCATTCGCCACACAAACACACCTAGCACATCCATCAACACCAGTTACAAAGTCATTGAAATCTTTATGATGAATCCCATCTACAGTACATCCTCGGACTGAAAGTGGATCAACCATTTTATTGATTTCATTGATTAACTAACAAATTATGCTCATGCGTATTTGATTACTCACCTTCTATCGATGCAGCAACCGATACAGCAATCAAGGCAAATGCTTGCGCAAATATAAATAATAATTTAAATTGATCCATTTATTTGGATTTGTACCAAATCGATTTGGCCGATAAAATGAAGCAACACTTTTGCAACACTTCAATTTATACACAAATTCTCCAATTATTTTATTAACTTACCAAAAATCTTATCAGACGTTGATTAATTTGATTGATATCAATCAATATGAATTTTGGTTATTGGTTTTTTTTTATTTTATCAGTTTGAAATATAGCCTCGCGTTTCTCGTTTCTTCACTTTTAAATCATTTTTCCAATTTGGATTTTGCTGCTATATCTGAACGTTTGTCATTGATCATAGCATAGGATTTTGGAGGCAAGGAATTTGTGCTGAACAATTAGTTTAACAAAGTTCTAAGTTTATTCAAATAACAATGCAGACAAAATGCCATGATTTCCAAACAACATGTCATTTTAGGTCTTCACATTTTCATTTCAGAGATTGAAATCGAAAATACTCAAATGCTACAGGTTTTAAATTTTGATTTTATTGAACAAAATATTTGATGTAAACACAAATTAATTTGAATATTTGAATATTTGAACAAAATGGTTAAATTAAATGGTCTGCGAAGTGACATTTTCTGGTAAACCTTCAGGGCGTTGAGTATGGATTAGCGTTGAAGATCCATACTTTAAATCAACTCCAAAGTTTGTAATTTTTTCTTTAGTTGGAAAATTCATGAGCCAAAATGTACCGCCTTCAGTCGCCTCTAACCGAATTGCCGTTGGACTGTCGTATTTTAAATTTTGAACAAATGGAATATTCTTCTGTAAATAGGTGAGTAACATGGTTTTCATGAAGACCACAACTGAATTCTGGTATCCTGGATGTTTGATAGTTGATGTTGAAGCCAATTCAAAATCCAGAAAATAATCCACAGTTTGCTCATACTGATAGAAATTATATGTAACATCCATTTTAGTGAACGGTTCTAAAGTGATTTTTTGTGGTTCGGCTCTCACTACAAACGTTTGATTTTGGGCACTGTTTGCTTCCAAGCTAATTTTTGTGAAATTGAATACATGGCTTAAATTTGCAGAAAATGGGATTTCTTTTAATGGATCACACCACATATCAGCCGTTTTGCCTATGGTTACATCAAAAATCTGTGTTACGTTGAGATACTGAGGATCGGTGAACACTTCTTGTCTTGATGTGCTATTGTTTACAATTGTCGTGTTGAATGTGTGGATTATTTGTCGATTTTGCCTGTCACCGGTGCCGATATATCGTTTGGCATGATGGCCAAAAGTACTGGCTTCGATCATGTACTCGATGCTGCTTATTTGATATAACGTTGGACAGTCAATGGTTTTGCAACCAATCATGTCCAATATTTGATTGAGCTGTGCAGCATCATGATCAGCGAAAAATTGCTTTATAATTTGATTTTTAATATTGAGATATTCAGATTCACCACCATCTGTTTGCATTGTGGAAGTGTCCATCGCCTCTATAGCTGTTAAGATCAAACACAAAATAAAAGTTATATGAACAGTTTAATCTCGAATATCGAATCTCAAATCTCAAATCTCGAAAATATTACATACCATGCGAATGAGCCGCACTTAAAACTACCAAGCCAAATATTAGCAAAAGAAACATTTTGTAATACAATCAATAACCAAAGAAACAATAAACACACTGTTTGAATTAGAAAATGCAAAAGAACCACCTAAAATTCACCGAATAAATAACAGCGAAAGAACTGATACATCTGTTTTTATGAGAACTGCCGAAATCACATATCTTATCAATTACGAACAATCGATAATTTTACACTGAAAATTAATATTTGTAAATTGTCTAATTTTTTTCATTTAAATTGTAAGCGCATATTTACATACATGATAAAAAAGACACCTTTCTCACACTGGCGCACTCTAGTTCACTTTCATTGTAATATGGCATGGACACATTTTTGAATTATTTGGACACTGTGGAACGAAAGTGTATATTCCACTAGCGCCACGTAAAATGTGATATCTGACTGATTTTGGGGGCAATATCTTTTTGTGCGCCACTCTGTTTATACCTCGTGCAGAGGTTTTTCTCATCTTATAGCAAATACGGCTAAATACAGAATTTTCACCTGTGTATATCAACGGCCTCTTTCAAACGAGTAAATTATAACTGTATATGTAAGCGGGCGACTATCAGCACAGTTAGTGGTTGCGTGGTTGTGTCACTTGCGCGAACTACCGTTTGCCGTGATAAATACTCAAACTAATTTAGTTGTGGGCAGAACTTTTATTTGCCCAAGCGAAATGGGACAAACTTACAGGTAATTATATCATGAATAGAAGTGTAATTGCAATCGCTGAGTAGCCACCGCTTTCACATGTCTATATTTCAATGCTTAAATATCCGAAATACGCCATTTTGAGTGACATTGAATTTCATCGGTATTAATTCAGGAAAAATATTTGTGAAATAACAATCAATGTAACACGTGCGTTCATTCTTGCATGCTATTTTCAAATCAATATTTATTTGGATTGACGTTGAACATTTTTGACAGGAACGAAATAATTTCAATGTTCTGCATAAGCATTCGGGAGCATATCTTGCTCTTGCAAGAGCGCATATTTTCGTATCTTAACCAGAGCATATAATCCGATAGATTTATCAGCATAAATGGATTTATGCCATAAATTTATGTCAATCATCCAAATAAAACAATAGACTCCATTGATAGTCCAAAAGTCCGATCTTTGGCCCGAAATAGATCGAAATAGAACAATGGATTCCATCGTTTTGTTTGGAGTTATGACATAAATTTGTGACAAAAATTCATTCATGCTGATAAGTTTATCGGATTATATGCTCTGATCTAAACAAAATATCTGTTAAATCAACAGTGTTAATTCTGGGCAATTTATAGAAAATAATTCCACATCATTGGAATATCATGTTGAAAATATTAATGAAGCGAAGTCTGCAAATCTGGATCGGGCAAATAAAACAGCTACCTGGTTCAAAGCTTATTTATACTATTTTCTTAACTAAGTGCAGTTGCACTTTACAATACATTTCTTATCAATATAGTTTCACCAATTATAATCGATTTCATCGATATTGTCAATACTCATTGTTTAGCTCAAATGCAATTGATGAATTCAATCAAGAAAACCATATTCAATCTATTACACTTTGATATGCCCCACATATTCAAGTTACTTAATTATAATAGCTTATCAAGTTTCAAGTGAACAGTATTATTTCAGTCAAATATGAATTCTAAATATCCAATTATTCTCAACATATCATTCAAATGTCGAATTTGATGTTTTTCACATGTCATAATTATCGTCTCTTGAATATTTTAGTTATTAGTTTCCGATTCGAATATTCTTGGACATTCAAATTAACAATGAGCATAACTGGGCAAAAAATATTCATCAAACGTGTGCATTGATTCTGGTGCATGGAAATCGTGGCAACGATTTGTATTCGAATTGCAGTTGCCAGAAGGACTTTCATTCGAGCACTAGAAGCGAATTGAAGTGAAGTGAAGCAAGCGTTTCATTCGAAAAATATCGAACAAATCAAAATGAATCCGCTGAAAACAGCCCGATTTGTGCTAACTTGGCTTTGTGGATATCCAGCCGATGAGAATACTCCGCGATGGAAGAAATTTGGCTATCTCGTAATTGGTTCGGCTATTTTTCTCAGTAATTTTATCTACATGATTAAGAGCTGTCTATTCTTCAAAGAACATCTGTTCAACAATATTGCATCTTCGTTCAAGTCAATTTATGGAATCGTCGGACCAACAAGTATGGTTTTCATGTGCTGTGCAGGATTTGTTTCTCGTCACAAATTCCAATCCGTTTACAATCAGCTATTGAAAATCCAAGCAATCACTAGTAAGTAGTTAAATTTTATCTAATAAAATAAATAGTTTTTTTTTTATTCTCTTTATGACATTTCAATCAAATTTAGATGATGACAAATCGTACATTATTTGGAACCGAGTCAATGTTCACAGTGAATGGATGTCACAAATATATTTCATATTCGCAGCAGGTTTACTGAATATTTTGATACTTTTTGCAACCATTTACTCGATTCTACAATCATACACCGCCTGCGGTGAGTTGAATACCAAATATATGTTTCGACTACATCCGTTCAAGTAAGTAAATGAAAATATAAGAAATTCCGAGAATTTCTAACTATCTTTGACATTTTTAATTATAATTTTTTTTTTCAGTTGGCCATGGGATCAGAGCACACCATTTGGATATTTTTGTGAAATCAGCCTCAGCATCTTTTTTACGAATTTTTTCACCATTGTAAATTCATATTTTGTGTTTTTTGCCGCAATATGCTATCAGATTGAGGCATTTAGTCTCGTTTTCGAAAAATCGATCGATCAAATCCACTCAAAAAGTGTGAACCCAAATGTGAACAAAAGACTTTTTGAGTTGATTGATGCACATACTACAACAAAACGGTGAGTAACTTTATAATTTCAATATGATTATTTTGATTGTAACTTCCCAAATATTTGTTATTAGATTGTTCAATGATTCAGCTGATGCGTTCAGTTCATTTATCCTGGTCAGGATATTTGCTTGCGTTCTTGCGGTGAGCAGTATAACTCTCATTATGGATCAGGTAGTTTAATAATTGAATTAGTCAAACATTGAATTGAACATCGTACTTTCAACCAATTTCAGACGCTAGCCTCTCGAGACATGATGAAAATGCTTTTTTTTGTGTATTCATTTGCTTATCATGTGTTGCACCTATTTGGATTTTTTTACTTTGGCAAAATGGCTACCAGCAGCTTCCAAGAAATTTCCGATCATATTTATGCATGTAATTGGACTGAGTTGTCAATTGAACAGCAAAAATGCCTTATTCTGATGATGTCAAATGCTCAAAGACCAATGCATTTCCACGGATGCGGAATGATCCACATGGACTTGAATGTTTTTATAAAAGTATGTATTCCAACATTCCATAGTTAAGAATCATTTGTAATGTGGACAAATGTTTCTAATTGATGAAATTTTACAGTGCGTCAAAGTCACCTACAGTTTTTACATGTTGATTAAATTTGTCACTGAATGAATATGAAATAATTATTCGATGAACACTTTTTATGCACTTCGTTGGAGTGTAGTGACTACACCGCAAGAGATGCACCTGGGACTACTGATTTCTTGCCCTTCTTTGTCATGAATATTTCCTCTTCACAATTATAAACAGATCAAAGCACCTACTCACTTGTGAACCAACACTCTTTTATTATATGTACTCTTTGCATTGATGTATTTTTGATGAAAAATAAAATTACATGCTGTTTTCTCCCGAATTTCTTCCTATTGACGTCTTCATTCCAGAGGTTGTTTGGAAGTAAGCGTATAAATAGCCAACTTAACGTTTATTGACATTCGAGAGTCTACTGTACATTGCCTTTTAACTCTCATTTAGTCAATGAAACAATGAAATTACACAAAAAACGAGCATTTGTCTGTCCGTCCGAACTTTTTGTTTTACGGGCGCATTATCTGCGTTATCTGCGAAACAAAACCACTCAATTACTATTTTTACATTCACATTTATCTTTATTTTCATTCATTAAAATCGTAAGTGGATTTAAAATGCTCTAAATTCATCAAAATGCTTTTAAACAATTTTCGATTGAATTGTCACCGCTTCACTTCGAATGTTTGGCACCTTCAAATGGGGATACGAAGTGAAAAAGTCATCATATCTGGAAAAAAGTTACCCGTTGGAATATTGATGAAATAAAAAAAAAAATGATTAAGAAACAAAAATGATGAAATTGTACCTAACGATTTTATCCAGTTTAAATCCAATTTTCTCGGCAATTCGACTGGACGAATCGGATGTGAAAAGAGTAGATGTCAATTTAATTTGAAATTCATGGCAAACGGCATCTCGGCATCGTAGAAGTTGTTCAGCAATACCACGGCGTTGATATTTACGATCAACAACTAAACCAACACTCCCCAAGTATGCATTAACGTCGTATTTTGCAAAAATGTTCAAATTTTTACGAATTAAAAAAGCAATCTCTGTAAAACTGAGCATATTTTGGCTTTTGACCTACAAAATATTTGATGGCATTCAATAAAAGCAATTAACCATTCATTACGAAAACCGTGCAATTACTTGATGAAGCAGCTCCTCCAAAAAACGATCTTCTTTGCATTTAATATAATTTCCATTCATGCCAACGATTTCATCTGAACCGCTTTTGAAACATGCTAATGCCATTTTTTGCTGGAACAATAATCTCCATAACAATTTAAACTCTTCTACAGCTACCGCATCGTTGAAAATTTCTGAGAAAAATTACAATTACTTAAAAAAACAAAAAAACAGCTCAAAATAAATCGAATTGAATTCAAATGGAACACACCAAGCGCCTCACAAATTGGTTCGTATTTGCAAAAATGTTGTATCATGAACTCCACACCATCCTCAAATCTGGATTCGGGCAAATCCTGAATTCGGTATTCCACCATTTGATTGGTGTTTATATCTTTAGCTCGAAACGAAGCCCATGTTTTTGGAAACTCAGAAGATTCCGGGCGTTTCCATATCAATTTCACTGTTGAGTGGCTCATCTTTCATTTATTTTTAATAATTATACATTGAATAACTTTCTTTATAGACCGCACGCACATTCACACTATACCCAACACAGCAAAATATTGACGTTTCTTTTAATACACTGATTCGTATTATCAACTGGTTGATAATACAACTCGTACTAATCAATGATATTTATATTTACGGCTGTGTACTGTTTTTCGACAGAATGTCACATTTTGGTTATAAACGCAACACCAAAGTGAGCGCACCATCAAGATTACTGTCTCAAATAAACTGTCTCAAGAAGTTTAATGTGATTGCAAATGATCAACGACCAGTTTCTTTTAGCTGATTGGACAATTTCATGATAAGAGTCTTGACCAAATGCTATGAATTCCATTGTGTCGAGTTAGATTATCACAACGCTAGTGTTGAGATGGTAAAGTATATCAGAAGACTATCGAACAATTTCAGTTGATATGATTTTTATTCAAAAATTCGGAAAATCATCCAGCTGCCTTTTTATTTCGCCTATTTCTACAGCTCTGCTCGCTTGGCGCAGGACAATTCACTGTGTTTTTAAAACTGCAAAAATTGTATGTTATTGTTGTTGTAGCTTCATAGCCGTGGTCTTGGCGCATATACTATAGTAATTTTATAAATAATTTTTCTTATGGACTCAAGTCGTTCGTTGGCATATCCGTACTAGAGCTGCACAATGAACTGAACTGAACGTTCATGTTCGAGAATTTTAGGATTTTCATGTTCATGTTCGGTTCAGCTCGTTCAAAACGAGAAATACGTGTTCATGTTCGGTTCAAGTTCACGTTCAGTTCAATTTTGTTCGGTTCACTAAAAATTTTCGGACATAAAAAAGTACGTTTGATCTGACGCATACTAAGAAAATGAATAATTTATAAAATTTAGAATTACATTTTGATTTAATTGAAACCAATCAATTGAAACTTTACTCTGGCATTGTGTTGCTTTGTCACACGAACCGAACGCCGATTGATTTCTTTGAACCAGATTATTTTTAACGGAGTTTTGAGGAAGTTTTTTTTATTTTCTGATATTTTGATGGTTCGAATGCATTCAACAAGTTCAGTGGCATCACACAAACTGATTCCATTCTTTGAAATTGTTATTGTAAAAATGTCGAATATTTGTGGCCACCCTATTTCATACAAGTCGTTGATTACACTGTTCGACAAATTTCAACATTTTGTCTGACCCAGAGCAACAACATATATGGTGTTTTAGTACTTAGTGGTGTGAGTCAGAACCCCAAAGGATTTGGTCGGGTCGGTTCGATTTGTCGAGAAATCGACCAAAATCGATTTTCACCGTTTTTTGGCTCAAAAAGTCGAACATTTTCGCATGTATCTCCAAAACTACGTATCACATCATGTTCAATGAATACGCGTTGGAAAGGAATTTAGATTCTAATCAATTTTCGTGAGTAATACGTCCAAATTGATTGAGCCGTTCCAAAGTTATTAAGAGTTCCTATCAATGTCCTCATTATTATGAAATCAATGCAATTGTCTGAATACGAGAAAAATGTCCGAGTAGGCCGTCCATCCGCAATCGATTATCGGACGGATGAACGGACAAAATTCTGTCCGAGTGACCACTATGAAATGAATAACCGAAAAAAAAGTTCGAAAAGTATTAGAAATCAAATTGGCATTTGATTAATTAAACGAGATTACAGTAAAAACAATGTTTGTCAATATGGAGTGTTTTGAACATCGCCTACTGTTCATGTTCAGTTCATGTTCATTTCAGATTGAAATGTTATGTCTTGGTTCATGTTCATTCATGTTCAGTTCATCTCGTTCAAAACGAGAAATATGTGTTCATGTTCGGTTCAGTTCACCGCAACGTGAACGAACCTGAACCGTTCAGTTCACTGTGCAGCTCTAATATACACTACCGGTCAAAATGATGGAAACCCTCCGTTTTATATTTCATGGATTTCAGAGCTATTTCTTTCTTTAAGTAGTGATGTATGACTATTGGTATATCAAGTGAAGTTGTTCACCTATTCAAGCCCTTCAACTCTGCAGACGAGTTTAACATAATCCTAATTTCTGTTTTGGCGATAGCCACGGCCAAAAATTGGCCAAAAACCACCAATCTATGGCGTAATTGGCTCGCTTTAAAACTGTACAAGGATACAAGATCTACAAGTTTGCCAAGGACAATAATACTCAGTAGGGTGCATCGATTTTTTTAAAAAACGTAGTATCAAAATTGGCGTGGGGGCGCTCTATAGTACACTTCAATACGAACATTTTCTGTACTGGGTGAAGTCTGTAAGTTAATTCCTCTCGCGGCGCTGTTAATTTGAAATTTGGCTGTTTTAGGGCTGATTTTCATGAAAATTCGCTCAAAATGTACGATTCAGAAGGAAAATTGTCATAACAATTAATTTGCCCGTTTTGATTTAAAAAAATAATCACACTCAAACTAATTACCGTTTCTACATTTGAAAATAATGCTGAAAAACGAGATCGCTTGTAGCAACCCAACAATACTAAAAACAAACACACAATAATTCTATATAGTAAGAATGGAAAAGGAAACCTATTTCACCATATAGCTGTACCGCTCTAAAACATACGAACTCCAAACAAACACACACACACAAAGAAGAATTTGAGTGACACTACTCTTAATGTTAGAGTAATCGGCACGTTTACTCCTCCTTCTGTTTCGTTTACTCTGATGTCAGTGTTGTGATACATATTACTCACTCATTTGCACAGCCTACACCAATCTGAGATGCGCGCTCAGTGAATGTTGTGGTATGTTAAGAACTGAAGGAGAAGTTATGAATCAAAATGGGGAAATGTGTTTCATTACACTGCCATCGGAGTAAACGGAATAGAAAACAGAGTAAACGAGCCAATTACTCTAACCTTAAGAGTACTGTCACTCAAATTCTTCTTTGTGTACCACCATTCAATACGCACCCCACTCGTATTGTTTACATTGCGTGCGACATTTGTTTTCATAAACGAGAGAGAGAGAACAGAAAAAATAATTTCTTGTTTTCAACAAAAGAAAAATCTTTTCGTTCATTATTAAATATTGTAAATTCATTCAACGTTATATCAAAAATGATTAAAATAGTTTTCATCCATTTAGTTCTTATTGTAGCTTATTGTGAATCTCAAATCAAAAATCAATGGAAATGGGAATGTTTTCATTTTCATGAATACCGTGTGACTGTATTTTCTGGTGTTTGTGGCTCAGATGGACGCACTTATCGCGATATAGACATTTTGAAGTGCATGCAGGGAACGGAATATGGAAAACAAGTGAACCTGCAACTTAGTCATGAGGGAACTTGTTTTGGCGAATTAACATGGAAACAAATAGAAATTACAATCTTGCCATTTATTATTGTGAGTAGACTTAAAATTGATTCGACTTTGATAGAACACCATTACATATTTTTGTTTAAATTTCATTGCAGTTCCCATTGTATCTCTGTATTCTGATTGGCGTGTGCTGGTGCATTTATCGGGCCATACGAGCATGCATACATTGCCGCTTCAGACGCAGTAAAGGAAATGATTTGGCTGAAGCGTTTATTCAGTGAATTGTTGTCAAGTCAAATCAACGATACCACATCGTTTTACATGGACAACATGAGCGCAATTCGTTTAACAAGTATCACTAGATGTTTGATTATTAAATATAATCGAACCTCAAATCGAACTATTTCCATGAAATTAGTATAACTTGTATATTTACAGAACAAAGAGACATAATATGAACATACAAAGTTCACAAGTAACATCATTGCTAGGGGCACATAACTACTCGAAAACGCGTGAAAACTTGCAGAAAACTCGCACAAAAGTATTACATTTTGTAGAGAACTCGCAGTTTATATTTGAGTTCACGAGTTCCACATTCAAATAACACGTGGGAACTCGGACGAACTCGTGCAAGTTCGAGTTCAAACTTGAATGTGAGAAATGCGTTCACATATTCGACAATTTACGAACTCGCAGAACTCGCAGAATTTGCAAGAATTCGCAAAAACTCGCAAGAGTTATTTGCCACTAGCATCATTGTGTAAGTTTTCAAAACAGCTGAGCACCAAAGACATTTTTGTTGGGAAATGTTGATTGCATTTACTCATTTGCTTAATTTGATAACTATGCATTTTTTGCCAATCGATATGTACTTTCAAATTTAATGTTAACATTTTGTGTCATTCAACTTGTCATTGTTGTTGAACTCATTATTGTTTTTTCAATTTGAAATCAGTAGACTTTGTTGATGTAATTTTGATTTGAACTCAGTTTTTCAGCTCGCCTGATGATGAAAGCATGGCTTCCGAAAACGGTTGCGAATAAAACGCAATTTTACACCAGAATAAGAAGTGTTTTACTTAATTATATCAATTATTACAGTCTTTATTACTGCCATCTTTATGAAGAGGAGAAATTACTGCGACGCCCCAGTCTAAAGGTACAGTAGAAGAGTCCTAAGCAAGATTAAAAATACGATGTATCCATTTAACTCCAACTTCTTTTGTCGCCCAAGAGCAACAGTATGAGAGGAATTGCAGTTTCATAACTTAGCAAAGCCATTCGCCAAATGATTTATTCAGACACGGAACATTTACATACTGTAATAATTTTTTTATTGATACAGCAATTCGCAATAAGTTTTTGTGTAAATAGTTTTTGGTTTGCTTTCATTTTTGTTTCTCTTCCATTTGTGTTTTCATTGAGAATCATTTGAATGTCACGGGAATCAAGTTACAAAACGCATTACAAATTTTAATTAGAATGTGATTAAGTGTTTGTGTTTAGTCGGCATTCGATTTATCATTATATATGACTGACTCGATTCAAATATTTTTTATTTGTTTATATTTTTTTCTTTTAATCATGAAACGCAAACACATGTGAAATAGAGATAATCCCATCATGAGAGATCGTATGTGATTGCATTTTGGTATCCTTTTTTTTCATTCAACAGCTACCGCATCGTTGAAAATTTCTGAGAAAAATTACAATCACATAAAAAAAACAGCTCAAAATAAATCGAATTGAATTCAAATGGAACACACCAAGCGCCTCACAAATTTGTTCGTATTTGCAAAAATGTTGTATCATAAACTCCACACCATCCTCAAATCTGGATTCGAGTAAATCCTGAATTCGGTATTCTACCATTTGATCGCTGTTTATATCTTTGGCTTGAAACGAAGCCCATATTTTTCGATACTCAGAAGAATACGGACGTTTCCATATCAAATTCACTGTTGAATGGCTCATCTTTCATTTATTTTTTAATAATTATACATTGAATAACTTTCTTTATAGACCGCACGCACATTAACACTATACCCAACACAGCAAAATATTGACGTTTCTTTTAATACACTGATTCGTATTATCAATTGGTTAATAATACAATTCGTACTATTCAATGATATTTATATTTACGGCTGTGTACTGTTTTTCGACAGAATGTCACATTTTGGTTATAAACGCAACACCAAAGTGAACGCACCATCAAGAGTTACTGTCTCAAATAAACTGTCTCAACAAGTTTAATGTGATTGCAAATTATCAACGACCAGTTTCTTTTAGCTGATTGGACAATTTCATGATAAGAGTCTTGACCAAATGCTATGAATTCCATTGTTCGGAGTTAGATTATCACAACGCTAGTGTTGAGATGGTAAAGTATATCAGAAGACTATCGACCAAATTCAGTTGATATGATTTTTATTCAAAAATTCAGAAAACGATCCAGCCGCCTTTTCATTTCGCCTCTTGTTCGGGTGTTCTACAGCTCTGCTCGTTTGGCGCGTGACTATTTATTGTGTTTTACAAACTGCACAAATTGTATGTTATTGTTGTTATAGCTTCATAGCCGTGGTCTTGGCGCATATACTATAGTAATTTTATAAATTAATCTGTTTTCTGGACTCAAATCGTTCGTTGGCACCGTGCACAAACGTTTGCTCGTTCGTCACTCATTTATTTTTGACAAATACTTGAATAACAACGAACATCTGGTGGTTTTTTTAAAAATAGAAGAGTTCGACGGACGTTCGTTCGGAAGCGTCCGTTCGGAAGCGTCCGTTATCTACTTACTAGATAGTAATGACATGAGTGCATCAACACATGTCAGTGAACAGCTGGACTTTGTAGGGAGCTAAAAAAAGCAAATCAAATAAAGATTTCTTTTGTTTTTATTGATTTATTGTATTTAAAAATTAATATTCGACGCTAAATATCAATGGAATACAGTGTCGTTAAATTTAACGTAAAAATGCTACTACAATCGTGTATTAAATAAATGATATTATTTAAATAATAATGGGCTGCGGGAAAATGTACAAAATCTACTTTTTTTTTGAAAAAAACATATATAAAAGCGAATAATTTAAATTAAAATCACATAAAATTTGATAAATTAAATTAATGAAACTAAGAAAAATGAATGGCGGAGTTTAAAATTGTGTCGCCAGTTGACATTTAAATATTCCCTTTGATTTTGTTTTTTTTTTTCAATTTCGAGCACATTTTTGTGTGTTTTTTTTTGTCCAAAATACATTTCAATAAAATTTATTTAGATTTTTTTTTCATTTTAAAAATCGGAATTAACGGTGATTGTGGCAATACATTTTTTTTTATTGTTGCACATCTATTTATCAACCAAAATCACTTAAATATTCAACAAAAGTTGAGGCACTCCTTGTTTTGTCATGTGTGTTTGTGTGTATTTATTTCGTATGAGTTTTGTTGAAAGAGAAATATAAATTAAAATCCATCAACAGAAAAATGAAATTTGGTCTGTCGATTAATCGCAACAAAAAATTAAATATAATTTCAATTTAAAATGGAATACAATTAAATTAAATCATTGGAATGAAATGAATTATTATTTGTTGTTGTATGAATTTCAATTGCAAGTCGTCGATTTGAAGTTGATTTCTGTGGATTCGATTCAACACAGTTTATTTTTATTTATTTATTTTCTTTTGGAAGTTATTTCATGTTTATGCTAAAAATGCGCTTATTTACACTTAAATACTCGTTTGTTTGTATGTTTTGGAATGCAGTTTACATGAAACGCTTACGCTTAAATTACTAAATGCCATTTTTAATGAATTAAAATGATCAAAATTTTGGAGTTCAGCTACAAAAACCTAGGTAAATGTACTTTACGGCAATTTTAAACCCAATTCAAATATAGTTTAGTCTTTTTTGTTGCTCACTAAATGTGAAAAAAAAAATCAATTTACACCAATGATTTCGTTGTTCAACACACAAATGTCTGAGCAAAATGGAAACGATACAGTGAGAAATGAGATAAAATCAATATGACACAAGTTCCTCCGTGATTAACTATTTGAATATGTCAATCAAAATTCTCTACCTCAAAAGTGTATTGAAAGCTCATTTTTTTACATTGTCATTTTATTTACGTTATTCATTTATTTATTTTATTTATTTATTTATTTGTTGTTTGTTCTCTTTGTTCCTTTGAAATAAATAATTCTAAATGAAATCGCACATTTTATTTTGAGGGAAATGTCGATCTCTTGATACAAATGATGAATTCATTGACTATTCGGGTTAATAATCTACAATTTTTATGGGGCAGTCTTATTTGGCCATTGGCAGTTGATTTGTTTTAAACTGTTGTTTCGTCATCATCAATATAGCCTTTCCTCCTGCAAAATGAAATCAATAATTTATTAGAAATATTCTCAGACAATTTTTTTTTATTTGAATGCACTAAACAAAAATAATCATAAAACACAAGCAAATATACTCAATAAAAAGTGTTCATTTTTTTCCTCCTGCGGTCGAAAATCGTTGCTTTGTCCCTTTGAGGGGCAAATTGCATGCATTTCGTCTCTTTGAAGGATGAACTTCCTTGACAGGTGCTCTGAACGTGCTGGCTGCGAACATGTTCGCAGACAGCACTAGCACTAAAGGTGTACAACGGACATCCTGGCCGTCCGTCCGTGATTTTCAATGGACGGACATTTTGCATATTGTCCGACTTGAGAAGAAGGACGGACGGACGGACAAATGTTCAGAACGGAACGGAACGAAACAGTCCGTCCGTCCGACCCTGTCCGTTGTACACCGTCAGTCTGCACCCAGTGTCAAAATTTGTGTTCATTCCTCCATAGAAATAAAAACCATACAATTTGTCCTCCAAACGGACAATGTGGTGATTTTGGACCTCTAAAAACATAGAGCAACAAAAATGACTACTTTTTCCCATTGAGAACTATTCTAGATTCAAAATGATTTCACTTAAAAATTACGTGAACGGAAGAAGAAAAAAAATGAATTAAAAATAGCTAATGATATATTCTTCTGCAAGTGCACACACGCATAGAAAGACAAAACCAAAAACCAAAAATTGAAACGGGGCATGCATTAGAAAGCTTCAAAAGTAAATATAAAATTTTAATGAAATGGTCATGAGTTTATCATTTGATTTGTGCAAAGTGAAAAACAAAACAAAAATCGTGTCCTAGCAATTCAAACAGCTAATGGCTAAGTGCAAATCACTCGACTCATTCGTAGTACGAACCTCCGATCTAAAACATTCGTTAATGTTTTTTTTGTTTGTTTATTTCGTGTGTATGTGTGTGTGTGTGTGTGTTTGTATGAAATGGCAATGAAAACGTTTCATAAAATTGATCGCGCGATTGTGTTTTTATTTTTCGTGTGCATGAGTTTTTTGTTTGTGTGTGTGTTTTGTGTAAAAACCAAAAATGTATCCAAAATATTGTTATGACGCATCAAAAATGTGACACAATTAAAATGTCAATGCGTTTCGGTCACAGACATACAATTTTAATTTTGAAAAAAGAAGAAAAAAAAGTGGACAGAAAAAAGATAATTAGATTCGTTTTAATCGTTCCCAGCACCATCTGTTAAAAATAGGGTTGAATATATAGTTTTTATTCAATTAACATAAAAAAAAAATCGATGGAACTTAAAAAATTAACTTAACATCTAACGATAAATAGAAAATATGGGTTTTAGAAAGTGTTTAAAATGGAAAAATGGTCCGAAAATGATTGAAAATGGAAAATTAAATTTTCGACAATTGTTAACAATTAAAGAAAAAAAAAAAAAGAATCAAATGTTGAGATGAATGTTAAAATGTAAATTTTAAATTTGAATGAAAATGTCACCGAAACTTACTCGCTTGTGTCTGTGATGCTTGTTAGAGGAGCAAGTGGTTGAATACCAATTACACCGGGAGGCGATGCGGTTCGTGAGCTTTGTCGTGATGATAATTTATTTGATGTTAGCACCGATGGATAGTTTATGTCATTTGATGAGATTGCTTGATTGCGTGACATCATTGTCAAGTGGTCCTCTTCGGCGGTGTATGGAAAATTATAGCCATTCTTATCGGACGTTTCGGACATTCGATCGGAATGATAGTCGGTGGCGCGTTGCTGTTATCAATAATGATTATTAGAAAATTTGATTTTGATATGAGTTATTTTGGTTCGAAATCGATTTGGGTATAAGTTGAAATTACCTGATAATCATTTTTAAGCATTGAATGAACACTGTGAACTGAATCAGCGCCACTGTATAGCCCAGGCGATTTGAGACTGTAGTGGCTTTCACGTGGCGTTGGACTATACATATTATTTGATAGACGATCCTTTGACATGTACGGCAATTCAGTCTTTGAACCCATATACGGTGATCGTTGTTTATCATACAAAAAATGATTGGCATGCTGTGGAATCATTTGATTGATGATTTGATTATTTGGATATTCGGTGTCACTTAAAACACCTTGTGCGGCCGCTGCATATCGTGTGTCCGATGATTTTGGATGATAATTACTATTTAAATTGTAAACCGTTTCAGCAATGCCAACAATACTACCGCCACCACTGTAGTTTGCTTGATAGTCTTTATTTTGTCCATAAATATTGTCATGATCCATTTCGTATTTGTAACGATCATTATCGTAGATCATTTGCGCTGGATTTGCACGAATATTGTAATTTTCGTGCATATTTTCGAGCATTGATGGTGATGGAACGCCCATTTGATTATGCGGCTGTCGATTTATGTAGCTTGTATCGGTTAAATCGGGATGTGGTAATGGCAATGGATTTGGTGAACTGGTTGAATGTGGATGAATTTCATTATCGGAGCCAGTTTCTTGTGACCATCGACCTACAACTATATGGGCGAAAATGGATGAGCATTCAAATCTCGGTGTAAATTCAAATGGACAATTTTCAAACAAGAAACAATAAAGAGAAACCAACAAACTTACCGTTTGGATTTGGCAAAAAAGTTTCTGGTGCTTGGCTTGACCAGCGCGATGTAAACACTGGCCTTACACTTGGAAATAGTTGCGGACTCTGTACAACATTTAGCTCTGGTGGTGTGGTTGCCTGAGGAAAACCAATGAAATTGATTTAATAAAGATAATCCCAAAGCAAATGAAAACAAAAAACACATTTGAAGAGAAATCGATTCAAACCTGAACATGTTCGGTGATATTTGGCAAGTACGACGATGTGCCCGAAATGCCAACATTGCCATGCGATGTAGATGCGATTCCGCTTTGTCCAACTCTTGATTCTTCTTCATCGCTTGAATGGCTCGATGCTAATTCTAAACTTCTACCGTCCGTTTCTGAACCAGAATCGGAATCTTTTCGTGATCTGCGGCCATGACGATCGTCACGATGACGACGTTTGCTGCTATTTCCATTATTGTAGCCTCTCATATACGATTGCCCGTCGCTGTTATAGTTTGATGTTGATGTTGATGTATGCCGTATTTGACCTTCACTTCGGTATGGGCTTGAGCTAGTTTTATTTGTGTTGGTACTCTTTGATGTTGTACTTGACGCACTGATGCCAATATGTTTGCGGCTTGTTTCATACGATCCACCACCAAAACCGCCCGGTGAACGTGGATTTGATGCGGCATTTTGTGAACTCACACTAACTGCCTGTGATGAATCCAACAGTGGCACTTTTCGACCCAAACAACGTAAAAATGAATGGTTCAAATTTTCACGTACACGTTTATTAATGATACAGTAGCCAATCAAACAGAATAGTGCATGAAATACAACCGTTCCCGACAAAAGCATTGTTAGGAGTTGAGAATTTTCAGATGCAGCCAAAACAGCCAACACCCACATTATACCCATCAAAGGCAATGACACCACTGACAGCCATAAAAGTGTCCTGAAATGAAGACAAATGTTTAGTTTTTGTTTACCTCAATTACCAATTCAAAATGAAAGATAAAAATCGAAATGAAAGTATTACCTTAAATTGCCAAAACCAAGCACATGATCTTTTAGGGTGAATGCTGCTTTAACCGATACAAATAGAATCATAAGATTCACCACGGACATTCCAGCTATAGGGCCAACGAGCCACCACACCACAGACTCATACACCGAAAGCCAACAGCTGCATTGAATTGAATTAAAATGAATTGTTTTAATATTTTCATTATTCTCAATAAATCTAATCAACAAAAAACCCCAAATCAATACTCACAATAAATTATTGCCATATTCGTGTGCTCTGACCCCAACCGATAGCCCAACAACAATGGCCGGTGCTCCGTATCCAACTGAAAAGTAGAAGCCCATTGGTCCATGATTGACGTCTCGCATTTCAGTCAGCATTCGATACAAGTGAACACAATCAACGGTGGTCCATGCAAATGCCGCTAACCAAGCATAATGCAAACAAATTGCGATAATTTTGCATGAAAATTCCGTATCGATAAGATTGCGACGTGATTGAAAACCGATAAAGAATAGCATTTCGGCAAAGAATACGCATAGAACGAGATTTTGATGGATTGTATTGGAATTCGTTTGGAGGCCACGCAGCAGCGCCAATGCAATAAGAACCATGAATAAAATTGGCAGTGAAATCATGAATGCGGACAACGTTGTGATTTGAATGAGTAACGATGGTTCGGGAATATCACTTGGATCGATGACATCAATTAAAACGGCATAATTTGAAATGTGTGTACACGAGCAATTGATGATGATTGGTCCATCCATAATCATAAATTCAGCTTCATAATTTGGTGTCTGTGTTTGACAACCAAGCCGTGTCCATGAGCTTGTAAAACTGTTCCATCTCACACACTGTGGATTCGATCGTGGTCCAAATAAACTGCGATCAATATTCAACCACATCTGCAATTTAATGGGCTGCGATAAATGTGGTGAGCCAAGACTTCGATACACTAGCTGCTGATCATCATCTTCATCGTCCGTGATGCCACGTTTCACAACACGTTTATCCGAATAAGTGGCTTCATTCTCCATATTCGGTTCGAATGATTTTTTCGTTGGCTGAACATCATCATAGTTGTCTTGTGTATTTTTAATGATTATTTCAGCGCTATTCTTGAGACTTGCATGATCATCAACATCATGAATCGAAATATTGATCATCTGATCACTTGAGTTCGTATCTTTGGGCGACGTTATATTCGAAAAGCGTTGAACTTTCGCTTGTTCTCTATCTCGTTCACGATCAACGTTTGGTATTTCGATATCACGACTTAAAACGATTTTCGATGACATATTCGAACCGATGCCATTCATCATACCATTGTTTCCAGTTTTTGATTGTTCATTTGTGCTCGGCACCAAAATTGTTAGCGATAAAATTGGTGTTGCGATTTTAACATCGACACCCCAACGTCTCGTGATCGTTTCATCAAATGCACTATCATAAAGTGTGCCCATATCTTTGTACTGTGCATAGCTAATAATTGCACGATGTTTATCGTTCATTTGTGAATTGATTGTGTGCAATAAATCACTGCTATCTTCGGGTGTTGTGATGCCAAGCATATCCAATGGAACCATAAACTTTGTATGATGATCGAATTTCTTTCGATTTTGCATATAATTATTGTATTTTGGGAATGAAATCATTGGCTTTTGTTTTGGATTGTGTTGCAAAAATGAGCTCGTATCTGGTAAAATGACACTTTCCGTTGTAAATTGATTGGAATGATGATTGGATTTTTCTTTGAAATAGTCCGTCAACTGTTGCGGTTGATAGCCAAACAATGATTCCGATGTTACAATATCCAATCCGAGAACCAAATTATTATGCACAATTTCAAATGGATTTGTATATGTGTCATGCTGTGATCGTGCCAAAATTGTCATATATTTGTTGAATGCATCAACCAAATCGCCTGGTTTGCGTTGTGTTAACTGTGTCAATCGTCTCCATTCACTTGAATATCGTTCATCCAAAATGACACTCGCACTTTCCACCAAATTTCGAATAAAATATTTATCTTGGCTGTGCGACAAATTCAATCCATTTTGCATTAATTCATAGATAATAATTTCATGCAATAGACCTTCAGTCACCAATAAATCAGCACCATACAAACGATCATGCACAAATTTCACTTCGTCGGTGAGATATTCCATTTCGTATTCATCCAGCCAAACGGCATCTTTGTTGATTGGTGTTATTTTCGATTTGGCATCACTGTTCTTGTTGAGTGCATTCACACCATTGATGTTTCCAACCACATCGGTGGCATGTTGCAATGCCGACGCAATTTTCACCGAAATGAATGAATTTAATTCCAATTCACGTTTTTCCAATTGTGATAAGCGTTTACGTAAATCGATAAATTGTTCAGATGTGCAATTGAACATATCCGGATGGCTCCAGCCACCACGATCTCCGTCACAAACACGACGACCTTTTCCATAGGCCGGTGCCGGGCAACTTTCAATGGCCGTTTGACCGAGTGGTGTTCGAGGCCACCATACACCAGCCGCAAATGAACGTGGACATGAATCATACACCACTTCGCATCCTTTAAGTGTTACTTCAGCGTATGGATTTGAACATGAATCACATCTTCGACCAATTACACCTTCTCGGCATTCACATTGACCGGTCAGTTGGTTGCATGTACCACTATACGATCCAATTGCATAGCAATCGCACGGAAAACAAGCAGTTTCGTTAATTGGTTGATAGTGATTCTCTTTGCAGTAGCATTGTCCAGTGGTTTTATTGCAATTCATGTGATAGCCTTGTTTTGTATTGCATGTACATGGACCGCACACTTTTTCACCCCACCATCCGCCCGGGCATGTTTGCATTTTACTAATCTCACAATATTCACCCGTATTATTTGTACTGCTGCAATCGCATTTGTAACCTTTGCGATTATTTTGATCGACTCGACACACTCCCGATGTGCATGGATTTAGCGTACAAATCGGTACACAATCATCACCCACAAATCCAGGCAAACATTCACATGTCGTTTGATCCCATTCGGACACGCACATGCTATGCTCAAAACATGATTCTTCACAAGCTGCTTTCGATTCGCATCCATCGCGTACATTTTCACGTATCGTTGGTCGATTGAGCGATGATTGTGGTCCACCAACGCGAACATCTTGAATGCAACCTTCAAATTGACGGAAATCCTCAATGTGTCCGAAACTGGTATCAACGCTTCCGAGTATAATTTTGCCCACGTACATGCCTTGGATTTTCTGTGACATTGGCAAAACACCGATACGTTGACCGTAGTCAACGGAAAATGAGATTTCTGTTCCAAGCCATTTCACTTCAATGCGATGCCATTCACCATCAGCCAAATCACTGCCCGCCAAAAACATTGGTTCACCGTTGAAAATATAATGTAAAATACCATTTTTGAGCGCAACAATAGCCGACATATTTTGACCGACTTGAATTTGAAGTAGAAATGCATTTCGTTGTCGTGTTCGTACTGACATCGCTGTAATCCATGGGAATTGAATTGGTCGAAGCAATGGATTAAAACTTAATAGACCATCGCCGCCAAAACGCCATGGCAATGGAACCGTTTCTTGGCAAGCGTGCCCCGTGAATCCTTCTGGACAATCGCATGTATGCGTTGACCAACCTTCTTTGCATGTGCCACCATTGAAACATGGCTCCGATGCACAGCTTGGCATTTTCTTCGGACAACCAGCCGTTGTTCCATTGTCCGCAACATATGAATTCAAATCAATATACTTGTGATCAATGTAAATATCCGAAATGCAACCAACATAATCATGATTTTGAATTTGAAAATGAGCTGGAATTTTTGGCAGCCCACCAATTTGCAATGGGCCAGTTAAATCCAAAAATCGATGGCATGTTTCCGTTAGCAGTGAACATCGTCGATCCAATGTTAATGTTGTGCTGTTGGCACAATTCCATTTTTCACCCAGATCACCATTCAACAGTAACGCCGTATCACAACTATCCAAACTGATTGTTACACTGCGATTGAAATAGGCCACTTCAACGGTGTGCCATTGCCCGTCGGATACTTTATGCTTTTGTTCAATTGTCACCGACTTAATATCCTGGCCCAATGAATATGAAAATGAAATATGACCGTTTAGAATTTCCAATGCGATGAAATCGTGCAGTTCATTATATCGTCCGTTGTACAATAGCAAACCATTTTCGTTGACTGTTGCAAAATTCATTTTCAAATGGAAGCGATGACGTTGACGCAGACTCGGGAATGTTAAGAATGAATTCTTTGAAAATGAACGTGATCGAAGTTCACATGTTTGTGTATATGATGGATGCGGTGTTATTTTACTTTGCTGACATGATCGTCCACCTTCACAAAAATCGGTCATACACGGTGGCAACGTATCGATTTTGGTTTCACAATTTTCACCCGTGTAATCAGCCGAACAAGTACATGTATAGCCACCTTCACGTCGTATACAATTGCCCGCATTTTTGCATGGATTCGAATAGCATAGATCGACTTCAGTGTCGCACAGATAATGCTCTTTGCTACCGGTAAAACCATCCGGACACTTGCACGCAAATGTATTAACTGGGTAAATTGGACGAAACAGAACGGTATCACTGTGTATAAAACCGGATGCATTGCCAAATTTCAGTACGGTCAAACATTCCTCGTAATTTAAGCATGGTTCTCGTACGCATAAATTATCATCGAATGGTAAAACTTGAACGGTAGCGAGTCGAGCGAGAATTGCACGATTCAAATAAACACGCTCCTGTAGATATTGTGATGTGTAGAATTCTTCGTGTGATACATCGGATCGTCGCGCTGAAAAACTGACATTTAAAACGCGTGAATTGATGTCAGTGTCATCTTGAATCGAAAATAAGTAAATATTTTCCTTCGGGCATGGAATAATTGCAGCCAAACCATCCAGGAAGAAATTGAGTAGCGGTGATAGAAAAGCTTCTTCGGTCATTTCGTCCAGCCGAACCGTAACCGAATTGAACAGCATATCTTCGGTGATTAGACGAACAATTAATGTCATTATAGCTTTTGCTTCGTTGATGCCATCCGTTACAGACACTTCCATGACCGCATATTTTGGTACGTTTGTATTCAATTGTGGGCTTAGCGTTAGCGCACCGGTTGATGAATTCAATCGCAATAGATTTGCATTATTTCCCGATAAAATTCGATAGACCAGTTTGTCATTGACATCAGCATCAAATGCTGGTACACGTCCAATTTCACCGCTGGGGAACCAATCTTGAAAGTTGTTGAAAATAATTTGGAAATCCTTCAAGACTGGAGCATTGTCATTGATATCGGTCACCAGGATTTCCACGGTAACATCATTTCGAAGCGGTGGACTTGCAGCTCGAATTACCAATTCAAAACGTTTTTTCGGTGATTCATAGTCCATTTCAGTCATTGTGAGAAGTTGTGCACGTTCCGATCCAGGCCGTGTGATGAGCGAAAATGAATTTGAATCATCGCCACCAATGATTGAATATTGAACGATTGCATTTACACCTTCGTCAGGATCATGGGCATGAATTTCACCAACCACTGAACCAACCGGTGAATTTTCCGGCACATAAAATATGATGCGATCGGATTCAAATGTTGGCGGTGAATCATTAACATCTTCCAGCCGCACTTGTACTTCAATTGTGCTGCTCATCGGTGGTGTTCCTTTGTCAACGGCAATCGCTTGCAAATGATACACAGGAATTGTTTCACGATCAAGTCCTTTATTGGTTCGAATTATACCAGACGTTGGATCAATAACAAATGAACCATCATCACGATCTTTATCACTTAGCAAATATTTAACACGACCATTCAAACCGATATCCTCATCACTTGCTGAAATTTGTACAACTGATGTACCAATTAAGGCGTCTTCTGGTATCGATGCTTGATACAGTGGAACTTTAAACGTTGGAGCATTGTCATTCACATCAGACACGGAGATTTCAACATCAGTAGTATCGCTGAGCGATGGATTTCCACCATCTTTTGCTGTTACCGTTAATAGATATGCGCTTACGGTTTCACGATCTAATGTTGCAATTGTTGTTATGGCACCAGTTTGTGGATTTATGGCAAATGGTTCGCTTGTGCCCAAACTATTCAAAGATTCTTCATTCAAAAAGTAAGTGATTTGAGCATTTATGCCAACATCACTGTCCGTTGCCGAAACAAACATAACGGTTGTGCCGATCGGAACATCTTCAAATACACTCGTTGAATATGGTGCATTTTCAAATACTGGTGCAAAATTATTGGCATCGGTAATGTTAATATTGACCGTGGCCGTGTCAGTTCGACCGCCTGAATCCGAAGCCGTTATCGTTAAAATGAAACGCTTTTCTTGTTTATAGTCCAATGGCTGGGCAATTGTTATTAAACCGCGTCCATTTTGTGATGTTATTGCAAATCGTCCGCGTGTATTTCCCGAGGTAATTTCATAATGTAAGCGTGAATCTTCGTCTGGATCGGTAGCAGTTACAGTCACCACGGGAGTGCCTAATTTAAAAACCAAATTGAAAAAGAAGCATGAACATGAATGTGCAAAATATCGAAGCATTGTTGAATTTGATTTAAATTAAATTTGAAGTGCTTACCTGGTGGTTGATCTTCAGCCATTGATGCTTCATAAAAGTTTGGACTGAACGTTGGATCATTGTCGTTGACATCTTGAATGGTGATAACAACTGAGCTGCTTGCCGAACGTGGCGGTACGCCACCATCTGTAGCAATGACTTGGAATGTATATCGAGACATATCTTCACGATCCAATGACTTCACTGTATGAATCCATCCCGTTCGTGAATCGACCGCCAACGGCAACGAATCCTTTCTATCCAAAATACTGTAATTAATTTCAGCATTTGATCCCTCATCGGCGTCATAGGCTTGCACCCGAACGATATTATATCCAACTGGAACCGATTCAAGTACGGCCTCTTGAAATTGTGACGTGTAAAAACGTGGACTGTTATCATTTGCGTCCAAAACGTTAACGAGCAATTGTGTTGTGTTGCTCTTCGATGGACTGCCACCGTCTTGAGCTCGTATTACTAATCGATAGCTGCGTACACTTTCATAGTCAAGCGGTTTAACCAAACTAACATCTCCTGACATTGAATCGATGGCAAATTGTGATTGCGTGTTACCGCCAATAATTGCATAACGAATGGCTGCATTGTTACCGTCATCAGCATCGGTGGCTCGTATTTGGGCAATAATATTGCTATCGTCCCATTTGTCTTCGCTCACTTGCACCGAATATGTTCGTTCGCTAAACTGTGGATAATTATCATTGTCATCAAGCACTTTAACGATGACAGTTGCTGTAGCTGATTTCCTTTCATCTTGTGGTGTGGCCATGTCAGCCGCTTGAACAACAATTGAATAAATGTCAGCCACTTCGCGATCTAAACTGCTTCGCGTTGAGATTACACCAGATTTGGCATCAATTTTAAATGTATTTACATCTTGTTCGGGTGTTGTTAATCCACCGCCATTCACCGTTTCAATGGAGTATTCAATTTCGGAATTTTTACCAATATCTTGATCGGTTGCCCGAAGTGTAATCACAGTTGAACCAACCGTTGCACTCTCTCTAATACTTGTATCAAATGATTCGGCTTCAAATGTGGGCGCATGATCATTGCAATCCAATACATTGACCTGCAATGTTGTTGTGCCGGATCGTGGTGGAAAACTGTCATCGGTTGCAACCACTCTAAAGTAATGCACATCCATTTGTTCGCGATCCAGTGAGGTGGTGGTTGTTATGACACCGGTACGTGAGTCCACTTTCAACATTGACTGTGATCGTGAATCGAGCAATGAAACCATTGAGTAAACGACAGGTGAATCTTCGGGATCACGGGCACGAACTGTTGTCACCGTTGAACCAGCCGGTTGTTCCTCCAGCACCGATGCCACATACAAAGCTTGCTCAAAGTATGGACTTTGATTGCGTAGTTCACGTTTCACCCGTCTCGCCATATCCGTATCATTAAATTCCTGATGATGATAGACAATTTTCAAACGATGATCCGCATCAATGATATCCGGACGTTCACATTTCACTTTCAATGTAACAATCACTTTCCACAATGGTTCCGGTATACAAACATCCTTGCTGGCAACCAAATCTCGATTTTGCATTTCAATTTTAAAACGTTCATCGCTGACATCGAGAAATTCGACTTTACAATATTGGCAAATGGTGCGCGGTAAAAATGCATTCAATGAATTGATGTATTGGGATTTTTTCATGCAGATTTTATTCCAACGGTCGGTTGTATGAATTGCATACGATGCATATGTTTCGGTAATCCATTGTTTTGCGTCGGTGATTTTATTGTAAATGGCATCATTAAGTTGCAATTCACGTCGTTTGCGTGACAGCATTTTGTGACGTTCATAATTGGTAAGCACACTATCGAACAGTATGTCACCGTCATTAAAATGCTTATAATCCGTTTCATTGACCAATGCATTTTGGTAAATTGTAACCGGTGACGTTTGAATGTGACGACGCCGTCGGTCCAGCACATGATTTTCCTCTTCGAAATTTCGTCCAAACATCAACGTACCATTTCGAATATCGTCGTCACAATTTTCACCCGACACCAGTATCCGTAGCGGTAAACTGTAGTAATCAATGCTACGCAATCGATTTGTTGTTGAATCCACATAAAATGTGAAAATATTCGGATAGAATATACCATCGCATTGGAGGGATTTTTTCAAACGAATTTGTCCATCTTTGTGATCAACATGCAGCAAATGGTGTACAAATTGAGCGGATTTATGTGTGTTGATGCGATACAAACGCTCTGATCCCAGCTTATAAACGGATGCATTAAAAATCACCGTGCCCGGTTCGGTTGTTTCGCTGACCACAATCAAATAGGCGCTGGCATTTTGTATGCAACTAATGACCAGCAATAATGTTAAAATTACACCCAGCAAATGAGACGACACGGTTGCCGTTTTGGTGGCCATTCGCATTGGCCACATTATACAGATTGATTTGCTTCACAGCGACTGACGCACATCATCAAAATCAGGAGAGCGACGAACCAATTCTACAATGGACAAAAAATGAAACAGAAAAAAAAACGAACCGGAAAAATTAATTAGAAAAGCGGAAAACTGTGTGCGTATGTGTGTTTGTGAAGTTGAAAGCTTACAAAAAAAAAAAAATAATTAAAGGGCTAAAATGGTAGATGACAGAAGCATTCTCATTAAACTTTTGCAAATTGCTGGCAAATGTTCAAATTCCAGCCAGTAATTCGTTGGGGCGTTAAATTAAAACTAAAGCAGCATCAAAAATGGATTTATTCATTCGTCAAAATATTTTGCCAAGAGCTTAGTTTCATCGAGAAGAGTGAGAAAGAGAAAGAGAAATCTAAAAATTTATGATAATTGAAACAAAAAAATTGGATGCATGCACTTATACCATGGACTAGAGTTCTTGGACTCATGACTCTTATGCAATATCGGAAAAGCTCATATTGTCGCAGAATCATCGATGTGTGTTGATTCGAACAAAAGAGCAGAGAGATAATGGCAATGGAACTTTTTCAATGATAAAGCCAAAATGGAAACAATTCGAATGAAGAGAGTGGCGGTTCATCTTGGTGTCTCTCTTTCTCTCGCTCTTTCTGTGATTGTGTGTGTTATTTTCCTCTACTTTTGCATTAATCGACAAAAGCTGATGGTGATGTTCATGTACATTGGTACATTGAAACCGTTCATTCATACAGACACATAAAATGCAGTGGTACAATGTCACCATTGTCGTTGCCATCATCATTCAACTCTCCCACAGAATGTTTGTGGCAGGGAGGGATGTGGAACAAAGCGTCATTTTTTGTATGATTCCCTATAAATTTTATAATATTGTTGAAATTTCGATCAAACTTAGAATGTGTAAATTGACTACCATTTTCACTATGCAAAATTTAGGAAATGAAAAAACTTATTATTTATTTGGCACACCTTCAAAACACCAAACGAACTAAAATTAGAACGGTCCCAAACGGTTTAAATAATATTTTTCATTTCCTAAATGTTCCATAGTGAAAATGGAAGTTAATTTACACATGCTTGCAAAGTGATATCGAAATTGCACCAACAGTTATAGTGGTTCGAACACAAAATTTAAACATTTCGTTCCGCTACCCTGGTTTCTGGTCGTCACCATTTTTTTACTTTCATTGTATTTTTGCTCCAATGTTTTATGATTTCGTCATCGGTAGCTGGTTGTTCTGTTTGCAATTTCTCGCAAACGTCAACATATTTTTCTTTTGTAGTTCATTGAGGTGCAGTTATGGGCTGCACATCATGTCGGAGTTTCTCTCTCTCTCTCTCTCTGTTGTTTGTCTGTTTGTTTATGCCGCCAAGTAAATGCACGATGCGATTTGCACTCGATTTGATTGTATTGTCAAATTTGCCTTTTTGTCATTCCAGTCTGCCGACTGAACATCACTTTTCAATGTCTCTCTCGCCACAAAGCAACCAGTGAGAAGCATATAAGCCGCAAAAAATGGCAAATTCGCAAGTTGGAAAAAAAACCAGAACATGATGGAGACAAATATCTACAGAGACAGAGTGAGAGATAAAACGGCAACAAGGACATTGTTCTTCTTGCACAAGTTGTTTTATTCATCTGAATAATAGATACGCGATGCAGTCACAATGTCGCACTAAACAAGCACTATTAAAATACATTCGATGGGAAAAAGAAAACATAAAGCGTGAATTGAAAATTGCTGACATATAAAACAAAAATGACGAATCATTGTGATTTTATTGTGAACTAAAAGTCGATACAACATAAAAATGCAAACAAAATTTACATTTTTTTTCTGCGTTTTTTTTTTGTCTCTACATTTTCCATTGCAAATAGATATTAATGCGTCGCGCATAAATTCATTCAAATCGTCAGAATCGACAAATGTGTATAAGTATTAATTTGTTTGTGTCTCTATTGAAAATATGCCAATTGTGAATCATTTTCGCGGAAAAAAAAGGGGAATTTTGTGCAAGAGAAGAGAAAGGGCATCAGATCATTTAAATATGGGTTTTCATTCATTTTGCGGCTGCCACAGCTAAAACGTAAAATCAAGCGATTTTCAGTGTCTGCTGCACAAATTGAAAATGGATATGACAGATGCAAAGAGAAAAATGAACGAACCATTTCTCTTGCCATTCGCTCTCCGTGATAAACAACAACACAAAATGATGTGCAGTCTTTTCCGTATTGGTAAAAACCTTGCCTTCGAGCTGCAGCATAATTTAATGAATCCACTGCAATCGGAGAGGAGCAACAACAACAAAAACAGAAACAGAAACACAGCCGGGCAGATAACATTCGAAAAATGTGCGCCAAGTGATTTATTGATGCAGCCAGAATGAAGTTTTTTTTTCTCTCTTGGTGCCGTTGTTGATGATATTGTGGCTCAAATCTCTCAAGCTAAATAATACACGATACTGTCACCACTCAATATTTCGCATCTATGATTTATTATGCAGCACAATTCATATTTCAATATTTAGCAACAACAATTGATGGGCTTGCATATAGCGTTCGTGCATGGTGCTGAGCAACTAAGTATAGTTTTTGTTGTTGTTCCTCGTCTCAACAGGCAAACAGATCACGCACAATTTTGAGAGTTCATTGATGCTCTTTCTTGGCTGATCTTGAACATTGGAACATTGAGTCTAATGTACCATTGAATCCAGTGTAATTCACGTTTTTGCTATTTGACTGAATCAAATCTATATCATGGCCACTAATACCGTGTGTAACATCGCTCTCATTATGTCATTATTCACTTCACTCGGAGAAAAAAAAGAAGAAAAAAAGAGCCAAATAATAGCGGCAATAAATTTTACTGAAAAACGGTTAAGATTTTAGCATTAAAAGCATTTCTTTTGTTGTTGTTGTTATTCTTTGTTTTATGGCAAATTTAGTTAATTTACTTAATAATAGAAGTAAAATAAAGAGTTTTTGTTGTTGTTGTTGTTATTTGATTGTGTTCCGCATCGATCATAAATTATGCCTTCATGATCGAAAAGAATTGCAATAAGAATTTTGAATTCAAAATCTGTTTTCGTTTTTCTTCATTTCAAAGAAAACTCGAACAAACTTAAAACAGTTGAATCGACCGAACGAATGTTTCTTTTTTTCTGCTTCTCTATATTTAGTGTGTCAATATTTGATGGTTTGCACAGTTTGTTGCTGGCAAATCCCACCTTGGAATAAGCGATGTTATAGGAACTGAATTCATGTGTTTGTAGCCGAAAAATCAGAAAATGTGGTCAATTTGAGTAAATATTTAATGCAAACACCGTATCTGGATCAATAGACGCGTGTTATTGAATTATGTTTGGCCGTTTTGGTGCTTGTTTGATGTCGCCTTAGCCCATTTTTAATTTACTTTTCCACTATTTACACTACAATTCTAGATCAAAATTCTAGCCACAATATGCCATGGACTGGCTATTTCAATTTATTTTCGTATAAATATGGCTTGATTTTAAGTGAAATAGTATCATTACGAATTGATTCATCTATTCGATTATATCGTTTAATTTATCTCTTCATTTTATAATTGGAATCATTCATATAAAATTAGCAAATATGAATTATCGTTGGATTTTTGCATTTGTGCTTTTTGCATTGATCGTATGTATTGAGTATTTTTGATCGGGGAGTTGATTGTGATTCGGACATCACACAAATAATTTCCAACTTTTGCAGGCTTACGTTCACAGTGATCCAATACCAGCACCAGAACCAGAACCAGAAGCCCTTGCCGAACCTGAAGCCTTTGCCGAGGTATAAAAAACGTTTTTTTTTTTTAAATTTTTAAATTTGTGATCGGAAAAAAGAGTGATTTAATGAAATTCCCTGAGCTTCCTCTTGCGATAGATCCCAAAATTGAAGTTCATAATAGATGATCGAGTTTCAAATGTTGACAAATCAACACTTGAGCAATCTCACAAAGCTCAATTATTTGATCGATCTTGAAATATTCAATCGTAATATTCTTTATACAGCCAGAGGCAATGCCAGAACCAGAACCAGAACCAGAGCCAGAACCAGAACCAGAGGCATTTGCTGAACCATCAGCTCTTGCCGACCCAGAACCACTTGCTGATCCACAACCAATTGCCAAACGTAAGAAGTGTAAGATATTTTATGGACAGAAGTCCGAACATTTGTTCTTAAACTGCACCAACAACTGACCAGCACTGTATTGCATAATTCTGCAAATGACTCCGAACTGAGTAAATTGCAAAAAAAAAAATGCAAAACATGTTGATCTTTGCACTGATCGTTTTGGTGTAGCTCTTGCCATTTCGTTCTCTAACATCACAACTTCTTTTTTTTCGATTTGTCAGCAAAATGCTCTAAATCATCGTCATCATCTTCAAAATGTTCGTCTTCATCTGACACGGTAACGATCAAACGTGGCTCAGGAATGTCATCAGGCATGCGCTCAAACTCAAACATGGGCTCAGGAAAGAAGATCCGTATCAAGTATCAAGTGATGCCCAGAAAGAGTGTAAGTATTCAATCACAACAGTTATTTCACATAAAATTGAATGCAACCAATTCAAACCAGAATGAACGTTAGCGACAAATTTGCTAGAATAACAAAGCCTGGTGAAGCATTCCTTGTCTCTTCTGCTGAGAGTCGTTCACTCTCTCACACACTCTTACAACATTTGAGAGTTGATAGATGCATTTTTTCCCCATAAACAATTAGTATTTTTATAATTTGATCTGTTCAACTAATTCAATGAATTTTGTCTGTTACAGTCATCTTCTAATTCTCGTACATATATTTCAAATTATCCATCATGCAAATGCAAATCGGGATCATCAAGCAAGAAATGCTGCAAGAAATCAAAGAAAATGAAGAAATCGAAGAAATCAAAGAAATCCAAGAAATCAAAGAAGCGTGGCTGTGGATGCATGATGTGCCCATGCATGATGAGTGAGTAGAATACAACATTTAAAATGGTTTTTGACGAATCAATTTAAAAATTATCTATTTGTTGAAATTTTAGTGCCAGATCCAGGTATGATGAGTACAGCAAGCACAGCTTCAACCGAATCAACTGCATCAACTGCATCAACTACAGCATCAACAGCATCAACAACAGCATCAACTGCAGCAACCTCATCATCATAAGCGCAATGATTGTTTCAAACAATCTCATTGGACACTGGACATGGCTAATCTCGACCTGTTTGACTTCCATCATTTCTAATTTATTTGCACACGGCACAATTCTAGCGATCCAATCAAATTTCATCTTTTCATTCGCATCGAGTTTTCAAAACGTTGAAAACGAATTTATGCCGTTCGCTTTTTATTTTGATTTAGATTTAGTTAAATTATTCATTTATATAATTTCATGCAATTCAATGGGAAAATAAATATTCAAGTAAAAGCAATCATTTTGGCGGTATTTTTACTTTTTCGCTTCATTTTTTAAGCATTTCAAAATCACTATGAAAATTACACTCTGATCCATTCTAACACCAAAGAAAGCAGAAAAAAAGTGTTACCCAACGTGCGTTACCCAGGTCAAACATACCATTCAAGCAATCAACTACCATTTTCCTATTGAATAGTTAAAAACAACAATGAAGTTCAACATAAATAAACAGAAAGTTACGCAGCGGGATACCTAAATTGAGCGCGAAACTTTAACGAATCATTCATAAAATAATTACAGTTTTGAATTTAATTGATGAAATTAAAAAAAATGTAAAAAATCCCGTTCTCGGTGTGAATGTTTCCTATTTAAAGATTGGAATATAGCGGGCGAAAATAAACATTCAATCATTTTTGTGTTAATTATTATTGTTCACATGTCGAATTTTTGACATCATGAAAATAATGTTATAAACGCATGTTTTTGTATCGCCTCATTGTTTTTTTTCACGAAATTTGTTACGCGTTATAAATACGAAATCAAGTATATGTACTTTGGTCAACAAATGATTGATATGGGTTATTTATTTAACCTCATAAGCGAAAAAAACGATGTTGCTCTTAGTTTTTGTGTTTTGCTCTTGTTTCTCTCTCGAAATCAATCATATTGCTATCATTTGCTACTACAAAGTTATTTAATTCAAATTCAAGTGGCATTCAATCGAAATAATTTAACATTCAAAATAACTATAAATGTTCTGATTTTAGTTTGACCAAAAAAAAAACCATCCGGTCAACAAACAATGTGTCATCTATTATAAAATGTGGCATCCTAGGCGGCAAGCGTATGGAACACATTGTTGTTGCTATTGTTGTTGATGTTCGTTTTAGCTGCCAAATCTAACGTAATAATTTATTACATGTCACAAAAGCTGTAAGTGTACTTTTGTCATGCCGGACACCGTGAATAATTCAAAAACACTTTGGAGAAACAAAAAAATTTAGACTTAAATCAATCATGTGTGATTAGCAACAACTGTTGCAAATTTGTTTTAAATTTATTGTATACGTCATTTGCGATGGAAACTGATTTAAGTGATGAATTTGTTTGTTTGTCAAGTTGTTTTTCGATTCGAATTCGAAACAAAAAACTAGTCCAATAAATCAGGTGTATCGTAATAAATTGATGTTACTGTATCACAAGTTGGTCCAGGCCAGTTAAATGAACAAATAAAACCACATTTACGTTTATTAAAATTATAAACATTCAAGCACACAGAGTCTCTGTGACAGAGATAAGTGTCATTTTATAGTATTTGATGTTGAGATGGTTGATTGATAAACTGCTGCTAAGATTTAAATCGATGTCATGATTTGTTTTTATCATTTTATTTCGGCCACTGTACCAATCAATACGGGCATCGAAAATCTGTGCCTATTCATTAAATCCATTCATAAATTAATAATGTTGATATTGACGATGACATCGAACCATGTTTACTGAGACAAACAGTGGTTGAACAGTATTCATCGAATAGCCTCATGTATCATTAGACCTCTGTTTAAAATATATAATTAAATCGGTTATTTATAGCTAGCACATTTTTTGTTCGGCTTTCATTCGGTTGTCGTGGCTTCAAGAATATCATTATATCAAAAGACATTTGTAGTGCGTCCCGGCAAAGAATATATCATTGCTATTTTAAATACTCTTAACGATTATAATTATCGTTAATGTTCCTACCCATGTATGGAACTACTAATAAAACATGGATGAACGAAAGCGAAACGCTTTTCTTAATACCGAATATATGTTCACATAATGATTGTTTAACGACCAACTGATTTTCCCCGAAAATCGACAATGTATATAAAACATCAGTTGAATGCCAAAGCAATAACGATGAAAATCATCGTGACAATTCAGCACCCTTCGGAATCGGCAAACCAATGAAAATCATTGAATGTATTTGTTTTTTCGTTTTTTTTTCACTCTCGCTCTCTTCCACTTGGAAAATGTTTGCGTTGGGTTTTTGAGCTCCGAAAATTTCATGGGCTTTTGCTAACAAGTAAATGACACTTCAAACGAGATCATCACACACAACCAAAATAATTTATCGGGATTTAACATTACAATCGGTTTGCGATGGCAAAAGGAGCATGATGAGATGCGAATAACACCGAAAAACGACCGATGTTTAATAGAAAATTTTCGGCAGCATAATCGCATCATTGTACAGCAAATTTGCAAAAGATTATGTTTATTATGGATAAAATTGCCGACGGTTTTTCGGCGGTGGCGGCGTCAGCAGTGTCAGCGTTAGCGGCACGCACACACGACTTCCGAATGCGATCCCGACACTCCGTTCCATTCAAACGGTTTGAATAATGAACACTAAATGCTTGTTTGATAATGAAAACATACAGACATTACAACAACAATATCGGGCACTAGATTGCAGACGAGGTTTGAGACGAATCCAATGCGCGTCAGCATCGGCGGCAAGCAAAAGAGGCGATTTTCTTACTCTTTTATCCATATTATAACTCGGCTTGAATCATTGCAAAGTCAACCACCGCACCCATTCACAACCCAGTGGCTGCTGCACAAATTTGTTTCGAGAAAAGATTTTTGGCTCTTTTATTTTCGCACAAATTATTTCGTCTGGATTTTGGAGAGAGAGAGAGAGAGGGGCGCAGAGGACCAAGAATAAACTTTGAACATTAAATCGCCAACAGTACAATGGGTAAAAACGAAGCGATAAAGAAATGCAATGAATTGAAACGACCCTTTTTTTTGCTCTATCTATCTCTCTATCGTAATATCAACTCATTCCCGGGGACCCGATGAATATCTCATCGAAATTCAGTTATTTGTGACCATTGAAATGCGACGCATGAACTGAAGAGGCAGAGGGCTAGATGCTAATCTATTTCAAAATGCATTTTTTTCTCATTCTTTTCGTTCTCTCTCGCTCTCTCTTTATGTGTGAGTGTGTGTACGTTATGTGACTCGGTGGACATTTTCCGAAAATCGAAATGGGAATTGAGTCGCATTGTATGTGCCCTGGCATTTAAAAATAACATAAACAACTCAGTTGGTACCGTTCAATCGAAACACACAATCATCGAGCGATTGTTATTCAGATAATCTAATTTTTTTTGTGAAAGTTTCGCCAATAAACTGCTCACTTCACCTATATATGTGTATATAAATTGATCGGTTGAAGATGAAGACGATAAATTAAAGGACACAACCAGCAGAGCTGATGCTAGAACATTAACAATAACAATAACAACATTCATTTCACTTTGGCCGAGTGCGCTGTTGAGCGCCTTTATTGGTAAAATATTATTGGTGCATTGGTAAAATGAAAAAAATGGTAAATTTGTTTTTTTTTTGTCAAGTCATTTGAAGCGCTTGAAAGAAAAAGAAATGTTTTCGATTCATTTTGAATTGTTCATTTTAAATTTGTTTCATTAAAATCATTTTGAAAATGCCCATTTTACACAACCATGTGAATGAGTCGAAAAGAGAACGCATTTGATTGTTGTTCGTTGAAAATCTTATAATCTTTTAGCACTAAAGCAGTGCCATTAGTCAACAGAATTAAGTTTCGTGGTGTGTGTGTGTGTGTGTGTTTTTTTTAGACGATTCATGTTTTTTGATCATTTCACTCTGTATGCGATGGTTATTCACTTAAAACCAAAATGATCAACATCCGACCCAACGTTTATGATGAACAACAAAAACGAATGTCTTGCTTTTTTTGCAGCCAAACAAACGAAAATATCGAAATTTATGAACTGCAGAAAGAAACGCTTTTCTGTATTTGTGATGGTACAGAGAAAACCATTAATATACGCGACGCGACTTCATAATCAAAGGGAGTCCATGTAAGAAAGAGACAACAATTGTTCCACATGAATGGCAGACAGTTGTGCGGCAGTTTGGCTACTGCTGTTTTTTTTTAATAGTGTGTTTCTTCCCTATCGTATCGGATGGTTCGTTTTGGGTTTTTGCAAATACCCAACAAGCAAGCAAGCAAGCAAGCAACAACAAAATATCAACAGGAATGTTCTTATGTGCATGGCTATGAACTCGGTTTGCAGACACAAACAATGTGAATATAGAGTATGTATACACGCATCGTGTGTCCACTTCGAATAAATTTTTCCAAGTGGATGATACATTCTCATGTATTTTAAGCGAGTTAAGTATTTATGATTTGATGGGGTGGCGATCGAACCAAGTGAACAAACGAGCAAACGGGTACACTATGATATCTATAGGAGCCATGCATTGAAACGAGACATTGAGAACAACGAACAACGTGCGACACACACACACACGCACACATTTGCTGTGGCACTCGCGCTCGCGATGACTCATCCGATATCCTTTTATGAAGTAGTGCTCATAGCATGCACGTATTTACCAATATATTTATTACACATCCGATTGCTATAAAATGTACGCGCGTTCGGTCGCTTCCATACGAACAGAGTAGTGTCTGTGATACACACACACACACACACACACATGCACAAACGATCCACTGGATCGGATCCAGTGACAAATGCACGCCAACCAAAAAACAACGATGTTGCAATGTCGACTTTAGTAAAAGTGTCATACACGATAATAAACAACATAAATGCGAAAATAATAAAAAAAACACACACACAGAGAGAAAGAGAGTGAGAGAATATTTTAATGGATTTTTTTGTTGTTGCTGTTTTCTCTCGGTTGGTACTCGATTTTCTCGGGTAAACGGCATGCCATGACTATTTGCTAATGCCATGGCCTGATGGGTTTATTCAAAATTGCCATTTCCACTTTAATATCCTTTTTGTGCGCGGAATTTGGTTTCACGTTTATTTTGTAAGTGTGAGTGTGGTTTTGTTGAATTTGATGAAGTAGCAAACAACAACATCAACAACAACAAAACACGAATGGAAGAGAAATGAATGTTGTTTTTGTCTCAGCATGAATTTAGTAGAGAACACACACGAATCCATCATTATTTCTTCATCACTTGTGTTTTGATTTCGTTTTTAGAACGATTAACAAATCGTGTCAAACGATTCAATCGCATTGAATTTTGTTTTTTTTTGTTTACACAAAACTGAATATGGAAATGTTCACATTTGAACACATTTACTATCTAATTGAGGTTTTTTTGTGTGTGTGTGTGTGTGTTATCTTTGTTTTGAATCGCATGAGAAAATTTATGCGCTGATTTGTTAAAAATGTAAATGCTTCTTTACTCACTTTTTTACTGTTTTTTTTTTTTGATTCTTTTGTATTTTGATAAATTAAATGAATAAGCTTTATCTGTTAAAAGCATTTTTAAAAAGAATTTTAACAACTAATTGACTTACGTTCGTGAGAACTATCGATTGATTCAAAGAAGAATAAGAAGAAGAAGATGATGATGAACGAAAAAAAAATGCTGTATCATTTGCAATCGATAATTTTAATGATACATTTAATTGCGTTGTAAATCGATTGCAGATGCGTGCTGATCGATGAATTTACAATAAATTCAATTTCAATTTGTGATTGAGACGGATTCTCTTTTAATTCCAACTCTCGGCTCAAATCATTTTAAATGAATGACAATTACTTGATTCGTCCCGTGCATACAAATTCGACGTTTTTCAAGTCGTTTCGTTTATTGTTTTCTATTCATCGCTACTTTTCGCCACCATTCTATTCGCCGATACTGAGTTTGCTACTTCCATACACTAATTGAAATTTGATTGATAGTGAATTCAGCTGCTGAATGCGAACGCAGCACATGCTCTCACAAAAAAAGCACGCTTCTTTTTTTTGGGTTCAATTTGAAAATTCAATTGAATACTTTCAATAAAATTGGTTCTTTTCATTTCAACTCAAAATGAGTATCGCGCACAAAGAGAGCGGCTGGAAAAAAATCGAATTGGCGTTTGAACAAGTGAAAAGTCGAATGAACAAAAAAAAAAGAGAATCAACTGAAAAGCGTTGAATTGAACATGGAATCAAGTATTTTTAATCTCGACAAAAATAATAAGCGATGCAAAACATTGCAATAGTGAACAATTTTCGATTTATAAATGCATGGAAAATTATAATTCCTTTTTTTTCTTAAAATCCCGAAGCAATCATTTTGCTGACGTAAAATGTGATGACCAAACGGGTCATTCTGTGCAAGACAAATGAAAAACATTCGTTTAAATTGTTTTTCATCCAAAACAATCCTAAACACTGTAATTAAAAATGCAAAATGTTCAGTAAGCTCTATTCTAAGAAACGTGTTCTCTCTGCGGACGGTGGCAAAATACCCCATTCTTGTTCACTCACTGCAATTCAATGTAATTATTTATTAATTAGAAAAAAGTGATTCATGACAGTTAACTGGGAACAGAGCTGCGACTGAAGAATGAAAGACTGAAGAATGATTTTTTTTTTTTTAATTCCTCACTTAAAACATTGTCGTACACTTACCCTTTTTTGTATTTCACTCAAAAACACCACTGAAACGAGAGAGAGAGAGAAAAAAAACGGAAACAAATTAAAATTTGATTGTATTTTCATCTAAATGCGTAACATTTATTTAACGTAAAGCTGTGCCTACAATGGCATTTTCTAATTTTATGTGAGCAAAGTGAAAATCCAACGGGAAATAAATTTAATGGATAAATTTGTCTTTTGAATTGTTCACTTTCAAGGGTTTTGTGAATGGTAAAGTGAATATGCAAAGTCAAAGTTAAAATCAACAAAATAAAAGCCCAATGCAAATAATGGCAGCTGCTTCGAAATAATATACCAAAACTGGTTTAAATGTGTGGAATGAACAAAAAAAAAAACACGCACAGCACTTAAAACATTCTCTTGTTCACATTTTAAAAGTTTTTGGAGCATTTTCAAATCAAAGACCGAATGTGTGTGGATAAGGTTTACACATTCAACCAAAAATTACAGAGATGAGGTGGTTACAAATTGAGCATTGAAAGTTGAACTGCAATCACAACGAAAACAGTCATATCCAAGCCAAACGATGCAGAACGGCCCAAAAAACAATGCCATGCACAGACAAAACACAACGCTGTGTGTGTGTGTGTGGTTCAATTGAAATCTTGGAGAATATTGTTTTGCATGTGTTTGCAACCCCTCAAACAAAATGCAAAATGGTGAGCAGGCATTAGCCGATGTGAAAGGGAATGCCGTCATTCCATTTGATAATTACTCTCCTGGAAGAATTTGAATATGTTTTTCCATTGTAATGTATTACAAGTGAATTTCTCGAAAGAAAATACACACAATTCAATGGTTTCAGGGGGTTTTTTGTGTGTGTGTTTGCAATGTGCTCCTGTGCCGCTTATGCCGGCTCTACGTTATTGCTGTTAGTTTTATTGTTTTTTCATCGTCTTGGCTGAGCATTCCCCACGAATTACTCCCTTGTACTTGTACACACATTGTAAACAAAGCGGTAGCAACTCTCAATCAATTGACAGGGCAAAGTGTGAGATTAATTCAGGTTGTAAGTTCAAACTTTTTACCGATTTCGATCATAATGGTTTGCTACCCTGTCCACCTCACCTCTCTCCCCCGCCCTCGCCTGTCCTTCCAAAATTCAGCATCACCAACAAATCGAACGAAAACATTTGCAACATCATTTTAGCATTTGTGCTTTTAAAATGGGTCCCCTTTGTCTGTGCTCTTTGCCTGTCACACAGAAATGAGCACCGTATAGCACTGAAACACTGAAACACAATTTCTTGTACCACAAATTCATAACGTAGATGGTATCCATAAACCTCAAACTCTTACAGCACTCGCACATCCACACACACACATTACACACGCTCTCGCCCGCATCAATCGAATCTATATATGGCATTGCCGCCATGATGGCACACCGTGTGCAGCCCACACTCATTACACATTTAAATGTTAACAAATTGCGAATAAGGAACTCTCAATGCCGGCTTGATTGCTTCTATAGTCACTCACTCACTCACACATTCGCTCTTCGGTTCGGGCTTTGCCTTGATCTGTTACAAATTGCTATCAACGATGAGACAATTTCGAGTCGATTTAAATAGATAATTTCATGTCAAAGTTGATGCATGCAAGTGTTTCTTAACAACACCCAAAATATGTCACAAAAGAAATGCTGCGTGCTTTAGGAAATAGAAAAGACAACAACAACAACCACAACAAAAAATGACGAGAACATCACGCTGTTCTCTCTCACTCTCTGAGTCTCTGGTAACAAAGTGACTCGTTTCGCTAGATCAGCTTTGGTTAAAATTAATTGAAAGCAGAACGCTTGAAGAATGAGATTAAGAGGTAAAGCGACAAGTGAACAGTATTTTCCGTTCATGGATAAAAATGATGGTCGTTTTGGTTATGCGGTGAAATTTTACGGTTAAACGTTAAAATTGGCGGCGCGGATCAGGTGTTTTCCCGTGCGTTCATTTTTCTTTTTGCGTTCTTCTTTTTATTTCATTTTTTAAATGTTCGACAAGCGCAAAATAGTTTACCGCATCTCATTTTCTTTTGTCTTAAACCTATTGAAGATGACGAGAAACAGCTGCACTTTATCTCTTGTTCAAGAATATTAAGATTGTTATATTCCATGTGCCTTTGGAAGTGTAGACATTTTTTTTTGTTTGAGGCACATTTTGTTTTGTTGTTGTTATGATTCTGTGTGTGAGAGAGATTCTAGGTACACGTTTAAATGAGATTGGGGCACAAGTAGACCGTTCATTTGGTTGAAATTGCCAAAAATTTGCTCATCTAGCTACAATTTAATAATGTCGCAATGAAGCACACGTGAAACATCCATTCGTTTCACTTATTCATTGCGATTGGCATAGAATATGATGGGCTGGCATAGCAACATTAAAGACTCGTTCATAAAATACATTAAAAATTTAAGTAGCAAATTGGTTTGGTTTTTCTTCATTCTCGCTCTCTTTCTCTCTCTTATGTTCGCAATTTTAGCATCGGCTGTGTTATTTGACAGTGCGGAAAATAGACGCGTTTCAACAATTTTTTTTTTGTTTTGTTTTGTGTGTTTTGTTCATTTCCCTCAAAGTACGCCCCAAACATACAACAAACTTTCGAGTGAAAAACATTGGAATATTCGAGTGTGTGATAAAATATAGTTTGCATGTGAAAACAACGGCAAAAACAGTGTGCGAAGCTGTAGCGCTCGAAGCATCGACAAACATGAGCCCATGCTCACTTTGTGTGCCTGTGCCTGTATGTGTGTGTGTGTGTGTTTTGTATGATATGGATCCCGCAACATGAATGGCAGCTATGGTTTTTGCATATATTCAGCTGTCTCGAGGCATGAGACCAAACGACAGCCCAAGTTGTGAGATCTATTTGTAATTTATTTAGTCGAAATTGTCAAAACCGCATACAGTAACTAAACGGAAATTACTTAAACTTCTTGTTTCACAACTAGTGCAAACAATATCTTGCATTCTCTCTGTCCCACGTTTTCTCACTTCGACATCGTTTCGATTTTCCCAAAAAGTTTTCACTTGAAAGTGAAATTGAAAAATTGAATCGCATGGAAATGGCAACATCCATATTTTGTGTGTGCAGTCAACAAAATAGAGAAAGAGAGAGAGAGAGAGAGAGAGAGAGAGAGAGAGAGAGGCGATGCGAGAGACATTGAAGTCGGCTTGTTATTTACTCATTTCGAAAAGCTTCTCACCGAATGCATATCAAAGCCACACATTCACACTCGCACGACACACAGCTTCCGACCAAACATATTTTGGTCGAATAAGTCACACACAAAGTGCCCTGGCATTCAATCTTCAGTGCATTATTTAAATTAATTTATTGAATGAATATCAAGTGGTAATTCAACGAAATGCTCTGCCTGCCTGTATTGTTGAAGTGGCGATAATAGTAAGAGTATTTTAGAATGTTATTTAATCGTTTCGAGTGGGTATTAAATTACCATGAATAAAGTGCATACCACGATGGCAATGCTACATTCTACCGAAATTCTCTCTCTCTCTCTCTCTCTCGGTGTTTTTGTCTTCACTCAACAGCACAGCCTCACTTCTCTCCAACTGGATCATCATTTTTATTTCTCAATGTGTCTTGTTTTCATTCAAATGCACATTGTTTACACTTTAATATTTAGTTGGGATTTTTTTTCCCATTCGCATTTCGTTGTGTGTGTGTTGCTGTAGCTGTTTGCCGGCAAGAGGATGTGGTTTGGTATGGCGTGCAAAGAATTGTTCTTGTTTTCGACATCGTCATTCGGCAATCTAACGACAAGCCAATTAATTTTCAACGATTGGTGCGAGTGTGAGCGCGAGCGTACGCGCTCAAGCAATAATACATCTTACTCACAAATGTAAACAAACAAACAGAAAAGCTTATGCCAGCACTTTACGCGCGTGGCAATGTCGGAAAATACGATGACGATGATTTCATCCTTTGTTCGTGCTCATTTAATGAATTTATTTCGTTTTGGCTGTTGCCAAACACACCAACAACACATACTTCTGTCGACATTTTTATGGTTAAACGAAATGGAAGAGAAACAACAACAAAAAAACAAACACATGAATTTTATTCAAAGTGAATTTAAATTATAAAACCGTCTGCTATTTTGGACAATACACAGTAGAAAAAAAACACGGAGCTTGATTATGAATTATGTATGGATTTTCATCAGCATTGTTCAATGGCCAAAAAAAATTGTGAAAATCTGCTTTTTCCCCCTCCCCACATTGCCATTAAACAACAACCGACGCCAAAATTTCCTTTTGGTTTTGTACATTTTTTCACTACTTTTCCACGGCTGGCCATGATTTATATGAATGTGTGAGTTTGTTCACATTGCGTGCCTAATTGTTGTAAACTTCACTTTTCATCGTGCATCATATTCATCCAGTGCTTGGTGTTAATGTACTGCCCGGTGCAAAAACACATCATATCCAGTCCGAAATAGCCTTTGAAATACCATTTTTCCGGCGTTGGTCAAACGAAACCGAGTGCTGCCAACACACACACACACACACACACACACACACAAAAAACCGGCAACTGAACACATAGGAAATGGACTCCAACCAGCCAATCCAAAACCAATTCGAACAACAACAAAAAAACGCGAATAAATAAATTAGTTTCGTCTATTTTGCAATCCAAAGAATCTCGGAAATATTTTGCCAAAGCCACCGATTTCGTGGTAAACCGGCCAGAGGAAATAAGCATGATGGAATTTTGCAATATTGCGTTAGGAAATGGCAAGAGTGAGGATTGGGTGTGTGTTTGTAGTTGTTGTTTTTTTCTACTTTCGGCACTATATTGAAACTACCCATTAGGTATTATTAGCCGCTTAACGTTTCGACTTGAAACGTTTGCAAACGGAAGAGTTTCTCCCATTACTCACAGAAATGTGGTAATCATATTCACATGGCAAACCCCCGGTGTGTGTGTGTGTGTGTGTGTGTGTATTTGTGCGCACGTTACCGCGGCTATTTGCATACACATCAGTGTTTTTGTGCAGATTGTATTAAACGCAATCTGATATAGTTTATCAAAAATTTGCATACGGGGGGTGCGCGCGGTCGAAAATCACGGGAGCAATAAATCTCTGCCAAATAAAATATTCTTCAGCATTGGTGGCAGCATCTCCTGCCATCGTCGTTGTTTTCGATTCTTGGGCTAGAATCATGAATTACAATATGCCATACGTGAGCCCATTCACCTCGCACCGATTCGTGCGGCAAACCGTTACTTTTCGAAACGATAAAGAATTTCTTTCTTCTTGTTTTTTTCTTTCATTTCGTTAAACTCTTGTGCTCATTATTACGACTCATATCAAATTTCACGTATTGTGGATGGAACCATACGCTGCGTTTGCCTCTCACAAATCACGTTGAGAGCCTAGCTCGGCACGAGGGGTGAAAGCGTCAAATGGCAAATATAGTTCGGATTTCAGTCCATAGACTCTCTGGGCAACCGTTGTGTGTTGCACGCGCGCGTGTGTTTGGTTTATGGGCACAAAATGAAGTTTCCAGTGTTTTTGCATTTCTCGTAAACTTTATAATAATCGGCCAATGGAGAGAGAGACCGATGCGTGAATAGCAAAATCTATCTATCACATTCCAAATGTAACAATGTTAAAATGGTATGCGCTTGCATAAAATGTGTGTATAGCGTAAGCATAGAGTTTCTTCGGATTTGCCATCGAAAGTGGATGGGGGTAGAATATTTAGCCAAAGACTTATGTCTGATATGTTAATTTTTAATAGGCCCACAAATATTTGAATCGCATCTCAAAATTGATCGTATCGTTGGAGAATGATTTTGGAAATATTTGCTATGGCTTAGTATGTTTCGGTTTCGAACGATATATTGATTGAGTGTGTATGAATGTAATGTTAAACTGCTTGTGCATGATGTATAATCAAGATGAATGGCATTCGAGATTGTCAAGTATGTGCGAAATGTTGAATTATTACTCACTGGCAAATGATCAAGAGCGAGTCGCTAACGTTGCCACAAAATCCATTTCTCTCGTTCTCTCGTGTCTTTTTCTACCAGTTTCTGTTTCATTTTTTTTTTTTTTTTTATAGACGATATCTCGTTTGTTGAGGAAAATTTTAAGTGCTAATTTTATCGTGTCTGTGAAAATGTTCGTTAAAGCTTACTGCACACAATTTTGGTATCTCTCGTTTGTAACAAACTTGAGCGTACAGCAAAACTGATGCGATGGTAAGCTCAACAACAACAGCACTGGCAAAACTTGTTGTAACATTGTTATTGCAGTAAAAGCAAATCGCAGTCTTAAATATTGACACGGTATGGCATTGTGTAGTTTTGATGGGCATCCATATACACACACACAGCCGCAATGAAACATGCTGACGCGAGGCTATGAAAAGGATGTGGCATAGTGAAAGCAGCTAAATACGAACAGATGTCAAAGATGATGCAGCTAATAAAACCAGCACAAACAACAACATCGAACACGAACAACCAACACCATTGACTATCCACCTTCCGCCACCCGCCATCATCATTGTGCTCTTTATGCTTCACAATAACCAGTGACAACTCAATCTTTCTCTTTCTTTTTCTTTTTCTCTCTTACTCTTTCTCTTTCTCTCTCTCTCTTTATCTACATCACTGTCGTCGTCACAGAATTTGGTTTTTGTTTTTAGCTTTTGCCTTTGCCCGATGACGATGGACGACTCAATTCGACTGCCAATGTGTCGGAAATGTGCTTGGTGCTTTTACTGCACAAATTTAAAATTAAATTATTTTATCTGGTTTTCTTTATTTCTTTGTTTATTTAAGGTTGCCACTGTTCATTTCATTCATTTTACCATATTCAGAGGGGGCGGCGACGGCGGCAGTGGCTCAAAACGAAAACTGAATTAAAGGAAACAAATGGAATGGCTTTTTGAGCGTTCGTCGATTTCCTGGTGCGAGAAAGGAACATGGTTGGCTGCTTGACTGACTTGGTTCGCTGAATGCATTTCAGCTATCGAATGTAGCATATACTTCGAGCGTGGGACACATTGTGATCTCTTTCTCTCTTTCTTTTACTCTATGGCGCAAAAACCTCGAGCTATTTCGACTGAGGTCATTAAATTTTATTCGGAATTTTTCGCATTTGCAGTTACGATCAATGAGCATACCTCACGCTAAGGATGCGAATGCAGCCGGTGCTCTATCATACACACACACACACACACACGAAGGCGCGCGCGTGAACACCATTACCAGCACATTAATTTACATCAATACGTTCATCGTCGCGCTGTATGCACTCTTCAGTTTCTTCATTTTCTCGACGAACAAAATAAAAAAAACACAGAAGAAAAACAACGTTTTTATTTATGTTTATTTTCTACGCCATTTTCTTATTGAATGCAGCAAATTTTAAGTGCCTTTTTTCACTTTAAACGACTTTATTTGACTTTTCACCGACATCAATTCATGTCAATGTGTTTGATTTTGCCAGCAAGTTTTTGCCATTGAATTGAAAAGAAAAGAAAAAAAAATAGTAAAAATGCTTGCCGATAAAAGAATTTTTGCCACAGAAAATCTCCATTTGATGCGTATAATTTCTATAGGAGGGATGGCATATGATTCATTCGAAGCTACTCAAGCGATAATAGTAAACGATGATAAAACCGGCATTGCTTTTATTTACAAAAAGCCAACGACAAACAAACAGAAATGAAAAAAAAATGAAGAAAAATGATGACTTGATTTATACGGTTTTCTCTATCGCTGATGTTAACTCTGTCACTGTGACCCTTTTTCCAATCAAAATTCCACTGGTGCACAAAATATTGCAATCAAATGATAGATTTCACTTTTAACACAAAACGACGACAACGACGACGACGACAAACAAATTCGATTCATTTTTATGTGATGCCATTTGCGATGTCATTTTGGTGTTTTCTTGAAAAGAAAGATGAAAATCGATTTATTTCAACAACAACAAAAATGCCAAAAATTCACATTTCCTATTCACGATCAGCCTGATGATCAACATACCCAGCATTGAATGTGAGGGGGTTTCACGTACAAATGAGTTGTCGCTTTGTAACAAATAAGTGTTTCACCACGTTTCAGTGCTAGTTCCGTTTCATTTTCAGGTGAAAAACGACCTGAACGAACAAAAAAATTCAAATAAAACTTTCCGGCCGAAAACTGGTTGGTTGGTGGAGTCGGGTGGAGAGAGGGAGCGAACAGCCGGTGGTGTGCAGCAACGCAGCACAATATATATATCTCCTTCGTGAAAGCGGTAATGATTCATAAATTATTTGCACATAAAAAACGGTAAAAGCGAAAGGAAAAATGCAAAGACGGCACAAAGTAGTAAGGTATTGCGTTTGGCGTTTGGCAATTGAAGAATATGCATGATGAACCTCTTTATATATAATATATATATATATTCTTTCACCGTTCTTCGTCAATGCCGCTCTTTTGCCCATTGAATCATTCAGTTTGCGATACCAATGAATCCGTCGCATGTGAGCACCACCTTCGCCACTTAAATGTGTCCGACGTTTGCATAAATGTTTCATCCACCCGGTTTACCGGAGTGTGGCGTACATTTAACGTGCAATAATCGAGAAATTGAATGTCTTATCGTAGAAAAAAAAGTGAATTGTCGGTGGCAACGATAGCATAATGACGTGCAACGCACACGCTTCCTTACTTAAAATGGTCGTTGGTGGTGTTTGTGTGTGTGAGTGAGTGAGTGTGTGTGTGTCTTATGACGATAATACGCCATGAGAATAGATTCGATGTAAGTAATATTTAAAATGGTTTCACATTCGAAGCTGAAGCATATAACATTAAATGTTGGTGGTTTTCTCGGACTGATTACGGACCAATGTAAAATAAATGATTACGGAAAATGAAGGAGCTGGTATGCGTCAGAGCATCGAAGCATTGAGCGTAGGGAGTTCAACTGTATAAATGAATCAGCCCCACTTAATTTGTTTCCAGTGCATTTTGTTTTATTGTTTCAACGGAAGATCAGTGTGTGGAAATTACGAGAGTCTAGTTGGATCTGGTCGATAGTGTTTCGATTTATTAAGAAAAATACCCAATTTTCGCCACTCAACAACTGAACACAGAAACATAGAACCTTTTTTTCCCAACATTGCTGTATGACCTTATAAAGTTAGTACAAGCCCTCGGATTTCAGTTGCATTATAACAGGAACAAAGCAAAGAAGAATTCTAATGGAGCGCTTACATCGCTAACAAGTGTTTATATTGTTTCTTTGAATCATTCGGTTTCATGCACGACACATACACACACACACAAACCCAGCCAAAAATTAATGGTTATAAAGAATAAGAAGACGGAATAAATACGAGCATTAGAAAAATGAAAAAAGAGAAGAATGATTCAACAAGTTTACAAACATTGTTCTTTTGTGACTTGTGTGCGATTCGAGTTGTCGAGCAGCGGTGATGGTTTTTGGTTGTTGTCATTTATCTTGTAGCTTGTTTCAGGTGAACGGTAATTGCGTGATTCAATTTCATTTGTTCATTTCATTCGTTTGGTCGGTCATTTGCTTCTTTAGAACATATTTCGTAGAATGAATCGCGCATTGAATTGCGATGGAAGTGTATTAAAATCCATGTCAATCTGGTCTTATTATAACAAAAACTTTCATTCATTTCGATTAATGGTAAATTAACTTTCTCTCTTACAAATTGTTATAATTTGAAGAAGACAGAACGAGTGAGACAAATAGAAATGAATCGTGACAAAATCCACTTGTTTGTCGTGGTAATTTATCAAGTCTCAAACTCCACCAATCGGGTCCACATAAATCGCTGTGAATGGGTTTTTTCTATGAAATTGTGCAACATTTATTTTTTTCTCTCCACTCTTCTGTCTCGTCATAGCGGCAATGACATTTGCTCTTATCGTAATCTGTTTTCGTCGCAATTGGTATAAATGCACTTAAGCTGTTTTGTTGGTTACTCGTTTTTTTCTACTCTTTCCTTTATAGCAAAAGGAGTAAGAAAGGGTGTGAGAGTGTTCCTGTGAGTGAACAGAAAAAAACCATCCAAACCGATTCACAGCAACCGAAGCCGGAGGAAAAAAAACACACTGAATTATGTTTATGTCATCGTTGGTCTTTGAAAGCAAAATATCTGGTATCGTGTTAAATTGACCATTTTCGGAAGTTTCGTGTGTATATTTTTCGTCGAGAGGACAAATTCATACAAAAATGACTTTTAAATTGAACTTCATGGACTGTCAGCGCCCCATATGGTTTTTTTTGTAACTCACTATTGTTTCTTATTGATATTTTTCAATATGGCGGCGACATGCTGTACAAAATGTATGGAGCAGTTTCGAATAAGAAGAAGCAGTATAGTGCACACTTGTGTCCTACCGACGATATTTTTGTGCGCGTATTTATGCAATGTTAAATGTTACCGGTGACCATGTCTGATGGTGTTGATTCTCTTTCTCGCTCTTGCGCCGCACATTTCACGGCCATGTATCGAAGCCCATGTTTTGTGTCGTTCGGATAAAAATTGTGTGTGTGTGTGTGTATGCCATCGAGCAGCAAAACCGAGTCCATTCTTGGAAAACGGAAACCATTACCAAATCAGCTGGTTCTATTTGCTCGGCCCTGAAACATGTTTTTATGCTCGTACTTGGAATCTTTCACCGGATTGAATTAGATTCGGTCGTGGAAATATGTAAATGTAAAATGACATTACATGCATTGACCTTTGACTTGGGTACACGGTTCACGTTCGACAATTGACGTAGCTTCAGTTTACTTCTGCATTTGACCGGTTGTCGAATGCGTATTATTGCATGTTTTAACATTTTCTTTTTTCCAACGAAAATGTTTCGTTTAGTATAACATTTATCACTCGACTGGCTGTTGTCGATTCGCTTCTTTCTGAATGGCTATTGCATGTGTGTTTGTCTGGTGGTTTAAGTGGTTGATTCAATGACGAAGCTTCCTATCGTAAACAAGTACTATGCAAACAAATGTATATCTCTACGTTTAATTATTTATTTTTTTTTTACGATTTTAATTCCCAAGCACAATAAACTTTATTTTTCAACATTTGCCGCCTATTCACTTTGCATATGTGTGATCGTTGCCGTTGCTGTATTTTTGTTTTTTTTTTACTTACTATATTCTTGATTCAATAAACTTGATTCGTTTTTTTCTACAAATCCTAAACCATTTCCATTAATATCATCCGGCTATCATAATCACAATAATTAACTATGCAACATTTTGACGAACAACATTCATAAAATACACTAATTTATAGATTAGATTCATTTAGAAAATTGTTTTTGTGTATGTTTTTTGTTTTCGATTCGTATACATTTTTATGCCGGCTTTTATGGTGTGTATTTCATGTGTGTGTGCATGTGTGTGCCTGTGTGTATAAATTACAAGTCGAGCAGGTGATGAGAGGATGGCGCTGTTACAGCTCATAGGCAAAACCATCGAATGAATAAACAAAGATAAAAACGAATAAAATTGAATAAGAATGTCTTGAAAATGATGTATGTAAAGTGAAATTCATGGGAAAAAACGATATTAATTAGTGGGCTCTATATATTGCCACAGTGTATGCGAATCGAACACAACGGGCAACCACATTCCAAATGGTTTGCCAAGGGCCTTCATATGCATATTTAAACAAAAAATTATGCGTTGTCGCTGACGATCGACATTCATTTTCGATTTGGAGTGATCTTTTCTTCTCTTCTCTTCTTTTCCGTTTCGCTTCTCTTTCTTCTTAATCTTTTTGTTCATGGCATGTTTTCAGTTTTAAAACTATTAATTCACATGCACATTTTGCTACTTTTTTGTTGTTGTTGTTGTTGCTGTTCGATGGTTTTATTTAATCGTTAGGTGTAGTTGTAGGTGCACTTTAAAATGCGTTCAGCTCAATTTTGTTCACCTTTGCCGTCAAAATGCAATCTAATTATAGTGTTGGATTTAGTGATGGCGGTGGTGATCGTTCACACAATACAAATACTATAGTGACAATAGCAACTTTATTCGCAATCGACCTCATAACAATTTAGATAAAATTGTTATTTTTTTGCATTCTCGTGAAAGAATGACGGAAATAAATGGTTAATCTCATTCGATGACAATTTCAACGTGAAGTGCGAATTAGTCGATATTAAAAAGACTAGAAGAGAGAGAGAGAGAGAGAGAGAGTGGGAGGGAATGTGTGAAGAGAGATGTTGAAAAAGTGATCATCACACGATACGGCGCTCTCACTGTTTTCACGCTCATCTCGTTGTTGTTGATAATAAAACGATGCCAACGCGAGTGTGAGATATCATTTATGGGCGTCTTCACCGTTAAAAATGTTACTTAATATGGAAAAATTGTGCGTCGCTAATAAACAACACGTACAAGATTTACGTGCATTTAGCACGGCATTGTTCTAGTTCACGCTTAGCGCAATTTGACTTCGTCGGAAATGATTTTTTTTTCTATTTTGTTGTAATGGAAACATTCACCTTAATATTTTAAATGGTTGTGAGTGAAAACAAGACCATATACGCAATACATAATTATCGCATATTTTCATACATTTTGGTACGGTTGAAGTTTAATACCAGTCGTACTATGCTATATGCCATCAGGAGCAATTGGAGTGCTGCATATAGAGGGAAAATATACGTGAGCATAAAAAAATTCAGAGCAAAAAAAAAATACAAAAACAAAACAAAACAACACACATAGACAAAGCAGTGAGCAGTGAGTCTGATCCTGAGTCATGAATTATGTCGTTGAGTTTAATTTATGGAAATGTTTCATAAACAATTTATCTTGTTCCGTGAGCTGTTGAACGCATGGGTGCTCTGTGCCATATCAGAATTAAAAACATAGCATGCATCAGCATCGGCATTTTGCGGCATAGCAAACCATATTTGCGTGGCAGCAAATTGCTATCCAGTCGGCATAGATACACAATTATGCATACAAGTCGATACTGATTTTAAATTACTGGCATACAAAATGTTCAGTTGTGAAGCGCAGAATTATGCGAAGTAAACATTTTACTAGTTCTGACTGCTGGTTGCTCACATGACAACACGAAATATTCCATCTTATCTTTATCTAAAGCTGAACAAAAGCGAAAAAAAAACAAAACTCTAGCGAAAATGATGTGGAAAAAAAAATAATTGCACAGCAAATATAAATCATTCAATAAAATACGTAAGAGCGATTTATTTGTGGCTTTGTGTCACAGATAATAACTCTGACGCTAGATAATTTCATCCAAACCGAACTGGTATTTTGATGCGTCGTCAACAAATATGAGTACTTTAATGACTGTCAACAACACCATTGAACTCAGTCTTAATATTTGTGTGTCAATGAACGCATATTGACGTATTGTAGAAAATGAGTGTGGAAATTTCATCGGTTGGTGCAACAAACGCAGTTGAATTCACCACACAAACAACCACCGCAGCCAACGTATCCAGCCAAAGCAGCAATTATCAGACCACAACCGTATGGCTGAATTTGATAAATACCGCTAAACCAGCGATTCACGAGCAAATGGTTTTCCACTTCGGTTGGCTTGATTATGGATTCTTTGTGGGGTTGCTCAGTATATCTGCATTGATTGGCGTCTTTTATGGATTTATCTCAGCACATAAGCAAAACAACACTACCGAATATATGCTGGGTGGTCGGTCCATGAAAATTTTACCCGTTGCAACATCACTGATTGCCTCGTTAGTTCCAATTGAATATATATACAATTCTATGAAAATCACCAGTTTGACTGACACACCAACACATTGATAAACACACACGTACTCAAAACAATTTGATTTGATTTGATCTAGTTTTTTTTTTTCTTCTTGTTGTTCTCCCGTTTCATTTCCGGTTTGGGTATTGATTGTGAAATAACAACGAATTCTTTGTGTGTGAATATTGTGCGATTTTTATTCTGATTCAAATACGACAGTCACATATCAGGTCAAACTTTGGTTGGATTACCCACGGAAATCTATTCACACGGTACACAGTATGTGGTTTTTGTGCTTGCCGCTATTTTGGTAAGATTTTGTCATAAAGAATAACATTTTCCATTGAAAAAAAACAAAAATTAAAAATTGTGTCCAAACCGGCGATTCGGCTCAGTTGGGTTTGGCACTTGCTTATATATTTTTGCCGTTATTTCATAGACTCGGCGTGACATCGACTTTTGAGTATTTAGAGCGTCGTTTTGATCGACGTATTCGCTTGCTGGGCAGCTTTATCTACACCGTCAAATTTATATTCTTCATTCCGTTGGTTATCTATGTGCCAGCGCTTGCATTTAGTCAAGGTAAAGGTGAAAGCACTGCTATCTACATCACCCCATGTTAAATATTAAAAAAAAAAAAAAATGATTTGTGAAACAAAATATTTAGAAAACGCTGCACAATTTTCAACATGTTTAACAGAGTTTGCGAATTGAATGTTTCATTGACCGCGAACGCACAATATGCATTGTTCAATGTAGAATTTTATTCATCAAAAGCATTTTTGTGTGTGTGTGTGTGTGTGTATTTGCAGTGAGCGGATTAAATATACACTTGATTACGCCAATGATTTGCACGATATGCATTTTTTACACAACATTCGGTGGATTAAGGTATTATTAACTCAGCACATTTTCTGTTTGCCGCCTAAATGCTAAAAATGCATTAAAATATTGAATGTTCTCTCTGGTTTGTGTTTATTTTGTTGTTATTGTCTGCAAATTTCAAATTCTCCGGTGAATTTGATTTACGGTGTGTGCATGTGCACTGTGCAGAGCTGTGGTATGGACGGATTTTATTCAATTTATTCTGATGGTAGCTGCAATTATCACAATTGTGATGCTTGGAGCTAGTAAAGTTGGTGGTTTTGCAAATGTGTGGTCAACGGCTGAACGTGGCGGTCGCTTGATTTGGCACAAGTAATTCAATTAATTTCATCAATTTTTTATTTGAACATTTAAACAACAACAACAAAAAAAACACATGATCACAAATTGATTTTCAGCATGGATCCAAGCCCATTTGTACGAACATCATTTTGGTCACTATTTTTGGGCTTATCTTGCCAATGGCTTGCTATATCTGGTGTTGGACAATCGACTGTTCAACGTTTTCTCTCCGTACCTGATTTAAAAGCTGCTCAAAGGTGTCATATTCATTTGGTTCAATGAAAATTGAACTCAATTTTTGTTTGTATCTAATTTAATACAATTTTGACAACTCAAATTTTGGTTTTCATTTAGATCAGTCGTTTACTTCGTTTTTGGTATGATTTTGATTAAAATGTTCGCCATTGCTCTTGGCTTGTGCATTTATGCTACCTATGAACACTGCGATCCGATTCATGCAGGTGTTATAAAACGAGCTGATGAGGTAACACATTTTGAGCTCATGATTTTTGGTTCACATGGAATTTTATTTTTCGAATATAAAAATCTTACAAAAACTCCAAACAAATGCTCAGATTGTTCCGTATTATGTGGTTCAAATCGGACAACAAATGCCTGGCATTGCTGGTCTTTTTGTAGCCGGTATTTTTGCAGCTGGTCTAGCAACCATGTCATCTGCTCTGAATACCATGGCTGGCACAATTTATACGGATTTTATCAAAGATTGGTGAGTTTTTCGGATCGTTTAACAATGGCTATATCAAAAAATACAATTTCATTTTGCTATTTTTCCCTTCTGAAGCTTAAGACAACAAACAGAAAAGGAAGCCAGCACGAAAATGAAATGGATTGCGGTGATTGTCGGCATTTTGGTGACAATTCTTGTATTTTTGGTGGAAAAGCTTGGTTCAGTGTTTCAAGTGGCGGCATCACTTGGTGGTGTCATTTCGGGATCACTTTTGGCAATGTTTATCTTAGGGATGACGAGTCGATCAGCCAATACACAGGTGACCAGCAGAGGCATTGAGCATGTTTTGATCAAGTAGATTAAGTCCAAACGGATAATCATTTCATTTCAGGGTGTAATTTGGGGTGTCACCGTATCTTGCACATTATTAATCGTTATGCTGTTTGGAGCGCAAATGAATGGTGTATCCAAAGATCCAACACTGCCAATTCAAGTGGATGAATGCTCGAATCTTATCAAACACATGCAAGTTCAACAAATGTCCATGTTTTTTTGTGTGTGTTTAAATCCAATGAAATGTTCATTTCACAGGGAAAATGTGGTAAATTCAACAATTCAATCGGTTCAATCAAAACCTGTGGAAATTCCAACCAAAACAGTGTTTTGGTTGTTTCGAATCAGTTTCATGTTATATTCGGTAGTTGGTTTTGTGGTTGCAATGGTCGTTGGTCAAGTGGTGAGCTGGTTAACGGGTGGCACAACTCAACAAATCGATGAGCATTTATTAATTCCATTCTTTCAAAGCAAAGAGTTCAAGCAACGTTCAATGCATATAGCAAATAGCATAAAATACCTAACTGTCGATCAAATGCTCATTGAAATGACGAAAATAGAAAGCAAACACGATGAAAATGCACCTGATGATGAAGCAATTGAGAGTGGAGTCAACGAAAAATTGACAGCAAATTAAAATTTATTTATGATTTTATAAAATATAACTATTCTTTGAAACTATACAATATTTACATGACGATTTGATTCACAAACAAGCAATTCATCAAAGGCACAATAAATAATTCATTCATTTCGTCGTTGTTGTTGAATTCTTGTTTTTTTTTTGTTTGTTGCGTAGTTGTTTCGTCTTCTATTCAATTGGATTTATGAATTTGAAAATCGAATAACTTTATTCTCTAAGGCTGTGCGTGTGGTGGAAAACTAGTAGTGTTTGTGCACGTTTTGTAATTTTATTTCAATTTGAAATTGCATTACGCTTAATTGATCCTTTGTTTTATGTGCTTTCGTTTATACATTTCAATATTTTCAATTCATTGTTCACAAAATGTGTATATTCCGGCGTGAAAGAGAAGAAGAGCTAACGCAAAACTAACAAAACAATTAATTGAAGAGACATTGCACTGCGTTATAGCTTTGGTGGTGGTATTAAAAAGAAGAATGCTGAATTAATCATAAGAAAAATGCTCTCATTTTTCTTTTCATTCTCTCTATCAGTGTTTCTTTTAACGCTTTGCACGCGCGTACGCGTGCGCGCGCTCACACACAACACATGTACATAAAGATGCAATTTCTCCAATTAAAATTCAAGCAGCATAGAAAAAAGAGCAACGAACGCAGGCGCAACCGCACTCGTGCGCGCTTTATAGTCGCAATGATAGAAAAAACAAATGCCGTTGGGGGTATTAATTATAAAGATTCCGCAGAAAACCCAAGACGTTATTATATGAATTCTTTGATTTTTTTTTGCTGCCGGTTTTTGTTTCTATCTTCTTATTGGATTTTCTTTTTGTGGGGAGAGCAAAAAAAAAAACAGCGCACTGCTGTTTTAAGTAGGAGCATAATAGATACAATGCCAATGAAATTGAATCAATCACACTTGCGTTTATATCTCGCTTAAACGAGAACAGAAAAACAGAGACAAAAGAAAACATGAACACCATGTGCATTTTGTGTGCACGACACACAATGAAATGCACGGCGACGCCTGATGGATCTAGTTTAAAATGTCACTTTGAGAAATCGAATCGATTGGCGGCTGCAGTGTGCGATACACGGCAACAAAAGAAATTGCACAGAAAGACACAGACAATGCAGCATTTGCGTTAGTCATCAATCTTGTGCACTCGGCGAAACCGCTTAATACACTATGGCTCACTTTCAATCAATGTCCAATCGTCCAAATGAACGGCAGCGGATGTGCTAATTGAATTTTCTTCAATAACTTTCGATTTAAAATTGATAAAAAAAAGAGAAAAAAAACTGAATTGCATGAGATGCGTCTTCTTCGTTTATTTTTTTTTTGTGTGTGAATTTGATCATCGGATTTCAGGCATTGTGGCGTTCTAGATTTATATTGAAAATGGAACATTTTACCAATTCATTTCAAACCAATTCAATATATATTCAATAGTCTGTGTGCCACTTACAACGAATTACTATAAAACCATATTGATTACAATGCTCATTTTATTCGCAATTCGAATCGCAGCATGATCAAAACGTGTGTCAGCGCGAGAGAGAGAGAAGAAAAATGGCCAAGCTTATAAGATCTTCACCCAAAACATCCCCACTCCTATGAACCTCCATTTTTATGGGCTGAATTGCATGCCAAATGCAAACAAGAAATGCTCTTCTATCGTTGCCATCGTCGTCATCGTAATGCGCGAATGAAAAAAAAATACTTCGCATTCAGCATCTCTTATCTAACGCATTGATGTGAAATGCATATGCTCTGTACAAAGGCATTTATGGGTCCCAAGGAGTATGAGAGCGAATGGATAATTTCATAGCGAGAGCAAGGAAAACGGTGAACAACAACAACAAAAAACACATCGGTACCGCTGTTCAAGGAGCAACCGGGAAAAATTGCATTCGATTTGAAATGGGTTACGATGGTATTCGATTAGAAAGACACACATCGGTCTCTCAGTTGTGAATAACAACAGTGGCTCTAGCATTTCACACACACACACACACACACTAAAAAGAACAGCATAATCTGAATTAAATGTGCAATGAATACAAACGCTTGAATCGGGTAGTTTATTACAGAATGGTGGGTGCATTTCATAGCATCACAGTGAAAAAAGTTGGGTTTGTGTGAAAAATGCGCGTGCGAGAGAGAGAGAGAGAGAGAGAGAGAGAGAGAGAGAGAGAGGTAGAAAGAGAAGAGAACACACAGTTCAATTATCTAAAGTGGAATCGATTGAGCATGGACGCTTTTGAACATCCACTTGCTGCCCGTTCACTAAACTTTTTCGCTTGGTAATAATTTTCGAGTGTGTGAGGCGAACGATTGGTTCGATTAGATCGAATTCCAATGGTTTTTTGTTCATTGAACAAGAGAGCCCAACTCATTGAACTTAATTTCAATTGACTCTCTCTCTCTCTTTCTCTTGCTATCGACTAAACCTCTCTTCATTGTGCAATCCGATAAAGTTGCATCGTTCATCGCATCGCAATCGCTGTGAAGTAATTTGTGCGTTCATCCACTCACCTAATCAAAATATATATGTGTGTGTGTGTGTGTGTGTGTGTTGGATAATATTTGGAGCTTGCTGGCCACAATTTTATCGCCACATTTGTTATTTACAATCAGATGGGCAAACACATTGACGCGTTAATAATTAGCAAATGGTAACACCTACCCGAACACCACACACGCATACATCGAACACATCAAAAACATTGTAAGCACTGTTCAATTATTTGGTAATTTAGATATTTTCCAGTGAAAAACAATGAACACGAGATGGTCTGGCCTCTCGGCAACTAGATTGCCCAATTACGGTTTGCTCTCTCTGCACCGGAATGTGATGCGTGTGCGTGTGCTGTCGCGCGAGAAATAGATAATTACATTGTATTCAAAATAGACCTCCCCCCGTCCTCGAAAATATGTCAATTGATCTAATTTTTCAATTGACATTCATTACCGTTTCAAGAGCTGGTTCATTATTCGGTGTGTGTGTGTGTGTGTCGTGATTGCATGCAAACGTGATTGTCTATCGCACATAAAACTCAACGAAACCATCATCAACAATGATCGGCGGTGGAGAAATATGATTAAAAAATTATTATGGTAATGTAGTAAAATGCTTCATTAACGACCATTTTCAATGATTATGGCCACTTTCGATTGATATCGGTGCGTGTGTGTGTGTGTGTGTGGCGGTGAAATTTTTACGACTTCTTTTCGGTTTTTTTTTTCTTTTTCTTTTGGTTGTAAATTTTATAATGTAGCGTAAATTGTTCTCAGAGAAGATTGAATTAGCAACGACAGATAGCGCATCGCCTTGGCCACACTCATTCACTGCTTATTATTTATTAAATGGAGGAAACAAAAGAAAAAAAAAACTCAAACTGCTCATTTTGTCGGTCTATTGACGATGCGATTTCTATTGCGGTTATATGCTTAGCCCACAAATAGGTTTTTCAATAGGGCACACGGGCTGATGTGTTTTGATCAAAGTAACTCTGTGCTTTAATTTATTCAAGCAGTTGAATTTTCATCAACTGTTGACCTCCTACAGTGTCATAGAACCATCAATTTGAGAAACGCAAGCACGGCTTTTCCATGTTATAATATTTTTGATTAAAGCCAACGTTACGTGTTTTTCTTTTTTTTTTCTTCTTTCTTCTTCCTCACTCGTCCAATTTGGCTCGTTCGATCGTACATTTTATTGAACAAAAATTTTTACGCGTGTTAATAACCAACATTTTATATTAAAGCATAAAGAAAGTTTGCTAATAAAATCATCAAAATGTTGATAATTTGTGGAAAAATGAAATGGCAATTTCCTCTCTTCAGTCCATGCTCTGTTATGATTTGGATGTTTGTTTTGCACGAGCAATGGAGCAATTTTTCTTCGAGGGATACAAAATATGACACCATAAAGTTGATGATGAAAGAGATAAAAAATGTAAAATGTAACAATTTGTATGAGACCAGTGATGATGGATCAATGAAATGAGACAATTCATGCTTTATCGTTAGAAATGGTTTACATTACCGTGTCACGTCAAATATTCCCTAACACTTGATTTGGATATGTCCAATAAAAACAAAAAAAAATCCTCAAAATTATTATGATATTGACCTAAATTCATATTTGTTGTTATTGGGGATAATTCTGGACCGTGGAGTTTTGCTCAATGTTCAGTCCCGGTGCAGCACTAAAAATCTCATCAAATGACCAAAAGCAATAAACACACAATTTACATATTGTCCCCCTTCTGATCGACGTGATGTTATCAATGGTCTAACTCGGCCCATTGTTTGGTTGTGCTTATCATCATCAGCTCATAACCATTCTGAGAGGCAAACAAAGAATGTGAGACAATAAATAGAAACGATAGCCTTATCCCCCCCTAGAATTGGGCTAGAATTGCAATTTTATTTTTTTGATAGGACACAAAAATATTGCATGAAAATCGTACATCGAACCAAAACATTGAACGAATAAGAGATACAGAAAGAAAAAATGTAGACAACACAAATTCCACATTCATTAAATACGAAAGATTATTGTCATTCTACGCCACATCCAATGTTGCATCAGATAAAGTTAAAGCACTCCACTTAAAGTGTACACTTTTCTGGAGGGATAAGACGCAAAGGCAACGCACACAAATCAAATAATTGAATGCCGTAATGCGAAAAGATTCGCGGCTCAAGCCGCTTCTCAGTTTCAACAACAACAACAACAACGAAAAATAGAACGAAATCAAGTGAATACAATTCCAGCGCCAAATTTTTGCATATGAATCGAGCTCGTTGTTCTGCTCGGGTCTTCTTATTTTGGGTCTCCGGTCGAAAGAGACAGAGAAAAAAAGAATACGCGTAAATAAAAATTGCTACGTGATCTGCGTTCGAAATGCGACGACGATGATGATAATGCATGCACACACAATTCGAGTGTAATCACAATTTACATTTCGATGCGACGAGCTCTTGATACTTTACAAAAATGATTCTTTGTCGTTTCACTTTTTATCCCATTCTATACGTTGTTTTTTTTTCTTCTTCACTCCACACCGCATTCCGTATGTGTGTGTTGTTTTTTTTTACATCTTTCGTTTCGCTTTCATATTCTTATGAATTTATAAATAAACGGTTTTTTATACATGAACAATTTGTTCATGATGCGTTCATACGTATGCAACCCTCCAATGCTTGACTCTATCGCATTCCATTTGCTGCATCGTTATTCAATTCGTTCGGTATGAATGTAGTACTTTCTCTATCTCTTTTTATCTCTCTCTTGCTTTCCCCCTTGTTTTGCATCAAATTTGCTGTATATTTATCATGATCCGCTTGGGCGTTTATCTCTGGGATTCATTTTTTTTTGTGTGTGTATCGGTAGTGAAATGAAAAGCACGTGTATAAATTAGGTGCTTCCATTCGCATTTTTGGATCATGCTATGTGGTCAACGGTCAGTTAAACGAAACCACACGATTTTTTTTTGTTTTGCTAAAATCCAACTAATTTGCTCGTAGTTCATAAGTATATGTCCCATAGCATCGGGCAACATAAACGTCAAATGTCAAAACTCATTATTGGTTTGATATTTCACAATACTCTCACTTGTTACTTGCAATATGCAAAAATGGCTAAGCCAACGGAGTCGAACAAAAAGGTAAAAATACATGATTTATTTCACTTTTTTGATGCGGTTTCGATTTGTTTCGATAAAATATAGTTCAAATCAACAAATTGTATCAAAAGTTCGAACAAAAATAATTTTCGTGAGCATGTTTGATGGCAATGAAAGGTGCCGCTATTTTCATGTAACGTGACTGACAAAATTTAGGAAAAAGTTTTTCTAAACATGCCCAACAAGTAAATCAATTGGATGAGTTATATTTTTTTCGAGTAATTTTAGTGTACTTTTTGAATGAATATAGTATTAATTAAATTTACCCTATATCATGGCATACTCAGCCATCAAACATGTGTAACGTTACTGACATTTTTCGTTAAAAAAAGTTGCGTTCAATTTTTGGATTACAAACTATTGTGAAATTCACAGAAACCGCAGAGCAGTGCTCAAAGGGACAAGAAATTTGTGGAAAAGTTAAAGTCGACCAATAAATATGATGAATACAAGAAGAAAAAGGCCGATGCTATGAAAAAACTTCGGGCAAAGAAGAAAAGAGAAGAAAAAAACATGTCAGCCGAAGAATTGGAAAATATCGTCAGCAAACGTCGTGAAGCAGTGCGTGAACGTGTTAAAAAGTGCAGAAAGAATGCAAAAAGTCAAAACAGTAAACCAAATGACAATGCAAGCGAAGTAAGTGGAAGCACCAATTTAACTGAAATTGTGTCCGAAAGTTACAATTGCACACAAACGCTTGGAAAAGCAGTCAAAAAGGTATCGAAGGCATTGCCAACTTCACCAAGGAAAAAGAAGGCAATTTTAGCACATATTGTCTCAAACTTGGATGAAGGCGACAAAAACCAATTAGTGCAAGTAGTTGCAAAGCCCAGCTTCAAGAGGACAACGGTTGCAAGTTCAATTATCGACGATATTCGTAAATTTTACGAACGTGATGATATCTCACGGGTCTCACCAAAAACAAAAGATGTGAAGAAGTACAAATGTCCGGAAACAGGAGAAGAATTGTTCTTTCCAACAAGACACATGGTTTTATCCATGAAGGAAGCATACGCGCTGTTCGTCCAAGAAAGGGAAAATGAAGAAACTGGTGTGTCAAATATTTCCAATTTGAAATTTCCACTGTTTCAGTTACAGAACTTGTATGCACATCTACTGTCTTTTTTTCGTTTCATCCTTAGTTGAATGCAGTCTCAGTCATTTCAAGAGACATCGACCGCAACACGTCAAGCTGATAAATGAACTGCCGCACAACACATGCATGTGCACATACCATTCCAATTTCATAGAATCTGTTGCTGCTTTAAATAAGGTGGTTCCAAATTTGCCCAAATACGACGATGGATTTGTGCGTAAATTTTTGTGTCATGGATCCTCTATGGATTGCTGGTTTGGCAAATGTACAACTTGTTCTGGTATTTCTGTTGATAAGCTGAAAGATGCAGTTGGTGAAATACCGCTGAATACAAATGTTTCATGGATGGTATGGAAGAAAAGTTTACCAACGAAACGCGTCGAGAAACACAAAGAAAATGGAACGCTTGCTGATCTCATTGGACATACAGCTGCAATATCATCTCAATTTTTAAAACACAGCTTCATAAAACGTGATCAATCGGAAATGTTCAATATGCATGATCGTCCTCGGGCATCAAATGTCGAATTTTGTGATGAGGCTTTATTACAGATTGATTTTGCGGAAAATTTTGTTTGTGAAGGGCAAGATGAAGTGCAAAGCGCTCACTGGAATCAGCGTCAGTTGACTTTGTTCACAACAGCTCTTTATCACAATGAAGTGTTTCAATCAAAAGTTTTCGTATCAAACAATTTGACACACACAAAGGAAACAATCGTCCCATACATGCAAAAATTGCTTTCGAATTTGCCAAGTACTGTGAAAATTTTGAAGATTTGGAGCGACGGTCCGTCATCGCAATTTAAAAATAAATACATCGCAGCTATGATACACCACTTCGAAACCAAATTCGGGTTGAAAATAATTTGGAACTACTTCGCCACATCGCATGGCAAAGGTTGTGTGGATGGAATCGGAGCAACGGTTAAAACCATAGTGCGAAAGCACATCAAAGCCCGTGATATCATTGTTAAGAGCGCGTCGGATTTCGTTGAAGCATTCAATCGAACAAAATCCAAAATATTATTGGAAGAAATGACTGAGGTCGAATTTGGTGAAATAAACGACGCATTGGGATCAGTTGAGATATTCTTAGGTGCAATGAATATTCGTGATATTTCGTCCACCCATCAAATCCAAACCATTGACGGAAAAACAGTTGCTTATGTTACCTCCAGACAAGGATATAATTAAATATTTTGTAATGTTTTCCAAAAAAATAGATAAATGAAAAATAGCTTTAGGAGAAGAATTCATGACTAGATATTTACATTAAAGATTTTTTTAAACCACCAGGAACCAAAAGAAGAAATAAAGATTTCAATATTTTTCGTTTTATATACGTTTTCAATACAAATTGTATCTTGTTTTGCAATTTTCGTCCCTAATTTATATATAAATTCGCACGTGTAACGTTACTGACTTTTTGTGTAACGTTACTGACATTGCTTTCACTTCTCTAGGACCAGCACAAATATTTTTTTTCGCAAAACCAACATTCCTTTCTTTTCTATGATCCTTTATCTTTGATATTGTAAGTGGGAACCGAACAATGCATTGCTACATTCGCTAATTTATGCGTGAATGTAGAGTAACCTCGAAACCTACTTCCAAAAAATTGTAACGTTACTGACGGCCTAAATCGCCTATATCTCCACAAGCACAAGAGATACAGAAAAACTGTTCTCCCATGAAATGTCATACTTTGGCAGTATTATCACATGCAATTGCGAAATCATCACTTTTAGTTATTATTATCAGAGATACGAGCATAAATATGCGTACGAATGTAACGTTACCAACCTGACCGTTGACCATATGCAGCATTTTTCACCGTGGAAATTATGAAAAAAAAAGTTCGGCGGAAATTTTGAGATGGAGGGCGTTATGTGTCAGACCGATTAGCAACTTTTCAGTTTTTGGCAAAAAAAATCCCGATAACGAATTATTTTACAAATTGCTGACATGCAGTTTGAAAGCCGACCTCAATACCTTTCAAATGATACCCATACCGTTTCTGTATGTCTTGTGGTTGAGGCACAGTGACCGCTGGGAGGGCGGGCAGTTTCATAAGTTCGAGGACCCCCCAGATCGAAAAAGTGTAGAACAAAAAATTCTTAGTTTTACTAGCCTTCCAAATTCTGTGAGTCTCGCCGAAATATTTGATTGAATACTCGATGTAACTCGAAGTAACTCGCTAGCCGCGTCACAAAATTGATATCAGTAAGTTTTTGTACCGATTTTGCTTGCGGCACGAGTATTTACCGCGCCAAGTGGTTTTTTATTTGATATCAATCATTTTGAGATTTTTTTCAGTAATTTGTGAAATTTCAATCAAGGAGTTAATGTTCTTTTTCCAAGACGCACGAATACAATCATTACACGATCTTCTCCATACGTTTGTAATTGTATTGTATGACATTTTTTTGCGGTAGTTCTCATGTTATGAAGTGAAAAATTGATTTTTGTTCGATTTTTGTGTGGTTTTTTAGCTTTTGAACTCAAAATCGTGAAAAGTAGACATTTTAGAGCATTTACATCTGAAGAATTATTGTCTCCTTTGAGTCAGAGTATACTATAATCACAATTAAATTATATTTTTGGCGTTATTTATCATGTTTTCGGATTAAAAACGGCATTTTTGGTCAATTATAGGGTTTTAATTCACTTCAAACCGAAATATCTCGAAAAAACGAATTTTCCCAGCATATGCACCATGTTTCACACATATTTACGCTAGAATCGTGGAAATTATGAAAAAAATCGTTGGGAGTTTTTTCGAGAAAATTTCAAATTTGTGTCGGTCCGATATGCAACTTTTCAGTTTTTCGCTGAAAACTTCTCAATTAGGATATTTTTTTCAAATTGTTTGAATGCAGTTTGAAAGTTGACCTCAATACCTTTCAAATGATACCCATGCCGTTTCTGTACATTTAGTGGTTTGGGCACAGTGGCCGTTGGGAGGGGGGGTAGTTTTTCAAGTTTAAAGACCTCCCCTGGTCATAGGGGCCACCAGATCGAAAAGTTGTAGAACAAAAAATTCTTAGTTTTTCAATCCTAATATCTCCAGCGAATATCGTTGGAATATCTCACAGGTACAAAGTGACAAACAAACGCCCCTTTTCATCATTTGGGGGGGGGGGGGGGGTAGGGTAAAATTTTAATAATAACATAACTTTTGATCGGGTCAACCGATTTTGATGATATGGGTATCGTTGGATTTGTATTTAGAATTAGAATCGAACTGAGGCGTATTACAAGAGATTGAGATAAGTTTTCGATCGATGAAATTTTGGTCAATTTTTCAAACCTCCATATCAGGGGAGAGGTCAAATTTTTCGCCCCTACTTTCCGAGACCTTTCCAATGATATTCAGTTCATTCTGATCGGTAATATGGTTCGAAATTGCGTGTATATATAGGCTTTTGACATTGCACTGATATGCATGAATAGTAGTTGCTTGCGTCACTCGCGTGGACTACCGTCCACAGTGATGTTGTCGACGTCGAATACCTGTGGTAAAATACCTCATCAAAAACAAGTATTCTACATGAAATCGTCGAAAACTCCCAAAAAGATTTTTTTTGTTCAATTTTTGTACAATTAAAGAATAAATGAAATGTGAAAAAATACAGCTTATTTTTTATTTTTACTTAATAATTTTTATTTTTACTTTTACATTTTGTATGGATTAAAAACGAGTTCTTTATGTTTAAAATCCTTTTTTTATTCGTCATCGATTTCGAATTTAAAACCATACCAATGTAGTATTGGCCGTCCACCTTTCGATGCCAATGGTGTTGATTTAACTTTATAACTTTGTGACATTAATTTTTCAAATGCATCCGACATTTTGACAAAATTTGAAATAAAAATCTGAATGATGAAATGTGAAATGCCGACAGGAAAACAAGTTGTGGAAATCAAACAATCGGATAATTTCAGTTGACACAACAGATATGTGTGTTTCTTTTATTACTTTTGCCCTCCCACATTCTGAGTGTATGCATAAACTAAAGCGCTGGAAAATGCGCAGTCACACTTAATGAGCGCAGAAAATGTGATTTAATGACTCCTACTATGCATTTTTGAGTGTTTGGGAGTTTTCGACATTCTAGAGGTTTTCGACGGTAGAAAACGTAGAATACAGTGCCTAAAAATGCTTTTTTCGGTGTTTTTAGGGTGATTTTTGGATAATTATGCCAATATCTCGAAAAAACAAATTTTGTGGGATATATGCGATATGGCTTATTTTAGACTAGGGTTAGAGCCAATAACCCTGAAAATATGAATCAAAAGTCTTGGGCCATTTTCGAGCAAATGGTCAAAAAGTGGAAGAAAAAAGTCCAAAAAGTGGCCGTTTTTCAGTTTTTGTCCAAGAATGGCCTACCAACTTGAAAATTTAAAATTCAAGACGGTGTCATTTGGAACTATTCCAACGATATGCATGATAATGTGAAATGGAATTTCAATCATCATTTTCCCCAAAAATTTAGTTCTGGCTATATGTTTGTCAGAGTTGACAGGTTGACACTGTCAAATCATGCCAGTAATGTTTTGGTGACCGTGGTAGACCTCGATGGACTACCAGAATTTTAGAAAATGGGTACGGGGGTCAAAATGACGAAAAACCAAAAAAATCTATGTACCGAACAAAAACTAAACGAGTGTATTTTGTTGTTGTTATGAGTCACTCCGTGTGTACTTGCTGCGATGGTATGATATAAACTTACCGGAATATCATTGATAATCCATGTTAAATTCGCTGCTGGTTTTGAATTTTTGGATGTACAATTTGCTCTCAAACTGTCCCCGATCTTATAACGAGGTTTAATACCATGAACAATAGGTCGATGATCAGGAATATCTGAAAAAAATATTTTAATTAAATTCATTTTCACTTTCATTTTTTTAGATTTGCAGAGACATGCACGTCTAACAGGCTAAAATTCAATGTGATTTCACTGTTTGTGGAATTCACATACAGATGACACTGGTCGATTTCAAATAAACATCAATCACTTTGTGACATTTACAATAAAGATAATAAATTAGTACATAGAAGTAGCTCAGAGCATACAGACGCTTTTCATCTTGAACGCACTTGATTGATTTATTGCTCGCCGTAGTTATTGTTCAGACATGTACTCCAATTGTGGCACGAATTTCATCGGTGCATTTAACGATATACAAGAGACACAACAAACATTCTAACAGACAATAAACGAGAAAATCATTCCCTTTCTCTAAACACGAAATATCCAATGGCATTTAAGCCCACTGGGAACCCCACATTTCAACAGACTCGCTAAGGCGGCCATTAAATCCATGAAATTCCATTTCAACCGTGAAAGATTCAAAATTAACATTCGAAGAATTTTCGACCGTTCTCTCTCGAATCGAAGCGGTGCTCAATTCATGAACCATTTCAGCGATTAGCGACAATCACAATGGTTTTAGCGCATTGACACCCGGTGATTTTTTGATTGGTAATGCATTGCTCGCTCGCCCACAACTACCAACTGATGAAAATCCGGTCAAAAAACAGCAGCTGATTCCAAAATGATATTTCATCAACAATGCAAGTTCGCAACAAATGGAAAGAAAAACAAACAAACATGAAGAAATGCGACATCATTCCCCAAGTAACACAATGTAATGCACATTGTGCAACATAATGTGCTGGTACCCACAAATTTCGGTTACAGGCAAGAATGGTGTGTGCATGTGCACTATCACCCTAGTGCACTTGTAATTTTTTGCCTGAATGCCGGGGCGAATCGTACATCATGACCGATCCATTCTGGACTGCTCAACTATTTTTGTTGTACTTTCTTTTTATCATTGCCCCGGATACATCCTGATGGCATGGGAAAAACGAAAGTACAATTCCAAGTTGTCGTATTCTATTCATGACAATTTAAAAAGCTTAACAAATCTTGTTTATCAATAGTAACCCTGGACATCGGAAGACGTTTGTATCTCCACTATGACATGTCAATCGACGGAAGTGATACTTGGACCCTGACACTTAATGGGGAATCATTTCATCGATCAAACTCTAAAGATGTAGTTTTTAATAAATTAATTAATTAATTAATTAATTAATTAATTAATTAATTAATTAATTAATAAATAAATAAGTCCACTACAAAAAAATATATATATGTATAAGTCAAATATATAATATCAAATTGCAAACAATATGTGTTTTTCAATCCGCGAATCCTCTTATATATATTGCTTTTCCGCACATGAAATGTGTTCAGAACAAGTATTGGTTTTGCCTCAAAAATTCAACTCCACATTGCTTGAGTAAATGATTACCGATCGGGCTCAAATTTTGACCAGAGTCTCAGTACTCTTTTTTGATTTGGATACTCGGTTCTGGTACCTCCGGTGCAAAATGGCGTCGTTGTCGTTGTCGTCGTCTGTGTATGTACGTTACCACGATAACTCTCGAACCGAGTCTCAAATCCCAAAGTGAAAAAAGCAATTTTGTTCAGTATTATCACCGGATGTTTCCTATTGAATTTGAGCAATATCGGTGTAGTCGTTCCAGAGATATGTGCATTCAAGTGCACGTGAGTCGGGTTTTCAGTACATTTTTACACAAAAACTGATTTTCGCATTTTTGGCTCTCCTGGCCGTATTTGTTAATAAAAATGCATGCAGTTAGCGTCGTTTGAAAGATATTGAAGTCCTCTTGATGTTTTATATATCCGAATCATGCACAAAACATATCTTCATGTTAAAAATTCATGAAATATGAACAGTTGTGAAAATGTACGGAATTCTTAGAAAATCGAAGTTTGATATGAATAAGCATTCCAGTTTTTTTTTTGGAGTGATCCCGGCCGGGCGAATCCGGGCGATTTTTTTTTAATCAGGGTGAAATCCGGGCGATGAGCTTCGAAATTCTGACTTGAAAATCCGGGCGAAATCCGGGCGAATTTCAATTTTTTTTTTAATGATATAAAAGAAAAAAAAACTTGAAAAACATTGTTTTATCATTCAAACAAAATATTTGTTGTTTTCATATATCAAGAAGATATTATAAGTTTAGATTTTCCATTTTTTAACTGCAGCACTGTTCAAATTTAACTATATCAGTTCATTCATCTATTATTAATTAATACGCTAAGCACTTTTTTGTACTCCCTTTTAGTATGGTTAAACTCAACGCACGACGATAAAACTTATACCATTTGAAAGGTACTGTCAATAAGAAGTGCCATCAGAAGAGATTACGTCAATCATTCTACTACAAATTCGTAAAAATTCTGTAATGTACATGGGTGTTTTTCCCATATAAAATGCATAGAACAACAAAATACACGCTATACTCAGCTGTGTATATGCTAATTGATTCTGCTAAATTGCTATGAGAGGGAGGGGGGAGGTTGGATAGTCTTAGGGGGATCAATCGGTTCGAATGGTGTTATGCCAAATGAAGGGAGTTTTGCGGGACTTAACTGGACCGGTCTGGGGGGCTTCAAGTGGTCTAAAGGGGGCCAAATGGGGTCAATCAGGTTAAAGGCAATGGGAAAATGACAACCGCTTTGCCATCAGAAACGTCAAAAGTACCTTTAAGTACCTTTCTAATATCGAAACTACCGCAATGAATCGTATTTTTCCAGCACTATGATAATGTGCTGTATTGCTGGAGAAATACGATTCATTGGCGGTAGTTTCGATATTAGGTAGATACTTGAAGGTTTTTGACGTTTCTAATGGCAGAAAGGTTGTCATTTCCCCCTTGGTTAAAGGGGAGGATGTAACTGCTATGAGGGTTCTTTGGGAGAGGACAATACGGGATTGATATTAATTCGGGTTTAGGGGGGACTCAACTGGACTTGGTGGGTCAAATGGTTTAATGGGGGTCAGGTTGAGGGGGGACAACTACTATGAGGGTTTTGGGGGGAGGGGGGCAATACGGAATTGATATCGACGCAATTACAAATTAACTGTGTATTTTGGATTCTGCTCAACTCCTATGAGGGGAGATTCAGATGGTCTGAAGGGGGACGGGAATAATTGGTTTAGGGAGCCCACTGCTATGAAAGGGATATTGTGGGGTACTCCCAG